>OZ014522.1:460165244-461365244 GCA_963966055.1 Lathyrus aphaca | reverse complement strand
CTCATCTTTGATTGGTTTACCTATCAAGAGGGAAATCCCTTTCAACCCTGAAATGGTCTTTCCCAGCAATGGAGAGATAGCAAAAGCTTTGCACCTGGAGCCTGTTTTGATTGAACAGCATATGACCTCTAAAGCTAGGATCCCTGGATTTCATCTGGAATTCCTGATTTCTCAAGCTAGTCTGAAGGCCTCCCTGGGGGAGTGGAAAGCTGTTTGTGCTCTGTTGGCCTTAAGTGTATATGGAATTGTGTTGTTTGCAGATGAGCCTCGATTCATCAGCAAGAATGCAATCCATTTGTTCATCCTGAAGAACCCTGTGCCAACTTTACTGGGTGATCTCTATTACTCAGTACATCAGAGAAATGAGAAGCAGAGGGGAAGATTAGTGAGGATTTGTGCTCCATTATTTCATGCTTGGCTTCTCAGGAATCTACCCAGGACAGATGCATTTCTCAATCCCCATCAGCAAAGCAACTGGGCTAAGAGGCTCACTACTCTCACTTCAGCAGATATCAGATGGTGTACTCAGAGCACCAAGGGCAGAGATATCATTACCAGCTGTGGGCACTTTCCCAATGTGCCCTTAATAGGAGTTAAGGGAAGTATCAATTACAACCCTCTGCTGTTCAGGAGACAATTAGGCTATGCACTGGTCCACACTCCTAGGGTACAGGATTTGGTTGAGACCCTCTACTGTGAGAACAAGATTAGTTTGACTGTTGTTAGGCAGGCTGCCTGGGCTTGGGATCATGTTCAAACCAAGGGAATCACCATTCTGGGGAAGTGCAATAATGTGGCATCAGTCCAATATTATGAGTGGTCCCATGCTAGGGCCCAATTCTCTGGAATGCCCTTCACCATAGAAGACATGCCTGAGTCATCTTCAGCACCACCCCCTGCCACCATCAGTTTGGAGGAGTTTGAGAGCTTGAAGGAAAGAAATGAGAAGTTAACCCAAGCCTTGCAGAAGACCCTCAGAGAGAGGAGTGAAGGTGTGAGGGAGATTGAGAGATTGGAGAAGTTGAGAGTGGAACACTTGACTAAGATTGAGAAGTCTGGAGATTATATCAACAAGTCTAAAGCTGGTGAACAGATTCTGAAGAATGCTTGTAAAGAAGCCCAGTTCCAGAGAGCAAGAACAGACTTGTACTTGAAAGAGAGTCAGGCCAGGTGGGTCCGGATCACTGAGGCCCGTACTCTAGAAGACAAGAGAGTTCAGGACAAGATAGAGCAGATGGAAAAAGCCCTGGCAGCAGCCCAGGAGGAAATATCAGAGCTGAAAATCAAAGCAGGATTGAAGAGGTCTAAGGACCAAAGTCAGAGCAGGAAGTTGACTGCAGCTGTTGCAACAAGAAACCTTCTCATCAGAAGTCTCACGGAGCATCCGGCTGATCCTGTGACCGAAGCACTTCTCAAGGAAGTTCGTGAGGATGAGTTTGGCCTTGGAGTTTGATCATTTGCTTGTTGTTATTCCTTTTCCATGTACTTTTGCTTTTTTGTGATGTATTTTGACCCCTTTGAGGGCTTGTGTTGTAAAAATGAACAAGTCGTATTATTTCACCCTTTGTAATATATTTGTGTTGGTTTCTATCTGGGTTCACATCAAAAAGCAACTTCAACAGCATCATCTTCAAGGGTCTGGAAGGGTCAAAACTGAAGGCCAAACCGGATACCTTGAGAACAAATAAGCATAACTGCATTGCATGCTAACCCTTTTGTTTGTTTTGTAGGTTTTTGTTTTGTTGTTGCTAACCTCTGTTGTGATACTCAGGAATTATTGCTCGCCGCCGGGTATTTCCCCTCAACAGGCCTCACAGGTACCCAACTAGAAACAACCTTCCGGGAATTCAGATGGATCAGATGCAGCAGGACCTTACGGAGGTCAGAAACCAGATGGCCAACGAAAGGTTGGAGATGAGAACCCAGATAACACAGTTCATGGAAGTGATGAACAATTTAGCTCAAAGCCAGGAGAGGCTCAGAACTTTGGTAGAAGGGAGGAATCAAGAGGAGCCCCATGTGGGGACTGCTGGCACAAGTAACAACGAGAGGGTCCAACCTCATGTCAATCCACCAGTTTTTGGACCCCATCTCCATCCAGAGGCCAACATCCCAGTCAACATTCAAGGGACAGCCACAGCAGCCAGAGTACTTCAAGAAGATCCTCAGGAGGACCAGTATACAGTGATGGGTGCCGGAGAGGAAACATATGATAGACGATTGGAAGAGATAGCTGAGAAGTTGAGGTCCTTAGAATCTCAAAATTCTTTGGGTTTCGACGTCATGGACATGGGGCTGGTAGACGGGGTCAGGATCCCCCATAAGTTCAAGCCTCCTTGTTTCGAAAAGTATAATGGGACTTCATGCCCCCGGACTCATTTGCAATCATTTCTGGGAAGGCTGAAGGCCTATACAATGGATGAGAAACTCTGGATGTTCTACTTCGAAGATAGCTTGACTGGAGCATCAAGGGAATGGTATTCCCATCTGACAAGAGCAACTATAAGATGCTGGAAGGACCTGGCAGAAGCCTTCATCAGACAGTATCAGTATAATCTAGATATGGCACCCAACAGGACCCTCCTAATGGGAATGTCACAGTCTTCGAGGGAGAGCTTCAGAGAATATGCCCAAAGATGGAGACAGCTTGCTGCTGCTGTCCAGCCACCAATGTCTGAGAGAGAAATGGCAGACATGTTTATGAACACTCTCCAGGGAACGTATATTGACAGGTTGGCTGCTTTCTCTTCCACCAGCTTCGCAGATGTTGTCATAGCCGGGGAGAGAATTGAAAGCCTGTTAAAAATGGGAAAGATCTCAGACAACGGTGCAAGCTCGTCCAGTAGTACAAGAAAGCCTTTTGCAGGCCCGAGAAGAACTGGCGAGACCAATGCCATTCACACCAACAGGGGTAGGCCCCAATATGCTCAGAGGTCAATAGCAGCAGTCACTATCCCTGCTCCAGCTCATCCTCAGCCAGTCTATCAACCTCCTCAACAAAGCTTCCAACAACAACCCCAGTATCAGCAGAATCAATATCCTCCAAGAAACTACAACAACAACAACTCCAACAACAACAATCAACAGAGGCCATTCCAACAAAGGCCATCCCAAGCTAACCGAGTGATCGACCCGATCCCAATGCCGTATGCTGCCTTGCTGCCACAACTTCTGAAACTCAACCTGGTTGAGCTAAGAACGTTGGCACCTCCTGATCCCAACAGTCTACCAAGAAACTATGACTCCAATGCTAGGTGTGCTTTTCACTCGAACGCACCTGGTCACAGTACAGAAAAATGCAGGGCTCTGCATATGAAGGTACAAGACTTGGTAGACTCCAAGGCTCTGAATTTTGCACCTCCGCCCAATGTCAATAAAAACCCAATGCCAAATCATGGTGGTCCCCGAATTAATGCTATTGAAGAAGACCAACCGTCTTATTTGATAACTAGTGTGGATCAGATCAGGACACCATTGGTGGAAATCAAAGCTCAACTCCGTGAAAACCAAATATTTCCGGGGTGTGAACTAGGGTGTCCCTATTGCAATATTTCATGGAATGGGTGTGAGGACCTGAGGAATGGCATTGACAGCCTTATTCAGAGTGGCTTGCTACAGATCACTACATCATTTCCGACAAATCCGGCAACTTCATCAACAACGGTTTCAGAACCTCCTACAACTGCAGCAACTATTGTTCCCAACAATTCATCAGCACCATCAACAAGTACTTCACCTGTCCTCCCAAATGATCAGTTTTCAACAGTTCCTCCTGCTACAACTTCAGCTTCATTCCATTTCGACTCTCCATCAACAACAACAACAGTCCTTCCAACAGTACCTCCTACAACTCCAGCAATCAATCATGAAGATGTCTCCACTGTTACCATATTCTACGATCCTGAAAATAATTCCGCCTACCATTCAGAAGGTGCTGCTCCCGCCAGAGCACCAGTTACAATCTTTTATGATCCACAAACAATAACAGTCCCTTCAGCAGCAGCAATCAGTCCAGTCACTGTCACGGTGCCTGGACCAGTACCATATGAAAGCAATAGGGCCATCCCTTGGCACTATGGCTCTGACGTGTATTGCGAAGGAAAAAGAATCACTCTTGAAACATCAACACCTGCACCACAAGTAGATAATGTGGGGGGAGGCGGAGGCTTCACTCGAAGCGGACGTCTCTTTGCTTCACAAGTTCAAAGACCTACTGCCGAAGCAGAAGCTGCTGCCAAGGCAAAAGGAAAAGGCCCGGTGCAGGAAAACCAAGCTGTCAAAGAAGCCCTGAAAACTCCATTTGATCAGGAAGTTGATGAGTTCATGCGAATCATCAAAAAGAGTGATTATAAAATTGTGGATCAGCTTCACCAGACGCCATCCAAAATCTCCATCCTCTCACTGCTTATGTGCTCCGAAGCCCATCGGAATGCACTACTTAAAGTCCTGCACGCAGCTTACGTGCCTGAGGAGATTACTGTCAACCAATTGGAAACCGTGGTTGGAAATGTTACTGCTAGCAATGGGCTAGGGTTTACCAATTCTGACTTGACAGCGGATGGCCGCAACCACAACAAAGCCTTGCACATAACCCTGGAATGCAAAGGAGCTGTCCTTTCTCATGTGCTGGTGGACACAGGTTCTTCCCTGAATGTCTTACCAAAGAAGGCTCTGGTGAAGCTTGAATATGATGGATTGGCATTGAGACCCAGCAACCTGGTAGTACGAGCCTTTGATGGTTCGAAGAGATCGGTTCTGGGAGAGATTGAGTTGCCCGTGACAATTGGCCCGCAGACCTTTAAAACTATCTTTTATGTGATGGACATTCAGCCCGCCTACAGCTGTTTGTTAGGTAGACCCTGGATTCACGCCGCCGGCGCAATAACGTCTACCCTTCACCAAAAGTTAAAATTTGAGTGGGAAGGCCAAGTTGTCACAATCTGTGGAGAGGAGGACATTTTTGTCAGCCACCTGGCAACCTACAAGTACATTGAAATGGATGGAGAGATCCATGAAACAATGAGCCAAGGTTTTGAAGCCTTGAACGTCAATGAAGCATCTGCTGTATCTGGTATCTCCATGTCATCTTACCAACAAGCCCGGAAGGTTGTTGAAGAAGGAACTGCCCTAGGCTGGGGCAAGGTCTTAGCTGTGGAGGAGAAGAAGGACAAATTTGGGTTGGGTTACAGACCAACTCAACATCAAGCAAAGGCTGCTGCAGAGCCTGGTTTTGTCAGTGGGGGGATGCTTACCCCCGATGCTATCAACTGTTTGGAAGACGAGCTGGAAGAGGAGCGCAATCTGGAGAATTGGATTCGTCCGAAGATCCCGGGGAGCAGTGTCTCGAACTGGTCTTCCCAGGAAATTATAAGAGTTACTCATGCAGAGTAATTATTATTTCCTGTATTTTTTATAGCATGCATCCAAGTCTTGCATCTTGCCCAAGATGACAAGACTCATTTTGTAACCAGGGCCATCTGTACTTTTGTGCAAACAAGATTAAATTAATGAAATATCAGACGTCTTTTTTTGCAAACGAGTCTTTTTCTTTTCTGCTCACTGTTTTTCCATTTTTCTTTTTGTACAAAAAATAAATGGCGGTGTTTTCAAAATGATAACTTCATTTCCCTTTTTCTAAAGCAAGATTAAAATCAATCACTAAAATAAACCAACTTAACCCTTGCAGAGAGTGCCTTCCAGACTGCACCGACAACAGCACGGCTATGACATCGTATGACTTTGACAATCCAATCAATCAAGCTGATGAAGGGGTTGAAGAAGAATATGAGCTTCCTGAAGAGCTAGCCAGGTTGTTAAGACAAGAGGAAAAGGTTATTACTCCTCACCAGGAGGAGGTTGAAGTGATTAATCTTGGTACAGACGAAGACGTGAAAGAAGTTAAAATCGGGGCCTGCCTGCAAGACTCAGTGAAGAGACGACTGATAGATCTGCTTCAAGAGTATGTTGATGTGTTTGCTTGGTCGTATCAAGATATGCCAGGGTTGGACACCGACATTGTTGTGCACAAGCTGCCTCTAAGAGAAGAATGCCCACCAGTGAAACAGAAGCTGCGCCGAACTCGCCCAGACATGGCTATGAAAATTAAGGAAGAGGTACAAAAGCAATGGGACGCCGGGTTCCTTGCTGTGACTAGCTATCCGCCGTGGGTTGCTAACATAGTACCTGTGCCTAAGAAGGATGGCAAAGTAAGAATGTGTGTTGACTACCGGGATCTGAACAGAGCCAGTCCGAAAGATGACTTCCCATTACCTCACATTGACGTATTGGTGGATAACACGGCTCAGTTCTCGGTATTCTCCTTCATGGATGGATTTTCAGGATATAATCAGATCAAGATGTCACCTGAAGACATGGAGAAGACAACATTCATTACACCTTGGGGCACGTTCTGTTACAAAGTGATGCCATTCGGACTGAAGAATGCTGGTGCCACATATCAACGGGCTATGGTGACATTATTCCACGATATGATCCACAAGGAAATAGAATGTTATGTGGATGATATGATCGCCAAGTCCCTTACAGAGGAAGATCACCTGGTAAATCTGCTCAAGTTGTTCAAGCGTCTGAGAAAGTACCAACTGAGGTTGAACCCCAACAAATGCACATTCGGGGTACGATCCGGTAAGCTGCTGGGCTTTATTGTAAGCGAGAAAGGGATTGAGGTTGACCCTGATAAGGTCAAGGCTATTCAAGAGATGCCTGCACCGAAGACTGAGAAAGAAGTTCGAGGGTTCTTAGGTCGATTGAACTACATTTCCCGGTTCATATCTCACCTCACAGCAACCTGTGAACCCTTGTTCAAGCTGCTAAGAAAAGAACAAACGGTCAGGTGGAACGAAGATTGCCAGAAGGCTTTTGACAAGATCAAGGAATATCTGCAAGAACCTCCAATCCTTATGCCGCCAGTTGAAGGAAGACCTCTGATCATGTACTTGACAGTATTAGAAGAGTCAATGGGGTGTGTGTTGGGCCAGCATGACGAGTCTGGTCGAAAAGAGTATGCAATATACTACCTAAGCAAAAAGTTTACCGACTGTGAACAGCGTTATTCACTGCTCGAGAAAACTTGCTGTGCTTTAGCGTGGGCTGCTCGCCGACTGAGACAGTATATGTTGACCCACACTACCTTATTAATCTCAAAGATGGATCCAGTTAAGTACATTTTCGAGAAGCCAGCTCTTACCGGACGGGTTGCAAGATGGCAGATGATTCTCACAGAATACGACATACAGTACACATCTCAGAAAGCCATCAAGGGCAGTGTACTATCTGAATATCTTGCTGAGCAACCCATTGATGACTACCAGCCAATGAGGTTTGACTTCCCTGATGAAGACATCATGTTCATTAAAGCAAAAGATCACGAAGAGCCTATTCACACTGAAGGGCCTGACCCGGAGGAAGAATGGACTATGATGTTTGATGGGGCTGTTAACATGAATGGCCGTGGTGTTGGTGCAGTACTCATTACACCCAAAGGAGTCCACATGCCATTCTCGGCAAAACTCACTTTCAACTGCACTAACAACGAAGCTGAATACGAAGCTTGCATTATGGGTCTTGAGGAAGCCATCGACCTCAGGATCAAAACATTGACCGTATTCGGAGATTCAGCTCTGGTAGTCAATCAAACCAACGGGAAATGGTACACCCACCAAGATCATCTGATACCTTACAGGGATTATACGAGAAGGTTACTGACTTTCTTCACAACAGTCAAGCTTGAGTATATCCCTCGAGACGAGAATCAATTTGCAGATGCTCTTGCTACCATTTCATCCATGATCAAAGTTCAAACGGCTAACTTTGTACCCCAGATTTCAGTGTCTAGACTTGATAGACCGGCATATGTATTTGCAGCTGATGTTGTGAAAGATGATAAGCCTTGGTTCCATGATATTAAGTGCTTCTTGGAAGATCAGACATACCCACCTGGGGCATCTTCCAATGATAAGAAGACTTTGAGAAGGCTTGCTGGTAGTTTCTTTCTGAACGCTAACGGGTCTTTGTACAAAAGGAACTTTGACATGGTACTCCTCAGATGTGTTGACAAGACAGAAGCAGATCTGTTGATGCATGAAGTGCACGAAGGATCTTTTGGTACCCATGCTGGAGGGCATGCCATGGCTAAGAAGTTGTTAAGATCAGGCTATTACTGGATCACGATGGATGCAGACTGTTGTGCTTACGCCAGAAAATGCCATAAATGCCAGATCTACGCAGATAAGGTGCATGTGCCTCCCAATCCTTTGAACATCATGTCTTCACCATGGCCCTTTGCCATGTGGGGCATTGATATGATTGGCAAGATTGAGCCAACGGCTTCAAATGGTCACAGATTCATCCTGGTCGCCATTGACTATTTCACCAAGTGGGTTGAAGCAGCCTCATATGCAAACGTCACTAGGCAAGTGGTAGCCAGATTTCTGAAGAGAGATATCATCTGTCGGTATGGAGTGCCCGAGCGAATCATTACTGATAATGGTTCCAATTTAAACAACAAAATGATGGCAGAGCTGTGCCGGGACTTCAAGATCCAACATCACAATTCTTCTCCTTACAGGCCAAAGATGAACGGCGCTGTTGAGGCAGCAAATAAGAATATCAAGAAGATTATGCAGAAGATGGTAGTCACATACAAGGACTGGCATGAAATGCTACCATTTGCCTTGCATGGATACCGCACATCAATCAGAACATCCACTGGGGCAACACCGTATCAGCTTGTATATGGTATGGAAGCAGTCCTACCTGTTGAAGTTGAACTACCCTCTCTACGGGTATTGATGGATGTTAAACTGAGTGAAGCAGAATGGGTTCGGTCCCGATACGAACAACTGAGTCTGATCGAAGAGAAGAGATTGGCTGCAATTTGCCATGGGCAGTTATATCAGAAGAGAATGAAGAAAGCCTTCGATCAGAAAGTCAGGCACCGAGAGTACCAAGTAGGAAATCTTGTGCTGAAAAGAATCCTCCCTCCTCATACAGACCACAGGGGCAAATGGACTCCAAATTATGAAGGACCATTCGTTGTAAAGAAAGTTTTCTCTGGTGGAGCACTGATGCTCAGCACCATGGATGGTGAAGATTTCCCGTCCCCTGTGAATTCAGATGCAGTTAAAAAATACTTCGCATAAAATGACCCGCTGGACATAAAAACAGAATGTAAGTCCAGGCAAAAATAGGGCATCCCGGCGAGTCAAAAACAGAATAAAAGACTCGGGCAAAAGTAAGGGAAAATAAACAAAAAATGTACACCCGCTGAGTTGAAAAGCCGCATTGGACAACTCAGGCAAAAATGGGTATCTCGATGGATTGAGAACCCGAAAGGGCGATCCATGCAAAATAAGGGAATAAGCGAACAACTGCACTCTGAATTCGTCTGTATTATCTACAACTTGGTAAGCTTCCGAAGGATCAAGCTTCAATCAGAATCAACTCTCTCCAGAAAGCAAGACGAAAAGAACGTCATTGTCATACGAGTCATAGCAAGAGAGGAAGCTCCTTAAAGCGTCACCAACACCGCCAGCACTTTATTTCTCAATTTGTAACAATCTCCTCATTTCAGGAGATATGTTTCTTTGACTGTATCTTGCCAATTCAGGGCACACGAATTAATAAAATCAGATTTTCAGTCATGTCTCGTTTCTTACATTTATGTTTTGCAAAGGGTTGTCTGATATCTCTAAAAATATAATTGCATAAGTACAGATGCCTTTCTCTAAAAATAAAAAAAAACACATGCTTACAGGGAATATGATTACTCTCGAAAGTACTTAACTCCTATGACGGAATCCGGTAAGGGATACCTTGGGACCTTTTGTACGTTTCCTTACCTTTGCAGGTTTGCAGGTATCCAGAACGCAACCTAGGGCATGCAGGTTACATCTCAGCAAGCTGGCTAATCAACAAAAGATATCAGCATCCAAGATGCTCTATCCCCAGCTGAGTTGCTCCCCATTGCTTTCCCCAGCAAAGTTGCCAAATCGACATGCACTCAATCTCAGCATCGGAAATGCTATATCCCCAGCTGAGTTGCCTCTTGTTGCTCTCCCCAGCTGAGTTGCCTCTCACAATTCCCCAGCCGAGTTGCCATTCTTCCTCAGCAGAATGCAGAAATCAGGGAATCATCTCCCCACAGAATCCCCAGCCTCTATTCAGAAGAGCAACGCACGAAGAGATCACAACAGAGTGAAGAAAGCTTCTACAAACCCCAGCTGGGTCCCGTATTATAAGGATATGTCAATCAGCGACCTATATCCCCAAACAGATACATCATTAGATCTACCAGTGATCTCATACCCAGCTGGGATGTCCATTTCAAGCAGATCGACCAGAGATCTTCGCAGCAACGGGATCCGAACCCCGGATCTGCGCCTCTTTGCATAATCATAGCATCCGCATCATATTCACCCCTCAGAGCGTAGCATTCCGTCTAATACGGAGCATTACGGCAAAAAATCAAATGCATAGCATAATCATAAGCCATGTTTTGAATTAACACTTGTGAATAATAAACCGTTCATCATCATGATATACAAAAAAAAAAAAAAAAAAAATCCCCCAGAGTCCCCGGCAAAAGCAGCTGCCCTTCCAAATCACAAACACCGGTATATACACCTTTTGGCACCCGTCCGTGTCATCCTTCCCCAAACAGGTCGCCTGAACACCCTTTACAAACAAGATCACCCGTATTACAGACACTTCAGGACACCCGTCCGTGTCATATCCCCAGCAGAAAGCCAAAGACATCCTCTTTGCGCTCACATATACCTATATACACTTTTCTTGACACCCGTCCGTGTCATATCCCCAGCGCAGTCGCGTACACTTTCATCAACCCACACACTTGTTAATATTATACTTTTCTCTCTTGACACTCGTCCGTGTCGCTCTCCCCAGCAGTCAAAATACTCATCAATACAATACTCACTACTCATGGTACACTTATACAGATACTCGTCCGTATCTTGTATGCATCATCACTCATATCCCCACAGATTCGGCAGTAGTCCTTGTTCTTTGTTAACCAGTTGGTACTCGTCCGTACCATCATCTCAGAACATTGCGTCTAGTGTTTGTTTCTACATGATACTCGTCCGTATCATAGTCGTAAGGATGCTCGTCCGCATCTTTAATCCATACACCGTGTCAAACACTTATGTCTTCTTGAATATAGATACTCGTCTGTGTCTACTATTCCCCAGAAGAATTCTTTCAGATGCAACACTCGTCCGTGTTCTTTGTTAGCCAGTTGATACTCGTCCGTATCATCATCTCTGAACATGTGTCAGTTTGTTTCTACATGATACTCGTCCGTATCATAGTCTTAAGGATGCTCGTCCGCATCTTTAATCTATACACGATACCAAACACTTATACCTTTTGTTTCTTGGATGTAAACGCTCGTCCGTGTTTACTATCTCCCCAGTAGATCACCAACAAATTTTCTTTTTATCTAACACTCGTCCTGTGTTATGGTATCTTTGAGAGCAGCCGTACCCTGCTGAGTGGTCGTCCTCCACTTCTTGATGGTCGTCCTCCATCATGCTCATCCGATGGCCGTCCCCATCGTTGATTTTTAGCAGCCGTCCCCTGCTAGGTGGTCGTCCTCCACCTCTTGATGATCGTCCTTCATCATTTTATCCAATGGCCGTCCCCATTGTTGATTTTGGTTATCTGACATTCGTCCTGTGTTATGATAAACCCCGAGAGCAGCCGTCCCCTGCTGAGTGGTCGTCCTCCACTTCTTGATGGTCGTCCTCCATCTTGCTCGTCCGATGGCCGTCCCCATCGTTGACCTTTGCTATCCGATGGCCGTCCCCATCGTTGATATTTTCGGCAGCCGTACCCTGCCAGGTGGTCGTCCTCCACCTTTGATGGCCGTCCCCATCATTTCTCTTTATACCCAACAGAGCAGCCGTACCCTGCTAGGTGATCGTCCTTCACCTTTGATGGCCGTACCCCATCATCTGTTTATTTCATTCATTCTTTAACCCGATGGCCATCCCCGTCGTGGTCCCTTTTCCTTTTTAACCCGATGGCCGTCCCCATCGTTGGTTACTTGACCTTTATGAACTTGATGGCCGTCCCCGTCATGTTTCATTAATCCTCAGAGATTTTGCAGTTTTATCGTGATGGCCGTCCCCGTCATTGCTTTATTTCCCCAGCTAGTCGGCCGTCCCCGTCTTAGCTTTACCTTTTATCCCCAGCATGTCGGCCGTCCCCGTCATTGCTTTATTTTCTTACTTTCCCCAGCTAGTCGGCCGTCCCCGTCTTAGCTTTACCTTTTATCCCCAGCATGTCGGCCGTCCCCGTCATTGCTTTATTTCCTGCACTTCCCCAGCATGTCGGCCGTCCCCGTCATTGCTTTATTTCCTGCACTTTACCAGCATGTCGGCCGTCCCCGTCATCGCTTCACTTCACTTTTATCCCAGCATGTCGGCCGTCCCCGTCATTGCTATTTACCCAGCAGTCGTCCTCTTCTCGACGGTCGTCCT
This sequence comes from Lathyrus aphaca, assembly GCA_963966055.1. NCBI lineage: Eukaryota > Viridiplantae > Streptophyta > Magnoliopsida > Fabales > Fabaceae > Lathyrus > Lathyrus aphaca. Next base: position 461,352,720 of record OZ014522.1, on the reverse strand, counting down.
CCGTCGCCTACACTTTACAATATACTTTATTTTCCTTTACAATCTATATCCCTTTTCTTCTTCATTCTGTGAGTGCAAATTTTGGACTGTCTTTGGTATTCAACCACAAGTTATCTTGTTTTGCCTGTTAAGCCGTTGCTTACATCCTGCACAGCTAACTCATGCTTGAATAGGGGCAGCTGTAAACACCCCAAATTTTCCCTCACCCATTCACACCATGGCTTGTGATCATTCTCATATGCATAAGCACAATCATATCATCTCACATTTCATTTTTGATTCACTGCATAGTTTTCAAGTCATCTGCACCTAGGGTTTGTGATCTGAGCAATCCCAAAGTTTCTTGAGGCACTCCAAAGGCCACCAATCAACTCAAAAGGGGTCCATGTGTGTTCTTATGTCATATTTCATCTCCTCAAGGTCAAAAATGCAGAGGAATCACAAGAACTAGGGTTTGAGGTGATGCAGAGCCAAGTTTGACTGCACAGTTGACTGAAAATTAGGGTTTTGGTTTCAGAGGCCATAACTCCAAATTTTTTGGTCATTCTTGTTTCCATTGATCTCTATATGGTATAGGGAGTATACATATCAATTTTCATGAAGAAATTCCATGGGGAAGTCATCTGATCAAGGGTTGACTTTTCAGACAAGTCAGTGTAAAATCAGGGCATCTGAGGCCCCCAATGACCCAACCAGTGGGTGATCTTCATCATTTTGAGTGTATATGATCTTTATCTGATCATGGAAGAAGGTTGAAGTTCATAGAAATCAAGAATTTAGGGTTTTTGCAAAGGTTGACTTTTTGGGCATAGTTGACTTTTCAAGAATGCATCATTTTAGGTCAAGTTTCAAGCTTTGATTCTTGGTCCAAAAAGGCTTCAAATGGAAAAACTTTGGTCATGAAAGTTGTAGATCTCATCTTTCCCTTTTCAAAAAGTACAAGAACATGATCAAACTCTTCTTGGATCAAAAGTTATGGCAATGCAAAGTTGGTTAAAATCATTAATTTTCAAGGCATGCCTCATTTGGAAATTTTGCAAAACCTTGAACCAATGCATCATGTGACCTCTAATTCATCTCAAACCATTGCATAAACATTCTCTAAGTCCTAAAAATCAGATTTGAACTAAGAATGCCATGGTTTTATGTTTGGTTAGGCAAAAGAATCACATGTGAACCAAAGTTGCCACAAGTTGCAAAACACTCATTTCACTCCCTACCACTTGCAGCCTTGGATGCTGGACCAAGCTGACATTTCCCCCTCATCTTGCTGCGCATAGCCCATGCCTTGTACCAAGCTAGCACCTCACCATACTTTCTCTTACACAAGAGTTGACAAATTGCAAAAGTTGCCTCACCTATCCATAAAGCACATGTCAAATCAACTGACCAATGAGAGAGAGTTATGTGGACAATTTGCAAGCAAAACATAAGGGCAAGCAAGGCTGAAACACATTCATTCATCACATTCACAAAAACACCTCATCTTGCATATTCCTTCGAATTTGTTTTCTCAGCTTGCAAACATAAAAATCATTTCCATAGACCAAATCACCATGCTTCATTGACTCAAAACCCAAAAGAACCAGGCCTGAAACAAGCCATAACTCCATTTCACCATTTTCACTCCATAAAGCAAAAACTTTCGAATCTGCTTCTACAAGCCAAGAACACTCAAACAAACTCCACACATCAACTCACCTTGCTCCACTGACCAGAAACCACCCCCTACTTTGGCCTGAAACCCTCCATAACTCAAATACGATTTTCACATGCCCTTGGTCAGAACTTCTGCAAACTCACTCAAGAGGCTGTTTAAACTCCAACCAAGCATCCAAAGCTTCAAGAGGGGATCATTGGGACCTGTTTGAGCCAAAGAACCATCCAGAAAGCTCCTGAATCAAAAGTTCAATCTCAGGTGACTCCATGAACTTTTTTTCCAGAACTTGGCTTTTAAGTTTCTAAATGGTAAAGCATGCTTCACTGGTCACATTGAACTTGTTACTTTTGAAAAAGAGTGAGAAATGAGCCTGTATGATGTTTCTGAAATTTTTGCCGTTTTGAATGTTTGATTCGAATCTTGTTTGTGTGTTGAAATAAATGATGTTTGTTGCTGGAATCTTGTTTAGAATGAGCTAAGGTTTGATTCTGGAGATTTTGGCATGATTTCATGGCCTATTGAGAGAGATAGAGAAATGGTGTAGCCGGAGAAGACGACCGGAACAGTGTTCCGGTCGCCTGAGAGTAATTAGGGTTTGATTAATTAGGGCTAAGTGTAATTAAGTCAGTTTGAATGTGAGCCGTTCATTCCCGCGCCAAGTCAATTCCCGCCCTGGCAACTTTGAATCTCACGCGTTGGATCAGCATACTTTCACTTAATTCAGTTTAAAATTCATTTATTTTCATTTTCTTTTCATTTGTTTTGCATAATTATTTTAAAATAGCAAAAAATTCATAAAAATTATGAAACTTTTTCCTTAAAGTTTTAATAATTTTTATGACACAAAAATATTTTTATTTTATTTTTTATCATTAAAAAAGTATTTTTAAATATTCAAAAGATTATTTTTAATTGATTAATGAGAATTAATTAATTAAAAATACTTTTAAGTATCTAAAAATCACCAAAAAATTCATGAAATGTTTTAAGACATTTAGAAACATTGTACAACCTTCAAACCAAATTTCTTTTTTGATCTTGATGCATTTTAAGAATTTTTCATTGAATTAAATCATATTTTGTGCATTAATTTGATCCTAAGTTCAAAAAATCATTTCTGCCTATTGGAGAAGGTTGAGACATTGATTCTTTTTGCTTTGTCTTGTGTTTGGCATGTAGTTTCTAGGGTAAAAAGGCCATGAATTGTTCTTGCATTTTCAAATTGTTTGGTATTTGTTTTGTTAAGAACCCTAAAAAACCCTAATAACTTAGAAAATTCACATCTTGAGTTTGGTTGAGAGTTGAGAGCTCCCCTTTGGGCAGTGGTTCATCATAGGCCTAGGGTTTCTTTGGGTGCCATTTTCCATTTTTTATCACGAGGTTTGCTTCTGTTTTGGGTTTTTGTTTGATGTTTGATCCATGAACCCTAATTTGGGCTTTCTTTTGCATCCTCCTTGCATTTCCTTGCATAACATGACTTGTCATTGCATTTTGTGCATTCTTGTGATCCATTTGACATCTTAAGACATGTATAAAGCATCTTTGATCATTGCATTACATATTTGCCATGTCATTTGTCTTGTATGATTCATAACTTTTCATGCTTGTTCATGCTTCTTAGCTTGCATCATTTGCATTCATGATCTTGTATGAACATCCCCATTGTCTTGCCTCATGTTTGCAGCACCTCATAACATCATAATCATCATCACCATGCTTCTGGTCTTGCTTTGCATCATATCATTTCATCTCATCTTGCATTGCATTGCATTTCTTTCTAACATTTCAGGTGGTAAGTAAACTTGAGAAGTGGATTTGCCTTCACTTCTCATAACTTTTCTTTTCATCTCTCTTGCATCCATTGCTGCATTTCTATTTGTGTTTGAGATTGAGCTTGCTCATTCTTTTTCTTCCCACTTTCTTTCTTCAAGTGACTTGACTTCTTGACTGAAGCAAGTTGCTTTGCTTCTCTTGATCTTGTTCATCTGCTTCCTGGTGGCTCCTTTGAAGATCTTCTTTTGCAAACCTCACAAACCTTAGGAACAACCATGTATGACAATGATTAGGGTCTTGATTAGTCTCCCCTCATAGTTTTACCTTTGTGTCTCTTTGAGTCTTCTCTTCTCATCTCATAATCAGGGACTAAACCCTAAAGGCTTTAAGACTTTGTGATTAAGCTTATACCTGCATCCTTCTCTTAGGATGGAGTGTATAACTTTAATCCTAAGTGTTAAACCCTTAATGTGTTTAAATCTCTTAATCAATTCACTTAATAATCATCAAGACATCACACTTGTAACTTGGGCCTTGCATTAGGGTTCTAATTCTTCCTTAACTGGTTAAGAAGGACTAACCCTAGTGTTAATGGACAAGTCCCCCTCAAGTTGTCTTACAAATCATAAAAAATCACTTCATCATCATACCATTAAATAAAATCCACTTAATAAAGGCTTGTTTTGTCATGGGTTTAATCCCTAATCATGGATTAAGTTGAGGAGCTTTCCTCAGCTTAAACATTCTCATCTATTATCCTTCTATTAGGATGGTGTAATGAGTCTGTTAAATCCCTGATTATGGCTTAACCTCATTACTCAACACTAAACAAAAAACACCAAAAACATCTAAATAATCACAAGTAGGTTAATGATCTTAATCCTACACCAAAGGTGATTAAGTGTGAGAATCTGACTTCACACTTAAGGTATTCTCATTACCCCTAATCAGAGGGAAGATGTGATGAGTTTACTAAATCCATTGGTTTAGACTTAAGCTCATTTTCTTATGACAAAAATCCAAAAAGGCAATAAAAGACTGAAAACTCAAAAACAAACAATAATCGTCTCCTCCGGGATTCTTTTCTCACCTCATTCACTCACAACCGAGAACTCGCTTCTTCCGTCTAATGCAAGACAGTAAGCACCTGAGCCAGACAGGTCATACACTTGAGCATTGACAAGCAAGCAGTTCACAAGTCAATTCATCTTTCAGTCTCTTTGGGTCGAACTACGGTGTTCTGACTTCCTCATTGCACGAGAGGATACGTAGGCATAACTTAACAGTTATCGAACAAAAGTCTCTGTATATTCCCCTCTTTCAGCTTCATTCTTTTAAGCCTCATTATCTTGAGCAATTCATCCTCATTCTTTCACTGACACTTTCATACTTCATATCACTTATACACTTTACACTGACACCTGTACATTCTCTTCCAGCTATTTTACACACAGATTGCACTGACACTACCCCTTTAAAACACAAATCTCTTAAGCGTGGATCCCGTCGAGTACGGCGGACAATCTGGGTGCTAATACCTTCCCAGGTTGTAACCAACCCCCTTTCTCAGTCTCTCTGGTTCGCAACCGTCTTATCCATCTCTTTCTAGGTCTATGCAGCATTACCTTTCCTCCGGGATAAAAATGCCTAGCTGGCGACTCTATTCATCTCCAGTGAGTTCACGGCTGTGTGTTCTCACTGTTCCCTTCGCCGACCGTTCGCGTCTGTACCTGGATGCAAATCTTCGGGAGCGACAGGTTGCTCCCAAGAATGAAGATATAGCTAAAGCATTGCACTTAGAGCCTACCCTCATTGATTAAATCATGACCACTAAGGCTGGAATCCCAGGCCTTCACTTGGATTTCTTGATCTCTCAGGCCACCTTGCATGCTGCAGCAGGGAAGTGGGAAGCTATTTGTGCTCTCCTAGCCCTCAACATATATGGGGTTATCTTGTTTGTAGACGAGCCAAAGTTTGTCAGCAAGAGTGATATTCACCTGTTCTTACTGAGGAACCCAATCCCCACCCTGCTTGGAGATTTTTATTACTCAGTGCATCAAAGGAATGAGAAGCAAAAGGGAATATTGGTCAGATATTGTGCACCCCTCTTCTACTGTTGGTTGTTAAGATACTTGCCGAAGTCATACACTTTCCTGAATCCTCATCAGCCAAGGAGCTGGGCCAAGAGATTGATTGCCCTTATATCAGAAGACATCAGATGGTGCACTCAGAGCACCAAGGGAAAAACATCATTACCAGCTGTGGGCAGTATCCCAATGTACCCTTGATTGGAGTAAAATGTTATATCAACTACAACCCTTTGCTTTTCAAGAGACAATTAGGGTATGCTTTGGTTCATCCCCCAAGATGACAAGACTTGACATAGACCCTTTATTGTGATGTTCAGCACAACTCTGCTATTGTTAGACAAGCTGCCTGGGCCTGGGACAACATTCAGACTAAGGGGACAACTATCCTTGGAAAATGCAACAATATAGCTTCAGCTCAATATCTTGATTGGTCTCGTACCAGGGCACAGATCACCCGGATGCCATTCACCTTAGATGATGTACCTGGACCATCAGCAGTGTAGCCTGCAGCCACTGTCAGTTTAGAGGAGCTTGAGAAATTAAAGGAAAGGAATGCTCAGCTCTCTGAAGCCTTGAAGAAGACCCTCTGGGAGAGGCATGACAGCCGTCTAGATAATGAGAGGTTAGAGAAGCTCCGGATTGAGCACTTGACCAAGATTGAGAAGACGGATGACTACATCAGGAAGGCTAGAGCAGGGGAGTTAGTACTGAAGAATTTTTGCAAGGAAGCTAAAACACAGAAGGCTAGAGCTGAACATTATCTAGAGGAGAGCCAGGATAGGTGGATCAGGATCACTGAGGCCCGTGCACAGGAGGATCAGGAAACTCATGCTAAGATAGAACAATTGGAGGCTAGTGAGAAGAAGCATCAGGCAGCTTTGTTGGCAGCACAGAAGGAGATCTCTGAGTTGAAGCTCCGAGCGGGGTTGAAAAGGTCAAAGGATCAGGATAAGCACAAGAAGGTGACCAGTGCCATTGCCACCAGGAACCTCCTCATCAGGACTATCACAGAGCACCCATTAGGTCCAGTGACTGAGGCTCTCCTGAAGGAAGTCAGGGAGGATGACTTTGGATTGGATGTTTGATTTCCTTGTACTTGTATTTCCTTTTGTTTGTACTCTTGATTTTGTTGTTGTATTTTGACCCGCCATGGGAACTTTGTTGTAATCAAACTTTGTATCTTCACATTTTGTAATATATGGTTTGTATTATTTTTGTGGGCTTAATCTCTCTTCAACATCAACATTTCCTGGAGGTCTGGAAAGGTCAAAACCAAAGAACCAAACCGGATACCCTTGGAAGACAAATAGGCATCCTGCATTGCATACTAACATCATTTCTTTGTTTTGTAGGTTTTTGTTTTTGTTGTTTCTCACCCTTTGTGATTTCAGGAAACATTGCTCGCAAAGGAGTGTTCCCTGTCAATAGAGTGAACCGATATCCGACAAGAAACAACCTTTTGGGATTACAAATGGATCAGGTTCAACAAGACTTGACTGATGTGAGGACCCAAATGGCCAATGAAAGGACAGAGATGAGGGCCCAAATGAACCAGTTTATGGCAGTGATGACTAGCTTAACTCAGAGCCAGGAAAGACTGAGAGAGTTAGTCGAGTGGCAAATTCCCGAAGAAAACCATCCAGGTACAGGGGGTACCAGTAACAACGATCACGTACAGCCTCGTACTGATCCACCAGAGTTCGGACCTCATCTGAACCCAGACATCAATGCTGTAAGAAACACCCAAGGTAACACTAGAGGAAGGGCCTTGCAGGAAGAATCTCAAGAAGAACAGTTAACTGTGGTGGGGGTTGGAGACGAAGTTTACGACCGTCAGTTGGATGAAATTGCAGAGAAGCTAAGGTCTCTTGAATCCCAAAACTCTCTGGGTTTTGATGTCATGGACATAGGATTGGTGGAGGGGGTTAGAATTCCTCATAAGTTCAAACCTCATTGTTTTGAAAGATACAATGGCACATCCTGCCCACGTGCCCACCTTCAGTCTTTCCTAGGGAGATTGAAATCCTACACCATGGATGAGAAACTGTGGATGTTTTACTTCGAGGATAGCTTGAAGGGGGCATCCCGAGAATGGTACTCCCACTTGACCAGAGCCACAGTAAGGAATTGGAAAGACTTGGCTGAAGCTTTCATCCGTCAATATCAGTATAATCTGGACATGGCTCCAAATAGAACCCTTCTGATGGGAATGTCACAATCTTCCCGTGAAAGCTTTAGAGAGTATACCCAAAGGTGGAGGCAACTAGCTACCGTTGTTCAACCCCCGATGTCAGAGAGGGAGATGGCAGACATGTTCATGAATACTCTCCAAGGTACCTATATTGACAGATTGGATGCATTTTCTTCTACCAGCTTTGCAGATGTGGTGATAGCTGGGGAAAGAATTGAGAGCTTACTAAAGATGGGAAATATTTCTGACAACGGTGCCAGTTCAAGTAGTGCAAGGAAGCCATTTGCTGGGCCCCACAGATCTAGTGAAACAAATTTTGTACATGTGGGAAGAGGAAGACCCCAATATCTGCCCAAATCAGTTGTTGTCGTCACTATTCCTACTCCACCTCCTCAATACACCCAACAACCACAACACGTTTCTCAAAAAGCACATTTTCCTCAACAGAGATCATACAACAACAATAACAACAATCAACAACAACGCCCTTTTCAATAGCGGCCATCTCAGATCAACAGGGTGATTGACCCTATTCCAATGCCATATGCCACATTACTGCCACAACTCCTAAAGCTCAATCTTGTTGAGTTGAGGACATTGGCTCCACCGGATCCTCAGAACCTTCTGAGAAAGTACGATGTCAACGCTAGGTGTGCTTTTCATTCTAATGCACCTGGTCACTCCACGGAAAAATGCAGGGCTCTACATATGAAGGTCCAGGATCTGGTAGATTCAAAGGCCCTAAACTTTGCACCGCCTCCCAATGTCATGAAAAATCCTATGCCAAGCCACAGTGGGCCAAGGATTAATGCTATAGGAAAAGGCTCACCCATGATTCCCATTGAAGATACTGCAAGTATTCAGACACCTATGGCAGAGGTTAAAGCCCAGCTTTTGAAATGCCAAGTGTTTCCAGGTTGTAAGGCCTGTTGTGAATCTTGCAAGGTTTCCGAGAACGGGTGTGCAAGCTTGAGGAATGGCATCAATAGCTTGATCAAAGAAGGCATTCTGCAAATAACCACAATAGCTTCTACAACACCAGCAACTCTTTTGTCAACAACGAGTGACTCCTTTATAACTGCAACAACAATTGTTTCTACAGACTCATCTACAACTTCAGCAACCACTTCTTACACCACTTCAACAAACAACATTTCCATCTCATCTCCTTCTACAACTTCAGCAACCACCACCAACAACGTCTCCACAATTACTATTTATTATGACCCTACAAAAGTCCCGGATTCCAACAATTATCAACAACAATCTCAGCAACAATTTCAACAACAATCAAACTTCAATCGATCACCACCAATATCCACCAGAAGTCATGTCACCATTTTCTATGATCCACAAACAATAATGGTTCCAACCTCTGCTGCAGTAAGCCCAGTCACCATCACGATGCCAGAGCCAATTCCATATGATAAAGACAATGTTGTACCATGGCATTATGGTGCTGACCTTTACTGCAACGGAGAAAAAGTCCTTCTTGATTCTTCAGTTCCTATTCCCCAAGTGGATAATGTCGGGGGAGGCGGAGGCTTCACCCGAAGAGGACGCCTCTTTACGTCACAAGCTCCAAGGACCAATACTGAGGCAGAGGCTGTTGCCAAAGCCAGAGGAAAAAGTGTGGCACCTGAAGAACCTGCACCAAAAGAGACTCATAAATCATCCTTTGATCAGGATGTGGATGGATTTATGAGGATAATTAAAAGAAGTGACTACAAAGTTGTGGATCAGCTCCACCATACTCCTTTAAGATCTCCATCTTATCCCTGTTGTTGTGTTTCGAAGCCCATCGGGATGCATTACTTAAAGTCTTGCATGCTGCCTACGTGCCGGAGGAGATCACAATGAATCAGCTTGAGATAGTGGTGTCTAATGTTAATACTAGCCATGGGCTAGGTTTCACCAATACTGACTTGACAAATGAAGGACGTCATCACAACAAAGCTTTGCACATAACCCTGGAGTGTAAAGGAGTTGTACTCTCTCATGTTCTTGTAGACACTGGGTCCTCACTCAATCTCTTGCCGGAGAAAGCTCTTGTCAAGCTCGAATATGATGGAATAGCTCTCCGACCAAGCAATTTGGTCAGGGCTTTTGATGGCTCCAACAGGTCTGTTCTTAGAGAGGTGGAGCTGCCTATGATAATCGGTTCGCAGGTCTTTCAGACTACTTTCTATGTGATGGACATACAGCCGACCTACAGCTGTTTGTTGGGTCGACCATGGATTCACGCCGCTGGCGCAGTTACGTCGACCCTTTACCAGAAATTGAAATTTGAGTGGGAAGGACAGATTATCACCATCTGTGGTGAAAATGACATCTTTGTTAGCCATCTGGCTACATACAAATACATTGAGATGGATGGTGAGATCCATGAAACTATGAGCCAAGGGTTCGAAGCTTTGAACGTCAATGAGGCGATGACTGAAGTATTTGATGCATCCCAGGAGGATAGGATGGGTACTTCAATTGTCTCCTATCAGCAAGCCCGAAAGGTCATTGAAGATGGTAATGCCCAAGGCTGGGGCAAGCTGCTGCCGGTGGAGAAGAAAGAGGACAGATTCGGTTTGGGTTACAAACCATTCCGACAAGATCAATCAGAGGCTGCAAAGGAGCCCAAGTTCATCAGTGGGGGGATGCTCACCCCAGATGATGTTAACAACCTGGAAGACGAGGCGGAAAGCGACCCCAACCTGGAGAGCTGGATACGTCCAAGGATCCCGGGGCACCAAGTCCTTAACTGGTCTTCCCAGGAAATTTTAAGGGTTACTCCTGCAGGGTAATTATTATTTCCTGCCTTTTTTTCAGCATGCATCAAGTCCTGCATCTTGCCCAAGGTGTCAGGACTCATTTTGTAATAGGGCCATATTGTAATTTTGTGCAAATGGATTATCAATGAATATCGGACATCTTTTGCAAACAAGTCTCTTTTTCGCTCACTGTCTTTTCATTTTTTTTTTACTTTTGTACAAAACAATAAAATGGCAATGTTTTCAAAATAAATAACTTTATTTTTATACTTTTCTAAACAAGATTAAAATTGAGCACTAAAACGAACAAATCTCAACCCTTGCAGAGATTACCTTCCAGATTACACCGACAATAACACTGATATGACCTTGTATGACTTCGACAATCCAATTAATCAAGCCGATGAAGGGATCGAAGAAGACTATGAGTTACCGGAAGAGCTAGCCAGGTTGTTGAGGCAGGAAGAGAAAGTGATTACTCCTCATCAGGAGGTTGAAACAGTTAATCTTGGTACCGAAGAGCATTTGAAAGAAGTGAAGATTGGGGCCAATCTGCAAGCGTCAGTAAAAGAACAGCTCATTAACATGCTTCGAGAATACGTCGACGTCTTTGCTTGGTCCTATCCAGACATGTCAGGTCTAGATACAGATATTGTTATGCACAAGCTGCCATTGAAAGAAGATTGTCCTCCAGTGAAGCAGAAGCTACGTCATACTCGTCCAGATATGGCCATGAAGATTAAGGAAGAAGTACAAAAACAGTGGGACGCCGGTTTCCTTGCTGTAACTAGTTACCCGCCGTGGGTCGCTAACATTGTACCAGTGCCTAAGAAGGATGGCAAAGTAAGGATGTGTGTGGATTATCGGGATCTGAACAGAGCTAGCCCAAAGGATGACTTCCCATTACCTCACATTGATGTATTGGTCGACAACACAGCTCAGTTCTCGGTGTTTTCCTTCATGGATAGTTTTTCTAGGTATAATCAGATCAGGATGTCACCCGAAGACATGGAGAAAACAACCTTCATCACACCTTGGGGCACATTTTGTTACAAGGTAATGCCTTTTGGGTTGAAGAACGCTGGTGCCACTTATCAACGGGCTATGGTAACGTTATTCCACGACATCATCCACAAAGAAATTGAATGCTACGTGGATGATATGATTGCCAAGTCCCTCACTGAAGAAGATCATCTGGTAAATATGCTGAAGTTGTTCAAGCGTCTGAGAAAGTATCAGCTAAAACTAAACCCCAACAAATGCACATTCGGGGCACGTTCCGGTAAGTTGCTGGGATTTATCGTAAGTGAAAAGGGAATTGAAGTTGATCCCGATAAAGTCAAAGCCATTCAGGAGATGCCTGCACCTAGGACTGAAAAAGAAGTTCGGGGGTTCTTAGGTAGATTGAACTACATATCAAGGTTCATATCTCATCTCACTGCAACCTGTGAGCCCTTTTTCAAACTGTTAAGAAAGGAACAAACAGTCAGGTGGAACGAAGATTTTCAGAAGTCTTTTGACAAGATCATGGAGTACCTGCAAGAACCTCCAATTCTTATGCCTCCAGTTGAAGGAAGACCTCTAATAATGTACCTGACAGTATTAGAAGGATCAATGAGGTGTGTGTTGGGCCAGCATGACGAGTCTGGTCGAAAAGAGTATGCAATATACTACCTAAGCAAAAAGTTTACTGACTGTGAACAACGTTATTCACTACTCGAGAAAACTTGTTGTGCTTTAGCGTGGGCTGCTCGCCGACTAAGGCAGTATATGTTGACCCACACTACCTTGTTGATCTCAAAAATGGACCCCGTCAAGTACATATTTGAGAAGCCATCACTTACCGGAAGGGTTGCAAGATGGCAAATGATTCTGACAGAGTATGACATTCAGTACACATCTCAAATGGCCATCAAGGGCAGTGTACTGTCTGACTATCTAGCTGAGCAACCCATTGATGATTACCAGCCCATGAGATTTGACTTCCCTGATGAAGACATCATGTACCTAAAAGCAAAAGATCATGAAGAGCTTATTCACACTGAAGGGCCTGACCTAGAAGAAGAATGGACAATGATGTTTGATGGGGCTGTCAATATGAATGGTCGCGGAGTTGGTGCAGTTCTCATTACACCTAAAGGAGTTCATATGCCTTTCTCGGCAAAACTCACCTTTTCTTGCACTAACAACGAAGCTGAATATGAAGCATGTATCATGGGTCTTGAGGAAACCATTGACCTCAGGATCAAGACATTAACTGTATTCGAAGATTCGGCTATGGTAATCAATCAGACCAATGGCAAATGGTACACTCACCAAGAGCATCTGATTCCGTACCGTGACTACACAAGGAGGTTATTGAATTTCTTCACAATAGTTAAACTTAAGTATATCCCTCGAGATCAAAATCAGTTCGCAGATGCTTTTGCTGCCATTTCCTCCATGATCAAGGTTCAAACTGCCAATTATGTGCCTCGGATTTCGGTATCCAGACTGGACCGACCAACATACGTATTCTTTGTGGACATTGCTAAAGATGACAAGCCTTGGTTCCATGATATCAAATGCTTCTTGGAGGATCAAACATACCCACCTGTGGCATCATCCAATGATAGGAAGACTTAAGAAGGCTGGCTGGTAGTTTCTTCCTTAATGCTGATGGTTCACTATACAAGCGAAACTTTGACATGGTGCTACTCAGATGTGTTGATAAGAAAGAAGCAGACTTGCTGATGCACGAGGTGCATGAAGGATCTTTCAGTATCCATACTGGAGGACATTCAATGGCTAAGAAATTACTAAGATCAGGTTACTACTGGATCACAATGGATGCAGACTGTTGTGCCTATGCCAGGAAATGCCACAAATTCCAGATCTACGCGAATAAAGTGCATGTGCCTCCAAATCCTTTGAACGTGATGTCTTCACCTTGGCGCTTCGCCATGTGGGGCATTGACATGATCGGAAAGATTGAACTGAATGCTTCAAATGGCCACAGATTCATCCTGGTATCCATTGATTACTTCACCAAGTGGGTTGAAGCAGCTTCGTATGCAAACGTCACCAGACAAGTGGTAGCCAGATTTCTGAAAAGAGACATCATCTGTCGATATAGAGTACCCGAGCAAATCATTACTGATAATGGTTCCAATTTGAACAACAAGATGATGGAAGAACTGTGCCGGGACTTCAAAATTCAACATCAGACCTCTTCTCCTTACAGGCCAAAGATGAATGGCGCTATTGAGGTAGCTAACAAAAACATTAAGAAGATTGTGCTGAAGATGATGGTTACTTACAAAAACTGGCATGAGATGCTACCATTTTCCTTGCATGGATATCGAACCTTAATCAGAACGTCTACTGGGGCAACACCTTATCAACTTGTGTATGGTATGGAGGCTGTCCTACCTGTTGAAGTTGAACTACCCTCCTTATGGGTAATGATGGATGTAAAGCTGGACGAAGCAGAATGGGTCCGGTCTCGGTACAATCAATTGAATCTGATCGAAGAAAAGAGATTAGCTGCAATCTGTCATGGGCAACTATATCAGAAAAGGATGAAGAAAGCCTTCTATCAGAAAGTCAGGCTTCGGGAATACCAAGTAGGAGATCTTGTGCTGAAAAGACTCCTTCCTCCTTATACAGACCACAGGGGCAAATAGACTTCAAACTACGATGGCCCATTCATAGTAAAGAAGGTTTTCTCTGGTGGAGCACTGATGCTCACTACTATGGATGGTGAAGATTTCTTATCCCCTGTGAATTCAGATGCAGTTAAAAAATACTTCGCATAAAATGACCCGCTAGACATAAAGACAGAATGTAAGTCCAGGCAAAAATAGGGCATGCCGGCGAGTCAAAAACAGAATAAAAGACTTGGGCAAAAATAAGGGAAAAATCAAAAAAATGTACACCCGTTGAGTTGAAAAGCCGCATCGGACAGCTCAGGCAAAAATGGGTATCCCGGTGGATTGAAAATCCGAAAGGGAGATCCACGCAAAATCAGGGAATAAGTGAACAATTGCATTTTGAATTCATCTGTAACACTCACAATATGACAAACTTCGAAAGGATAAAGCATCAGTCAGAATCCACCCTCTTCAGAAAGCATGATGAGAAGAACGTCAAGGTCATACAGGTCATAGCAAAGGAAGTTCACCGGAGCGTCGTCAACCTTGCCAGCACTTTTACTTTTCTCAATTTATAGCAATCTCCTCATTCCAGGGGATTTGTTTCTCTGACTGTATTTGCCAATTCAGGGCACCCAGATTAATAAAATCAGAATTTTCAGTCACATCTCTTTTTGTACATTTTTTTTTTCGTTTGCAAAAAGTCCAATATTCATAATAAGTACTTGCATAAAACAAATGAGACATTTTTAATAAATGCTTGCGGGAAATATATTTACTTTCAGGAATATATAATTCCTATGACGGAATCCGGTAAGGGATACCTCGGGATACTTGTGCGTTTCTCTTGTCTTAAAAGATTGCAGGTATTCAATACACAACATGGGGCATGCCAAGCACACTTCCCCAGCATACCTCCTTCCCAAGCAATATCTGGAATGCTTTTCCCCAGCGGAGTTGTCAAAGCATCCTCATCCCTAGCACAGGTCTATTCAACAGGAGCATCCCCAGCCAAGTTCCCCACAGAGTTTCCATCCTCTTCCCAGAAGAGAAATGCCTGAAACTCTTGCACAACAAAGTGACGAAAGCTTCCTTCTCCCCAGCTGAGTACTCCTTACAGGGTAGATCAACCAGTGATCTATTTCCCCAAGCAGAGCTATATTTCCCTCCAAGCAGATCAGCCAGAGATCTTTTCTTTGGCGGGATCCAAATCCCGGATCGGTTTCTCTTTTACATAATCATAGCATTCACATTATAAATCACCGAAACAAGCGTAACATTCCGTCTAATACGGAGCATTACGGCAAAAATCAAACATTTGCATGATCACAAGCCAGGTTCGAGCCAGTCACCTGTAATTACCATCAGTATTTCATCAGCAATACATAAAAACTCACAGCCCCTGCTGTAACACGGTGGGAGAACTGACTTTAGTTAAATGTTGCGGATAGCAAGTGTCGCCACCGACTTTTATTTTATCCAAAGGAAAGGGCATAAAAGAACAGGAAAAACCTTAAAATATTTTTGGGTTCAGGGGGTAGGTTATGTAAAGGGAAGGTGTTAGCACTCTTTACATCCATGGTTATCCATAGGCTCTTAGTTACTTAGCTCACTTTAAACTGTTTTGAAAAGTGTAGTATGTGATTGAAAATTTTCTTAAGTACTTTATAATGATCCTTGTATGGATATATATAAAGACTTTGTTCTGAAAATTGTTTGAAAATGTGAAGTGTTATGAAATGTTTTTGAAGGAGTGAGCAAGTACTTAAGAGGAACCTACCCTATGATTAATTCTTTACTGTTCTTGAATGTTCTTTCAATGGTAAGACTATCCCTATTATTAAGGAATAGGTAGTCATTACCTTGGATGTTATAAGGGACATGTGAAGGGCCATCTGTGTTTAGGCAACTGTAAGGTGTCTTAGCAATACGAAGGGACTTATCATCTTTTATTCGAAAGGGACAAGATCATTTACGAAGGCAACGTCGAAGGGACTTGATCTTATAATCTTTAAAGGGACTAGATGATTTGTTTATGAGAAGGGACCTCGCTTTTAGACACCTTACTTGACATTTTGGTTTAGGCAACATGAGGGATAACCTTAGGAAGTGAGATGGCGATCAAAGATCGACTTACGTGTGTGCGTGTATAAATTCATATATTTATCTTATAATTAGTGATCTGAATTAATTTTTAAAATACAAACATGTTATCACTCCCTATTTCACTAACCATAGCAATATATTTATACATAAATAAACGATAAAATACTACGACTATTACAACGCTTTTACAGTTACATAATAATAATAAAAACAAATTAAATAATAATTATATAATAAAACAAGCAATTAAATAAATGGTTAGTGATAAAATAATTATAAGAAGAAAGGTTAGTAATAACATACAAATAATATATATAATTTTAATTAAGTATTTTTTAGATTTAAATAAACAATTTTAAAGAATTTTGAGATGAAAAATAAAATAATAAAGATATACTAATTTATTTACAAAATAAACTATGATTAATCATTTAATTGGATATTAGGAAAATTTAATTAATTTTAAGATTTAAATAAAATAAGAATTAGGGTTAGGATTAGGGTTAGAGAAAATTAGGGTTTTAATTATATATATAAAAAATATTAGGGTTAAAACATTATGGAACCACCCACTATCTGACCAATCAAGACATGATATACAAACATTATGGAACCAAAACACACAATGCTTGAAGCCTGAAATCTCTCAAAACCCAGATTACACAAAACTTGCACAAAACTTCATCTCTTCGAATCTCCCAACTCAGCCATCAAAACTTCAAAATTCTTTCACCAATCATCTCCACACAACCCCAGGATCATTTCCCACCCATCATATTGGCTTGAAACCATCTCAAACAAAAACACAATTTCAGCTTCCTCTGAACTGAAACCTCAAAAACAACCAACATAAACTTGTTTCATATTTGCCAGAAGCATCAAGGGGTTCATTGGAGTGGAAAAGCACCAAAGAGGTGGCCAGAAAGCTCCAGATAGCAAAGCTTCATCTCAGGTATACCTCAAGAACATTTTTTCCAGAAATGTATTTTTAAGTTCTTAGATGAATCTTCATGATGTGCTGATGATCCTGATGTGTTTATTTTGCAAAATGATTGAGTATTAAACATGTATGAGTTCTCTGAAAGTTTTTTACCTAAGAATGTTTTGCTTCGATTTGCCCTTTTGATGCGTGATAAATGAATTTTGTTTGGGGATTTAGGTTCAGTGATTTATGGGGATCATTTCTGGGCAGGAAATTAGGAGTTTAGAGGCTTGTAGGAGATTTTAGGATTTTGATTCACCGGAGAAGATGACCGGATTGCGTAATTAGGATTCACCGGAGAAGATTTTAGGATTTTGATTCAGTCATCAGAAAGTGTTTATGCCCTAATTGCGTAATTAAGCCAGTTTGAATGTCAGCCCTAGGATTTGCCTTGCGCGCATGTTTTCAATGGTCCAAATCCCTTCATTAACCCTAATTTCTGATTAATTAGGTTAATTTTAATTAATTTAGCCAGACTGAATCCTAGCCCTTCATTTATACGCGCATGTTTCATTTGAATGCTAGCCTTGGGATCTGATTACTATAAGTCAAGCTTACTTGCGCACTGGACCCTTGATCCCTTCAACTTTTGATCTGAGCCACTGGATTTGTATACTTTGCATTTTATTTGATTTTTATTTCTTTTCTTTGTATTTTATTTCATACAATTATTAAAAATACCAAAAAGCTTTCAAAAAATATTTCCTTTTGCAGTTTTGTTTCAAATATTTTTCTTAATCAAAATATAATTTTTATTTTATTTTTTGCATTAAAAAAGTATTTTTAAATCATTTAAATTTTTTATTTAATTAATTAATTCATTTTAATTAATTAAAAATACATTTAGGTTTCTAAAAATCACCAAAAACATCAGAGAGCATTCTTGGTCATTTAGAAACATTTACAAACTCACCTTACAAATTTATTTTTGGTTTTGATCATACTTTGAGATTTTTCAATGAATTAGGGTTCTTAAAAAGTTCATTTTTCTAACCCAAGCTTCAAAAATTCATAACCCTAGAACCAAGTTGAGTTTGTGAATGTTTCTTTTTGCATTGTTCTATACATGTCTTCTAGCATCCAAAAACATTTTTGTTTCATTTTTATCTTGCATTTTCAAATTGTTTGGCATTTTACATTAAAGATCACCCAAAAAACCTAGGTAACTTAGAAAATTCATAACTCCTTCTAGGATTAGCTTCTGATCTCCCCCTTTGGATGGTAACCTAGTATAGGTTTAGGGTTCCTTTGAGTGCATTTTCAATTTTTTTATCTTGTACATTGCATCTGGTTTGGTCATTTGCATCTCATACATTCATAAAACCCTAATTTCTCATGTTCATATGCATTCATCTTTGCATAAACATCAATACATGAACTTTCCATGACATCTCAAGAATTTGTATGTCATCTTAGACATCATAGGACATGTTAGAACATTGCTTGATCATTTAATCATTCATTTGGTATGCTTTGCATTCATAACATTTCATGAACATACATGTGTTTCCATGCTTCTAACTTGCTTCCTTTGCATCCCATCTCTCATATAAGCATACATATGCATCATGTGTGACTTTGCAGCATCTCATGACTCATTTGCCTTGCATATTCATTTCTAACTTTGATCATAGCACCTTTGTTGATGCATTTGCATTTCATTTCTTTCTTTGCATGTTCAACTGACATTTCAGGGGCTTATGGTAAGTTGTTTAAGGTGTGGGTGTACATCAACATCTAACTTCTCTTCCTCTTTTATTTTTGTGTACTATGCTTGTGTTTGAAGTGAATTCCATTCACTTGTGCCCTTTCCCCTCTTTTCTTTCTTTTAGGATTACTTATCTTCTTAAATGAAGTAAGTAACCTAATCCCCCTCTCTTCTCTTTTCATCTTGTTTCTTCCTTGGTGGCCATCTTGAAGACTTATCTTGAGCCTCACAAACCATAGGATAACCAAGTATGATAACTTTATGGTTGTAAATAGTCCCCCTTTAGCCTTTCACATTTGAGTCTTCTTTGAGTCTCTCTTCTCATCTCTTAATCAGAGGCTAAACTCTTAAAGTTTTAGGACTTTGGAATTAGGGTTATGCCTGTATCCTTCTATTAGGATGGAGTGTATAACTTTAATCCTAAGTGTTAAACCATTAATTTGTTTAAACCTCTTAATCAAATCATCTTAATAATCACTAAGACTTCATCTTGTAACTTGGGCCTTACATTAGGGTTCTAATTCTTCCTTTATGGTTAAGAAGGACTAACCCTATTGTTTAATGGACAAGTCCCCCTCAAGTTGTCTTACAAACATAAAATCCATTTCTTAATCTCATCCCTTAATTAAAATCCATTCAATAAAGGCTTTGTTATATAATGAATTTAATCCCTAACCATGGATTAAGTTGAGGTATCTTCCTCAGCTTAAGTGTGTTCATCTATTATCCTTCTATTAGGATGGTGTAATGAACCCACTAATCTGTGATTAGAGATTAAACTCATTACTTAACACTAAACAAAAACCCAAAAACATCTAATTAATCACAAGTAGGTTAATGATCTTAATCCTACTCCATCATGGAAATTATGTTGAGATGCTTATCTCATACTTAAGTATTCTCATTATCCCTAATCAGGGAGGATATAATGAGTTTACAAGCTTTTGATTTAGGCTTAAGCTCATCAACTTATGCAAAACAAACAAACAATAATCGTCTCCTTCGGGATTCTTTTCTCATCACACTCATTCATAAACGAGAATTTGCTTATTCCGTCTAATGCAAGACAGTTAGCACTCGAGCCAAACGAGTCATACACTTGAGCATAAACAAGTAAGCAGTTCACAGTCAATTTATCTTTCAGTCTCTTTGAGTCGAACTACGGTGTTCTGACTTCCTCATTGCACGAGAGGATACGTAGGCATAACTTAATTGTTATCGAACAAAAGTCTCTTTTTCTCCCCCTCTTTCAACATTCTTTTAAAAGCCTTAGTCCCTGAGCACTTCACCTTTCTGCACTGACACCTGTACATTCCTTCTTTAACTTTTGCACACAGATAGCACATACACCTACCCCTTGAAACACAATCTTGTAAGCGTGGATCCCATCGAGTACGAGTGACAATATGGGTGCTAATACCTTCCCAGGTTGTAACCAACCCCTTTCTCAGTTTCTCTTTTTCGCAAACGTCTTATCCATCTTCTTCTAGGTTTATGCAGCATTACCTTTCCTTCAGGATAAAAACGCCTAGCTGGCGACTCTATTCAGTTCATTTCATTTTCTCTTTTCGCCGACCGTTTGCGTCTGTACCTTGTCTTGACCCGGTGTCTTTTCGGGGGAGCGACACATATGCATCGAGTCTAGTTGTGTCTTATTATATTCATGATAGTCGTATTTTATGATGTTTGATGTGATTACATGTATATTAATCGAAGTGCGTAATATTGTTGATTGCTAAGATGCAGGTGAATAACTTGATGATTATTCTATTTTTTTTATATAATCTTTTCCTTTTGATTGATTTGAGGATCTCACCCCTTCTGTTTGAATGTTCCCTCTATGTGGGTAACGTGCAAGTAATTAGGAGTAGTTAGAGTTCATGGTCGGTGAAGTCGAAGTACTTCATGGCAGTGACGTCTACTCTGATATGTAACATTGGGAGCCGGAAATGCTTCACTTTTAAATTGTTTGCTAAAGAATTTTAGAATTTACTTTATGTTTTCGTAAGCTAATGTTTTTACATTTGAGACGGTTTATTTTCCACTGCGTAATGAATAAAGTTTGAATTACCATAGTTTCATGTTACATTTCTTGAAAATAGCGATTTAAGTGTTGAAAGTAATACCTTAATTTCTGATACATGCGATTGTACTCTGATTTTCTCAATTAAAATTAAGCGGGGAATTTAGGGTGTTACATTAACAAAGTGGTCTTTATATTTCTTATAGTTAGATGCATAAGCCTATCGAAAACTTCTATGGGGAATCCCACTGATTTGAATCCAACTCCAGTTGTCAACATCTTTCACCTTGAAGTAGGAAAAGAACAAACTGATGGTTAGTGTTATAAATAAACCTTGCACACTCGCTCAAAGGCTTTTATAAATCCCAACTATTGGGACTTAGCGATATTTACAATATTTAACACATCAATCTCAAAATTAGTGAAAGGTATCCGGATATCAAAATCTTCAAGAATACTCGGATAGAAGTAGGAGAAATCCTCAGTAACATTCTTTGGCCGAAGAATACAAACTCGCTCTTGTGGGATACACGCCTCCAAGATAATGTCATCTTCAGAGCCAGTAGATGATATTTTCCATATAGAACGGTCTATTGAGATATCATAATCATCTGCAATGCTATTCTTATAGCTCATGACTTCAGAATCAAACAGAGCAGTGGTTTCCATTAAAATTTCTATAGAACCTGAGTGTCAGAATTAAAGTCACATTCAGAAGAAAGAACTTTGTCGCAAAAGTTATTCATAATTTTCCTATGATCTTTTATGCCTAAGGGACCCTCCAATGCTCGTGTGTATTTTCCCCAAAGTTTCCTTCGCTCTTCGTCACTCTTTTGAATAATCCTTCCCTCATTGTCACATTATCTAAGAACAACCATCGTTGTAAGAATAAAAGGAAGAAAAATTTAAAGCAAGAAGGGTACCTGAGTTAGGATGATGAGCTTTAAGGCTTGAAGTGAATATAAGAAACAAGAGCGTGGAAAGAATAATGGAGAAAATGAAATTTTCAATAGGAAGGTCCAACATTCAAGAATAGCTAGAGACTAGCTAATCATGAAATATTAAAGTCATTATAACACTAGGAAGTCTAAAAGACAAGACCTTTCAGTAATACAACTCAGCCACGTGGAAGCATGTACTAAGTCCAGATTATACAGTCTGTAGATTTGAAATATATACGGGTTCATGGTGTTACTGAACACTATACCCGTACAACAAAAACAATGCTCGGGGGCTTATCTTCATAACAAAAATATTTCCCAGGCGGGCTATATAGTAAGATCCATGAAACATGAGCATAAGCTACTAAAGAGGGAGGAAAATGAGCTAACTAGCTCCACTCGGATGTCTCATACTCGGATGTGACATCTCACTAAGCATGTTCTCAATGAGGTCGGGTATCATCGCACAACCCGTCAACTGGACACGATCACATCAAGCAACCAAATGTCATAACGGTTTCGACGCATCAATGTAAGCCATTACCAAACCTTTATGACAAGCAATAATGGAGAAGAGTTACAAAAGGAAGACCTTGCAACGTCAGGATGTCAAGGGACTTCTCTTAATGAATCCCCTTAGTGAAGACAACTATATAATGGGGCTCCCACTAGAGGGATAAGCAAGACAAAATTATCTTGATACTTTCTACCTTAGCACTGCTCTCGAATCCCCCAAAGTGTTACATAACACAAACGATGTAGATCTCCCTGATCAGAAGGGGAGGGCTAGCACCTTTGGTGTTCTAACCAAATTTGAATAGAACAATAATAACAAGGGAGCAATACTCGGAAAAGGTAGTGTAGCTAATACCTCTTCTACTACCATCTTAGATGTCCTTTTATTTTATGGCCTTAAACACAATCTTATTAGCATAAGTCAACTATGTGACAGGATACAAAATTACGTTTTTCTAAAGACTGTTGCATGATTGAACACAATGCTAACAAAGATGATATGTTTAAATGCTTAAGGGTAACCAATTTCTATATGCTTGACTTGAATGGAGTATCTTTGAATATAATTAAATGTCTTATCTCTATGTGTGAATATTCATGGTCGTGGCATAGGCGTTTAGTGCATGTTAACTTTGACTTGCTATATAGAACAATTTCAAAAGATCTAGTTGTCGGATTACCCAAGATTGAATTTACAAAAGATCACATATGTGATGTGTTCCAAATGGGGAAAC
Source organism: Lathyrus aphaca (assembly GCA_963966055.1). Lineage (NCBI taxonomy): Eukaryota > Viridiplantae > Streptophyta > Magnoliopsida > Fabales > Fabaceae > Lathyrus > Lathyrus aphaca. The sequence continues at coordinate 461,329,602 of OZ014522.1, read as the reverse complement.
AAACAAGGATCTCGTTTATGTAACACCCACATATAACACTAATCTAAATTCGGGAGTTAGTTATGCAAGAGGAAGGTATGAAGCACCCCTCACGTCCGTTGTACTCAACGGGAACCTCTTAGTTTAATTTGCGCTTAAATGTTAAGATTGCTTATTAAAGGGAAAATGAATATTTTTTTTACTTGTTGTTATTCATTATGGAGAAAAGGTTAATTATTTACTAGGGTGATTTGTGACGGAGAAAAGATTAAATTTTTTATTATTGTGCTCGCGAAGGATTAAAATCCTCGTGCCTACGTATTTCCTTGTGCAATGGGAAAGTCAGAGCTTCGTAGTTCGTGCAACTACGGTTTGTATTTTTTAATGAACAATTGTTTGAAACACTTTCTAACTGCTAAGCGTTGGCTTATATGCTCGCGATAGGAGGCTGAAGTGCTAGCTTGTCTGCGAGGTTGAAAGATTTAAACAATGTTCGTTTAGAGAAAAATATTTGACCATTGTTAAAGTGTTTTAAAACGAAAGGGCGAATGAACCACAACGCGTGGGGCTGGCTCAGGAGTGATTCATTCAAGAACTATGTGGAGTGCTAGACTCCAGAATTCAGTTCCTTCGTTGATTAATTATGAAAATGATTTGTATTTGTTGGTAGATTTTAAGTTGTACTTGAAAGGAAGATATAAGTCGTCATCTCTAAGGGAGATATCTCGTCTATTTCACCATAAAAATTTGAGGAATGAAATCGAAAGAAGCTTTAAACTTGGATACGAGGATCGACAAGCAATGCCACATTCTTTCTTTGAGAATAAAATCAGAAGAAGCTTTAAACTTAGATATAAAGATTGACAAACAAGGCCACATTCTTCCTTTGAGAATAATTGTTTGAAAGGTTTAGTTTATGTTTGTAGAGATAGAAGGAATATTCTTCCTATGAAGATGACTCATGTCTCATCCTTTCGAGGAAGTTGATTGTTTTAAGTGTTTTAAGTACGAAAGAGTGAATGGATCACGTCACGTGGGGCTGGCCTTAGGAATGATCCCTTCAAGAACTATGTGGAATGCTAGACTCCAGAGTTCAGTTTCTTCGTATTTTTATTTGTAATAATTATGTGTTTTGAGTATGAAAGAGTGAATGGATCACGTCCCGTGGGGCTAACCTCAGGAATGATCCCTTCAAGAACTATGTGGAATGCTAGACTCCAGAGTTCTGTTCTTTCGACTTTTATTATGAGAGATTTGATTTGTATTTGCTTTGTATTGTGACGTGTAAGGTTGTGCAGATGACGATCATAAAAATGATCGGCTTACGTGTGTGTATGAAGTGAGGTGTGCGTATAAATTTACTTGGTGTTGGACCAAGAGATTTAATTATCTTTTGTGAAGATTATTCTTATGGTGGTCGTGTTTATTATTATTTTTTAACAAATTATGGTCGAAATGCAAAAATAATATTCAACTTTGTACGAGTCATACATCATTATCATACAATTAAATAGTGAGCAAGAAACATTAGCAAACACCATACAAATAAAATTAATTAAAAGATAATTAATTAACTAAACTAAATAGAATAGAATTATTCAATAAAATTAGTTACTAAATCAATTGATCAAAATAAAATTAGTTACTAACTCATTTAATCAAATTAAATAGAATAGAATTATTTGATTTGACGCACACGAGAGAAACTATATTAGCGATATGCGATGGAGCTCCGACGACCTTCAACAAAATCCAGTGAGTTCTTCGGTTTCTTTTATTCGATTTGTTGCGGCTAGGGTTTCTGTTCTCGTGGCTTGTTGTTTAGAGTTTCTTTTAAGTTTCGTATGTGGCTATGGTTCGTATGATTTTTGTATGTTGCTCTGTTATTGATGCAATGGTTCTATTCTTCAGTTTTTTTAGATGAAATGTGGTTTTGAAATTGTCGTTATCTCTTGCTAGGGTCTCCTCTCCCTTTTGTGTTGCCTTCCCCTCCTCTTTTTAAACAAAAATAATCTTGTTCATGAAGTTTATAATTTGTCTTGTTATTGTTGATGAGTCACTTTCACTTGCAGACTTGTGCAGAGGTTTGACTCTGTATCTTTGGCGTGTTGCAAGACTGGCTCTATATCCTTGGCGTGTTGCAGGACATGGAATATGGTGTTGGTTGTGCTGCCATCTCGTTTACGACATGTAGAGAGAGGCTTATATATTAAAGTGGTGTCATGTGGATGGTCCTCTGGTCAAAGTGTTGTACCGGTTATAGGGTATGGTCTTGTGGCTTGATGCTAGCGGGATACTTTCTGTGTGTTGTCTTGTTGCGATACTTTTTATTTTCGTGTTTTTAGATGGGCCATGGCTTCTAGCATAAGTCATTTTGTAACTGATAATTGTGTTTTTGGCTTAAAACTCAACAAGATAGTTTATGCCAACTTGATCTATTTAAACTAATGGCAAATAATTTGGTTTGTTAAACCACGGGTGATAAGACTCTTCATTTGAATTAAATACTCAAATACTTCCTTCACTTAATTGAGCAATGTATGGTATTGGTAACTTCACTAGACTATTAACCCTCTGGCCTTGTAACACTTGGTAAAATTTAAAGACACACTTCTATCAATTCATAAGCTTTAATGTGACTTGAAATTCTTAATCACACCTCTTCACTTATGTGAGTGAAACATGTTTGCAACATCCATAAGACCTTCTCAATCGCAATTAACTGTTCTTTGATAATGAAAATGAACTTAATCAAAAGAATGGATCTTAATTCAAAATAAACCATGTTCGAATCGAATCCAAATAAATTCCAATATCTTTGAAATAAAATCCCAAATCAACCGTGAGTCAATCTTGAATTGAACAACAAACTTTGACTCTCTTGAATTAATGACAAGCATATGGATAAACAAAAATCAAGTTCTGCATATAACTTGGTATGTACCAAACTCCTTGAATTTATCTTAATGCCATAATCTCATTTAAACCCAATTTCAAATCTTGATTTTCTCTTGAACCTTGAATCGGTCCTTGAAAAACATAACCCATCGTTGGATAAATCTTTGAACAAAGTAATATTAATCATGAACCAGACTTGGACTTTGAATGAACCAGACCTTTGAATCAACAAATGAACAAACAATCCATCTTTGAATTTATAGCCCCTTTGAACCTTGAAATTAGATCATTATGACTTGATACGTGAATTGTACTTCAAAATAGCCCATGATACATATGACTTGTAAATGGAGCGAAACCACTTTGTCTAGCAAAGTTTAGGTCAACCTCAACCATTGCCGCATGTACACTTGACCTAATAAACTTGCTTGAACTTTTATTTAATATGATTCGTCCTTATTACATCTGAGTTTAAAAAACAAGGAAAACAAAAACCCATATCCTTTGATCCTTATGGATTAGCATTGCATAAAAGATGCACACATGTAATGCTAAATATTATGCACATGATGCAGATGGGAACACAGTCATATTGTAACGCCCCGATTCGATTTTCCCAATTTTTGTGCAGTCTTTTATTTTATTTAGTTCATGAATTTATTGGTGATTTTTAGAAACCTAAATGCATTTTTAATTAATTAAAATCCATTAATTAATTAAAAATAAAATTTAAATATTTAAAAATACTTTTTTAATGCAAAAAATAAAATAAAAATTATTTTCATGTTGAGAAAATTATTTGGATCAGAAATGCAAAAGATCATATTTTTTTGAAAGGTTTTGCTATTTTAAATAAAATGAGAAAGAAAATGAAAAGAAAATGAAATAAAAATTGATTTAAATAAAAGTATGCACATCTGAGGGCCAGGATTCAAACTTGGGAGAGGGGAGTTGACTGCGCGTGTTAACTGATGGCCAGGATTGCTTCTGATTAAATTAATTCAAATAAACCTAATTAAACTAAATAATTAAAAGTTAGGGTTAATGACCTCATCTGGGTCGTCCACACGCTAATTAAAACAAGATCCTAGGGCTAGCAATCAAACTGGAAAACAAAACCCCAATTAACCCTAATGACATTCAGGTGGCCGGAGAAGACCTCCGGTCATCTTCTCTGGCGACTCAAACCACCAACTTCTTCCCTAGGCAAAATCCAAACATCAAAACCACCCAGAAATGATCCCCTCATCAAATGAAACTCAAATCAAACAATAAACAACATTTATATCACACGAACAGAGAGAATCGAATCAAAACAAATTTCTGGGCAAAATTTCAGAAGCTTACAACATACTCATTTCTTGACTATTTTCAATTCTAAAAACATCAGAGTGATCCCCGTAACATGTACTTTCATTTTATAACAAGAAATTGAAGATCTGAGAGAATGTGTTCTTGAGGTTACCTGAGCTGGAGCTTTGTATTCTTGAGCTTTCTGACCCTTTCTTTGGTGCAAACCAACTCTAATGGCCCCTCTGAAGATAGTGTGATGCTTAGAACAAGTTTATATGGGCTATTTTAAGGTGTGTGGTTCTGGTTTTGCAGAAATCGTATTTGTGAATGGGGAGCATTCAGGCCAAAGTGAATGGTGGTGTCTGTTCCCTATGATGTGTAGAGATGAAAGGTGGAAAAAGATTTGAGGTTTGATACTTGTGCTGAGGGAATCGAAGAGATGAAGATTTTTTTGATTTTTGGGCAAACTGACTTGTGGGAGGTTCTGAGCTTGTGTGTCCTGTGCTTTGGAGTGCTTGAGGTTTGTATAAACAAATGTGATTGGTTCAGAGAGTTGGTGTGGCCTATTGTGATTGGTATGGGCAAGTTACAAAAAAGTCAAAAGTTTTGTACCTCAAGCATCGGCCATGGCAGAGCTGGCGTTTAGGGTGTCTTGGCCTCAGCATGATTTGTGGATAACCCTAGGATCAAAGTTATGTAGCTGCCACAAGTGGATGAAGAGTTTCAAGGAATTTTGCAAATTTCCCTCTTTGAACTTTCTTGAGAAGCAATGCATGGAAACTTGTGATTTTTGGTGCAATCTTGATCAAAATGTGTTGCATTATATTGGTATGATGTTTAAAAGTTGATTAGAGGTCATGAAATGGCTTGAAACTTGAATTTGCAAAAAATCCTCTTTGGCATGAACTTGAAAATTATAGGATTTTTGCCTACTTTGAAAGACCATATCTTGAGTTCTAGGATGAATCAAGACATGTTCTAGTACTTTTTGAAAAGGGGAAGACATAATCTACAACTTTCATTCCCAATAATTTTTCATTTAAAGCATTTTTGGTCATGAAAGAATAGGTTGAAAATCTTTCCCAAAATGGAAAGTTTCAATTACAAGTCATTTCCAAAAATAGCAAGTCTGCATTTGGCCAAAAATTCTTCAACTTTGTGAACTTCCAACCACTTATAAGATCAAATAAAGATCATAGAGACTCAAAATGATGATGATGACCCTTTGGTACCCTTGTTGGGGGCCTCAGATGCCCTGATTTTGACTTTACTTGCTCAAGAAGTTACCCAATGATCAGATGACTTCCACAGTGAATTTCTACATCAAATTTGATACACATGATCCTTATAACATATTGAGACCATTAGAAACAAGAATGACCAAAATTTTTGGGATTAAGGCCTCTGAAACCAAAACCCTAATTTTGGTCATCAAGGCAGGAAAACCCTAGCTCTGCCTCTATGCCTTTGTCATTCTTTGTGATCTCTTGACTTTTATGAACTTTAGGGAGCATAATATGATCATGGAACACACATGGACCCCCTTGGCAAGATTTAAGACCTTTGGGATGGCTCAGATCACTTCTTGGATTGCTCAGATCACAAACCCTAGATGCAGATGAAATGGAACTATGCAGTGAAAATAATATGCAATATGAGATGTAATACTTATGTAAATGCAAAAATGAAAGATCACAAGCCATGGTGTGAGAAAAAGTGAGGGCAAATTTGGGGTGTTTACAGCTGCCCCTATTCAAGCATAAGTTAGCTGTAAAGGATGTAAGCGCCTGGCTTAACAGACAAAAAAGATAACTTGTGGTTGAATACCAAAGGCAGTCCGAAGTTTGCACTCGTTGGGGAGAAGAAGAAAAGGGATATAAATTGCAAAAGATAGTATAGTACGATTATCAAATGAGAGCGATGGAGGACGACCATCGAGCAGAGGACGACTGCTGGGGGTAAAATGGTAAGCAAAGCAATGACGGGGACGGTCATCATGCTGGGAAATAAAGAAACCGCGACGTGGACGGCCATCGGGTAAAATCTCTAGGGATTAAGAAAACCATTGATGGGGACGACCATCAGGCTTGGAAAGTAAAGTATACAATGATGGGGACGGCCATCGGGCTAAACTGATGAAGGACGATCATCAGGAAAAGGAAAAGGGACCACGACGGGGACGGCCATAGGGTTAAAGAATAAATGAAATATTTGATGAGGGACGGTCATCAAAGGTGAAGGCTGATCACCTAGCAGGGGACGGCTGCTATTTATCTCGACATAGGACGAATGCCAGATAGAAAAGGTCAACGATGGGGACGACCATCAGATAAGCATGATGAAGGACGATCATCAAGAGGTAAAGGACGATCACCTAGCAGGGTACGACTGCTCCTGGGGATTATCGCGACATAGGACGAATGCCGGATAACAAGATCAACGATGGGGACGGCCATCGGATAAACATGATGAAGGACGATCATCAAAAGGTGAAGGACGATCACCTAACAGGGGACGACTGCTCTTTATCACGACATAGGAAGAATGTCGGATAGGAGGTTCCAGCAATAGGGATTCGACTAGGGAAAGGATGAGGAACGGTCATCCAAAGGTGAATGACGATCACCTGGCAGGGGACGGCTGCCGAAAGTATCACGACATAGGACGAATGTCGGATAGAAGAAAGTTGTTTTGTTGGCGATTTATTGGGGAATGGTAAACACGGACGAGTGCTTACGCTATCAAAATAAAAGGTACAAGTGTTTGACGGTGTGTATAGATTAAAGATGCGGACGAGCATCCTTAGGACCACGATACGAACGGGTATCGATAGAAACAAATGTTGATGCGTGTTTAAGGATGATGATATAGACGAGTATCAATCGGTTAATCAAGGAACACGGATGAGTGTTGAATCTACCGGGGAGGTGATATATACAAGATATGGACGAGTATCAGGGGATTGTACAAGTGTTGATCTGCTGGTGAAGTATGTGCAAGACACGGACGAGTGTCGAAAGATTCGGCAAGGGACACAGACGAGTGTTTGACTTGTTGGGGAACTATGACATTAACGAGTGTTAGAAAGAATAGGTACAACTCATGAATAAATATATGTATTTTGAGAGTGCAGAAGGTATTCTGGCGACCTGCGGGGGATAAGATGACACAGACGAGTGTCGAAAATAACATGTATAAATATGAACAGGCATCTGTGTTTTGAGAGTGCAAAGGGGATGCTTTGGCTTTTATCTGCAGGGGATATGCGTTTTGTATATTTGTTGATGAAGTGATGATGGTATTTGCAGGTGACTGGCTCGAACCCGGCTTATAATCATGCAAATGTTTGATTTTTTGCCGTAATGCTCCGTACCAGACGGAATGCTACGCTTATTTGGTGAATATGATGTGAATGCTATGATTATGAAAATGAGAGACTTGATCCAAGACTCGGATCCTACGTGTCGCTCCCAAAGATTTGCATCCCGGTACAAGCGCGAACGGTCGGCGAAAAGAACAATGAGAACACACAGCCGTGAACTCACTGGAGATGAATAGAGTCGCCAGCTAGGCATTTTTATCCCGGAGGAAAGGCAATGCTGCATAGACCTAGAAAGAGATGGATAAGACGGTTGCGAACCAGAGAGACTGAGAAAGGGGGTTGGTTACAACCTGGGAAGGTATTGGCACCCAGATTGTCCGTCGTACTCGACGGGATCCACGCTTGAAAGATTTGTGTTTTAAAGGGGTAGTGTCAGTGCAATTTTTGTGTAAAAGAACTGGAAAAGGATGTACAGGTGTCAGTGTAAGAGAAAAGTGAAGTATATAAGTGAAGTGTCAGTGTAAGAACAGGAATGAAATGCTCAAGATCATGAGGCTTAAAGAATAAGGCTAAAAAGAGGGGGAATATACAGAGACTTTTGTTCGATAACCGTTAGGTTATGCCTACGTATCCTCTCGTGCAATGAGGAAGTCAGAACACCGTAGTTCGACCCAAAGAGACTAAAAGATGAATTGACTTGTGAACTGCTTACTTGTCTATGCTCAAGTGTATGACCTGTCTGGCTCAGGTGCTAACTGTCTTGCATTAGACGGAAGAAGCAAGTTCTCGTTTGTGAGTGAATGAGATGAGAAAAGAATCCCGAAGGAGACGATTATTGTTTGTTTTTGTGTTTTCAGTCTTTTATTGTTTTTGGATTTTTGTCATAAGTTAATGATCTTAAGTCTAAACCAATGGATTTAATAAACTCATCACATCTTCCCTCTGATTAGGGGTAATGAGAATACCTTAAGTGTGAAGTCAGATTCTCACACTTAATCACCTTTGGTGTAGGATTAAGATCATTAACCTACTCGTGATTATTTAGATGTTTTTGTTGTTTTTGTTTAGTGTTGAGTAATGAGATTAAGCCATAATCAGGGATTAAACAGACTCATTACACCATCCTAATAGAAGGATAATAGATGAGAATGTTTAAGCTGAGGAAAGCTCCTCAACTTAATCCATGATTAGGGATTAAACTCATGACAAAACAAGCCTTTGATTAAGTGGATTTTATTAATGGTATGATGATGAAGTGGATTTTATGATTTGTAAGACAACTTGAGGGGGACTTGTCCATTAACACTAGGGTTAGTCCTTCTTAACCAATTAAGGAAGAATTAGAACCCTAATGCAAGGCCCAAGTTACAAGTGTGATGTCTTGATGATTGTTAAATGGATTGATTAAAGGAGTTAAACACATTAAGGGTTCAACACTTAGGATTAAAGTTATACACTCCATCCTAAGAGAAGGATGCAGGCATAAGCTTAATCACAAAGCCTTAAAGCCTTTAGGGTTTAGTCCCTGATTATGAGATGAGAAGAGAGGACTCAAAGAGACACAAAGGTAAAACTAAGAGGGGAGACTAATCAAAACCCTAATCATTGTCATGCTTGGTTGTCCCTAAGGTTTGTGAGGTTTACAAGAGCAAGTCTTCAATGGAACCACCAGGTAGCAGATGAAAGGATCAAGAGAAGCAAAGCAACTTGCTTCATTCAAGAAGTCAAGTCACTTGAAGAAAGAAAGTAAGAAGAAGAAGAAAGAGCAAGCTCCATCTCAAACACAAAACAAAATGCAGCAATGGATGCAAGAGAGATGAAAAGAAAAGTTATGAGAAGTGAAGGCAAATTCACTTCTCAAAGTCACTTACCACCTGAAAAGGTTAGAAAAGGAATGCAATGCAATGCAAAATGGGATGAGATGACATGATGAGAAACAAAACCAGAATCATATACATGATGCTAATGATGCTATGAGATGCTACAAACATGAGGCAGCACATGGAAATGGACATATAAGTTTATGAATGCAAATGAAGCAAGCTAGGAACCATGATCATACATGAAAAGTTATGAAATGCACATGGCATACAACATGGCAAATACATGATGCAATGATCAAACATGCTTTTAATATGTCTTATGATGTCAAATGAATCAAATGGATGCTTGAAATGTCATGGCAAGTCATGTTATGCAAGAGGATGCAAGATGGATGCATATGAAAGCCCAAATTAGGGTTTATGAATCATACATCAAACATAAACCAAAACCAGAAGCAAACCCTAAGATAAAAAATGGAAAATGCCACACAAAGGACCCCTAATCCCATACTAAACCAATGCCCAAAGGAGAGGTCTCAACTCTTAACCAATCTCAAGTTATGATTTTTACAAGTTCTTTAGGGTTTTAGGGTTCCTAAACAAAAGAAATGCCAAACAAATTGAAAATGAGAGATCAAATCATGGCCATTTAATCTCACAAACTACATGCTAAACACAATGCAATGCAAAAAGAATCAATGTCCAACTCTTCATGGATAGGCAGAAATGATTTTTTGAACCTTGGATCAAAATAATGCACAAAAATGATTTTAATTCAATGAAAAATTCTCAAAATGCATCAAGATCAAAAAATAAATTTGGTTTGAAGGTTGGAAAATGTTTCTAAATGTCTTAGAACATTTCATGAATTTTTGGGTGATTTTTAAATACTTAAAAGTATTTTTAACAAATTAATTTTCATTAATCAATTAAAAATAAACTTTTAAATATTTTAAAATACTTTTTAAATGCTAAAAATGAAAATAAAAATATTTTTGTGTCATAAAAATTAATGAAACTCTTGAGAAAAAGTTTCATAATTTTTAGACAATTTTAACTATTTTTAATAAATTATGCAAAACAAATGAGAAAAATATGAAAATAAAATGAAAATAAATGAATTAAAGAGAAGTCAGCTGATCCAAGGGCCTGATTTCAAAGTCACACGCGCGGGAGTTGACTGCGCGCCACATCCTACGGCTCAAATTCAAAAATGACTAATTAATGCTTAAACCCTAATTGCGCCGTTAAACACTTTCAGATGACCGGAACAGTGTTCCGGTCATCTTCTCCGTTCACCCCAAACCTCAAACTCCTCTAAAACGCATCTAAAACAAAATCTAAAAACACAGAAATGATTCCCACTCACTCACGAATCAGAACCCCATATCAAAACAAATTTATTCTTCCTGGAAAAGCTGAATCGAAGCAAACAAGAACTAGGGCAAAAAAGTTTCAGAGACTAATTAAACCCTCACCTCTCCACCATTTTCAAAACTAAAAGCATCAGGACAATCAGTGAAGCATATAGAACAACTTAGGAACTTAAAAAATGATTTCTGGAAAAAATGTTCTTGAGCTACCTGAGTTTCGAAGCTTTCACTCTGGTCACTTTCAGACCTCCTCTCCTTGCGAAATCCACTCCCTATGACCCCTTGATGGTGCTTGAATGCTTGGAAGAAATTTATGCTGGCTAGTTGAAGAGTTTGAACAGCTTCTTCTCAAGCTCAGTTGAAAATGGTGATGGTGATTCAGGCTGTTTCAGGCATGGGTGAATGGTTCTTTGTGGTCAGGGTGATGTTTTGAGAAGGTTTGTGGAGTTTGTTTGTGTGTTTGTGAGCTGTGGAGAGAGATTCGAATGGAACTGCAGGTTGGGGTGAAAATGGAGAAACCAGGTTCTTGATGGATTCAGGCTTGGGCTTTGCTTGGTTTAGGCTCTATGAAGCATGGTGAGATGATTAGTGAAGCTTGCTTGAATGTTTGTGAGTTGTGGAGGCAGATTCGAAGAGAAATGCAAAAATGGGGTGAGTTTGTGAATGTGATGTTCTGGTGTGTTTCAGCTTGGCTTGGTGTTATGTTTTGCTTGCAAGTGGATAGTATAAACAATCCCAATTGGCCAGAGGATGTGACATGGCCTGCTGTGATTGGGATGTTTACTTTTGCAAAAAGTCCACTTTGTGTAAGGAAAGCATGGGCTTGGTTCTAGGCTTGGTACAATGGCTAGGGCTGGCGCAGCATGGTGTGTATGGGAGGCTAGCATGGTTCAGCATCCAATGTGACAAGTGGGTGAAGTGTCATGAGTGATTTTGCAAGTTGGCTCCTTTTGAAACTTCATGAAAATGCCTTGTTATACAAACCATGAACATGTGATCTTTGGGCCCAAATCTGATTTTTAGGACTTATGTGATGTTTGTACATTGGTTTGATGTCAACTAGAAGTTGCAATTTGCCTTGGTCCATGATTTTGCAAAATTTCCAATTAGTGCATAACTTGAAAATTAGTGATTTTTGCCAACTTTGTCACACCATAACTTTTGATCCAAAATGAATTAGGTCATGTTCTTGTACTTTTTGAAAAGGGAAAAATGTATTCTACAACTTTCATGACCAAAGTTTTTCCATTTGAAGCATTTTTGGATCAAAAAGCAAGGCTTGAAAAATGACCTAAATTGACAAATTTCTTAAAAAGTCAACTATGCCCTAAAAAGTCAACTTTGCAAAAACTTCAAATTCTTGAATTTTGTGAACTTAAACCCTCTTCCATGATCAAATAAAGATCATATACACTCAAAATGATGAAGATCACCCCTTGGTTGGGTCATTGGGGGCCTCAGATGCCCTGATTTTGCACTGACTTGTCCAGAAAGTCAACCCTTGATCAGATGACTTCCCCATGGAATTTCTTCATGAAAATTGATATGCATACTCCCTATACCATATAGAGACCAATGGAAATAATAATGACCAAAAAATTTGGAGTTATGGCCTCTGAAACCAAAACCATAATTTTAGGTCAACTGTGTAGTCAAACTTGGCTCTGCATCCATACCAATCCCAGTTCTTGTGATTCTTTTGCATTATTGACTTTGAGAGGATGTAATATGATATAAGAACACACATGGATCCCTTTGAATTGATTGATGGTCTTTGGAGTGGCTCAGGAGGCTCTTGGATTGCTCAGATCACAAACCCTAGGTGCAGATGACTTAGAATCTATGCAGTGAATCAAAAATGAGATATGAGATGATATGATTGTGTTTATGCATATGAGATGATCACAAGCCATGGTGTGAATGGGTGAGGGAAAATTTGGGGTGTTTACAGCTGCCCCTATTCAAACATGAGTTAGCTGTGCAGGTTGTAAGCGACGGCTTAACAGGCAAACAAGATAACTTGTGGTTGAATACCAAAGACAGTCCAAAATTTGCACTCACAGAATGAAGAAGAAAAGGGATATATATTGTAAAAGAAAATAAAGTATATTGTAAAGTGTGGGCGACGGAGGACGACCGTCGAGTAGAGGACGACTGCTGGGTAAAGAGCAATGACGGGGACGGCCGACATGCTGGGAAAAGTGCGGAAAATAAAGCAATGACGGGGACGGCCGACATGCTGGGGATAAAAGGTAAAGCCAAGACGGGGACGGCCGACTAGCTGGAAAAAAATAAGATATTATGATGGGGACGGCCATCAAGATAAAGCTGTAAAAAAATCTCTGGGGACTAATGAAACATGACGGGGACGGCCATCAAGTTCATAAAGCAAGGTAACCAACGATGGGGACGGCCATCGGGTTAAAGAATAAATGAAATAAACAGATGATGGGGTACGGCCATCAAAGATGAAGGACGATCATCTAGCAGGGGACGGCTGCTCTGTTGGGGAATAAAGGTATATGATGGGGACGGCCATCAATGGTGGAGGACGACCACCTGGCAGGGTACGACTGCCGAAAGTATCAACGATGGGGACGGCCATCGGATAAAAGGTCAACGATGGGGACGGCCATCGGACGAGCATGATGGAGGACGACCATCAAGAGGTGGAGGACGACCACCTAGCAGGGGACGGCTGCTCTCGGGGTTTATCATGACATAGGACGAATGTCAGATAACCAAAAAATCAACAATGGGGACGGCCATTGGATAAAATGATGAAGGACGATCATCAAGAGGTGGAGGACGACCACCTAGCAGGGGACGGCTGCTAAATATCAACGATGGGGACGGCCATCGGATGAGCATGATGGAGGACGACCATCAAGAGGTGGAGGACGACCACCTAGCAGGGTACGGCTGCTCTCAGGGTTTATCGTGACATAGGACGAATGCCAGATAAAAAAGGAAAATTTGTTTGTTGGTGATCTACTGGGGAGTAGTAAACACGGACGAGTGTTTACATCCAAGGAACAAAAGGTATAAGTGTTTGGTATTGTGTACAGATTAAAGATGCGGACGAGCATCCCTAAGACTACGATACGGACGAGTATCGGGTAGAAACAAATACTGACGCGTGTTCAAAGATGATGATACGGACGAGTATCAACTGGTTAACAGGGAACACGGACGAGTGTTAAATCTGAGAGGACTCTTCTGGGGAATAACAGACACAGGCGTGTACCTATATTCAAGAAGACAAAAGTGTTTGACAGAGTGTATGGATTAAAGATGCGGACGAGCATCCTTAAGACTATGATACGGACGAGTATCATGTAGAAACAAACGCTTGATGCATGTTCTGAGATGATGGTACAGACGAGTACCAACGAGTTAACAAAGAACAAGGACTAGTGCCGAGTCTGTGGGGATATGAATGGTATATACAAGATACGGACGAGTATCTGTATCAGTGTAACATGAGTAGTGAGTATGAGTGTTTATCTGCTGGGGAGAGTGACACGGACGTGTGTCAAGGGAGAAAAGTATAATATGAACAAGTATCTGGGTTGTAAAAGTGTAGATGATTGTGCTGGGGAAATGACACGGACGAGTGTCAAGAGGGAAAAGTATAATAATATCAACAAGTGTATAAAAGTGTAGATGACTGTGCTGGGGAAATGACACGGAAGGGTGTCAAGAAAATGTATATAGGTAAATGTGAGTGCGAAGAGGATGGGTGTCGGGAAGTATCTGTAATATAGGTGGTTTTGTTTGAAAGGAGTGCTCAGGCGACTTTACTGGGGGGTGATGACACGGACGGGTGTCAGAAAGGAGTATATACTGGTGTTTGTGATTTGTGAGGCAGCTGTTTTTTTGCTGGGGACCCTGGTGTGGATTTTTTCTGTACGTTAATGAACTGTCATTATTCACAAGTGTTGGCTCAAAACATGGCTTATGATTATGCTATGTGTTGGATTTTTGCCGTAATGCTCCGTACTAGACGGCATGCTACGCTTTGTGGGTGAATATGATGCGAATGCTAGGATTGTGCAAAGATACCAAACCGGGATTTCGGATCCCATTGCTGCGAAGATCTCTGGCCGATCTGCTTGAAATGGACATCCCAGCTGGGGATGAGATCATTGGTAGATCTGAGGAGATGTATCTGCTCGGGGATTCGGGTCACTTAGAGACCTATTCCAATAAATGAGGGACCCAGCTGGGGTTTGTAGAAGCTTTCTTCACTCTATTGTGATTCCTCGTGCGTTGCTCTTCTGGATAGAGGCTGAAACTCTATGGGGAGATAGCCCTTTGACTTTTGTGCTCGGCTGAGGGCGAGATGGCAACTCGGCTGGGGAGGAAAAGAGATTATTGAGAGACCTCCCTAGGGATTCTGTTGAAGAGGATCTTTGACTCGGCCGGGGATACAGGTGCCTTCCGTGATGCCTGGCAACTCTGATGGGGATAAGCCACAAGTGGAAACTCAGCTGAGGGAAGTCATGGGAGGCAACTCAGCTGGGGAGAAAGCACTTCGGGTGCTAAAATTGAGTGTTGGTTTGCCAACTTGCTGAGATGAAGTTTTCATGCCCCGAGTTGCATTCTGGATTCCTGCAATCCTGACAAAAGATAGAGAAACGCACAAGATAATCCCGAGGCATCCCTTACTGGATTCCGTCATAGGAGTTAGGCACTTCTGAAAGTAAGTATATTTCCTGCAAGCACGTTTTTATTTGAAGATAAGCATCTGTATTCTTATGCAATCAGTTTTTTCTTTTAAGACATCAGACATTTTTGCAAATAAAATGTACAAAACGAGACATGACTGAAAATCTGATTTTATTAATTCATATGCCCTGAATTGGCGAGATACAGTCAAAGAAACATATCCCCTGGAATGAGGAGATTGTTACAAATTGAGAAACAAAAATCTGGCAGTGTTGATGACGCTTTAAGGAGCTTCCCCTTCACTATGACCCGTATGACTTTTGACGTTCTCCTCATCTTGCTTTCTGAAGAATGTCGATTCTGATAGAAGCTTGATCCTTTTGAAGCTTACCAAGTTGTAGGTGATACAGACGAATTCAGAATGCAGTTGTTCTCTTATTCCCTTATTTTGCATGGATCGCCCTTTCGGGTTTTCAATCCATCGGGATACCCATTTTTGCCTGAGCTGTCCAATGCGGCTTTTCAACTCAGCGGGTGTACATTTTTTCATTTATTTTCCCTTATTTTTGCCCGAGTCTTTTATTCTGTTTTTGACTCGCCGGGATGCCCTATTTTTGCCTGGACTTACATTCTGTTTTTGTGTCCAGCGGGTCATTTTTATGCGAAGTATTTTTTAACTGCATCTGAATTCACAGGGGATGGGAAATCTTCACCATCCATGGTGCTGAGCATCAGTGCTCCACCGGAGAAAACTTTCTTTACCACGAATGGTCCTTCATAATTTGGAGTCCACTTGCCCCTGTGGTCTGTATGAGGAGGGAGGATTCTTTTCAGCACAAGATCTCCTACTTGGTACTCTCGGTGCCTGACTTTCTGATCGAAGGCTCTCTTCATTCTTTTCTGATATAGCTGCCCATGGCAGATTGCAGCCAATCTCTTCTCTTCGATCAGACCTAGTTGTTCGTATCGGGACCGAACCCACTCTGCTTCGTTCAGTTTAACATCCATTAGTACCCGTAGAGAGGGTAATTCAACTTCGACAGGTAGGACTGCCTCCATACCATACACAAGCTGATACGGTGTTGCCCCAGTGGATGTTCTGATTGACGTGCGGTACCCATGCAAGGCAAACGGTAGCATTTCATGCCAGTCTTTGTACGTAACTACCATCTTCTGCACAATCTTCTTGATATTTTTATTTGCTGCCTCAACAGCGCCATTCATCTTTGGCCTGTAAGGAGAAGAATTGTGATGTTGAATCTTGAAGTCCCGGCACAGCTCTGCCATCATCTTGTTGTTTAAATTGGAACCATTATCAGTAATGATTCGCTCGGGAACTCCATACCGACAAATGATATCTCTCTTCAGAAATCTGGCTACCACTTGCCTTGTAACATTGGCATAAGACGCTGCTTCGACCCACTTGGTGAAATAGTCGATGGCAACCAGGATGAATCTGTGGCCGTTTGAAGCAGTCGGTTCAATCTTGCCGATCATGTCAATGCCCCACATGGCAAAGGGCCATGGTGAAGACATTATATTCAAAGGATTTGGAGGCACATGCACCTTATCTGCATAAATCTGACATTTATGGCATTTTCTGGCATAGGCACAACAATCGGCATCCATTGTGATCCAATAATAGCCCGATCTTAGCAATTTCTTAGCCATGGCATGCCCTCCTGCATGGGTACCAAAAGATCCTTCGTGCACTTCATGCATCAACAAGTCTGCTTCTGTCTTATCAACACATCTGAGGAGTACCATATCAAAGTTCCTTTTGTATAAAGACCCATCGGTGTTCAAGAAGAAACTACCAGCGAGCCTTCTCAAAGTCTTCTTATCATTGGAAGATGCCCCAGGTGGGTATGTTTGATCCTCCAAGAAGCGTTTAATGTCATGGAACCAAGGCTTATCATCTTTGACAACATCTGCTGCGAACACATATGCTGGTCTGTCAAGTCTGGACACTGAGATCTGAGGTACGAAGTTAGCAGTCTGAACTTTGATCATGGATGAAATGGTAGCCAGGGCATCTGCAAACTGATTCTCGTCCCGAGGGATATACTCAAGCTTGACCGTTGTGAAGAAAGTCAATAACCTTCTTGTATAATCCCTGTAAGATATCAGATGATCCTGATGGGTATACCATTTGCCGTTGGTTTGATTGATTACCAAAGCTGAATCTCCGAATACGGTCAATGTCTTGATCCTGAGGTCAATGGCTTCCTCAAGACCCATAATGAAAGCTTCGTATTCAGCTTCGTTGTTAGTGCAGTTGAAAGTGAGCTTTGCCGAGAAAGGCATGTGAACTCCTTTAGGTGTAATGAGCACTGCACCAACACCACGACCATTCATGTTAACAGCCCCATCAAACATCATAGTCCATTCTTCTTCCGGGTCAGGCCCTTCGGTGTGAACAGGCTCTTCATGATCTTTTGCTTTTATGAACATGATGTCTTCATCAGGGAAGTCAAATCTCATAGGCTGGTAATCATCAATGGGTTGCTCAGCAAGATATTCAGACAATACACTGCCCTTGATGGCTTTCTGAGATGTGTATTGGATGTCATATTCTGTGAGGATCATTTGCCATCTTGCAACCCGTCCGGTAAGAGCTGGCTTCTCAAATATGTACTTAACTGGGTGTCGCTCCCGACAAATGAAACTGGGTCATATGAAGGTACATACGCGAACGGTCGGCGAAGGGAACAGTGAGAACACACAGCCGTGAACCCACTGGAGATGAAAAGAGTCGCCAGCTAGGCATTTTTATCCCGGAGGTAAGGCAATGCTGCATAGGCCTAGAAAAAAGATGGATAAGACGGTTTGCGAACCAGAGAGACTGAGAAAGGGGGTTGGTTACAACCTGGGAAGGTATTAGCACCCAGACTGTCCGCCGTACTCGACGGGATCCACGCTTAAAAGATTTGTGCTATAAAGGGGTAGTGTCAGTGCAATCTGTGTGTAAAAGAGCTGGAAAAGAATGTACAGGTGTTAGTGTAAGAAGTGAAGTGTATAAATGTACAGTGTCAGTGTGGGAACTGGAATGAAATGCTCAAGATCATGAGGCTCAAAAAATAATGCTGGAAGGAGGGGGAATGGACAGAGACTTTTGTTCGATAACTGTTAAGTTATGCCTACGTATCCTCTCGTGCAATGAGGAAGTCAGAACACCGTAGTTCGACCCAAAGAGACTGAAAGATGAATTGACTTGTGAACTGCTTACTTGCCTATGCTCAAGTGTATGACCTGTCTGGCTCAGGTGCTAACTGTCTTGCATTAGACGGAAGAAGCGAGTTCTCGCTTGTGAGTGAAGATGACGAGAAAAGAATCCCGAAGGAGACGATTATTGTTTGTTTGTTGTATTTTCAGTCTTTTATTTCTTTTTGAAGTTTGTCATAAGATAATGAGTTTAAGCCTAAACCAATGGGTTAGTAAACTCATCACATCTTCCCTCTGATTAGGGGTAATGAGAATGCCTTAAGTGTGAAGTCAGATTCTCACACTTAATCACCTTCGGTGTAGGATTAAGATCATTAATCTACTTGTTGATTATTTAGATGTTTTTGTGTTTTTTTTGGTGTTAAGTAATGAGGTTAAGCCATAATCAGGGATTAAACAGACTCATTACACCATCCTAAAAGAAGGATAATAGATGAGAATGTTTAAGCTGAGGAAGACTCCTCAACTTAATCCATGATTAGGGATTAAACCCATGACAAAACAAGCCTTTATTAAGTGGATTTTAGATTAATGATGATGAAGTGAATTTTATGATTTGTAAGACAACTTGAGGGGGACTTGTCCATTAACACTAGGGTTAGTCCTTCTTAACCACTTAAGGAAGAAATAGAACCCTAATGCAAGGCCCAAGTTACAAGTGATGTCTTGATGATTATTAGATGAATTAATTAAAAGATTTAAACACCTTAAGGGTTTAATACTTAGGATTAAAGTTATACACTCCATCCTAAGAGAAGGATGCAGGCATAAGCTTAATCACAAAGTCTTAAAGCCTTTAGGGTTTAGTCCCTGATTATGAGATGAGAAGAGAAGACTCAAAGAGAGACACAAAGGTAAAACTATGAGGGGATACTAATCAAAACCCTAATTCATTGTCATGCTTGGTTGATCCTAAGGTTTGTGAGGTTTTCAAGGACAATCTTCAGAGGAGCCACCAGGAAGCAGATGAACAGGATCAAGAGAAGCAAAGTGACTTGCTTCATTCAAGAAGTCAAGTCACTTGAAGAAAGAAAGTGGGAAGAAAAAGAATGAGCAAGCTCAATCTCAAACACAAATAGAAATGCAGCAATGGATGCAAGAGAGATGGAAAGAAGAGGCATGAGAAGTGAAGGCAAATTCACTTCCCAAGTTACTTACCACCTGAAATGTTAGAAAGAAATGCAATGCAGTGCAAGATGAGATGAAATGATATGATGCTAAGCAAAACCAGAGGCATGTTGATGATGATTATGATGTTATGAGGTGCTGCAAACATGAGGCAAGACAATGGGGATGTTCATACAAGATCATGAATGCAAATGATGCAAGCTAAGGAGCATGAACAAGCATGAAAAGTTATGAATCATACAAGACAAATGACATGGCAAATATGGGATGCAATGATCAAAGATGCTTTATACATGTCTTAAGATGTCAAATGGATCACAAGAATGCACAAAATGCAATGACAAGTCATGTTATGCAAGGAAATGCAAGAGGGATGCAAAAGAAAGCCCAAATTAGGGTTCATGGATCAAACATCAAACACAAACCAAAAACAGAAGCAAAACCCTAAAGTAAAAATGGAAAATGGCACCCAAAGAAACCCTAGGCCTATGATGAACCACTGCCCAAAGGGGAGCTCTCAACTCTCAACCAAACTCAAGATATGATTTTTCTAAGTTATTAGGGTTTTTTAGGGTTCTTAACAAAAGAAATGCCAAACAATTTGGAAATGCAAGAAAAATTCATGGCCTTTTTACCCTAGAAACTACATGCTAAACACAAAACAATGCAAGAAGAATCAATGTCTCAACCTTCTCCAATAGGCAGAAATGATTTTTGAACTTATGATCAAAATAATGCACAAAATATGATTTAATTCAATGAAAAATTCTTAAAATGCATCAAGATCAAAAAAGAAATTTGGTTTGAAGGTTGGACAATGTTTCTAAATGTCTTAGAACATTTCATGAATTTTTTGGTGATTTTTAGATACTTAAAAGTATTTTTAATAAATTAATTTTCATTAATCAATTAAAAATAATCTTTTAAATATTTAAAAATACTTTTTTTAATGATAAAAAATAAAATAAAAATATTTTTGGGTCTTAAAAATTAATAAAACTTTAAAGAAAAAGTTTCATAATTTTTAAGATATTTTTGCTATTTTTAAATAATTATGCAAAACAAAAGAAAAATAAAAGAAAATAAATGAATTAAATCTGATTTAATGAAAAGTATTTAAATCCTAGGGTCCAGATTTGAAACTGCCTGCGCGCGAATTGACTCCCCGCCACATCTCACGGTCCAAATTCAAACTTGCTAATTAATGCTTAAAACCTTAACCCTGCCGTTAATTACAATCAGGCGACCGGAACAGTGTTCCGGTCGTCTTCTCCGGCCATCCCCAGAATCAATCTCTCTCCCTAGACCATTTTAGAAGCTCTAACTCTCCAGAAATCACCTACTAACTACCCTAAGCACGAATCCAGCATCAAATCACATTTAAACTCACACACAAACAAGAATCGAAGCCATGAAATTTTTAGGTCAAACTTTCAGAACAGCATTACATACTCATTTCTGGCTCATTTTCAAAAGTAAAGAGATCCCAATGATCAGTGTAACACACACAACAAGATTTTAACAAGAGAAATGAGTTCTGGGAAAAAAGTTCATGGTGTCACCTGAGAAGGAGCTCTTGATTCAGGAGCTCTTTGGATGATTCTTTGGCTCAGTCTGGTCCCAATGGTCCACCTTTGAAGCTTTGGATGCTTAGCTGGAGTTTAAACAATCTCTTGAGTGAGTTTGCAGCAGCTCTGACCAAGGGAGGATGAA
Source organism: Lathyrus aphaca (assembly GCA_963966055.1). Lineage (NCBI taxonomy): Eukaryota > Viridiplantae > Streptophyta > Magnoliopsida > Fabales > Fabaceae > Lathyrus > Lathyrus aphaca. The sequence goes on along the minus strand of OZ014522.1, from coordinate 461,308,177 downwards.
AATCGTATTTGAGATATAGGGTGTTTCAGGCCAAAACAAAGGGTGGTTTCTGGTCAGTGAGGTGAGTGGAGATTGTTGGTGGAGTTTGTTTAAGTGTTCATGGCTTGTGGAGAGAGATTCGATAGAAAATGCAGGCTGAGGTGAAGAATGGCAATGGGGGATTCTTGCTGTTTCAGGCTTGATTCTTGGTTGCTGGGTGGTCTATGGAGCAAGGTAAGATGATTGGTGAAGTTGGCTTGAGTGTTTGTATGCTGGACAGAGAGAATCGAAGGAACTTGCAACTTGGTAGGTTTTTGTGTATGTGATGAATGAATGTGTTTCAGCCTTGCCTTGTGTTATGTCTTGCTTGCAAAATGTCCACATAACTCTCTCTCATTGGTCAGTTGATTTGACATGTGCTTTATGGATAGGTGAGGCAACTTTTGCAATTTGTCAACTCTTGTGTAAGAGAAAGTATGGTGAGGTGCTAGCTTGGTACAAGGCATGGGCTATGCGCAGCAAGATGAGGGGGAAATGTCAGCTTGGTCCAGCATCCAAGGCTGCAAGTGGTAGGGAGTGAAATGAGTGTTTTGCAACTTGTGGCAACTTTGGTTCACATGTGATTCTTTTGCCTAACCAAACATAAAACCATGGCATTCTTAGTTCAAATCTGATTTTTAGGACTTAGAGAATGTTTATGCAATGGTTTGAGATGAATTAGAGGTCACATGATGCATTGGTCCAAGACTTTGCAAAATTTCCAAATGAGGCATGCCTTGAAAATTAATGATTTTAGCCAACTTTGCATTGCTATAACTTTTGATCCAAGAAGAGTTTGATCATGTTCTTGTACTTTTTGAAAAGGGAAAGATGAGATCTACAACTTTCATGACCAAAGTTTTTCCATTTGAAGCCTTTTTGGATCAAGAATCAAGGCTTGAAAAATGACCCAAAATGGTGCATTCTTGAAAAGTCAACTATGCCCAAAAAGTCAACATTTGCAAAAACCCTAAATTCTTGATTTCTATGAACTTCAACCTTCTTCCATGATCAAATAAAGATCATATACACTCAAAATGATGAAGATCACCCATTGGTTGGGTCATTGGGGGCCTCAGATGCCCTGATTTTGCACTGACTTGTCTGAAAAGTCAACTCTTGATCAGATGACTTCCCCATGGAATTTCTTCATGAAAATTGATATGCATACTCCCTATACCATATAGAGACCAATGGAAACAAGAATGACCAAAAAATTTGGGGTTATGGCCTCTGAAACCAAAACCCTAATTTTCAGTCAACTGTGCAGTTCAAACTGGCTCTGCATCCACTCAAACCCTAGTTCTTGTGATCCCTCTGCAATTTTGACTTTGAGGAGATGGAATATGACATAAGAACACACATGGACCCCTTTGAGTTGATTGGTTGCCTTTGGAATGGCTCAAAATGCTTTGGGATTGCCCAGATCACAAACCCTAGGTGCAGATGCCTTGAAAGCTATGCAGTGGATAAAAAATGAGATGTGAGATGACATGATTGTACTTATGCATATGAGAATGATCACAAGCCATGGTGTGAATGGGTGAGGGCAAATTTGGGGTGTTTACAGCTGCCCCTATTCAAGCATGAGTTAGCTGTGCAGGGTGTAAGCGACGGCTTAACAGGCAAACAAGATAACTTGTGGTTGAATACCAAAGACAGTCCAAAATTTGCACTCACAGAATGAAGAAGAAAAGGGATATAGATTGTAAAGGCAAAATAAAGTATATTGTAAAGTGTAGGCGACGGAGGACGACCGTCGAGCAGAGGACGACTGCTGGGTAAATAGCAATGACGGGGACGGCCGACATGCTGGGGAAGTGCTGAAAATAAAGCAATGACGGGGACGGCCGACATGCTGGGGATAAAAAGGTAAAGCTGAGACGGGGACGGCCGACTAGCTGGGGAAAAACAAGATCATGATGGGGACGGCCATCACGATAAAACTGTAAAATTTCGGAGGATTAATGAAACATGACGGGGACGGCCGTCAAGTTCATAAAGGTGAAGTAACCAACGATGGGGACGGCCATCGGGCTAAAAAGGAAAAGGGACCACGACGGGGACGGCCATCGGGTTAAAGAATAAATGAAATAAACAGATGATGGGGTACGGCCATCAAAGGTGAAGGACGATCACCTAGCAGGGGACGGCTGCTCTGTTGGAAAAAAAGAAATATGATGGGGACGGCCATCAAAGGTGGAGGACGACCACCTGGCAGGGTACGGCTGCCGAAAATATCAACGATGGGGACGGCCATCGGATAGCAAAGGTCAACGATGGGGACGGCCATCGGACGAGCAAGATGGAGGACGACCATCAAGAAGTGGAGGACGACCACTCAGCAGGGGACGGCTGCTCTCAAGGTTTGTCATAACACAGGACGAGTGTTAGATAACCGAAATCAACAATGGGGACGGCCATTGGATAAAGTTGATGAAGGACGATCATCAAGAGGTGGAGGACGACCACCTAGCAGGGGACGGCTGCTAAAAATCAACGATGGGGATGGCCATCGGATGAGCATGATGGAGGACGACCATCAAGAAGTGGAGGACGACCACTCAGCAGGGTACGGCTGCTCTCAAAGGTATCATAACACAGGACGAGTGTTAGATAAAAAGAAAATTTGCTGGTGATCTACTGGGAATAATGTAAACGCGGACGAGCGTTTACACCCAAGAAACAAAAGGTATAAGTGTTTGGTATTGTGTATAGATTAAAGATGCGGACGAGCATCCTTAAGACTATGATACGGACGAGTATCATGTAGAAACAAACTGACACATGTTCAGAGATGATGATACGGACGAGTATCAACTGGTTAACAAAGAACACGGACGAGTGTTGTATCTGAAAGAATTCTTCTGGGGGAATAGTAGACACGGACGAGCATCTATATTCAAGAAGACATAAGTGTTTGACACGTTGTATGGATTAAAGACGCGGACGAGCATCCTTAAGACTTATGATACGGACGAGTATCATGTAGAAACAAACACTAGACGCACTGTTCTGAGATGATGGTACGGACGAGTACCAACTGGTTAACAAAGAACAAGGACTACTGCCGAATCTGCGGGGTTATGAGTGATGATGTATACAAGATACGGACGAGTATCTGTATAAGTGTACCATGAGTAGTATGAGTATATAAATATGAGTGTTTTAACTGCTGGGGAGAGTGACACGGACGAGTGTCAAGAGAGAAAAGTATAATATTAACAAGTGTCTGCTATACAAAGTCTAGGCGACTGCGCTGGGGATATGACACGGACGGGTGTCAAGAAAGTGTATGTATAGGTATATGTGAGTGCAAAGAGGATGTCTTTGGCTTTTTGCTGGTGATTTGACACGGACGGGTGTCAGGATGTATCTGTAATACGGGTGATTTGTTTGTAAAGAGTATTCAGGCGACTTTACTGGGGAAAGATGGCACAGACGGGTGCCAAAAGGTGTATATACTGGTGTTTGTGATTTGAAAGGGAAACTGCTTTTGCTGGGACTCTGATGGGGATTTTTCTGTATAATGGTGATGAACGGTTTATTATTCACAAGTGTTAATTCACAACATGACTTATGATTATGCTATGCATTTGATTTTTGCCGTAATGCTCCGTATTAGACGGAATGCTACGCTCTGGGGGATAGTACGATGCAAATGCCATGATTATGCAAAGGGGCACGGATCCGGGATTCGGATCCCATTACTGCGAAAATCTCTGGTCGATCTGCTTGAAGTGAACATCCCAGTTGGGGATGAGATCATTGGTAGATCTAATGATGCACTTGCTTGGGGATACAGGTCACTGATTGACATAACCTTGTAAATGAGAGACCCAGCTGGGGTTTGTAGAAGCTTTCTGTACTCTGTTGTGATTTCTTCGTGCGTTGCTCTTCTGAATAGAGGCTGAAGATTCTGTGGGGAGATGATTCCCTGATATCCGCATTCTGCTGTGGAAGAATGGCAACTCGGCTGGGGAATTGTGAGAGGCAACTCAGCTAGGGAGTTGTGAGAGGCAACTCAGCTAGGGAGAGCAACAAGAGGCAGACTCAGCTGGGGATAAAGCATTCTGAGTGTTAAGCCTGTTTGTTGATTTGGCAACTTTGCTGGGGAAGGCAATGGGGAGCAACTCAGCTGGGGATAGAGCATCTTGGATGCTGATATCTTTTGTTGATTTGCCAGCTTGCTGAGATGTAACCTGCATGCCCTAGGTTGCGTTCTGGATACCTGCAAACCTGCAAAGGTAAGGAAACGTACAAAAGGTCCCGAGGTATCCCTTACCGGATTCCGTCATAGGAGTTAAGTACTTTCGAGAATAATCAGATTCCCTGTAAGCATGTGTTTTTATTTTAGTGAAAGGCATCTGTACTTATGCAATTGTATTTTAGAGATATCAGACAACTCTTTGCAAAACATAAATGTAAAAACGAGACATGACTGAAAATCTGATTTTATTAATTCATGTGCCCTGAATTGGCAAAGATACAGTCAAAGAAACATATCTCCTGAAATGAGGAGATTGTTACAAATTGAGAAATAAAGTGCTGGCGATGTTGACGACGCTTTGAGGAGCTTCCTCTCCTGCTATGACTCGTATGACAATGGCGTTCTTCTCGTCTTGCTTTCTGGAGAGAGTTGATTCTGATTGAAGCTCGATCCTTTGAAGCTTACCAAGTCGTGGGTGATACAGACGAATTCAGAATGCAGTTGTTCGCTTATTCCCTTATTTTGCATGGATCGCCCTTTCGGGTTTTCAATCCATCGGGATACCCATTTTTGCCTGAGCTGTCCAATGCGGCTTTTCAACTCAGCGGGTGTACATTTTTTGTTTATTTTCCCTTACTTTTGCCCGAGTCTTTTATTCTGTTTTTGACTCGCCGGGATGCCCTATTTTTGCCTGGACTTACATTCTGTTTTTATGTCCAGCGGGTCATTTTATGCGAAGTATTTTTTAACTGCATCTGAATTCACAGGGGACGGGAACTCTTCACCATCCATGGTGCTGAGCATCAGTGCTCCACCAGAGAAAACTTTCTTTACAACAAATGGTCCTTCATAATTCGGAGTCCATTTGCCCCTGTGGTCTGTATGAGGAGGGAGAATTCTTTTCAGCACAAGATCTCCCACTTGGCACTCTCGGTGCCTGACTTTCTGATCGAAGGCCTTTTTCATTCTCTTCTGATATAACTGCCCATGGCAGATTGCAGCCAATCTCTTCTCTTCGATCAGACTCAGTTGTTCGTATCGGGACCGAACCCATTCTGCTTCACTCAGTTTAACATCCATTAACACCCGCAGAGAGGGTAATTCAACTTCAACAGGTAGGACTGCTTCCATACCATATACAAGTTGATACGGTGTTGCCCCAGTGGACGTCCTGATTGATGTGCGATACCCATGCAAGGCAAATGGTAGCATCTCATGCCAGTCTTTGTAGGTGACTACCATTTTCTGCACAATCTTCTTGATATTCTTATTTGCCGCCTCAACAGCGCCGTTCATCTTTGGCCTGTAAGGAGAAGAATTGTGATGTTGGATCTTGAAGTCCCGGCACAGTTCTGCCATCATTTTGTTGTTCAAATTGGAACCATTATCAGTAATGATTCGCTCGGGCACTCCATACCGACAGATGATATCTCTCTTCAGAAATCTGGCTACCACTTGCCTAGTAACGTTAGCATATGAGGCTGCTTCAACCCACTTGGTGAAATAGTCAATGGCGACCAGGATGAATCTGTGACCATTCGAAGCAGTTGGCTCAATCTTGCCAATCATATCAATACCCCACATAGCAAAGGGCCATGGTGAAGACATGATGTTCAAAGGATTGGGAGGCACATGCACCTTATCTGCATAGATCTGGCATTTATGGCATTTTCTGGCGTAAGCACAACAGTCTGCATCCATTGTGATCCAATAATAGCCTGATCTTAACAACTTCTTAGCCATGGCATGTCCTCCTGCATGGGTACCAAAAGATCCTTCGTGCACTTCATGCATCAACAAATCTGCTTCCGTCTTGTCAACACATCTGAGGAGTACCATATCAAAGTTCCTCTTGTATAAAGACCCATCAGTGTTCAGAAAGAAACTACCAGCAAGCCTTCTCAAAGTCTTCTTATCATTGGAAGATGCCCCAGGTGGGTATGTTTGATCCTCCAAGAAGCACTTAATGTCATGGAACCAAGGCTTATCATCTTTTACAACATCTGCTGCAAATACATATGCTGGTCTATCAAGTCTAGACACTGAAATCTGGGGTACAAAGTTAGCCGTTTGAACTTTGATCATGGATGAAATGGTAGCAAGAGCATCTGCAAATTGATTCTCGTCCCGAGGGATATACTCAAGCTTGACTGTTGTGAAGAAAGTCAATAACCTTCTTGTATAATCCCTGTAAGGTATCAGATGATCTTGGTGAGTGTACCATTTCCCGTTGGTTTGATTGACTACCAAAGCTGAATCTCCGAATACGGTCAATGTTTTGATCCTGAGGTCGATGGCTTCCTCAAGACCCATAATGCAAGCTTCGTATTCAGCTTCGTTGTTAGTGTAGTTGAAAGTGAGTTTTGCCGAGAAAGGCATGTGAACTCCTTTTGGTGTAATGAGTACTGCACCAACACCACGGCCATTCATGTTAACAGCCCCATCAAACATCATAGTCCATTCTTCCTCCGGGTCGGGCCCTTCAGTGTGAATTGGCTCTTCATGATCTTTTGATTTAATGAACATGATGTCTTCATCAGGGAAGTCAAATCTCATAGGCTGGTAGTCATCAATGGGTTGCTCAGCCAGATATTCAGATAGTACACTGCCCTTGATGGCTTTCTGAGATGTGTACTGTATGTCGTATTCTGTGAGAATCATCTGCCATCTTGCAACCCGCCCGGTAAGCGCCGACTTCTCAAATATGTACTTGACTGGGTCCATCTTTGAGATTAATAAGGTAGTGTGGGTCAACATATACTGTCTCAGTCGGCGAGCAGCCCACGCTAAAGCACAGCAAGTTTTCTCGAGCAGTGAATAACGCTGTTCACAGTCGGTAAACTTTTTGCTTAGGTAGTATATTGCATACTCTTTTCGACCAGACTCGTCATGCTGGCCCAGCACACACCCCATTGACTCTTCTAATACTGTCAAGTACATAATCAGAGGTCTTCCTTCAACTGGCGGCATGAGGATTGGAGGTTCTTGTAAATACTCCTTGATCTTGTCAAAAGCCTTCTGGCAATCTTCGTTCCACCTGACCGCTTGTTCTTTTCTTAACAGCTTGAACAAGGGTTCACAGGTTGCTGTAAGGTGAGATATGAACCTTGAAATGTAGTTCAATCGACCTAAGAACCCTCGAACTTCTTTCTCAGTTCTCGGTGCAGGCATCTCTTGAATAGCTTTGACTTTATCTGGGTCAACCTCAATCCCCTTCTCGCTTACAATAAAGCCCAGCAATTTACCGGATCGCACCCCGAATGTGCATTTGTTGGGGTTCAACTTTAGTTGGTACTTCCTCAGACGCTTGAACAACTTTAGCAGATTCACCAGGTGATCTTCCTCTGTAAGGGACTTGGCGATCATATCATCCACATAACATTCTATTTCTTTGTGAATCATATCGTGGAATAATGTCACCATAGCCCGTTGGTATGTTGCACCAGCATTCTTCAGTCCGAATGGCATTACCTTGTAACAGAATGTGCCCCAAGGTGTGATGAATGTTGTCTTCTCCATGTCTTCAGGTGACATCTTGATCTGATTATATCCTGAAAATCCATCCATGAAGGAGAATACCGAGAACTGAGCCGTGTTATCCACCAATACGTCAATGTGAGGTAATGGGAAGTCATCTTTCGGGCTGGCTCTGTTCAGATCCCGGTAGTCAACACACATTCTAACTTTTCCGTCCTTCTTAGGCACAGGTACTATATTAGCAACCCACGGCGGATAGCTAGTTACAGCAAGGAACCCGGCGTCCCATTGCTTTTGTACCTCTTCCTTGATTTTCATAGCCATGTCTGGGCGAGTTCGGCGCAACTTCTGTTTAACTGGTGGGCATTCTTCCCTCAAAGGCAGCTTATGCACAACAATGTCGGTATCCAACCCTGGCATATCTTGATACGACCAAGCAAACACATCAACATACTCTTGAAGCAGATCTATCAGTTGTCTCTTCACTAAGTCTTGCAGGCAGGCCCCGATTTTAACTTCTTTCACGTCTTCGTCTGTACCAAGATTAATCACTTCAACCCCCTCCTGGTGAGGGGTAATGACCTTTTCCTCTTGTCTCAACAACCTGGCTAGCTCTTCAGGAAGCTCATATTCTTCATCAACCCCTTCATCAGCTTGATTGATTGGATTGTCAAAGTCATACGATGTCATAGCCGTGCTGTTGTCGGTGCTGTCAGGAAGGCACTCTCTGCAAGGGTTAAGTTTGTTCATTTTAGTGATTGATTTTAATCTTGCTTTAGAAAAAGTGAAATGAAGTCATCATTTTGAAAACACCGCCATTTATTTTTGTACAAAAAGAAAGATGGAAAAACAGTGAGCATAAAAGAAAAAGACTCGTTTGCAAAAAGACGTCTGATATTTCATTAATTTAATCTTGTTTGCACAAAAGTACAGATGGCCCTGGTTACAAAATGAGTCTTGTCATCTTGGGCAAGATGCAAGACTTTGATGCATGCTATAAAAATACAGGAAATAATAATTACTCTGCTTGAGTAACTCTTATAATTTCCTGGGAAGACCAGTTCGAGACACTGCTCCCCGGGATCTTCGGACGAATCCAATTCTCCAGATTGCGCTCCTCTTCCAGCTCGTCTTCCAAACAGTTGATAGCATCGGGGGTAAGCATCCCCCCACTGACAAAACGAGGCTCTGCAGCAGCCTTTGCTTGATGTTGAGTTGGTTTGTAACCCAACCCAAATTTGTCCTTCTTCTCCTCTACAGCTAATACCCTGCCCCAGCCTAGGGAAGTTCCTTCTTCAACAACCTTCCGGGCTTGTTGGTAAGATGACATGGAGATTCCAGATACAGCAGATGCTTCATTGACGTTCAAGGCTTCAAAACCTTGGCTCATTGTTTCATGGATCTCCCCATCCATCTCAATGTATTTATAAGTAGCCAGATGGCTAACAAAAATGTCCTCCTCTCCACAGATTGTGACAACTTGGCCTTCCCACTCAAATTTTAACTTTTGGTGAAGGGTAGACGTTATTGCGCCGGCGGCGTGAATCCAGGGTCTACCCAACAAACAGCTGTAGGCGGGCTGAATGTCCATCACATAAAAGATAGTTTTAAAAGTCTGTGGGCCAATTGTCACGGGAAGCTCAATCTCTCCCAGAACCGATCTCTTCGAACCATCAAAGGCTCTTACCACCAGGTTGCTGGGTCTCAATGCCAATCCATCATATTCAAGCTTCACCAGAGCCTTCTTTGGTAAGACATTCAGGGATGAACCTGTGTCCACCAGCACGTGAGAAAGGACAGCTCCTTTGCATTCCATGGTTATGTGCAAGGCTTTATTGTGGTTGCGGCCATCCACTGTCAGGTCAGAATTGGTAAACCCTAGCCCGTTGCTAGCAGTAACATTCCCAACCACGGTTTCCAACTGGTTGACAGTAATCTCTTCAGGCACGTAAGCTGCGTGCAGGACTTTAAGTAGTGCATTCCGATGGGCTTCGGAGCACATAAGCAGCGAGAGGATGGAGATTTTGGATGGCGTCTGGTGAAGCTGATCCACAACTTTATAATCACTCTTTTTGATGATTCGCATAAACTCATCAACTTCCTGATCGAATGGAGTCTTCAGGATTTCTTTGACAGCTGGATCTTCCTGCACCGGGCCTTTTCCTTTTGCCTTGGCAGCAGCTTCTGCTTCGGCTGTAGGTCTTTGAACTTGTGAAGCAAAGAGACGTCCGCTTCGAGTGAAGCCTCCGCCTCCCCCCACATTATCTACTTGTGGTGCAGGTGTTGATGTTTCCAGAGTGATTCTTTTTCCTTCGCAATACACGTCAGAGCCATAGTGCCAAGGGATGGCCCTATTGCTTTCATATGGTACTGGTCCAGGCACCGTGACAGTGACCGGACTGATTGCTGCTGCTGAAGGGACTGTAATTGTTTGTGGATCATAAAAGATTGTAACTGGTGCCCTGGCGGGAGCAGCACCTTCTGAATGGTAGGCAGAATTATTTTCAGGATCGTAGAATATGGTAACGGTGGAGACATCTTCATGATTGATTGCTGGTGTTGTAGGAGGTACTGTTGGAAGGACTGTTGTTGTTGTTGATGGAGATTCGAAATGGAACGAAGTTGAAGTTGTAGCAAGAGAAACTGTTGGAAACTGATCATTTGGGAGAACAGGTGAAGTACTTGTTGATGGTGCTGATGAATTGTCGGGAACAATAGTTGTTGCATTTGTAGGAGGTTCTGAAACCGTTGTTGATGAAGTTGCCGGATTCGTTGGGAATGACGTAGTGATCTGTAGCAGGCCACTCTGAATAAGGCTGTCAATGCCATTCCTCAGGTCCTCGCACCCATTCCATGAAATATTGCAATAGGGACACCCTAGTTCACACCCCGAAAATATTTGGTTTTCACGGAGTTGAGCTTTGATTTCCACCAATGGCGTCCGGATCTGATCCACACTAGTTATCAAATAAGACGGTTGGTCTTCTTCAATAGCGTTAATCCGAGGACCACCATGGTTTGGCATTGGGTTTTTATTGACATTGGGCGGAGGTGCAAAATTCAGAGCCTTGGAGTCTACCAAGTCTTGTACCTTCATATGCAGAGCCCTGCATTTTTCTGTACTGTGACCAGGTGCGTTCGAGTGAAAAGCACACCTAGCATTGGAGTCATAGTTTCTTGGTAGACTGTTGGGATCAGGAGGTGCCAACGTTCTTAGCTCAACCAGGTTGAGTTTCAGAAGTTGTGGCAGCAAGGCAGCATACGGCATTGGGATCGGGTCGATCACTCGGTTAGCTTGGGATGGCCTTTGTTGGAATGGCCTCTGTTGATTGTTGTTGTTGGAGTTGTTGCTGTTGAAGTTCCTTGGAGGATACTGATTCTGCTGATACTGAGGTTGTTGTTGGAAGTTTTGTTGAGGAGGTTGATAGACTGGCTGAGGATGAGCTGGAGCAGGGATAGTGACTGCTGCTATTGACCTCTGAGCATATTGGGGCCTACCCCTGTTGGTGTGGATGGCATTGGTCTCGCCAGTTCTTCTCGGGCCTGCAAAAGGCTTTCTTGTACTACTGGACGAGCTTGCACCGTTGTCTGAGATCTTTCCCATTTTTAACAGGCTTTCAATTCTCTCCCCAGCTATGACAACATCTGCGAAGCTGGTGGAAGAGAAAGCAGCTAACCTGTCAATATACGTTCCCTGAAGAGTGTTCATAAACATGTCTGCCATTTCTCTCTCAGACATTGGTGGTTGAACAGCAGCAGCCAATTGCCTCCACCTTTGGGCATACTCTCGGAAACTCTCCCTCGAAGACTGTGACATTCCCATTAGGAGGGTCCTGTTGGGTGCCATATCTAGATTATACTGATACTGTCTGATGAAGGCTTCTGCCAGGTCCTTCCAGCATCTTATAGTTGCTCTTGTCAGATGGGAATACCATTCCCTTGATGCTCCAGTCAAGCTATCTTCGAAATAGAACATCCACAATTTCTCATCCATTGTATAGGCCTTCAGCCTTCCCAGAAATGATTGCAAATGAGTCCGGGGGCATGAAGTCCCATTATACTTTTCGAAACATGGAGGCTTGAACTTGTGGGGAATCCTGACCCCTTCTACCAAACCCATGTCCATGACGTCGAAACCTAAAGAATTTTGAGATTCTAAGGACCTCAACTTCTCAGCTATCTCTTCCAATCGTCTATCATATGTTTCCTCTCCGGCACCCATTACTGTATACTGGTCCTCCTGAGGATCTTCTTGAAGTACTCTGGCTGCTGTGGCTGTCCCTTGAATGTTGACTGGGATGTTGGCCTCTGGATGGAGATGGGGTCCAAAAACTGGGGGATTGACATGGGGTTGGACCCTCTCGTTGTTACTTGTGCCAGCAGTCCCCACATGGGGCTCCTCTTGATTCCTTCCTTCTACCAAAACTCTGAGCCTCTCCTGGCTTTGAGCTAAATTGTTCATCACTTCCATGAATTGTGTTATCTGAGTTCTCATCTCCAACCTTTCGTTGGCCATCTGGTTTCTGACCTCCGTAAGGTCTTGCTGCATCTGATCCATCTGGATTCCCGGAAGGTTGTTTCTAGTTGGGTACCTGTGAGGCCTGTTGAGGGGAAATACCCGGCGGCGAGCAATAATTCCTGAACATCACAACAGAGGTTAGCAACAACAAAACAAAGACCTACAAAACAAACAAAAGGGTTAGCATGCAATGCAGTTATGCTTATTTGTTCTCAAGGTATCCGGTTTGGCCTTCAGTTTTGACCCTTCCAGACCCTTGAAGATGATGCTGTTGAAGTTGCTTTTGATGTGAACCCAGATAGAAACCAACACAAATATATTACAAAGGGTGAAATAATACGACTTGTTCATTTTACAACACAAACCCTCAAAGGGGCCAAAATACATCACAAAAAGCAAAAGTACATGGAAAGGAACAACAACAAGCAAATGATCAAACTCCAAGGCCAAACTCATCCTCACGAACTTCCTTAAGAAGTGCTTCGGTCACAGGATCAGCCGGATGCTCCGTAAGACTTCTGATGAGAAGGTTCCTTGTTGCAACAGCTGCAGTCAACTTCTTGTTCTGACTTTGGTCCTTAGACCTCTTCAATCCTGCTTTGATTTTCAGCTCTGATATTTCCTCCTGGGCCGCTGCCAGGGCTTTTTCCATCTGTCCCATCTTGTCCTGAACTCTCTTGTCTTCTAGAGTACGAGCCTCAGTGATTCGGACCCACCTGGCTTGACTTTCCTTCAAATACAAGTCTGTTCTCGCTCTCTGGAACTGGGCTTCTTTACAAGCATTCTTCAGAATCTGTTCACCAGCTTTAGACTTGTTGATATAATCTCCAGACTTCTCTATTTTAGTCAAGTGTTCCACCCTCAATTTCTCCAATCTCTCAATCTCCCTCACACCTTCACTCCTCTCCCGGAGGGTCTTCTGCAAAGCCTGGGTTAGCTTCTCATTTCTTTCCTTCAAGCTCTCAAACTCTTCCAAACTGATAGTGGCAGGGGGTGGTGCTGAAGATGACTCAGGCATATCTTCTATGGTAAAGGGCATTCCAGAGAATTGGGCCCTAGCATGGGACCACTCATAATATTGGACTGATGCCACATTATTGCACTTCCCCAGAATGGTGACTCCCTTGGTTTGAACATTATCCCAGGCCCAGGCAGCCTGCCTAACAACAGCCAAACTAATCTTGTTCTCACAGTAGAGGGTCTCAACCAAGTCTTGCTCCCTGGGAGTATGGACCAGTGCATAGCCTAATTGCCTCCTGAACAGCAGAGGGTTGTAATTGATACTTCCCTTGACCCCTATTAAAGGCACATTGGGAAAGTGCCCACAACTTGTAATGATATCTCTGCCCTTGGTGCTTTGAGTACACCATCTGATATCTGCTGAAGTGAGAGTAGTGAGCCTCTTAGCCCAGTTGCTTTGCTGATGAGGATTGAGAAATGCATCTGTCCTGGGTAGATGCCTGAGAAGCCAAGCATGGAATAATGGAGCACAAATCCTTACTAATCTTCCCCTCTGCTTCTCATTTCTCTGATGGACTGAGTAATAGAGATCACCCAGTAAAGTTGGCACTGGGTTCTTCAGGATGAACAAATGGATTGCATTTTTGCTAATGAATCGAGGCTCATCTGCAAACAATACAATTCCATATACACTCAAGGCCAATAGAGCATAAACAGCTTTCCACTCCCCCGAGGAGGCCTTCAGACTAGCTTGAGAAATCAGGAAGTCCAGATGAAATCCAGGGATCCCAGCTTTAGAGGTCATATGATGTTCAATCAAAACAGGCTCCAGGTGCAAAGCTTTTGCTATCTCTCCATTGCTGGGAAAGACCATTTCAGGGTTGAAAGGGATTTCCCTCTTGATAGGTAAACCAATCAAAGATGAGTATTCTTCTAATAGGGGCCCCAACTGAAAGTCTTGAAAGGTGAAACATCTCAATGGGGGATCATAGAACTGAATGCAAGTGTGGATGAGGCTCCTCTGTGAAGGGTCCAGATCCATGACCATGTCCAGTATATCCCCATAACCCTCCCTGAACAAGGGTATGTGCTCTGGAGTGATCAGGGTTTGGATCCTCCTGATGTCTGACAAGTCTGGTTGGAAGAAATGATAGGTGATGTTGCTTTTCTTTGGAGCCATGATGCTGAGACTGAGTAGAATAAGTGCTGATGAAAATGCTGAGGAGTGGGCCACTGGCTGGCTAGTGCAAGTAACTGAAGTATATGGCTGACAAACTGATGCAAGTGCTGGTGGAGATAGGTCAAAACTGCAGATGGGGTCAAAACCAAAACCAAAGATGGAGGTGGATACCCTGAAACACAAATAAGCAAATGTTAATATGATGCAATGAGTATGTATGCAAATGAAATGCAAGGGTTTGTGACTGAGCTGGATCTGATTAACTGCCTTGGTGTAGATCCATGTGTGTTCAAGAATTCCAGATGGAGGTCTATAAATCCAGTAACCAGGGTGGGGGACTCAAATAAAGAGCCACAAGTCCAGGGTTCAGAATCACAAGAACTATCCAACATGGAGTATTCTTAACAAAGTCAAAGTAACAGGGTATTCTGAGGTCAAGGTACCTGCAAACCTGTAAACAGCCCAACCCCCTCACAGGTGATGATCTAGAACAAGGATCCTCAGACTTGGATCAGTTATGAGAAGTGTAAACACTTCTAACCCGGAGGTACAGTGTTTACAATAACCATAACAATTCCTCCTCTAATTCACCTCAGTTTCTGAAGGTCAATACTAAAAGGTCATCCAGACTTAGCAGGCTTCCCAGATAGCCCTAGCATTGCAGGAAATCCGCAACACAGAGTTCTCAAGAAGAAACCCATATCTGAACCGTGTTTCATATTCCCGCACCAGACCGAAATGGAATGGGAAAGAATATGATTCACTCTTGCCTAGGTGTCACTCAGGTCCCAGGTATAGGACCTTAACTCTCAATGAAACACCCACCCACCAAAACAAGAAACCAGATCCAGCCAGCAATAATGACAGTATGATATATATAAATGCAATAAAGAAAGCAGTAAAGCAACTGTACATAAAGCAATAAACAAAACAGATATACAAGCACAGACAAGCACATAACACCCCAGTAAACACAAATCAAACAAGCGCTAGGAGGAACCCACAAAAAGAACCAGAAGCCCTGGTTGCAGTATAAGGGTCCCCAGCAGAGTCGCCAAGCTGTCGCTCCCGACAAATGAAACTGGGTCATATGAAGGTACAGACGCGAACGGTCGGCGAAGGGAACAGTGAGAACACACAGCCGTGAACCCACTGGAGATGAAAAGAGTCGCCAGCTAGGCATTTTTATCCCGGAGGAAAGGCAATGCTGCATAGGCCTAGAAAAAAGATGGATAAGACGGTTTGCGAACCAGAGAGACTGAGAAAGGGGGTTGGTTACAACCTGGGAAGGTATTAGCACCCAGACTGTCCGCCGTACTCGACGGGATCCACGCTTAAAAGATTTGTGCTATAAAGGGGTAGTGTCAGTGCAATCTGTGTGTAAAAGAGCTGGAAAAGAATGTACAGGTGTTAGTGTAAGAAGTGAAGTGTATAAATGTACAGTGTCAGTGTGGGAACTGGAATGAAATGCTCAAGATCATGAGGCTCAAAAAATAATGCTGGAAGGAGGGGGAATGGACAGAGACTTTTGTTCGATAACTGTTAAGTTATGCCTACGTATCCTCTCGTGCAATGAGGAAGTCAGAACACCGTAGTTCGACCCAAAGAGACTGAAAGATGAATTGACTTGTGAACTGCTTACTTGCCTATGCTCAAGTGTATGACCTGTCTGGCTCAGGTGCTAACTGTCTTGCATTAGACGGAAGAAGCGAGTTCTCGCTTGTGAGTGAAGATGACGAGAAAAGAATCCCGAAGGAGACGATTATTGTTTGTTTGTTGTATTTTCAGTCTTTTATTTCTTTTTGAAGTTTGTCATAAGATAATGAGTTTAAGCCTAAACCAATGGGTTAGTAAACTCATCACATCTTCCCTCTGATTAGGGGTAATGAGAATGCCTTAAGTGTGAAGTCAGATTCTCACACTTAATCACCTTCGGTGTAGGATTAAGATCATTAACCTACTTGTTGATTATTTAGATGTTTTTGTGTTTTTTTTGGTGTTAAGTAATGAGGTTAAGCCATAATCAGGGATTAAACAGACTCATTACACCATCCTAAAAGAAGGATAATAGATGAGAATGTTTAAGCTGAGGAAGACTCCTCAAATTAATCCATGATTAGGGATTAAACCCATGACAAAACAAGCCTTTATTAAGTGGATTTTAGATTAATGATGATGAAGTGAATTTTATGATTTGTAAGACAACTTGAGGGGGACTTGTCCATTAACACTAGGGTTAGTCCTTCTTAACCACTTAAGGAAGAAATAGAACCCTAATGCAAGGCCCAAGTTACAAGTGATGTCTTGATGATTATTAGATGAATTAATTAAAAGATTTAAACACCTTAAGGGTTTAATACTTAGGATTAAAGTTATACACTCCATCCTAAGAGAAGGATGCAGGCATAAGCTTAATCACAAAGTCTTAAAGCCTTTAGGGTTTAGTCCCTGATTATGAGATGAGAAGAGAAGACTCAAAGAGAGACACAAAGGTAAAACTATGAGGGGATACTAATCAAAACCCTAATTCATTGTCATGCTTGGTTGATCCTAAGGTTTGTGAGGTTTTCAAGGACAATCTTCAGAGGAGCCACCAGGAAGCAGATGAACAGGATCAAGAGAAGCAAAGTGACTTGCTTCATTCAAGAAGTCAAGTCACTTGAAGAAAGAAAGTGGGAAGAAAAATAATGAGCAAGCTCAATCTCAAACACAAATAGAAATGCAGCAATGGATGCAAGAGAGATGGAAAGAAGAGGCATGAGAAGTGAAGGCAAATTCACTTCCCAAGTTACTTACCACCTGAAATGTTAGAAAGAAATGCAATGCAGTGCAAGATGAGATGAAATGATATGATGCTAAGCAAAACCAGAGGCATGTTGATGATGATTATGATGTTATGAGGTGCTGCAAACATGAGGCAAGACAATGGGGATGTTCATACAAGATCATGAATGCAAATGATGCAAGCTAAGGAGCATGAACAAGCATGAAAAGTTATGAATCATACAAGACAAATGACATGGCAAATATGGGATGCAATGATCAAAGATGCTTTATACATGTCTTAAGATGTCAAATGGATCACAAGAATGCACAAAATGCAATGACAAGTCATGTTATGCAAGGAAATGCAAGAGGGATGCAAAAGAAAGCCCAAATTAGGGTTCATGGATCAAACATCAAACACAAACCAAAAACAGAAGCAAAACCCTAAAGTAAAAATGGAAAATGGCACCCAAAGAAACCCTAGGCCTATGATGAACCACTGCCCAAAGGGGAGCTCTCAACTCTCAACCAAACTCAAGATATGATTTTTCTAAGTTATTAGGGTTTTTTAGGGTTCTTAACAAAAGAAATGCCAAACAATTTGGAAATGCAAGAACAATTCATGGCCTTTTTACCCTAGAAACTACATGCTAAACACAAAACAATGCAAGAAGAATCAATGTCTCAACCTTCTCCAATAGGCAGAAATGATTTTTGAACTTATGATCAAAATAATGCACAAAATATGATTTAATTCAATGAAAAATTCTTAAAATGCATCAAGATCAAAAAAGAAATTTGGTTTGAAGGTTGGACAATGTTTCTAAATGTCTTAGAACATTTCATGAATTTTTTGGTGATTTTTAGATACTTAAAAGTATTTTTAATAAATTAATTTTCATTAATCAATTAAAAATAATCTTTTAAATATTTAAAAATACTTTTTTTAATGATAAAAAATAAAATAAAAATATTTTTGGGTCTTAAAAATTAATAAAACTTTAAAGAAAAAGTTTCATAATTTTTAAGATATTTTTGCTATTTTTAAATAATTATGCAAAACAAAAGAAAAATAAAAGAAAATAAATGAATTAAATCTGATTTAATGAAAAGTATTTAAATCCTAGGGTCCAGATTTGAAACTGCCTGCGCGCGAATTGACTCCCCGCCACATCTCACAGTCCAAATTCAAACTTGCTAATTAATGCTTAAAACCCTAACCCTGCCGTTAATTACAATCAGGCGACCGGAACAGTGTTCCGGTCGTCTTCTCCGGCCATCCCCAGAATCAATCTCTCTCCCTAGGCCATTTTAGAAGCTCTAACTCTCCAGAAATCACCTACTAACTACCCTAAGCACGAATCCAGCATCAAATCACATTTAAACTCACACACAAACAAGAATCGAAGCCATGAAATTTTTAGGTCAAACTTTCAGAACAGCATTACATACTCATTTCTGGCTCATTTTCAAAAGTAAAGAGATCCCAATGATCAGTGTAACACACACAACAAGATTTTAACAAGAGAAATGAGTTCTGGGAAAAAAGTTCATGGTGTCACCTGAGAAGGAGCTCTTGATTCAGGAGCTCTTTGGATGATTCTTTGGCTCAGTCTGGTCCCAATGGTCCACCTTTGAAGCTTTGGATGCTTAGCTGGAGTTTAAACAATCTCTTGAGTGAGTTTGCAGCAGCTCTGACCAAGGGAGGATGAAAATCGTATTTGAGATATAGGGTGTTTCAGGCCAAAACAAAGGGTGGTTTCTGGTCAGTGAGGTGAGTGGAGATTGTTGGTGGAGTTTGTTTAAGTGTTCATGGCTTGTGGAGAGAGATTCGATAGAAAATGCAGGCTGAGGTGAAGAATGGCAATGGGGGATTCTTGCTGTTTCAGGCTTGATTCTTGGTTGCTGGGTGGTCTATGGAGCAAGGTAAGATGATTGGTGAAGTTGGCTTGAGTGTTTGTATGCTGGACAGAGAGAATCGAAGGAACTTGCAACTTGGTAGGTTTTTGTGTATGTGATGAATGAATGTGTTTCAGCCTTGCCTTGTGTTATGTCTTGCTTGCAAAATGTCCACATAACTCTCTCTCATTGGTCAGTTGATTTGACATGTGCTTTATGGATAGGTGAGGCAACTTTTGCAATTTGTCAACTCTTGTGTAAGAGAAAGTATGGTGAGGTGCTAGCTTGGTACAAGGCATGGGCTATGCGCAGCAAGATGAGGGGGAAATGTCAGCTTGGTCCAGCATCCAAGGCTGCAAGTGGTAGGGAGTGAAATGAGTGTTTTGCAACTTGTGGCAACTTTGGTTCACATGTGATTCTTTTGCCTAACCAAACATAAAACCATGGCATTCTTAGTTCAAATCTGATTTTTAGGACTTAGAGAATGTTTATGCAATGGTTTGAGATGAATTAGAGGTCACATGATGCATTGGTCCAAGACTTTGCAAAATTTCCAAATGAGGCATGCCTTGAAAATTAATGATTTTAGCCAACTTTGCATTGCTATAACTTTTGATCCAAGAAGAGTTTGATCATGTTCTTGTACTTTTTGAAAAGGGAAAGATGAGATCTACAACTTTCATGACCAAAGTTTTTCCATTTGAAGCATTTTTGGATCAAGAATCAAGGCTTGAAAAATGACCCAAAATGGTGCATTCTTGAAAAGTCAACTATGCCCAAAAAGTCAACATTTGCAAAAACCCTAAATTCTTGATTTCTATGAACTTCAACCTTCTTCCATGATCAAATAAAGATCATATACACTCAAAATGATGAAGATCACCCATTGGTTGGGTCATTGGGGGCCTCAGATGCCCTGATTTTGCACTGACTTGTCTGAAAAGTCAACTCTTGATCAGATGACTTCCCCATGGAATTTCTTCATGAAAATTGATATGCATACTCCCTATACCATATAGAGACCAATGGAAACAAGAATGACCAAAAAATTTGGGGTTATGGCCTCTGAAACCAAAACCCTAATTTTCAGTCAACTGTGCAGTTCAAACTGGCTCTGCATCCACTCAAACCCTAGTTCTTGTGATCCCTCTGCAATTTTGACTTTGAGGAGATGGAATATGACATAAGAACACACATGGACCCCTTTGAGTTGATTGGTTGCCTTTGGAATGGCTCAAAATGCTTTGGGATTGCCCAGATCACAAACCCTAGGTGCAGATGCCTTGAAAGCTATGCAGTGGATAAAAAATGAGATGTGAGATGACATGATTGTACTTATGCATATGAGAATGATCACAAGCCATGGTGTGAATGGGTGAGGGCAAATTTGGGGTGTTTACACTGGGTCCATTTTTGAGATCAATAAAGTAGTGTGGGTCAACATATACTGTCTCAGTCGGCGAGCAGCCCACGCTAAAGCACAGCAAGTTTTCTCGAGCAGTGAATAACATTGTTCACAGTCGGTAAACTTTTTGCTTAGGTAGTATATTGCATACTCTTTTCGACCAGACTCGTCATGCTGGCCCAGCACACACCCCATCGACTCTTCTAATACTGTCAAGTACATTATCAGAGGTCTTCCTTCCACTGGAGGCATAAGGATTGGAGGTTCTTGTAAGTACTCCTTGATCTTGTCAAAAGCCCTTTGGCAGTCTTCGTTCCACCTGACCGTCTGTTCTTTTCTTAACAACTTGAACAAGGGTTCACAGGTTGCTGTAAGGTGAGATATGAACCGCGAAATGTAGTTCAATCGACCTAAGAACCCTCGAACTTCTTTCTCAGTCCTCGGTGCAGGCATCTCTTGGATGGCTTTGACTTTATCAGGGTCGACTTCAATCCCTTTCTCACTTACAATGAAACCCAGCAGCTTACCAGATCGCACCCCGAATGTGCATTTTTTGGGGTTCAACTTCAGTTGGTACTTCCTCAGACGCTTGAATAACTTCAGTAGATTCACCAGGTGGTCTTCTTCAGTAAGGGACTTGGCAATCATGTCATCCACATAACACTCGATTTCCTTATGGATCATATCGTGGAATAATGTTACCATAGCCCGTTGATATGTGGCACCAGCATTCTTGAGCCCAAATGGCATTACCTTATAGCAGAATGTGCCCCAAGGTGTGATGAATGTTGTCTTCTCCATGTCTTCAGGTGACATTTTGATCTGATTGTATCCTGAAAATCCGTCCATGAAGGAGAATACCGAGAACTGAGCCGTATTATCCACCAATACATCAATGTGAGGTAGTGGGAAGTCGCCTTTCGGGCTGGCTCTGTTCAGGTCCCGGTAATCAACACACATCCTTACTTTGCCGTCTTTTTTAGGCACAGGTACTATATTAGCAACCCACGGTGGATAGCTAGTCACAGCAAGGAACCCGGCGTCCCATTGCTTTTGTACCTCTTCTTTGATTTTCATTGCCATGTCTGGGCGAGTACGGCGCAGTTTCTGTTTAACCGGTGGGCAATCTTCTCTTAAAGGCAGCTTGTGCACAACAATATCGGTGTCCAACCCTGGCATATCTTGATAAGACCAAGCAAACACATCCACATATTCTTGAAGCAGGTCAATCAGTTGTTTCTTCACTGAGTCTTGTAAGCAGGCCCCGATTTTAACCTCTTTCACGTCTTCATCTGTACCAAGATTAATCACTTCAACCTCCTCCTGGTGAGGAGTAATAACCTTTTCCTCTTGTCTTAACAACCTGGCTAGCTCTTCAGGAAGCTCATATTCTTCTTCAACCCCTTCATCAGCTTGATTGATTGGATTGTCAAAGTCATACGAAGTCATAGCCGTGCTGTTGTCGGTGCTGTCTGAAAGGCACTCTCTGCAAGGGTTCAGTTTGTTCATTTTAGTGATTGATTTTAATCTTGCTTAGAAAAGTGAAATAAAGTTGTCATTTTGAAAACATCGCCATTTATTTTTTGTACAAAAAGAAAAATGGAAAAACAGTGAGCGGAAAAGAAAAAGACTCATTTGCAATAAGATGTCTGATATTTCATTGATTAATCTTGTTTGCACAAAAAGTACAGATGGCCCGATTACAAAATGAGTCTTGTCATCTTGGGCAAGATGCAAGACTTTGATGCATGCTATAAAAATACAGGAAATAATAATTACTCTGCATGAGTAACTCTTATAATTTCCTGGGAAGACCAGTTTGAGATACTGCTCCCCGGGATCTTTGGACGAATCCAGCTTTCCAGGTTGCGTTCTTCTTCCAGCTCGTCTTCCAGACAGTTGACAGCATCAGGGGTGAGCATCCCCCCACTCACAAAGTTGGGCTCTTTCGCTGCCGCTGCTTGATCTTGTTGAGTTGGTTTGTAACCCAACCCAAATATGTCCTCTTTCTTCTCCACCGATAACAGTTTGCCCCAGCCTTGGGCGTTTCCTCCCTCAACAACCTTCCGGGCTTGTTGGTATGATGATATTGAAGTACCAGGCACAGCAGATGTTTCATTCACATTCAAGGCCTCAAAACCTTGACTCATTGTTTCATGGATCTCCCCATCCATCTCAATATACTTATAGGTAGCCAGGTGGCTGACAAAAATATCCTCTTCTCCACAGATTGTAACGATTTGACCCTCCCACTCATATTTTAACTTCTGGTGAAGGGTAGAGGTCACGGCGCCAGCGGTGTGAATCCATGGCCTACCCAATAGACAGCTGTAGGCGGGCTGTATAGCCATCACGTAGAAGGTCGTCTTGAAGGTCTGCGGGCCAATCGTTATGGGCAACTCGATCTCTCCCAGAACCGATCTCTTTGAGCCATCAAAAGCTCTTACCACCAGGTTGCTGGGTCTTAACGCCAATCCGTCATATTCTAGCTTCACCAGGGCCTTTTTAGGTAAGACATTGAGGGATGACCCCGTGTCTACCAGCACATGGGAAAGGACTGCACCTTTACATTCCATGGTTATGTGCAAGGCTTTGTTATGGTTGCGGCCTTCCGTAGTCAAATCAGTATTGGTGAACCCTAGTCCGTGACTAGCATTGACATTTCCAACTACAGCTTCCAGCTGATTGACAATGATCTCTTCAGGCACGTAAGCTGCGTGCAAGACTTTGAGTAGTGCATTCCGATGGGCTTCGGAGCACATAAGCAATGATAGGATTGAGATCTTGGAAGGTGTCTGATGAAGCTGATCCACTATTTTATAATCACTCTTCTTGATGATTCGCATGAACTCATCAACCTCTTGATCGAAGGGCGTTTTCAAGGCTTCTTTAACGGTCAAATCTTCCTGCACCAAGCTTTTTCCTTTTGCCTTAGCAGCAGCTTCTGCTTCGGCAGTGGGTCTCTGAATTTGTGGGGCGAAAAGACGTCCACTTCGAGTGAAGCCTCCGCCTCCTCCCACATTGTCAATTTGTGGTGCAGGGGTTGACGATTCAAAAGTGATTCTTTGTCCTTCGCAGTACAGGTCAGAGCCGTAATGCCAGGGGATGGCATTACTACTTTCATAAGGTACTGGTCCAGGCACCGTGATAGTGACCGGACTGGTTGCAGCTGCGGAAGGAATTGTGATAGTCTGTGGATCGTAATAAATTGTGACCGGTGCTCTGATGGGAGCAGCACCCTCTGAGTTGTAGGAAGAGTTATTCTCAGGATCATAGAATATTGTGACGGTCGAGACATCTTCATGATTTGTTGCTGGTGTTGTAGGAGACATTGGTGGAAGGATGGATGTTGTTGTTGTAGGAGTTTCAAAATGGAGTGGTGCTGGAGTTGTAGAAGAAAAATTTGTTGATAACTGATCAGTTGAGATAATAGATGAAGTACTTGTTGATGAAGCCGAAGAATTGTCAGGAACAATGGTTGTTGCAGTTGTAGGAGGTTCTGGAGTTGTTGCTGATGAGATTGCTGGATTTGTAGGAAATGATGTGGTGATCTGAAGTTGGCCACTCTGAATGAGACCATCTATGCCATTCCTCAGGTTATCGCACCCATTTACTGAGATATTGCAGTAAGCACACCCCAACTCACACCCCGGGAACATTTGACATTCGAGGAGCTGAGCCTTAATTTCTACCAACGGTGTCCGGATCTGACCCACACTGGTTATTAAATAAGACGGCTTGTCTTCTTCAATAGCGTTAATCCTGGGACCGCCGTGGTTTGGCATGGGGTTCTTATTGACATTAGGTGGTGGTGCGAAATTCAGAGCTTTTGAGTCTACCAGGTCTTGTACCTTCATGTGCAAAGCTCTGCACTTTTCTGTACTGTGGCCAGGTGCATTTGAATGGAAGGCACATCTGGCGTTGGAATCATAATTCCTGGGTAGACTGTTGGGATCTGGAGGTGCCAACGTCCTTAGCTCAACTAGGTTGAGTTTCAGGAGTTGTGGCAGCAATGTAGCATATGGCATAGGGATCGGATCGATTACCCTGTTGGCTTGAGAAGGCCTCTGTTGGAATGGCCTTTGCTGGTTATTGTTGTTGGTGTTGTTGTAATTTCTCGGAGGATACTGATTCTGTTGATGGTACTGAGGTTGTGGCTGATAGTTTTGTTGCGGAGGTTGATAGACTGGTTGAGGATGAGCTGGAGCGGGAATGGTGACTGCTGCCACTGATCTGTGAACATATTGGGGCCTGCCCCTGTTGGTGTGGATGGCATTGGTCTCGCCAGTTCTTCTTGGGCCTGTGAAAGGCTTTCTTGCACTACTGGACGAGCTTGCACCGCTGTCTGAGATCTTACCCATCTTTAACAGGCTCTCAATTCTCTCCCCAGCTATGACAACATCTGCAAAGCTAGTGGAAGAGAAAGCAGCCAGCCTGTCAATATATGTTCCCTGAAGGGTGTTCATAAACATGTCTGCCATTTCCCTTTCAGACATAGGCGGCTGAACAGCAGCAGCCAGTTGCCTCCATCTCTGGGCATATTCTCGGAAACTTTCCCTTGACGACTGTGACATTCCCATTAGGAGGGTCCTGTTGGGTGCCATGTCTAAGTTATACTGATACTGTCTGATAAAGGCCTCTGCCAGGTCCTTCCAGCATCTAATAGTTGCCCTTGTCAAGTGAGAGTACCATTCTCTTGACGCTCCAGTCAAGCTGTCTTCGAAATAGAACATCCAGAGCTTCTCATCCATAGTATAGGCCTTCAGCTTTCCCAGAAATGATTGCAAATGAGTCCGGGGGCATGAAGTCCCGTTGTATTTTTCAAAACAAGGAGGCTTAAACTTATGGGGGATCCTGACCCCGTCTACCAAGCCCATGTCCATGACATCAAAACCCATAGAATTTTGAGATTCTAAGGACCTCAATTTTTCAGCTATCTCATCCAACCTTCTATCATAAGCTTCTTCCCCAGCACCCATTACTGTAAACTGGTCCTCTTGGGGGTCTTCTTGAAGTACCCTGGCTGCAGTGGCGGTCCCTTGAACATTTGCAGGAATATTGACCTCTGGATGAAGATGGGGGCCAAATACAGGGGGGTTAACATGAGGTTGGACCCTTTCATTGTTGCTGGTGCCGACAGTTCCTATATGTGGATCTTCTTGATTCTGCCTTTCCACCATGGCCCTTAATCTTTCCTGGCTTTGAGCCATGTTGTTCATTACTTCCATAAACTGCGTTATTTGATTCCTCATTTCTAGCCTTTCGTTCGCCATTTGATTTCTAACCTCTGCAAGGTCCTGCTGTACCTGATCCATTTGAATGCCCGGAAGGTTGTTACGGGTTGGATAACGGTGCGGACGGTTGAGGGGAAATACCCGGCGCCGAGCAATAGTTCCTGAACATCACAACAGAGTTAGCAGCAATAAAACAAAAACCTACAAAACAAACAAAGGGGTTAGCATGCAATGCAATTATGCTTATTTGTTCTCAAGGTATCCGGTTTGGCATTCAGTTTTGACCCTTCCAGACCCTTGAAGATGCTGTTGATGTTGCTTTCGAAGTAAACTCGGATGGAACAAACTAATACATATATTACAAAAGCAAATGGTACATAGTTTGTTTACAAATACAAGCCCTCTGAGGGGTCAAAATACATTACAAGAAAAATGAAAAATACACGGAATAAAAACAACAACAAACAAATGGTCAAACACCAAGACCAAACTCATCCTCACGAACTTCCTTGAGAAGTGCTTCGGTCACAGGATCAGCCGGACGCTCCGTGAGATTCCTGATGAGGAGGTTCCGGGTCGTAACAGCTGCTGCTAGCTTCTTGTGCTGGCTTTGGTCCTTTGACCTCTTCACTCCCGCTTTGATCTTCAGCTCTGATATCTCCCTCTGGGCTGCTGCCAGGGCTTCCTGCTGCACTTTTGCACTAGCTTCCAGTTGCTCCATCTTGTCTTGAACTCTCTTGTCCTCCAGAGTACGAGCCTCGGTGATCCTGACCCACCTAGCCTGACTCTCCTTTAGATACAAGTCTGTCCTTGCTCTCTGGAACTGGGCTTCTTTGCAAGCATTCTTCAGAATTTGTTCTCCAGCCTTAGACTTTTTGATATAATCCCCAGACTTCTCAATCTTAGCCAGATGCTCCACTCTCAGCTTCTCTAGCCTCTCAATCTCCATTCTACTCTCACTCCTCTCCCGGAGGGTCTTCTGCAAAGCCTGGGTTAACTTCTCATTTCTTTCCTTCAAGCTCTCAAACTCCTCCAAACTGATAGTGGCAGGGGGTGGTGCTGAAGATGATTCAGGCATATCTTCTATGGTAAAGGGCATTCCAGAGAATTGAGCCCTGGCACGGGACCATTCATAATATTGTGTGATGCCACATTGTTGCACTTCCCCAAAATGGTTATTCCCTTGGTTTGAACATTATCCCAGGCCCAAGCAGCCTGCCTAACAATAGCCAGATTAATCTTGTTCTCACAATACAGAGTTTCAACCAAGCCCTGTGCCTTAGGAATGTGGACCAGTGCATAGCCCAGTTGTCTTCTGAACAGCAGAGGGTTGTAATTAATACTACCCTTAACTCCTATAAGGGGCACATTGGGAAAATGCCCACAGCTAGTGATGATATCCCTGCCCTTTGTGCTTTGAGTGCACCACCTGATATCGGCTGAAGTTAGAGCAGTGAGTCTCTTAGCCCAGTTTTTCTGCTGATGAGGATTCAAAAATGCATCTGTCCTGGGTAGATGCCTAAGAAGCCAAGTATGGAACAAAGGAGCACAGCACCTCACTAGTCTTCCCCTCTGCTTTTCATTCCTCTGATGCACTGAGTAGTAGAGATCCCCCAATAAAGTGGGCACTGGGTTCTTCAAGATGAACAGATGGATTGCATTCTTGCTAATGAATCGAGGCTCATCTGCAAACAATACAATTCCATATATACTCAAGGCCAACAAAGCACAGACAGCTTTCCACTCTCCTAAAGAGGCTTTCAGGGTAGCTTGAGAGATCAAGAAATCCAGATGAAAACCAGGAATTCCAGCTTTAGAAGTCATATGCTGCTCAATCAGGACAGGTTCCAGATGCAAAGCCTTTGCTACTTCTCCATTACCAGGAAAGACCATCTCAGGGTTGAAAGGGATTCCACCCCTGATAGGCAGACCAACCAATGATGAGTATTCTTCCAATAAAGGTCCCAACTGAAAGTCCTGAAAAGTGAAACATCTCAGTGGGGGATCATAGAACTGAATGCAAGTGTGGATCAGGCTTCTCTGTGAAGGGTCCAGATCCATAACCATATCAAGTATATCCCCATAATGTTCCCTGAACAATGATATGTGATCTGGAGTGATCAGGGTTTGAATCCTCCTGATGTCAGATAGCTCTGGCTGGAAGAAATGATAGGTGATGTTGCTCTTTTTAGGAGCCATGATGCTGAAGATGAGTAGAGACAGGTGCTGACAATAACACTGAAGAATGGGCCACTGATTGGCTGGTGCAGGTGATAGCTGAAGCAGATGCTGATGAAGATAGGTCAATATTGAAGATGGGGTCAAAACCAAAACCAAAGATGAAAAGGGATACCCTGAAACACAAATAAGCAAATGTCAATATGATGCAATGTTCATGTATGCAAATGATATGCAAGGGTCTGTGATTGAGCTGATTCTGATCAAGAGCTCTGATATAAGTCCATGTGTGTAAGAAATCCATATGGAGGTCTATAAATCCAGTAACCAAGGTGGGGGGCTCAAATAAAGAGCCACATGTCCAGGGTTTAGAATCACAAGAACTGTCCCAACATGGAGTGTTCTTAATCAAGTCAAAGTAACAAGGGTATTCTGAGGTCAAGGTACCTGCAAACCTGTAAACAGCCCAACCCCTTCACAGGTGGTGTTCTAAAACAAGGATCCTCAGACTTGGATCAGTTATGAGAAGTGTAAACACTTCTAACCCGGAGGTACAGTGTTTACAATAACCATAAAAGTTCCTCCTCTAATTCACCTCAGTTTCTGAAGGTCAATACTAAAAGGTCATCCAGACTTAGCAGGCTTCCCAAATAGCCCTAGTATTGCAGGAAATCTGCAACACAGAGTTCTCAAGAAGAAACCCATATCTGAACCGTGTTTCATATTCCCGCACCAGACCGAGATGGAATAGGAAAGAATATGATTCACTCTAGCCTAGGTGTCACTCAGGTCCCAGGTATAGGACCTTAACTCTCAGTAGAACCCCACCCACCAAAGCAAAACCAGATCCAGCCAGACAGCATGACAGTATGATATATGAAAAACTGTAAAGAAAGCAATAAATAAAGTTGTACAGAAAGCAGTAAATAAAGCAAATATATAAACACAAATAAGCACATAACACCCCAGTAAACACAAATCAAACAAGCGCTAGGAGGAACCCACAAAAAGAACCAGAAGCCCTGGTTGCAGTATAAGGTTCCCCAGCAGAGTCGCCAAGCTGTCGCTCCCAAAGATTTGCATCCCGGTACAAGCGCGAACGGTCGGCGAAAAGAACAATGAGAACACACAGCCGTGAACTCACTGGAGATGAATAGAGTCGCCAGCTAGGCATTTTTATCCCGGAGGAAAGGCAATGCTGCATAGACCTAGAAAGAGATGGATAAGACGGTTGCGAACCAGAGAGACTGAGAAAGGGGGTTGGTTACAACCTGAGAAGGTATTGGCACCCAGATTGTCCGTCGTACTCGACGGGATCCACGCTTGAAAGATTTGTGTTTTAAAGGGGTAGTGTCAGTGCAATTTGTGTGTAAAAGAACTGGAAAAGGATGTACAGGTGTCAGTGTAAGAGAAAAGTGAAGTATATAAGTGAAGTGTCAGTGTAAGAACAGGAATGAAATGCTCAAGATCATGAGGCTTAAAGAATAAGGCTAAAAAGAGGGGGAATATACAGAGACTTTTGTTCGATAACCGTTAGGTTATGCCTACGTATCCTCTCGTGCAATGAGGAAGTCAGAACACCGTAGTTCGATCCAAAGAGACTAAAAGATGAATTGACTTGTGAACTGCTTACTTGTCTATGCTCAAGTGTATGACCTGTCTGGCTCAGGTGCTAACTGTCTTGCATTAGACGGAAGAAGCAAGTTCTCGTTTGTGAGTGAATGAGATGAGAAAAGAATCCCGAAGGAGACGATTATTGTTTGTTTTTGTGTTTTCAGTATTTTATTGTTTTTGGATTTTTGTCATAAGTTAATGAGCTTAAGTCTAAACCAATGGATTTAATAAACTCATCACATCTTCCCTCTGATTAGGGGTAATGAGAATACCTTAAGTGTAAAGTCAGATTCTCACACTTAATCACCTTTGGTGTAGGATTAAGATCATTAACCTACTCGTGATTATTTAGATGTTTTTGTTGTTTTTGTTTAGTGTTGAGTAATGAGATTAAGCCATAATCAGGGATTAAACAGACTCATTACACCATCCTAATAGAAGGATAATAGATGAGAATGTTTAAGCTGAGGAAAGCTCCTCAACTTAATCCATGATTAGGGATTAAACTCATGACAAAACAAGCCTTTGATTAAGTGGATTTTATTAATGGTATGATGATGAAGTGGATTTTATGATTTGTAAGACAACTTGAGGGGGACTTGTCCATTAACACTAGGGTTAGTCCTTCTTAACCAATTAAGGAAGAATTAGAACCCTAATGCAAGGCCCAAGTTACAAGTGTGATGTCTTGATGATTGTTAAATGGATTGATTAAAGGAGTTAAACACATTAAGGGTTCAACACTTAGGATTAAAGTTATACACTCCATCCTAAGAGAAGGATGCAGGCATAAGCTTAATCACAAAGCCTTAAAGCCTTTAGGGTTTAGTCCCTGATTATGAGATGAGAAGAGAGGACTCAAAGAGACACAAAGGTAAAACTAAGAGGGGAGACTAATCAAAACCCTAATCATTGTCATGCTTGGTTGTCCCTAAGGTTTGTGAGGTTTACAAGAGCAAGTCTTCAATGGAACCACCAGGTAGCAGATGAAAGTGAAATTCTGTGATCAGGTATGAGATGTCCTAAGAGATGTCCCAACACTTAATAGGACATTTGACAAATTTAACCAAAACTTAAACAGCAAGAAAAGTAAACAACACAGAAGTTTGTTAACCCAGTTCAGTGTATAACCACACCTACATCTGGAGGCTACCAAGCCAGGAGGAAATCCACTATTAGTAATATTAATTCTAGACTTAAACCACCCTGTTTAATCTATCACTTAATACTTACCCAATGCAATTTCTACCTAAGACACACTTAGATAAGAGTACCCTACTCACTCCCCCTCAATCACACAGTGATCAAGTTTACAAGTTTACAGAAATTGAAGACATCCTTCAAACAATACAGCTTGATCTTACTTCACAGTTTCAATCAAGTCACAAATGCACTTTTGCTTAAAAGCTCATAAAGTGGTACATAAAAACAACCTGCTATTAAGAACACTAGACACCCTATTTGGTCTTCTGAATTTCGTACTCAATTCTATGAGTTTCTGTTGATTAAATAGGTATCTGAATTTTGGGCTTTCTGTAGAATGGTCCAGCCCTAATGCGCAGCAGCTTCCACCTTGAATTTAGGGTTTGTTACCTCCTAGATTCTAGGTGCATTAGGTCTTCTGTTTTAATCTGAATCTTCAATATAAAACTCCCTACAGATGCGCCTTGTTCTGTTTTTATCCATCATTAATTTATTCCAGATAACTCTCCTTAAATATCTCTGATCTGTTAATCAATAATTAATTCTGGAAGCAGGTCTGAGATGTCTCACCATCTGTTGGGACATCCTGAAAAACTGAACTTAAGTTATTTACATAATGTCCCAACATCTGGTAGGACTTCCTGAAATAAGTTCATATACTCTGTTTGCTAATGTCCCAACATCTGATAGGACATTCTGAACTGAATTTAACATTTCTTGTTTGGTCAAAAATTCTGCCAATTCTTAAACATCTACAGAAAGGATCAAGAGAAGCAAAGCAACTTGCTTCATTCAAGAAGTCAAGTCACTTGAAGAAAGAAAGTAAGAAGAAGAAGAAAGAGCAAGCTCCATCTCAAACACAAAACAAAATGCAGCAATGGATGCAAGAGAGATGAAAAGAAAAGTTATGAGAAGGTTAGAAAAGGAATGCAATGCAATGCAAAATGGGATGAGATGACATGATGAGAAACAAAACCAGAAGCATATACATGATGCTAATGATGCTATGAGATGCTACAAACATGAGGCAGCACATGGAAATGGACATATAAGTTTATGAATGCAAATGAAGCAAGCTAGGAACCATGATCATACATGAAAAGTTATGAAGTGCACATGGCATACAACATGGCAAATACATGATGCAATGATCAAACATGCTTTCAATATGTCTTATGATGTCAAATGAATAAAATGGATGCTTGAAATGTCATGGCAAGTCATGTTATGCAAGAGGATGCAAGATGGATGCATATGAAAGCCCAAATTAGGGTTTATGAATCATACATCAAACATAAACCAAAACCAGAAGCAAACCCTAAGATAAAAAATGGAAAATGCCACACAAAGGACCCCTAATCCCATACTAAACCAATGCCCAAAGGAGAGGTCTCAACTCTTAACCAATCTCAAGTTATGATTTTTACAAGTTCTTTAGGGTTTTAGGGTTCCTAAACAAAAGAAATGCCAAACAAATTGAAAATGAGAGATCAAATCATGGCCATTTAATCTCACAAACTACATGCTAAACACAATGCAATGCAAAAAGAATCAATGTCCAACTCTTCATGGATAGGCAGAAATTATTTTTTGAACCTTGGATCAAAATAATGCACAAAAATGATTTTAATTCAATGAAAAATTCTCAAAATGCATCAAGATCAAAAAAGAAATTTGGTTTGAAGGTTGCACAATGTTTCTAAATGTCTTAGAACATTTCATGAATTTTTGGGTGATTTTTAAATACTTAAAAGTATTTTTAACAAATTAATTTTCATTAATCAATTAAAAATAAACTTTTAAATATTTTAAAATACTTTTTAAATGCTAAAAATGAAAATAAAAATATTTTTGTGTCATAAAAATTAATGAAACTCTTGAGAAAAAGTTTCATAATTTTTAGACAATTTTAACTATTTTTAATAAATTATGCAAAACAAATGAGAAAAATATGAAAATAAAATGAAAATAAATGAATTAAAGAGAAGTCAGCTGATCCAAGGGCCTGAATTCAAAGTCACACGCGCGGGAGTTGACTGCGCGCCACATCCTACGGCTCAAATTCAAAAATGACTAATTAATGCTTAAACCCTAATTGCGCCGTTAAACACTTTCAGATGACCGGAACAGTGTTCCGGTCATCTTCTCCGTTCACCCCAAACCTCAAACTCCTCTAAAACGCATCTAAAACAAAATCTAAAAACACAGAAATGATTCCCACTCACTCACGAATCAGAACCCCATATCAAAACAAATTTATTCTTCCTGGAAAAGCTGAATCGAAGCAAACAAGAACTAGGGCAAAAAAGTTTCAGAGACTAATTAAACCCTCACCTCTCCACCATTTTCAAAACTAAAAGCATCAGGACAATCAGTGAAGCATATAGAACAACTTAGGAACTTAAAAAATGATTTATGGAAAAAATGTTCTTGAGCTACCTGAGTTTCGAAGCTTTCACTCTGGTCACTTTCAGACCTCCTCTCCTTGCGAAATCCACTCCCTATGACCCCTTGATGGTGCTTGAATGCTTGGAAGAAATTTATGCTGGCTAGTTGAAGAGTTTGAACAGCTTCTGCTCAAGCTCAGTTGAAAATGGTGATGGTGATTCAGGCTGTTTCAGGCATGGGTGAATGGTTCTTTGTGGTCAGGGTGATGTTTTGAGAAGGTTTGTGGAGTTTGTTTGTGTGTTTGTGAGCTGTGGAGAGAGATTCGAATGGAACTGCAGGTTGGGGTGAAAATGGAGAAACCAGGTTCTTGATGGATTCAGGCTTGGGCTTTGCTTGGTTTAGGCTCTATGAAGCATGGTGAGATGATTAGTGAAGCTTGCTTGAATGTTTGTGAGTTGTGGAGGCAGATTCGAAGAGAAATGCAAAAATGGGGTGAGTTTGTGAATGTGATGTTCTGGTGTGTTTCAGCTTGGCTTGGTGTTATGTTTTGCTTGCAAGTGGATAGTATAAACAATCCCAATTGGCCAGAGGATGTGACATGGCCTGCTGTGATTGGGATGTTTACTTTTGCAAAAAGTCCACTTTGTGTAAGGAAAGCATGGGCTTGGTTCTAGGCTTGGTACAATGGCTAGGGCTGGCGCATCATGGTGTGTATGGGAGGCTAGCATGGTTCAGCATCCAATGTGACAAGTGGGTGAAGTGTCATGAGTGATTTTGCAAGTTGGCTCCTTTTGAAACTTCATGAAAATGCCTTGTTATACAAACCATGAACATGTGATCTTTGGGCCCAAATCTGATTTTTAGGACTTATGTGATGTTTGTACATTGGTTTGATGTCAACTAGAAGTTGCAATTTGCCTTGGTCCATGATTTTGCAAAATTTCCAATTAGTGCATAACTTGAAAATTAGTGATTTTTGCCAACTTTGTCACACCATAACTTTTGATCCAAAATGAATTAGGTCATGTTCTTGTACTTTTTGAAAAGGGAAAAATGTATTCTACAACTTTCATGACCAAAGTTTTTCCATTTGAAGCATTTTTGGATCAAAAAGCAAGGCTTGAAAAATGACCTAAATTGACAAATTTCTTAAAAAGTCAACTATGCCCTAAAAAGTCAACTTTGCAAAAACTTCAAATTCTTGAATTTTGTGAACTTCAACCCTCTTCCATGATCAAATAAAGATCATATACACTCAAAATGATGAAGATCACCCCTTGGTTGGGTCATTGGGGGCCTCAGATGCCCTGATTTTGCACTGACTTGTCCAGAAAGTCAACCCTTGATCAGATGACTTCCCCATGGAATTTCTTCATGAAAATTGATATGCATACTCCCTATACCATATAGAGACCAATGGAAATAAGAATGACCAAAAAATTTGGAGTTATGGCCTCTGAAACCAAAACCCTAATTTTGGTCAACTGTGCAGTCAAACTTGGCTCTGCATCCATACCAATCCCAGTTCTTGTGATTCTTTTGCATTCTTGACTTTGATAGGATGTAATATGATATAAGAACACACATGGATCCCTTTGAATTGATTGATGGCCTTTTGAGTGGCTCAGGAGGCTCTTGGATTGCTCAGATCACAAACCCTAGGTGCAGATGACTTAGAATCTATGCAGTGAATCAAAAATGAGATATGAGATGATATGATTATGTTTATGCATATGAGATGATCACAAGCCATGGTGTGAATGGGTGAGGGCAAATTTGGGGTGTTTACACTACGGGGAGAAAGATCTCTGGGCGATCTGTCTGGAGGGGGAACTCAGCTTGGGGATAGAGATCATTGATTGATCTGTCCGGAAGGAGAACTTCTAATGGGGATGAGGAAGTTTTTGAAACTCCGCTGGAGACGAGTTTCAGGTATTGCTCTACTGGGGAGGAAACTCTGTGGGGGAACAATTCCACCAATTCTGCTGAGGATGAGCCAATTCTGGCACTTCTGAAGGGGAAAAGAAAGTTCTTTGATCACTTTGATGTGAACGAGTTGTCAGGCATTGCTTGGGAGATCCTGCTTGGGGAGGAGATAACTTTTGGGAAGTAGTGTGTTGGGGATTTAAAGCTAATATGCCCCATGTTGCGAAAGACTGTCTTCCTTGAGCACCTGCAACCTGTTAAGACAAAGGAAAACACACAAGTGTCCTGAGTTATCCTTAACCGGATTCCGCCATAGGAATTAGATTTTCTTAAGAATTCAAATTTCCTGCAAGCATTTTGTTAAAAAATGGCCTATAAGTTTCATGCAAATGTTGTATTACGAACTCTGGACATTTTGCAAACAAAAACAAAAGGTAAAAACAAAGTGTGACTGAATATTCTAATTTTATTGATTTGTGTGCCCTGAATAGGGAAGTACAGTCAAAGAAGTGAATCCCCTAAAAGGAGGAGATTGTTGTAAATTGAGAAAATAAAAATGCTGGCAATGTTGAAGATGACGCTCTAGTGAGCTTCCTTTGCTATGACCTGTATGACCTTGACGTTCTTCTTATCTTGCTTTCTAAAGAAGGCTGATTCTGACTGACGCTCTGTCCTTTTGAAGCTTTTCATGTTGTGAGTGATACAGACGAATTCAGAATGCAGTTGTTCGCTTATTCCCTGATTTTGCGTGGATCGCCCTTTCGGGTTTTCAATCCACCGGGATACCCATTTTCGTCTGAGCTGTCTGATGTGGCTTTTCAACTCAGCGGGTGTACATTTTTTTCCCTTATTTTTTCCCGAGTCTTATATTCTATTTTTAACTCACCGGGATGCCCTATTTTTGCCTGGACTCACATTCTGTTTTTATGTCCAGCGGGTCATTTTATGCGAAGTATTTTTTAACTGCATTTGAATTCACAGGAGACGGGAAGTCTTCACCATCCATGGTTGCGAGCATCAGTGCTCCACCCGAGAAGACTTTAGTTATCACATAGGAGCCTTCATAGTTTGGTGTCCACTTGCCCCTGTGGTCTGTATGAGGAGGAAGGATTCTTTTCAGATCAAGCTCTCCCACTTGGTATTCCCGAGGTTTGACTTTATGATTGAAGGCTTTCTTCATTCACTTCTGATATAACTGCCCATGACAGATGGCTGCTAATCTTTTCTCTTCAATCAGATTCAATTGATTGTACCAAGACCGTACCCAATCTACTTCATCCAGTTTCACATCCATCATTACCCGTAAGGAGGGTAGCTGAACTTCAACAGGTAGGACAACTTCAATACCATACATAAGTTGATAAGGCGTTGCCCCAGTAGATGTTCTGATTGAGGTTCGGTACCCATGTAAGGAAAATGGTAGCATCTCATGACATTCTTTGTAGGTAACTACCATCTTCTACACAATCTTCTTGATGTTCTTGTTAGCGGCCTCAACAACGCCTTTCATCTTTGGCCTGTAAGGAAAAGAGTTGTGATGTTGAATTTTGAAGTCCCGACAAAGCTCTTCCATTATCTTGTTGTTTAAATTGGAACCATTATCAATAATGATTCGCTTGTGCACTCCATATCGACAGATGATATCCCTTTTCAGAAATATGGCTACCACTTGTCTGGTGACGTTTGCATATGAAGCTGCTTCGACCCATTTGGTGAAGTAATCAATGGCTACCAGGATGAATCTGTGACCATTTGAAGCAGTTGGTTCAATCTTTCCAATCATATCAATTCCCCACATGGCGAAGGGCCAAGGTGAAGACATTACATTCAAAGGATTTGGAGGCACATGTACTTTATTTGCGTAGATCTGGAATTTGTGGCACTTTCTGGCATAGGCACAACAGTCCGCATCCATTGTGATCCAATAGTAACCCGATCTTAATAACTTCTTTGCCATTGCATGTCCTCCGGCATGGATGCCGAAAGAACCTTCATGTACCTCGTGCATCAGTAGGTCTGCTTCCTTCTTGTCAACACATATGAGCAGGACCATGTCAAAGTTTTTCTTGTATAATGAACCATCAGTATTGAGGAAGAAACTGTCAGCCAACCTTCTCAATGTCTTCTTATCATTTGACGATGCCCCAGGTGGGTATGTCTGATTCTCCAAGAAGCATTTGATGTCATGGTACCAAGGCTTGTTGTCACTAGCAGTGTCCATAGAGAATACATATGTCGGTCTGTCCAGTCTGGATACCAAAATCTGAGACACATAATTGGCAGCTTGTACTTTGATCATGGATGAAATAGTAGCTAAAGCGTGTGCAAACTGATTCTCATCTCGAGGGATGTATTCAAGTTTGACTGTTGTGAAGAAAGTCAATAATCTCCTCGTATAGTCACGGTATGGAATCAGATGCTCCTGATGAGTGTACCACTTACCATTGGTCTGGTTGATTACCAAAGTTGAATCTTCAAATACATTCAAGGTTTTGATCCCGAGGTCAATGGCCTCCTCAAGACCCATGATACAAGCTTCGTATTCTGCTTCGTTGTTAGTGCAGGCAAAGGTGAGTTTTGCCGAGAAAGGAATATGAACTCCTTTAGGTGTGATAAGTACTGCATCAACTCTGCGACCGTTCATATTGACAGCCCCGTCAAACATCATAGTCCATGCTTCTTCTGGGTCAGGCCCTTCAGTGTGAATAGGCTCTTCGCAATATTTTTCTTTTAAGTACATGATGTCTTCATCAGGGAAGTCAAATCTCATAGGCTGGTAATCATCAATGGGTTGCTCAGCCAGATAGTCAGACAATACACTGCCCTTGATGGCTTTTGAGAAGTGTATTGAATGTCATATTCTGTTAGAATCATTTGCCATCTTGCAACCCTTCCGGTAAGTGATGGCTTCTCGAATATGTACTTGACTGGATCCATCTTTGAGATCAATAAGGTAGTATGAGTCAACATATACTGTCTTAGTCGGCGAGCAGCCCACGCTAAAGCACAACATGTTTTCTCGAGCAATGAATAATGTTATTCACAGTCGATAAATTTTTTGCTTAGGTAGTATATTGCATACTCTTTTCGACCAGACTCGTTATGTTGGCCTAACACACACCCCATTGACCCTTCTAATACTGTCAGGTACATGATTAGAGGTCTTCCTTCGATTGGAGGCATGAGAATTGGAGGTTCCTGCAGATATTCCTTGATCTTGTCAAAAGCTCTTTGACAATCATCGTTCCACCTTACTGTTTATTCTTTTCTTAACAACTTAAACAAGGGTTCACAGGTTGTAGTGAGATGAGATATGAACCTTGATATGTAGTTCAATCTACCTAAGAACCCTCGAACTTCATTCTCAGTCTTAGGGGCAGGCATTTCCTGAATAGCTTTAACTTTGTCGGGATCAACGTTAATTCCCTTTTCACTTACGATAAAACCCAGCAGCTTACCAGAACGTACCCCGAATATGCATTTGTTGGGGTTCGACTTTAGCTGATACTTCCTCAGACGTTTAAACAACTTCAGCAGATTCACCAGATGATCTTCTTCAGTAAGGGACTTGGCAATCATATCATCCACATAGCGTTCGATTTCTTTGTGGATCATATCGTGGAATAATGTTACCATAGCCCGTTGATAAGTGGCATCGGCATTCTTCAGTCCAAACGGCATTACCTTGTAACAAAATATGCCCCAAGGTGTGATGAAAGTTGTTTTCTCCATGTCTTCGGGTGACATGTTGGTCTGATTGTATCCAGAAAATTCGTCCATGAAAGAAAATACCGAGAACTGAGATGTGTTATCCACCAATACATCAATGTGAGGTAATGGGATATCATCCTTCGGGCTAGCTCTGTTCAGGTCCCGGTAGTCCACACACATACACACCTTGCCATCCTTCTTTGGTATGGGTACAATGTTAGCAATCCACGGCAGGTAACTAGTTACAGCGAGAAAATCGGTGTCCCACTGTTTTTGTACTTCTTCCTTAATTTTCATGGCCATATCTGGGCAAGTGCGGCGCAACTTCTGCTTAATTGGTGGGAAATCTTCTTTCAATGGTAGCCTGTTCATGACAATATCTGTATCTAGACCTGGCATATCTTGATAGGACCAAGCAAAGATGTCGACATATTCCCGCAGCATACTAATGAGCTGGTCTTTCATTGGAGCTTGCAGACTGGCCCAAATCTTCACCTCTTTTACATCTTCCTCGGTACCAAAATTGACAGTTTCAACCTCCTCCTGATGAGGAGTAATCACTTTTTCCTCTTGCCTCAACAACCTGGCCAACTCTTTAGGCAAATCGTAGTCTTCATCAACCCCTTCATCTGCTTGATTAATTGGATTGTCGAAGTCATACAAGGTCATAGCAGTGTTGTTGTCGGTGCAATCTGGAGGATTATCTCTGCAAGGGTTG
This sequence comes from Lathyrus aphaca, assembly GCA_963966055.1. Lineage (NCBI taxonomy): Eukaryota > Viridiplantae > Streptophyta > Magnoliopsida > Fabales > Fabaceae > Lathyrus > Lathyrus aphaca. The sequence goes on along the minus strand of OZ014522.1, from coordinate 461,268,771 downwards.
AGATTTGTTCATTTTAGTGATTGTTTTTAATCTTGTTTAGAAAAAGTGTGAATGAAGTTATTATTTTGAAAACATTGCCATTTATTGTTTTGTGCGAAAATAACAAAAATGAAAAGACAGTGAGCGAAAAAGAAAATTGTTTGCAAAATATGTCCATTGTTCATTGATATTCCATTTGCACAAAATACAAATATGGCCCTATTAGAAAATGAGTCCTGACACCTTGGGCAAGATGCAGGACTTGATGCATGCTTAAGCAGGAAATAATAATTACTCTGCAGGAGTAACTCTTATAATTTCCTGGGAAGACTAGTTAAGGACTTGTTGGCCCGGGACTCTTGGACGAGTCCAGCTTTCCAGGTTGAGGTCGCTTTCAGCCTCGTCTTCCACATAATTGACAGCATTTAGGGTCAGCATTCCCCCACTTATGAACTTGGGCTCTTTAGCAGCCTCTGCTTGATCTTGTCGGGATAGTTTGTAACCCAAACCGAATATGTCTTCTTTCTTCTCCACAGGTAGCAGCTTGCCCCAGCCTTGGGCATTTCCATCTTCAACAACCTTCCGAGCTTGTTGGTAGGATACAATTGAAGTACCCATCATATCCTCTTGGGATGCAGCAAATACTTCAGTTGTCGCCTCTGTCGCTCCCGACAAATGAGACTGGCTCAAATGAGGTACAGACGCGAACGGTCGGCGAAAGGATGAAATGAAAAGAGTCGCCAGCTAGGCATTTTTATCCCGAAGGAAAGGTAATGCTGCATAAACCTAGAAAAAGATGGATAAGACGGTTGCGAACCAGAGAGACTGAGAAAGGGGGTTGGTTACAACCTGGGAAGGTATTAGCACCCAGATTGTCCGCCGTACTCGACGGGATCCACGCTTAAAAGATTTGTGTTTTAAAGGGGTGGTGTCAGTGCAATTTTGTGTGCAAGAGAGCTGGAAGAAAATGTACAGGTGTCTGTGTAAAAGAAAAAGTGAAGTGTATAAATGAAGTGTCAGTGTAAAAGAGAAAGAGGTGAAATGCTCATGATCATGAGGCTAAAAGAATAGAGCTGGAAAGAGGGGGAATATACAGAGACTTTTGTTCGATAACTGTTAAGTTATGCCTACGTATCCTCTCGTGCAATGAGGAAGTCAGAACACCGTAGTTCGACCCAAAGAGACTGAAAGATGAATTGACTTGTGAACTACTTACTTGTCTATGCTCAAGTGTATGACCTGTCTGGCTCAGGTGCGAACTGTCTTGCATTAGACGGAAGAAGCGAGTTCTCGTTTGTGAATGAAGATGATGAGAAAAGAATCCCGAAGGAGGCGATTATTGTTTGTTTTTGAGTTTTCAGTCTTTTATTGCTTTTGAGAGTTTGTCATAAGTTGATGAGCTTAAGCCTAAACCAATGGATTTAGTAAACTCATCACATCTTCCCTCTGATTAGGGGTAATGAGAATACCTTAAGTGTGAAGTCAGCTTCTCACACTTAATCACCCTGAAGTAGGATTAAGGTCATTAGCCTACTTGTGATTATTTAGATGTTTTTGTTGTTTTTGTTTGCTGTTAAGTAATGAGATTAAGCCATAATCAGGGATTAAACAGACTCATTACACCATCCTAATAGAAGGATAATAGATGAGAATGTTTAAGCTGAGGAAAGCTCCTCGACTTAATCCATGGTTAGGGATTAAACTCATGACAAAACAAAGCCTTTATTAAGTGGATTTTAGTTAAGGATATGATGAAGAAGTGATTTTTATGATTTGCAAGACAACTTGAGTGGGACTTGTCCATTAACACTAGGGTTAGTCCTTCTTAACCAATTAAGGAAGAATTAGAACCCTAATGCAAGGCCCAATTTACAAGCTTGGTGTCTTGATGATTATTAGATGAATTGATTAAAGGATTTAAACACATTAAGGGTTTAACACTTAGGATTAAAGTTATACACTCCATCCTAATAGAAGGATGCAGGCATAAGCTTAATCACAAACCCTTAAAGCCTTTAGGGTTTAGTCCTTGATTATGAGGTGAGAAAAGAAGACTAAATGAGACACAAAGGTAAAAACTAAGTGGGGGACTAATCAAAACCCTAATCATTGTCATGCTTGGTTGTTCCTAAGGTTTGTGAGGTTTACAAGAAAGATCTTCAATGGAACCACCAGGAAGCAGATGAAAGGAGCAAAGAGAAGCAAAGTAACTTGCTTCATTTAAGAAGACAAGTCACTTGAGGAAAGAAAGTAAGAAGAAGAAGAAAGAGCAAGCTCAAACTCAAACACAAGACAAAATGCAGCAATGATGCATAAGGGAGATGAAAAGAAATTGTGAGAAGTGAAGGCAAATTCACTTCTCAAAGTAACTTACCACCTGAAAAGTTAGTGAAAAAGAATGAAATGCAATGCAAATGAGGTGCAGTGGTATGATGCAAACCAAAACCAGAAGCATAAGTATGATGCTAATGATGCTATGGGATGATGCAAACATGGAACAAGGCATGGGGATGATCATACAAACATATGGATGCAAGAGAAGCATGCTTAGAACCATGAACATACATGAAAAGTTATGAAATGCAAATGACATACAACATGGCAAATGAAAGATGCAATGATCAAACATGCTTCTAATATGTCTTAAGATGTCCAATGAATCAAATGGATGCACAAAATGTTATGGCTAGTCATGGTATGCAAGCAAATGCAAGATGAATGCAAAAGGAAGCCCAAATTAGGGTTTATGATCAATGAACAAAACAAAAACCAAAATCAGAAGCAAACATCAAGATAAAAATTTGAAAATGCATTCAAGGGAACCCTAAATCTATACAAACTCACTGCCCAAAGGACATCAAGATCAAAAAAGAAATTTGGTTTGAGGGTTGGACAATGTTTCTAAATGATTTTAAAGGTTTCATGAATTTTTTGGTGAATTTTAAATACCTAAAAGTATTTTTAATTAATTAATTCTCATTAATTAATTAAAAATAAACTTTTAAATGATTTAAAAATAATTTTTAATGCAAAAAATAAAAATAAAAATGTTTTTGGTTTCTGAAAATTAATAAAAGGTTGTATAAAAATTTTCAGAATTTTTGAAAATGTTTTACTATTTTTAATAAATTGGAGAAAACAAATGAAATTAAATGAAATAAAATATAGGATAAAATGAAAGTAATTAAAAGGGAAGGCCAGGATTTGATCTGGGCTTGGTCTGGTTGACTGCGCGCCAGATCCAAGGGCCCAGATTCAAACCTGGCTAATTTGACTTATGAATTAATTAAACAGAAATTAAAAGAAATAATCAGGGATTTGGGTTTCTAATGACACATCCCAGCCATTCAATCACGCGCGGGAGAGACCATCCAATGCTCCTCATTCAAACCTCATTAATCACTCAGATTAGGGCTAATCAACTTCAGGTGGCCGGAGAAGACTTCCGGTCGTCTTCTCCGGCGAACCAAAACCCTAGATTTTGCTATAGGTCACCAAACATGAAATTTCTTCCACAGAAATGATCCTGCCCCCCATCTAAACCTAACCCCTCTTTCAAAAATCATTTATTTTCATTAACAAGCTTGAATCGAAGACAAATATGAAACACGGGCAAACTTTCAGAGAGACATGAAATGGTCATCCCTTACTTATTTTCAAATCTAAATACATCCAGATGATCAGTGCAACATATAGATTCAATTTGTAACAAGAAAATGAAGTTCTGGAAAATTTGTTCTTGAGTTATACCTGAGATGGAACCTTCTGGTTCTGGGCTTTCTGGACTGCTTCTTGGTGCAAACTCACTCCTTTTGAGCTCCTGATGAAGTCTTGATACTTGGAAGAAGCTTGTGATGGCTGGTTTGGAAGATCACAGAGGTTCTGCTCAAAGTGGGGTGGAAATCGTATCTTTGATTCAGGGAGTTTCAGGCAATGGTGATGGGTGGTTTCTGATCAGGGAAGTGTGCTGAGTATGTTTGTGAAGTTTTTTTGTATGTTTGTAGCTTGTGGAAGGTTTTTCGAAGGCTCTTGCAAATGGGAGAGATTTTTGATAACTATGGCTATGGGCAAGATCAGAATGTGTTGTGTGATGTGTTAGGCTGGGTTAGGCTGGGTTTTGTCCATGTATCAAAAGGGGATAGGTCAGAAAGTTGTTGGTGGCCTATGGTGATTGGTATGGGTCTTTGGCCAAAATGTCAACTTGATGTGTACTTGAGGTATGGGCTATGGTATGACTTGCTTTTTGGCTTGCTTTTGCTCAGCTTGAATCAAGGAATGCTGTGAAAAAGGTTTAGAGGCAATGCAGCAAGTGGTTTGTAACTTATGATGAGTTTTGCAAGTTGGTTCAAACTTGGTTCCTTTGAGATTTCTTGAGTTTCAAGGCATCAAAGTGCAAAGTTCCTTGGCCCATTCTGAGTTTTAGAGGTTATATGATCATGTTGTGAAGTTTAGAAGTCCATTTGATAGCTCAATTTGCCTTGACAAGTGAATTTGCAACTTTGCCTCTTTGGTAGAAAACTTCAAATTTTGTGATTTTTGCCAACTTTGACAAGCCATAACTTTTGATCCAAAATGAATTAGGTCATGTTCTTGTACTTTTTGAAAAGGGAATGATCCATTCTACAACTTTCATGACCAAAGTTTTTCCATTTGAAGCATTTTTGAATCAAAAAGCAAGGGTTGAAAAAGTTTCCCAAAATGGCAATTTCATTAAAAGTCAAACATTCCCAAAAAGTCAACTTTGCAAATGACTTGAAATTCTTCAATTTTGTGAACTTCCAACATCTTCTATGATCAAATAAAGATCATACACAATCAAAATGATGAAGAACACCCTTTGGTTGGGTCATTGAGGGCCTCAGATGCCCTGATTTTGCACTGACTTGCTTGAAAAGTCAATTCTTGATCAGATGACTTCCTTATGGAATTTCTTCATGAAAATTGATATGCATGACCCCTATACCATATAGAGACCAATAGAAACAAGAATGACCAAAAAAATTGGAGTTATGGCCTCTGAATCCAAAACACTAATTCTAGGTCATCTGTGCAGTCAAACTTGGCTCTGCTTCCATGCCATTCTCAGTTCTTGTGATTCTTTGACATTCTTGACTTTGAGGGAATATAATATGATGCTTGAACATACATGGACCCCTTTGAAGTGATTGATGACCTTTGGAGTGGCTCAAAAAGCTTTTGGATTGCTCAGATCACAAACCCTAGATGCAGATGACTTTGAACCAATGCAGTGAATAAAAATGTAATATGAGATGGCATGATTGAACTTATGCACATGCAATGATCACAAGCCATGGTGTGAATGGGTGAGGGCAAATTTGGGGTGTTTACAGCTGCCCCTATTCAAACATGAGTTAGATGTGCAGGATGTAAGCAACGGCTTAACAGGCAAACGATAACTTGTGGTTGAATACCAAAGACAGTCCAAAATTTGCACTCACAGAATGAAGAAGAAAAGGGATATAGGTTGCAAAAGAAAATAAAGTATATTGTAAAGTATGGGCGACGGAGGACGACCGTCGAGCAGAGGACGACTGTTGGGGGTAGGAGCAATGACGGGGACGGCCGACATGCTGGGGAAAGTGCGGGAAACAAAGCAATGACGGGGACAGCCGACATGCTGGGGATAAAAGGGATCATGATGGGGACGGCCATCAAGTAAAGTTATAAGATTCTCTGGGGATTAATGAAAAATGATGGGGACGGCCATCAGATTCATAAAGTAATGTAAACAACCGATGGGGACGACCATCGGGCTAAACTAATGAAGGACGATCATCAGAAAAAGGAAAAGGGACCACGACGGGGACGGCTATCGGGTTAAAGAATAAATGAAATAATGATGAGGGACGGTCATCAAAGGTGAAGGACGATCACCTGGCAGGGTACGGCTGCTGAATATCACGACACAGGACGAATGTCGGATAGAAAAGGTCAACGATGGGGACGGCCATCGGACGAGCATGATGAAGGACGATCATCAAGAGGTGAAGGAAGATCACCTAGCAGGGGACGGCTGCTCTCAAGGTTTATCATGACATAGGACGAATGTCAGATAACAAGATCAACGATGGGGACGGCCATCGGATAAAGTGATGAAGGACGATCATCAAAAGGTGAAGGACGATCACCTAGCAGGGGACGACTGCTGAATATCACGACACAGGACGAATGTCAGATAGAAAAGGTCAACGAGGGGGACGGCCATCGGATGAGCATGATGAAGGACGATCATCAAGAGGTGAAGGACGATCACCTAGCAAGGTACGACTGCTCTCAAGGTTTATCATGACATAGGACGAATGTTAGATAGAAAAGAAAATTGCTTTGCTAGCGATCTACTGGGGAATAGTAAACACGGACGAGTGTTTACATCCAAGAAATAAAAGGCATAAGTGTTTTGACGTTGTGTATAGATTAAAGATGCGGACGAGCATCCTTGAGACTATGATACAGACGAGTATCGGGTGGAAACAAATACTGACATGTGTTCAGAGATGATGATACGGACGAGTATCAACTGGTTAACAAGGAACACAGACGAGTGTTGATTCTGAGGGGACTCTTCTGGGGAATGGTAGACACAGACGAGTGTCTAAATTCAGGAAGCCACGGGTTTTTGACACAGTGTATGGATTAAAGATGCGGACGAGCATCCTTAAGACTACAATATGGACGAGTATTAGGTAGAAACAACCGCTTGACGCATGTTCTGAGATGATGGTACAGACGAGTACCAACTGGTTAACAAAGAACAAGGACTGGTGTCGAATCTGAGATGGTATAAATGGTGTTCACAAGATACGGACGAGTATCCGAGAAATAAGTATGAATAGTGTATGGATGGGTATTTAACCTGCTGGGGAGAGTGACACGGACGAGTGTCAAAAGGAGAAAAGTATAGTATAAACAAATATCTGATACAAAGTGTTTATGTTACTGTGCTGGAGAAAGTGACACGGACGGGTGTCAAGAAAATTATATCTATAAGTATTTGTGAGTGCAAAGGGGATGCTTTGGCTTTCTGTTGGGGATATGACACGGACAAGTGCCACAAGGAGTATATACTGGTGTTTGTGAATGTGAGGCAACTTTTTAGCTTTAGCTCCCCGCTGGGGAATCTGGTGAGCATTCTGTATATTGTTGATGGATTGTCACTATCCACAAGTGTTTGATTCAGAACATGGCTCATGATTATGCAATATGTTTGATTTTTGCCGTAATGCTCCGTGCTAGACGGAATGCTACGCTCTGTGGGGAAAATATGATGCGAATGCTATGATTATGCAAGGATACCAATCCGAGATTTGGATCCCGTTGCTGTGAAGATTTCTGGTCGATCTGTTTGAAGTGGACATCCCAGCTGGGGATGAGATCATTGGTAGATCTGATGAGATGTATATGCTTGGGGAAATGGGTCAATGATAGACCTATTCCAATAAATGAGAGACCCAACTGGGGTTTGTAGAAGCTTTCGTCACTCTGTTGTGATTCCTTCATGCGTTGCTCTTCTGGATAGAGGCCGAAACTCTGTGGGGAGATGGTTCCCTGGCTTTTGTACTTAGCTGAGGAGGAAGAATGATTGGCACCTCGGCTGGGGAGAAATAACAAGTGGCAACTCAGCTGGGGAGAATACACTTTGGGTGCTAAGACTGAGTGAGTGTTGACTTGCCAGCTTGCTGAGATGAAGCTTACATGCCCCATGTTGCGCTTTGAATACCTGCAATCCTGCAAAGACAGAGGGACGCACAAGTAATCCCGAGGTATCCCTTACTGGATTCCATCAGGAGAGTTCAGACACTCCCGGGAGTAGGTATATTTCCTGCAAGCACGTAGTTTCAGAAAGACGCATCTGTATTTATGCAATCGGTATATTAATGACATCAGACATTTTTGCAAATAAAAGAGTACGAGACAACGTGTGACTAAAAATCTGATTTTATTAATTCATGTGCCCTGAACTGGCAAGATACAATCAAAGAAACATATCCCCTAAAATGAGGAGATTGCTACGAATTGAGAAATAAAATGCTGGCAATGTTGATGACGCTTCAAGGAGCCTGCCTTTGCTATGACTCGTATGACATTTGACATTCTTCTCGTCTTGCTTTCTGAAAAAGGCTGATTCTGAGTGAAGCTTGATCCCTTCGAGGTTTACCAAGTAGTGGGTGATACAGACGAATTCAGAATGCAGTTGTTCGCTTATTCCCTTATTTTGCATGGATCGCCCTTTCGGGTTTTTAATCCATCGGGATACCCATTTTTGCCTGAGTTGTCCAATGCGGCTTTTCAACTCAGCGGGTGCACATTTTTTGTTTATTTTCCCTTATTTTTGCCCGAGTCTTTTATTCTGTTTTTGACTCGCCGGGATGCCCTATTTTTGCCTGGACTTACATTCTGTTTTTGTGTCCAGCGGGTCATTTTATGCGAAGTATTTTTTAACTGCATCTGAATTCACAGGGGATGGGAAGTCTTCACCATCCATAGTGCTGAGCATGAGTGCTCCACCCGAGAAAACTTTCTTTACTACAAATGGTCCTTCATAATTCGGAGTCCACTTGCCCCTGTGGTCTGTATGAGGAGGGAGGATTCTTTTCAGCACAAGATCTCCTACTTGGTACTCTCGGAGCCTGACTTTCTGATCGAAGGATTTCTTCATCCTCTTCTGATACAACTGCCCATGACAGATTGCAGCCAATCTTTTCTCTTCGATCAAACTCAGTTGTTCGTATTGGGACCGGACCCATTCTGCTTCGTTCAGCTTAACATCCATTAGTACCCGTAGGGAGGGTAATTCAACTTCAACAGGTAGGACTGCTTCCATACCATACACAAGCTGATACGGTGTTGCCCTAGTGGATGTTCTGATTGACATGCGATACCCATGCAAGGCGAATGGTAGCATTTCATGCCAGTCCTTATAGGTGACTACCATCTTCTGCACAATCTTCTTGATATTCTTATTTGCTGCCTCAATAGTGCCATTCATCTTTGGCCTGTAAGGAGAAGAATTGTGGTGTTGGATCTTGAAGTCCCGGCATAACTCTGCCATCATTTTGTTGTTCAAGTTGGAACCATTATCAGTAATGATTCTCTCGGGAACTCCATATCGACAGATGATATCTCTCTTCAGAAATCGGGCTACCACTTGTCTTGTAACGTTTGCATACGAAGCTGCTTCAACCCACTTGGTGAAATAGTCAATGGCAACCAGGATGAATCTATTGCCATTCGAAGCAGTTGGCTCAATCTTGCCAATCATGTCAATGCCCCACATAGCAAAGGGCCAAGGAGAAGACATCACATTCAAAGGATTGGGAGGCACATGCACCTTATCCGCATAAATCTGGCATTTATGACATTTTCTGGCGTAAGCACAACAGTCGGTATCCATTGTGATCCAGTAATATCCTGATCTTAGAAATTTCTTGGCCATTGCATGCCCTCCTGCATGGGTACCAAAGGATCCTTCGTGCACTTCATGCATTAACAAGTCTGCTTCTGTTCTGTCAACGCATCTGAGGAGTACCATATCAAAGTTTCTCTTGTACAGGGAACCGTCAGTGTTCAGAAAGAAACTACCAGCAAGCCTTCTTAGTGTCTTCTTATCATTGGAAGATGCCCCAGGTGGGTATGTTTGATCCTCCAAGAAGCACTTAATGTCATGGAACCAAGGCTTATCATCCTTGACAACATCTGCTGCGAACACATATGTTGGTCTGTCAAGTCTGGATACTGAAATCTGAGGTACAAAGTTGGCAGCTTGAACTTTGATCATGGATGAAATGGTGGCCAGAGCATCTGCAAATTGGTTCTCGTCCCGAGGTATATACTCAAGCTTGACTGTTGTAAAGAAAGTCAATAACCTCCTTGTATAATCCCTGTAAGGTATCAGATGATCTAGGTGTGTGTACCATTTGCCGTTGGTTTGATTAATTACCAGAGCTGAATCTCCGAATACAGTCAATGTCTTGATCCTGAGGTCAATGGCTTCCTCAAGACCCATAATGCAAGCTTCGTATTCAGCTTCGTTGTTAGTGCAGTTAAAGGTGAGTTTCGCCGAGAAAGGCATGTGAACTCCTTTAGGTGTAATGAGTACTGCACCAACACCACGACCATTCATATTAACAGCCCCATCAAACATCATAGTCCATTCTTCGTCCGGGTCAGGCCCTTCAGTGTGAATAGGCTCTTCGTGATCTTTTGCTTTTATGAACATGATGTCTTCATCAGGGAAGTCAAATCTCATAGGCTGGTAATCATCAATAGGTTGCTCAGCAAGATATTCAGACAATACACTGCCCTTGATGGCCTTCTGAGATGTGTACTGAATGTCATATTCTGTGAGGATCATTTGCCATCTTGCAACCCGTCCGGTAAGTGCTGGCTTCTCAAAAATGTACTTAACTGGGTCCATCTTTGAGATCAATAAGGTAGTGTGGGTCAACATATACTGTCTCAGTCGGCGAGCAGCCCACACTAAAGCACAACAAGTTTTCTCGAGCAGTGAATAACGTTGTTCACAGTCGGTAAACTTTTTGCTTAGGTAGTATATTGCATACTCTTTTCGACCAGACTCGTCATGCTGGCCCAGCACACACCCCATTGACTCTTCTAAAACTGTCAAATACATGATTAGAGGTCTTCCTTCAACTGGAGGCATAAGGATCGGAGGCTCTTATAAGTATTCCTTGATCTTGTCAAAAGCCTTCTGGCAGTCTTCGTTCCACCTGACCGTTTGTTCTTTTCTTAGCAGTTTGAACAAGGGTTCACAGGTCGCTGTAAGGTGAGATATGAATCGTGAAATGTAGTTCAATCGTCCTAAGAACCCTCGAACTTCTTTTTCTGTCTTCAGTGCAGGCATCTCTTGAATAGCTTTGACTTTATTAGGGTCAACTTCAATCCCTTTCTCACTTACAATAAATCCCAGCAACTTACCAGATCGCACCCCGAATGTGCACTTATTGGGGTTTAACTTCAGTTGGTACTTCCTCAGACGCTTAAATAGCTTCAGCAAATTTACGAGGTGGTCTTCTTCGGTGAGGGACTTGGCAATCATGTCATCCACATAACATTCGATTTCTTTATGGATCATATCGTGGAATAATGTCACCATAGCCCATTGATACGTTGCACCAGCATTCTTCAGTCCGAATGGCATCACCTTGTAACAGAACATGCCCCAGGGTGTGATGAAGGTTGTCTTCTCCATGTCTTCAGGTGACATTTTAATCTGATTATACCCTGAAAATCCGTCCATGAAGGAGAATACCGAGAACTGAGCCGTGTTATCCACCAATACATCGATGTGAGGTAATGGGAAGTCATCTTTCAGGCTGGCTCTGTTCAGATCCCGATAGTCAACACACATTCTTACTTTTCCGTCCTTCTTAGGCACAGGTACTATGTTAGCAACCCACGGCGGATAGCTAGTTACAGCAAGGAACCCGGCGTCCCACTGCTTTTGTACCTCTTCTTTGATTTTCATTGCCATGTCTGGGCGAGTACGGCGCAGTTTCTGTTTAACCGGCGGGCAATCTTCTCTTAAAGGCAGCTTGTGCATAACAATGTCGGTGTCCAACCCTGGCATATCCTGATAAGACCAAGCGAACACATCCACATATTCCTGAAGCAGGTCAATCAGTTGTCTCTTCACTGAGTCTTGTAAGCAGGCCCCGATTTTAACTTCTTTCACGTCTTCATCCGTACCAAGATTAATCGTTTCGACCTCCTCCTGATGAGGAGTGATAACCTTCTCCTCTTGTCTCAACAACCTGGCTAGCTCTTCAGGAAGCTCATACTCTTCTTCAACCCCTTCATCAGTTTGATTGATTGGATTGTCAAAGTCATACGAAGTCATAGTCGTGCTGTCGTCGGTGCGGTCTGAAAGACACTCTCTGCAAGGGTTCAGATTTGTTCATTTTAGTGATTTGATTTTAATCTTGTTTAGAAAGAGTGAAATGAAGTTATCATTTTGAAAACATTGCCATTTATTTTTGTACAAAAAGAAAAATGGAAAAACAGTGAGCGGAAAAGAAAAAAGACTCATTTGCAAAAGATGTCTGATATTTCATTGATTGATCTTATTGCACAAAATTACAGATGGCCCGATTACAAAATGAGTCTTGTCATCTTGGGCAAGATGCAAGACTTGATGCATGCTTAAAAATACAGTAAATAATAATTACTCTGCAGGAGTAACCCTTATAATTTCCTGGGAAGACCAATTAAGGACTTGGCTCCCCGGGATCCTTGGACGTATCCAGCTCTCCAGGTTGCGGTCGCTTTCATCCTCGTCTTCCAAATTGTTCACTGCATCTGGGGCGAGCATCCCCCCACTGATAAAATTGGGCTTCTTAGCAGCCTCTGCTTGATCTTGTTGAGTTGGTTTGTAACCCAACCCAAATCTATCCTCCTTCTTCTCCACAGGCAACAGCTTGCCCCAGCCTTGGGCAGTCCCCTCTTCAACAACCTTCCTGGCTTGCTGATAAGATGTCATTGAGGTTCCAGGTACAGCGGATGCTTCATTTATGTTCAAGGCCTCAAACCCTTGACTCATAGTTTCGTGGATCTCCCCATCCATCTCAATGTATTTGTATGTAGCCAGATGGCTAACAAAAATATCTTCCTCTCCACAAATAGTAACGACTTAGCCCTCCCACTCGAATTTTAACTTCTGGTGAAGGGTTGACGTCACGGCGCCAGTGGCGTGTATCCATGGTCTACCCAATAAACAGCTGTAGGCAGGCTGTATATCCATCACGAAGAAGGTCGTTTTGAAAGTCTGTGGGCCAATCGTTATAGGCAACTCAATTTCTCCCAGAACTGATCTCTTAGAACCGTCAAAGGCTCTCACTACCAAGTTGCTGGGACGTAATGCCAGTCCTTCATACTCCAGCTTCACAAGGGCTTTTTTAGGTAAGACATTGAGGGATGACCCTGTGTCTACCAGTACATGGGAAAGAACTGCACCCTTACACTCCAAGGTAATGTGCAAAGCCTTGTTGTGATTGCGGCCTTCCGTAGTCAAATCAGTGTTGGTAAATCCTAGTCCATTACTAGCGTTAACATTTCCAACCACAGCCTCTAACTGATTGACGGTAATCTCCTCTGGCACATAAGCTGCGTGCAAGACTTTTAGTAGTGCGTTCCGATGAGCCTCGGAGCACATTAGCAACGATAAAATGGAGATCTTGGAAGGTGTCTGGTGAAGCTGGTCCACTATCTTGTAATCACTTTTCTTGATGATTCTCATGAATTCATCAACCTCTTGATCAAAAGGGGTCTTTAAAGCTTCCTTAGCAACTTGTTCTTCCTGCACCAGGCTCTTCCCTTTTGCTTTGGCAGCAGCTTCTGCCTCAGCAATGGGTCTTGGAATTTGCGGGGCAAAGAGACGTCCGCTCCGAGTGAAGCCTCCTCCTCCCCCCACATTGTCTATTTGTGGTAAAGAAGTTGATGATTCCAAAGTGATTTTCTGTCCTTCGCAGTATAGATCGGAGCCGTAATGCCAAGGGATGGCATTACTGCTTTCATAAGGAACTGGCCCAGGCACTGTGATAGTGACTGGACTGATAGCAGCTGCAGAAGGGACCATGATAGTATGTGGATCATAGTATATTGTAACTGGCGCTCTGACGGGAGTGGCATTTTGAGAGTTTTAGGCAGAATCATTTGTAGGATCATAATAAATCGTAACCGTTGAGACACTTTCATTATTTGCTGTTGACGTTGTAGGAGACACTGTTGACTGGATGAGTGTTGCTGTTGTAGGAGATTCTGAATGAAGGGGTGCTGAAGTTGTAGAAGAGATGTTTGTTGATATTTGGTCCGTTGAAGTGACAGATGAAGCATTTGTTGATGAGATTGAAGAGTTGTTTGGAACAATTGTTGTTGCGGTTGTAGAAGACTCGGGAATTGTTGTTAAGGAGATTGCTGGATTTGGAGGTGTTGATGTTGTGATTTGAAGTAGGCCACTCTGGATGAGACCATCTATGCCATTTCTCAAGTTATCACACCCATTTACCGAAATGTTGCAATAACCGCACCCGAGCTCACACCCAGGAAATATCTGGCATTCAAGGAGTTGAGCTTTAATCTCTACCAAGGGTGTTCGAATTTGCCCCACACTGGTTATTAAGTAAGACGACTTATCTTCCTCAATAGCATTGATTCTGGGTCCCCCGTGGTTGGGCATAGGGTTTTTACTGACATTTGGTGGAGGTGCAAAGTTTAGAGCTTTGGAATCCACTAGATCCTGTACTTTCATGTGCAAAGCTCTACACTTCTCTGTAATGTGGCCAGGTGCATTTGAGTGAAAAGCACATCTGGCGCTGGCGTCATAATTTCTGGGTAGACTGGCAGGATCTGGAGGTGCCAAAGTCCTTAGCTCAACCAGGTTGAGTTTCAGGAGTTGTGGCAATAATGTGGCATAAGGCATAGGGATCGGATCAATCACCCTATTGGCCTGAGATGGTCTCTGTTGAAAAGGTCTTTGCTGATTGTTGTTGTTGGTGTTGTTGTTATAATTTCTCTGAGGTAGATATTGAGCTTGTTGCTGGTAGTGGGATGGTTGTTGTGGTTGGTATGCTGGTTGTGGATGAATTGGAGCGGGAATGGTGACAGCTGCCACTGACCTATGAACATACTGGGGTCTGCCCCTGCTGGTATGGATAGCATTAGTCTCACCAGTTCTTCTTGGGCCCACAAAAGGCTTTCTGGGGTTGCTGGATGAGCTAGCACCATTGTCGGAAATCTTACCCATCTTTAGAAGGCTCTCAATTCTTTCTCCAGCTATAACCACATCAGCGAAGCTGGTAGAAGAAAAAGCAGCTAGCCTGTCAATGTATGTTCCTTGGAGGGTGTTCATAAACATGTCGGCCATCTCCCTCTCCGACATGGGTGGCTGGACAGCAGCAGCCAGCTGTCTCCACCTCTGGGCGTATTCCCGGAAGCTTTCCCTGGATGACTGGGACATTCCCATCAGGAGGGTCCTGTTGGGAGCCATATCCAAGTTGTACTGGTATTGTCTAATGAAGGCCTCAGCCAGGTCTTTCCAGCATCTGATGGTCGCCCTGGTCAAATGAGAGTACCATTCCCTTGAAGCTCCTGTTAAACTGTCCTCGAAATAAAACATCCACAGTTTTTCATCCATGGTGTATGCTTTCAACCTCCCCAGAAAGGATTGCAAATGGGTTCGTGGACAGGAAGTTCCATTGTACTTCTCAAAGCACGGAGGTTTAAACTTGTGGGGAATCCTGACCCCGTCCATTAAGCCCATGTCCATAACATCAAAACCCAAGGAGTTTTGAGACTCTAGGGACCTTAATTTCTCAGCAATTTCATCTAGTCTTCTGTCATAGGCCTCATCCCCAGCTCCCATCACTGTGAACTGATCTTCCTGGGGGTCTTCTTGTAGTACTCTACCTGTAGTAGCATTCCCTTGCACATTAGCAGGGATGTTGATCCCTGGATGAAGGTGGGGCCCAAATACTGGGGGATTAATATGAGGCTGAACCCTCTCATTGTTGCTTGTTCCACCAGTCCCTAGATGGGGGTCTTCCTGAGTCTGCCTCTCTACTAATGCTCTTAATCTTTCTTGGATCTGTGCCAATCCATTCATCACCTCCATAAACTGAGTCATCTGGTTCCTCATTTCCAACCTCTCATTGGCCATTTGAGTCCTGACTTCTGTAAGATCCTGTTGTACCTGGTCCATTTGTATACCCGGAAGGTTGTTGCGGGTAGGATATCTGTGCGGACGGTTGAGTGGGAACACCCGACGGCGAGCAATAGTTCCTGAACCACAACAGAGTTAGTAACCAACAAAACAAAAGCCTACAAAACAAAACAAAGGTTAGTATGCAATGCAGTATGCTTATTTGTTTCCAAGGTATCCGGCTTGGCACTTGGTTTTGACCTTTCCAGACCCCTGAGGAAGATGCTTTTGATGTTGCTTGAAAGAACTCAGATAAAACAAACCAATACATATATTACAAAAAGTGAATGATACATAGTTTGTTTTTTTACAATTTATGCCCTCTGAGGGGTCAAAATACAACACAAAAAAGGAAAAGTACAATGAAATGAATGCAACAACAAGCAAAAGTCAGACACCTAGACCAAACTCATCCTCCTGAACTTCCTTTAGAAGTGCTTCAGTCACAGGATCAGCTGGACGCTCTGTGAGGTTCCTGATAAGAAGATTCCTGGTGGCAATAGCTGCAGTTAGCTTCTTGTGTTGACTCTGGTCCTTTGACCTCTTCACACCAGCCCTAATCTTCAACTCTGAGATTTCTTTCTGGGCTGCTAGCAGGGCTTCCTGTTGCTCCTTTACACTAGCCTCCAACTGCTCAATCTTGTCCCGAGTCCTTTTATCTTCCTGAGTACGAGCTTCGGTGATCATGACCCACCTAGCTTGACTCTCTTTCAGATACAAATCAGTCCTGGCCTTTTGGAATTGAGCCTCCTTGCAGGCATTCTTCAAGATCTGCTCTCCAGCCCTTGACTTCTTGATGTAGTCTTCTGACTTCTCAATCCTGGCTAGATACTCCACCTTTAGCTTTTCTAACCTTTCAATGTCCAGACGACCATCACTCCTCTCCCAGAGGGTCTTCTGTAGAGCCTGAGTCAGATTCTCATTCCTCTCTTTCAAATTCTCAAACTCTTCCAGGCTAACAGTGGCTGGAGGGGGTGTTGTGGATGGTCCAGGTGCATCCTCAATGGTGAAGGGCATCCCAGAAATTTGTGCCCTGGCATGAGACCACTCATAGTACTGAGCTGAGGCCACATTGTTGCATCTCCCAAGAACGGCCATCCCTTTGGTATGGACATTGTCCCAGGCCCAGGATGCTTGCCTGACAATAGCTAGATTAGGCTTAGCCTCACAATAAAGGGTTTCAGCCAAGTCTTGTGTTCTGGGAGGGTGGACCAATGCATAGCCCAATTTCCTTTTGAATAGCAGAGGGTTGTAGTTGATGCAACCCTTCACTCCTATCAGGGGTACATTGGGGAACTGCCCACAACTAGTAATGATGTCCCTGCCCTTGGTGCTCTGGGTGCACCACCTGATGTCATCTGAGGTCAAAGCAATGAGTCTTCTAGCCCAATTCTTCTGCTGGTGAGGATTCAAGAATGCATCAGTCTTCGGCAAGTGTTTGAGCAACCAGGTATGGAACAGGGGAGCACAGCATCTCACTAACCTTCCTCTTTGCTTTTCATTCCTTTGATGAATAGAGTAGTAGAAATCTCCCAGTAAGGTGGGCACTGGGTTCCTCAAAATGAAAAGGTGAATGGAATTCTTGCTAATAAACCTAGGCTCATCTACAAAAAGTATAACCCCATATATGTTGAGGGCTAACAAAGCACAGACTGCCTTCCATTCTCCTGAGGAGGCCTTCAGGATGGCCTGAGAAGTCAAGAAATCCAAGTGTAGGCCAGGAATTCCATCTTTTGTAGTCATGTTTTGCTCAATCAGAATAGGTTCCAAATACAGTGCTTTAGCTACTTCTTCATTACTGGGGAAAGCCATCTCAGGGTTGAAGGGAACACCACCCCTGACAAGTACACCAATCAGTGATGAATACTCTTCCAACAAGGGTCCCAACTGAAAATTCTGGAAGGTGAAACACCTCAGAGGAGGATCATAGAACTGTAGGCAAGTGTGAATCAAGCTCCTCTGGGAAGGGTCCAAATCCATAACCACATCAAGGATGCCTCTATAATGTTCTCTAAATAGTGGTATATGGTCTGGAGTAATAAGGGCCTGGATCTTCTTGATGCCAGTCAGCTCAGGCTCAAAGAAATGATATGAGATGTTGCTCTTCTTGGGTGCCATGTTGCTGAAGAAGAGCTGAAACAGGTGCTGATGATGATGACTAATACTAGAAGATGAACCACTGACAGGCTAATACTGATGATGCAGGTGACTGAAGCAGGTAGCTGATGAACAGGGGTCTATGCTGATGAAGGGGTCAAAACCAAGCCAAAATATGATATGGATACCCTGAAAAACAAATAAACACATGTTAAATGATGCAATGATGATGTATGCAAATGATATGCAAAGGGTTTGTGATCAAGCTGGATTTGATTACAGCTTTGATATAAGTCCATGTATGTCTAAGAAGACCAGATGGAGGTTCAAAGGTCCAGTAACCAAGGTGGGGGACTCAAATAAAGAGTCACATGTCCAGGGTTAAAATCACAAGAACTGTCCCAAAATGGAGTACTCTTAATCAAAACAAAGTAACAGGGTATGTTGAGGTCAAGGGTACCTGCAAACCTGTAAACAGCCCAACCCCCTCACAGGTGGTGTTCTAAAACAAGGATCCTCAGACTTGGATCAGTTATGAGAAGTGTAAACACTTCTAACCCGGAGGTACAGTGTTTACAATAACCATAAAAGACCCTCCTCTAATTCACCTCAGTTTCTGAAGGTCATAATAAAGGTCATCCAGACTTAGCAGGCTTCCCAGATAGCCCTAACACTACAGGAAATCTGTAGCACAGAGTTCTCAAGAAGAAACCCATATCTGAACCGTGTTTCATATTCCCGCACCAGACCGAAATGGAATGGGAAAGAACATGAACCACTCTAGCCTAGGTGTCACTCAGGTCCCAGGTATAGGACCTTAAACTCTCAATAGAACCCCACCCATCAAGACAAAACCAGATCCAGCCAAACACAGTATGACAGTATGATGTATATAAAGCTATAAAGAAAGCAATAAATAACTGTACATAAAGCAAAAATAAATACAAATATACAAACACAATTAGCACATAACACCCCAGTAAACACAAATCAAACAAGCGCTAGGAGGACCCCACAAAAAGAACCAGAAGCCCTGGCTACAGTATAAGGATCCCCAGCAGAGTCGCCAAGCTGTCGCTCCCGACAAATGAGACTGGCTCAAATGAGGTACAGACGCGAACGGTCGGCGAAAGGATGAAATGAAAAGAGTCGCCAGCTAGGCATTTTTATCCCGAAGGAAAGGTAATGCTGCATAAACCTAGAAAAAGATGGATAAGACAGTTGCGAACCAGAGAGACTGAGAAAGGGGGTTGGTTACAACCTGGGAAGGTATTAGCACCCAGATTGTCCGCCGTACTCGACGGGATCCACGCTTAAAAGATTTGTGTTTTAAAGGGGTGGTGTCAGTGCAATTTTGTGTGCAAGAGAGCTGGAAGAAAATGTACAGGTGTCTGTGTAAAAGAAAAAGTGAAGTGTATAAATGAAGTGTCAGTGTAAAAGAGAAAGAGGTGAAATGCTCATGATCATGAGGCTAAAAGAATAGAGCTGGAAAGAGGGGGAATATACAGAGACTTTTGTTCGATAACTGTTAAGTTATGCCTACGTATCCTCTCGTGCAATGAGGAAGTCAGAACACCGTAGTTCGACCCAAAGAGACTGAAAGATGAATTGACTTGTGAACTGCTTACTTGTCTATGCTCAAGTGTATGACTTGTATGGCTTAGGTGCGAACTGTCTTGCATTAGACGGAAGAAGCGAGTTCTCGTTTGTGAATGAAGATGATGAGAAAAGAATCCCGAAGGAGGCGATTATTGTTTGTTTTTGAGTTTTCAGTCTTTTATTGCTTTTGAGAGTTTGTCATAAGTTGATGAGCTTAAGCCTAAACCAATGGATTTAGTAAACTCATCACATCTTCCCTCTGATTAGGGGTAATGAGAATACCTTAAGTGTGAAGTCAGCTTCTCACACTTAATCACCCTGAAGTAGGATTAAGGTCATTAGCCTACTTGTGATTATTTAGATGTTTTTGTTGTTTTTGTTTGGTGTTAAGTAATGAGATTAAGCCATAATCAGGGATTAAACAGACTCATTACACCATCCTAATAGAAGGATAATAGATGAGAATGTTTAAGCTGAGGAAAGCTCCTCGACTTAATCCATGGTTAGGGATTAAACTCATGACAAAACAAAGCCTTTATTAAGTGGATTTTAGTTAAGGATATGATGAAGAAGTGATTTTTATGATTTGCAAGACAACTTGAGGGGGACTTGTCCATTAACACTAGGGTTAGTCCTTCTTAACCAATTAAGGAAGAATTAGAACCCTAATGCAAGGCCCAAGTTACAAGCTTGGTGTCTTGATGATTATTAGATGAATTGATTAAAGTATTTAAACACATTAAGGGTTTAACACTTAGGATTAAAGTTATACACTCCATCCTAATAGAAGGATGCAGGCATAAGCTTAATCACAAAGCCTTAAAGCCTTTAGGGTTTAGTCCTTGATTATGAGGTGAGAAAAGAAGACTCAATGAGACACAAAGGTAAAAACTAAGTGGGGGACTAATCAAAACCCTAATCATTGTCATGCTTGCTTGTTCCTAAGGTTTGTGAGGTTTACAAGAAAGATCTTCAATGGAACCACCAGGAAGCAGATGAAAGGAGCAAAGAGAAGCAAAGTAACTTGCTTCATTTAAGAAGACAAGTCACTTGAGGAAAGAAAGTAAGAAGAAGAAGAAAGAGCAAGCTCAAACTCAAACACAAGAAAAAATGCAGCAATGATGCATAAGGGAGATGAAAAGAAATTGTGAGAAGTGAAGGCAAATTCACTTCTCAAAGTAACTTACCACCTGAAAAGTTAGTGAAAAAGAATGAAATGCAATGCAAATGAGGTGCAGTGGTATGATGCAAACCAAAACCAGAAGCATAAGTATGATGCTAATGATGCTATGGGATGATGCAAACATGGAACAAGGCATGGGGATGATCATACAAACATATGGATGCAAGAGAAGCATGCTTAGAACCATGAACATACATGAAAAGTTATGAAATGCAAATGACATACAACATGGCAAATGAAAGATGCAATGATCAAACATGCTTCTAATATGTCTTAAGATGTCCAATGAATCAAATGGATGCACAAAATGCTATGGCAAGTCATGGTATGCAAGCAAATGCAAGATGAATGCAAAAGGAAGCCCAAATTAGGGTTTATGATCAATGAACAAAACAAAAACCAAAATCAGAAGCAAACATCAAGATAAAAATTTGAAAATGCATTCAAGGGAGCCCTAAATCTATACAAACTCACTGCCCAAAGGAGGGGATCCAATTCTTAACCTAGTGAAAGTTATGAATTTCCTAAGATTTCTAGGGTTTTTGGGTATCTTGTCAAGAAAAATGTCAAACAAATGGAAAATGCAAGATCAAATCATGCCAAATTAAACCTACAAACTACATGATATGCAAGACACAATGCAAAAAGAATCAAAGTCTAACTCTTAAAGACTAGGCAGAAATGAATTTTCAAAGATTGGATCAAAATAATGCCTTGAAATGAAATTAATTCCATGGAAAATTGTCAAAAGACATCAAGATCAAAAAAGAAATTTGGTTTGAGGGTTGGACAATGTTTCTAAATGATTTTAAAGGTTTCATGAATTTTTTGGTGATTTTTAAATACCTAAAAGTATTTTTAATTAATTAATTCTCATTAATTAATTAAAAATAAACTTTAAATGATTTAAAAATAATTTTTAATGCAAAAAATAAAAATAAAAATGTTTTTGGTTTCTGAAAATTAATAAAAGGTTGTATAAAAATTTTCAGAATTTTTGAAAATGTTTTACTATTTTTAATAAATTGGAGAAAACAAATGAAATTAAATGAAATAAAAAATAGGATAAAATGAAAGTAATTAAAAGGGAAGGCCAGGATTTGATCTGGGCTTGGTCTGGTTGACTGCGCGCCAGATCCAAGGGCCCAGATTCAAACTTGGCTAATTTGACTTATGAATTAATTAAACAGAAATTAAAAGAAATAATCAGGGATTAGGGTTTCTAATGACACATCCCAGCCATTCAATCACGCGCGAGAGAGACCATCCAACGCTCCTCATTCAAACCTCATTAATCACTCAGATTAGGGCTAATCAACTTCAGGTGGCCGGAGAAGACTTCCGGTCGTCTTCTCCGGCGAACCAAAACCCTAGATTTTGCTATAGGTCACCAAACATGAAATTTCTTCCACAGAAATGATCCTGCCCCCCATCTAAACCTAACCCCTCTTTCAAAAATCATTTATTTTCATTAACAAGCTTGAATCGAAGACAAATATGAAACACGGGCAAACTTTCAGAGAGACATGAAATGGTCATCCCTTACTTATTTTCAAATCTAAATACATCCAGATGATCAGTGCAACATATAGATTCAATTTGTAACAAGAAAATGAAGTTCTGGAAAATTTGTTCTTGAGCTATACCTGAGATGGAACCTTCTGGTTCTGGGCTTTCTGGACTGCTTCTTGGTGCAAACTCACTCCTTTTGAGCTTCTGATGAAGTCTTGATACTTGGAAGAAGCTTGTGATGGCTGGTTTGGAAGATCACAGAGGTTCTGCTCAAAGTGGGGTGGAAATCGTATCTTTGATTCAGGGAGTTTCAGGCAATGGTGATGGGTGGTTTCTGATCAGGGAAGTGTGTTGAGTATGTTTGTGAAGTTTTTTTGTATGTTTGCAGCTTGTGGAAGGTTTTTTGAAGGCTCTTGCAAATGGGAGAGATTTTTGATAACTATGGCTATGGGCAAGATCAGAATGTGTTGTGTGATATGTTAGGCTGGGTTTTGTCCATGTATCAAAAGGGGATAGGTCAGAAAGTTGTTGGTGGCCTATGGTGATTGGTATGGGTCTTTGGCCAAAATGTCAACTTGATGTGTACTTGAGGTATGGGCTATGGTATGACTTGCTTTTTGGCTTGCTTTTGCTCAGCTTGAATCAAGGAATGCTGTGAAAAAGGTTTAGAGGCAATGCAGCAAGTGGTTTGTAACTTATGATGAGTTTTACAAGTTGGTTCAAACTTGGTTCCTTTGAGATTTCTTGAGTTTCAAGGCATCAAAGTGAAAAGTTACTTGGCCCATTCTGAGTTTTAGAGGTTATATGATCATGTTGTGAAGTTTAGAAGTCCATTTGATAGCTCAATTTGCCTTGACAAGTGAATTTGCAACTTTGCCTCTTTGGTAGAAAACTTCAAATTTTGTGATTTTTGCCAACTTTGACAAGCCATAACTTTTGATCCAAAATGAATTAGGTCATGTTCTTGTACTTTTTGAAAAGGGAATGATCCATTCTACAACTTTCATGACCAAAGTGTTTCCATTTGAAGCATTTT
Source organism: Lathyrus aphaca (assembly GCA_963966055.1). Taxonomy (NCBI): domain Eukaryota; kingdom Viridiplantae; phylum Streptophyta; class Magnoliopsida; order Fabales; family Fabaceae; genus Lathyrus; species Lathyrus aphaca. The sequence goes on along the minus strand of OZ014522.1, from coordinate 461,245,632 downwards.
TGAATCAAAAAGCAAGGGTTGAAAAAGTTTCCCAAAATGGCAATTTCATTAAAAGTCAAACTTTCCCAAAAAGTCAACTTTGCAAATGACTTGAAATTCTTCAATTTTGTGAACTTACAACATCTTCTATGATCAAATAAAGATCATACACAATCAAAATGATGAAGAACACCCTTTGGTTGGGTCATTGAGGGCCTCAGATGCCCTGATTTTGCACTGACTTGCTTGAAAAGTCAATTCTTGATCAGATGACTTCCTCATGGAATTTCTTCATGAAAATAGATATGCATGACCCCTATACCATATAGAGACCAATAGAAACAAGAATGACCAAAAAAATTGGAGTTATGGCCTCTGAAACCAAAACCCTAATTCTAGGTCATCTGTGCAGTCAAACCTGGCTCTGCTTCCATGCCATTCTCAGTTCTTGTGATTCTTTGACATTCTTGACTTTGAGGGAATATAATATGATGCTTGAACATACATGGACCCCTTTGAAGTGATTTATGACCTTTGGAGTGGCTCAAAAAGCTTTTGGATTGCTCAGATCACAAACCCTAGATGCAGATGACTTTGAACCAATGCAGTGAATCAAAAATGTAATATGAGATGGCATGATTGAACTTATGCACATGCAATGATCACAAGCCATGGTGTGAATGGGTGAGGGCAAATTTGGGGTGTTTACAGCCTCGTTGACGTTCAGTGCTTCGAAACCTTGGCTCATGGTCTCGTGGATCTCACCATCCATCTCAATATATTTGTAAGTGGCCAGATGGCTAACAAAAATGTCCTCCTCTCCACAGATTGTGATAATTTTCCCTTCCCACTCATATTTTAGTTTCTAGTGAAGGGTCGACGTAACTACACCAGCGGCGTGAATCCAAGGTCGACCCAACAAACAGTTGTAGGCCGGCTGAATGTCCATCATGTAGAAAGTAGTTTGAAAGACTTGTGGGCCAATTATCACAGGCAGCTCCACTTCTCCAAGAACAGACCTCTTGGAACCATCAAAAGCTCTAACCACCAGATTGCTTAGTCGGAGGGCTATACCATCATATTTGAAGCTTAACAAGGGCTTTCTTTGCCAAGACATTGAGTGAGGACCCAATGTCAACTAGAACATGTGAAAGCACAATCCCTTTACACTCTAGAGTGATGTGCAAAGCTTTATTATGAGGACGACCTTCCGTAGTCAAATCAGCATTGGTGAAACCTAGTCCATGACTAGTATTAACGTTAGAAACCAATGTCTCTAGCTGATTAACCGTAATCTCCTCAGGCACGTAGGCTGCGTGCATGACTTTAAGTAATGCATCTCGATGAGCTTCGGAACACAATAGTAATGATAGAATGGAGATCTTGGAAGGAGTCTGGTGGAGCTGATCCACAACCTTATAATCGCTTCTCTTGATTATCCTCATAAACTCGTCCACATCCTGATCAAAGGACGTCTTCTGAGCTTCTTTTGTAATTGGTTCTTCAGGCACCACATTTTTTCCTTTAGCCTTGGCAGCAGCCTCTGCCTCAGCATTAACTCTTGGGACCAGTGATGCAAAGAGACGTCCGCTTCGAGTGAAGCCTCTACCTCCCCCGACATTATCGATCTGTGGTGTATAAATTGAAGAATCAAGAGCGACTCTCTTCCCGTTGCAGTAGAGGTTTGAACCATAGTGCCATGGCACATCATTATCTTTTTCATACGGAATGGGTCCAGGTACCGTGATGGTGACTGGACTAACTGTGGCAGAAGTAGGAATTGTTATTGTTTGTGGATCGTAATAGATGGTAACAGGATTTCTGACTGATGGTGGTGGTGGAAGACTGAAGCTGGGTTGTTGTTGAGATTGTTGTTGAAAGTTGTTGCAATCGGGGACCATTGTCGGGTCGTAGTATATGGTGACTGTGGAAATGTCGTTATTAATAGTTGATGTTGTTGTAGAGGCGGGTGCAATTGAACTAACGTCCATTGAAGTAGTAGAAGAGATGATTGTTGATTTTTAGAAGAGTCTGTCGGAACAATTGTCTTTGAAGTTGTAAGAGGTGGGCTTGTTGGTGTTGTAGGAGGAATTGTTGATGTTGTAGAAGCTAAAACCATTGATGTTATCTGCAAGATACCTTCTCTGATAAGACCATTGATGCAACTTTTTAAACTTGCACAACCATTGGCGGAGATTTTACAAGATTCATAACAGGCCTCACAACCTGGAAACACCTGGCCCTTTAAGAGTCGGGCTTTAACCTCGGCCAAAGGTGTTTGAAAACTCGCAGTATCTTCAATTAGGTTCACTGGTTGATCCTCCTCTATTGCATTTATCTTGGGCCCACCATGGCTAGGCATAGGATTCTTTGTGACATTAGGAGGAGGTGCAAAATTTAAAGCCTTGGAATCAACTAAATCTTGGACCTTCATGTGCAAGGCTCTGCACTTTTCTGTTGTATGGCCAGGTGCATTGGAATGGAAGACACATTTGGCGTTGACGTCGTAATTCCTTGGAAGGTTTTGAGGATCTGGTGGAGCCAGAGTCCTCAATTCAACAAGATTAGGTTTCAAAAGTTGTGGTAGTAAAGTGGCATAGGGCATCGGGATAGGATCGATTACCCTGTTGATTTAAGATGGCCTTTGCTGGAAAGGACGTTGTTGTTGGTTGTTGTTGTTGTAGGAACTTTGTTGAGGAAAATGTTGTTACTGAGGGAAATGTTGTAGTTGTGGAGTGTATTGTTGTTGAGGTGATGGAGTGGGAATGGTGATAGTGGCTATTGATATCGGCATGTACTGGGGCCTGTAACACCCACTTTTCCCACAAAAATATTTATATAAATCTTTAATAAAATCAGAGTTACTTGTCCAAAGTGAGATGTTACATAATCATCGTTCATCAAAATCATTAATAAAAGAAAGTAGCGTAATCCAAACCTTTAACATCAATAGCTCAAAGGCTTATCAGATCGAACATAATATGGTTCTTAAATTCAAGTTTAATTATAAAAATAAGTTTTCCTAAACATTAAAAATAATATGGACAAAGAAACCCATTCCCGTTACATATCAGAGCTCCTAGGACACGGACATCACACCAACGTACTCTTCAAGTACCTGAATTGTCTGCACTTCCGAAGAAGCACAAACGTAACAAAACAAACAGAGGGGTGAGAAATAAATTCATAATATAACGACACATACGACATATATGAAGAAGTAATTCACCCCTAATCATACAAAATTATCAATCATATTATTCAATCAATCATAATGCAATGAGACTCAAATGCACAATGAAAATGCGGTACCGACTCACAATAACATTTCATTAAATAGAACCCCAAATGCATCATTAACGTCTCCAACAAGACACGATCATCCCTGCAACCACGATTCTCAATGAATCCCGAATAATCACATCCACGACATGATTATTCCATCAAATGTATGCGCATGCAGACACAACAACGCATACCATATCATAATACACATGAAAACATCATGCTTTACGATCATCATGATCTCATCAACCAACCATCAGTGCATCTTATTCACACACAGATCATACACATATCTCATGTTATTCACAATTATAATAATCTACATATTCATATAATTCAATTAAACACTTAGGCTTTCTTATGCCATTAATCGTCAAGTCTTATATCCACTATTAGAACGTCCTCAAAGTCTTATTTCACTGATATAATCCTACATTAGAAGAATGAGTCAAATCAGCCTTAAAACGGACGAAAAATCACATTTACAGTGGCCGAACACGGCCTCCTGTGTCCCCTGACACGGCCCGTGTCAAGTGGCCTGGGGACACGCCCCACCAAATCATTAAAAACTCATTTCCCAAAGCCTGACACGGCCACCCGTGTCATGGGACACGACCCGTGACAGGGCACCTGACTCCCAAAATTTTGATTTTTTACGTTTTTCCCATTTTCTTCCTCCTTTCTCACCTGTATGAACCCCAATCATTCTAAGTTGAATTTAGCACTCAAAACCAACCAATTCACATGTTCATTATCCATTTATACATATAACCTCAACTAGTTTTATTAATAAACTTTCCTAGATCAAATTAGGGAATCTATGAGGTTTAATCCTCTTCTCTGTTCATCATATCCCCCATAACCTTCATATGCCATTTCCCCCAATACCAAACACACAACACCAAATATATTTTCAAAACACATCATATAATCATATTCATCAATAATTTCACAGTATTGCTTCAATTCAATCATTATTATCATAATCTCTTAAAAATACCTAAGGGAGGAAGGAACTCCCAATTACCCTTCTATGTCCTATCACCAATCATAAACCATTTTCTCCCCCTTACCTTAAAATCAAAGCTTTCCTTCACAACTTTTGGTCTTGGTGATTTACGATCCTTAACCTTGGCCTTCTTCTCCTCTTTCTCGAGACCTCTCTGTTCTTCGTCAAAAATACGATGAATGAGGTTTGTTTCCCTATTTCCTCTTTTCATAAAACAACAATTCCACCTTTGCCCCTTAAACCTCTCACTAACTATTTTATTTTATTTTATTTAAATAATAACAACATTATAATAGTACACCTTATATTATTATTATTATTATTCTCATAAAATACTTTCTTCTCCAATTAATTCAATTATGCCATTAAAATATTAATATTTATTTCACAAAAATAAATATAAAATTAAGGCGTTACATGGCCTACTTCTGCCCATGTGTATTGAATTAGTTTCAACCGACCTGCAAGGCCCTGCAAAAGTTTTCCTTGTGCTGCTGGAGCTGGCGCCATTATCAGAAATATTACCCATCTTTAACAAACTTTCAATTCTCTCTCCTGCTATGACCACATCAACAAAGCTAGTGGAAGAGAAAGCAACCAGCCTATCAATGTATGTCCCATGTAGGGTGTTCATGAACATATCGACCATTTCTCTTTCTGACATTGGAGGTTGTACAGCAGCAGCTAACTGTCTCCACCTCTGGGCATACTCTCTGAAGCTTTCTCTTGAGGATTATGACATACCCATTAGGAGAGTTCTGTTGGGAGCCATGTCTAAATTGTATTGATATTGGTGTATGAAATCCTCGGCCAAATCCTTCCAATTTCTGACTGTTGCTCTGGTTAGATGAGAGTACCATTCACGGGATGCCCCGGTTAGACTATCCTCAAAGTAGAACATCCACAACTTTTCGTCCATAGTGTAAGCCTTCAATCTTCCCAGAAAGGATTGAAGATGGGTACGAGGACAGGAGGTACTTTTATATCTTTCAAAGCAAGGAGGTTTGAATTTGTGAGGAATTCTGACTCCCTCAACTAGACCCATGTCCATAACATCAAAGCCTAAGGAGTTTTTGGATTCCAGAGATCTCAGCTTTTCTGCTATTTCGTCCAGACGACGATCATAGGCTTCACCCCCAGCACCTATTACAGTAAATTGTTCCTCTTTAGGGTCCTCTTGTAAGGCACGTCCTCTAGTGTTACCTTGGGTATTCCTGATATCATTGACTTCAGGGTTGAGATGAGGCCCAAACTTCGGGGGGTTAGTACGTGGTTTTACATGATCATTGTTGCTGGTACCTCCTGTACCTGGATGATTCTCTTCAGGAGTTTGCCGCTCGACTAACTCTCTTAATCTTTCTTGGCTTTGGGCCAACCCAGTCATTACTACCATGAACTGGTTCATCTGAGCCCTCATCTAATTTCTCTCATTAGCCATCTGAGTTCTTACATCAGTCAAATCTTGCTGAACTTGGTCCATCTATAAGCTCGGAAGGATGTTTCTTGTAGGATACCGATGAACTCTGTTGATGGGTGTCGCTCCCGACAAATGAAACTAAGTCAGATGAAGGTACAGACGCGAACGGTCGGCGAAGGGAACAATGAGAACACACAGCCGTGAACTCACTGGAGAATGAATAGAGTCGCCAGCTAGGCATTTTTATCCCGGAGGAAAGGTAATGCTGCATAAACCTAGAAAAAGATGGATAAGACGGTTTGCGAACCAGAGAGACTGAGAAAGGGGGTTGGTTACAACCTGGGAAGGTATTAGCACCCAGATTGTCCGTCGTACTCGACGGGATCCACGCTTAAAAGATTTGTGTTTTAAAGGGGTAGTGTCAGTGCAATCTGTGTATAAAAGAGCTGGGAAAGGATGTACAGGTGTCAGTGTAAGAGGAGTGAAGTGTAAAGTGTATAAATGATGTGTCAGTGTAAAAGAGAAAGAGGTGCAATGCTCAAGATTATGAGGCTTAAAGCTGGAAAAAGGGGGAATACACAGAGACTTTTGTTCGATAACCGTTAAGTTATGCCTACGTATCCTCTCGTGCAATGAGGAAGTCAGAACACCGTAGTTCGACCCAAAGAGACTGAAAGATGAAATGACTTGTGAACTGCTTGCTTGCCTATGCTCAAGTGTATGATCTGTCTGGCACAGATGCAAACTGTCTTGCATTGGACGGAAGAAGCAAGTTCTCGTTTATGAGTGAAGATGATGAGAAAAGAATCCCGAAGGAGACGATTATTGTTTGTTTTTGTATTTTCAGTCTTTTATTGCTCTTGAAAGTTTGTCATAAGTTAATGAGCTTAAGTCTAAACCAATGGATTTAGTAAACTCATCACATCATCCCTCTGATTAGGGGTAATGAGAATACCTTAAATGTGAAGTCAGATTCTCACACTTAATCACCTTTGATGTAGGATTAAGATCATTAACCTACTTGTGATTACTTAGATGTTTTTGTTGTTTTTGTTTAGTGTTAAGTAATGAGATTAAGCCATAATCAGGGATTAAACAGACTCATTACACCATCCTAATAGAAGGATAATAGATGAGAATGTTTAAGCTGAGGAAAGCTCCTCAACTTAATCCATGATTAGGGATTAAGCTCATGACAAAACAAGCCTTTGATTAAGTGGATTTTATTTAATGATATGATGATGAAGTGAATTCTATGATTTGTAAGACAACTTGAGGGGGACTTGTCCATTAACACTAGGGTTAGTCCTTCTTAACCAATTAAGGAAGAATTAGAACCCTAATGCAAGGCCCAAGTTACAAGTGTGATGTCTTGAGGGTTATTATGTGAATTGATTAAGGGATTTAAACACATTAAGGGTTTAACACCTAGGATTAAAGTTATACACTCCATCCTAAGAGAAGGATGCAGGCATAAGCTTAATCACAAAGCCTTAAAGCCTTTAGGGTTTAGTCCCTGATTATGAGATGAGAAGAGAAGACTCAAAAGGAGACACAAAGGTAAAACTATGAGGGGAGACTAATCAAAATCCTAATTCATTGTCATGCTTGGTTGTTCCTAAGGTTTGTGAGGTTTCCAAGAACAATCTTCAATGGAACCACCAGGAAGCAGATGAACAGGATCAAGAGAAGCAAAGTGACTTGCTTTATTCAAGAAGTCAAGTCACTTGAAGAAAGAAAGCAAGAAGAACAAGAATGAGCAAGCTCAATCTCAAACACAAACAAAAATGCAGCAATGGATGCAAGATAGATGAAAAGAAAGGTTATGAGAAGTGAAGGCAAATCCACTTCTCAAGTTCACTTACCACCTGAAATGTTAGAAAAGGAATGCAATGCAATGCAAAATGGGATGAGATGACATGATGAAAAACAAAACCAGAAGCATGTTGATGATGATAGTGATGCTATGGAGTGCCACAAACATGAGGCAAGGCATGGATATGCTCATACAAGTTCATGGGTGCAAATGGTGCAAGCTTAGAAGCATGGATACACATGAAAAGTTATGAAACATACATGGCATACAACATGGCAAATGCAAGATGCAATGATCAATGATGCTTTCTATATGTCTTATGATGTCAAATGAACCAAATGGATGCTTGAAATGTCATAGCAAGTCATGTTATGCAAGAGAATACAAGAAGGATGCAAAAGAAAGCCCAAATTAGGGTTTATGAATCAAACATCAAACAAAAACCAAAAAACAGAAGCAAACCCTAAGATAAAAAATGGAAAATGCCACCCTAAGAAACCCTAAACCTATACTAAACCAAGGTCCAAAGGGGAAGTCTCAACTCTTAACCAATCTCAAGATATGATTTTTCTAAGTTATTAGGGTTTTTTAGAGTTCTTAACAAAAGAAATGCCAAACAATTTGAAATTGAAGGATAAAATCAAGGCCATTTAATCCTAGAAACTACATGCTAAACACAATGCAATGCAAAAAGAATCAATGTCCAACTCTTCTCAAATAGGCAGAAATGAATTTTTGAACTTAGGATCAAATTAATGCATAAAAAATGATTTAATTCAATGAAAAATTCTTAAAATGCATCAAGATCAAAAAAGAAATTTGGTTTGAAGGTTGGACAATGTTTCTAAATGTCTTAGAACATTTCATGATTTTTTTTGTAATTTTTAAATACCTAAAAGTATTTTTAATTAATTAATTTCCATTAATCAATTAAAAATAATCTTTTAAATATTTAAAAATACTTTTTTAATGATAAAAAAATAAGATAAAAATATTTTTGGGTCTTAAAAATTAATAAAACTTTTAGGAAAAAGTTTCATAGTTTTTAGGAATTTTTAACTATTTTAAATAAATTAAATAAAACAAGTGAAAAGAAAATGAATTAAAAATGAATTAAACTGAAGTATGCACAATGTAGGGTTGAGATTCAATCTGGAAAGGAGACCATTGACCCCGCGCCAGATCCAGTGGTCATAATTCAAACCTGACTAATTAATTTATTAAACCTAATTAAGATTAATTAATCCTGATTAATTGAAAATGACATGATCTCAGCCGCACACTCACACGCGGGAAACAAGATCCAGTGGCTCACATTTAAAACTTGCCCTAACCCTAATTAAATGACTAACCACTTTCAGGTCACCGGAGACGAGCTCCGGTCGTCTTCTCCGGTGACCTTCTCCCCTGAAAACTTCCAAATCCTTCCCTAGGTCACTAAAATGAAATCTAAAATCATGGAAATGCTTCCCACAACCTACTGAACCAAAACCCCATGCCCAAATTCATTTATTTTTCCCCAGAAGCAAGAATCGAGCAAAACAAGTTTTAGGTCACAAAATTTCAGGGACATCATACATGCTCAAAACTCAATGATTTTCGAAACCAAACACATTATCATGACCAGTGGAACGTAGAGAAACAATTAAGAACTTAAAAACAAGCTCCTGGGAAAAAAGTTCATGAAGCTCACCTGAACTGGAGCTCTGACTTCTGGCACTTTCTGGCTACTTTCTTCAGTGCAATCCACTCCACTTGATCCCCAGATGATGTTTGAATGCTCAAGAAGAGTTTATGTTGGCTAGATAATGAGTTTCGAAAGCTCCTGCTTCAACTCAGTTGAAAATGGCTATGGTGAAATAGGCAGCTTCAGGCCATTGTGAGGGGTTGTTTGTGATCCTGAGGGTGAATGGAGAAGGTCTGTGGTGTTTGATGGTATGTTTGTGAGCTGTGGTGAGAGTTTCGAAGGAAACTGCAAAATGAGGTGAAGAATGGCAGTGGGATGTTCTTGCTTGTTTCAGGCCAGGCTCTTGGTGGTTTGAGGTCTATGAAGTGTGGTGAGTTGAATGGTGAAGATGGTTTTTGTGTTTGCAAACTGTGGAGGCAGATTCGAAGCAACTTGCAAGATGAGGTGTTTTTGTGAATGTGTTGTTATGAAGTGTTTCAGCCTTGCCTTGTACATGAAATGGCTTGCAAAATGATAATGTATTTTAATCATATAGGTCAGATGATGTGACCTGGCCTATAGTGATTGGTAAGTTTGCTTTTGCAAAAAGTCAAGTTTTGTGTAAGGCAAGCATGGCTCATGATCTAGGCAAGTACATGGCATGGGCTGCGCAGCAAAGGGTGAGGTGAGAGGCTAGCCAAAGTCAGCATCCAATGTCATAGTTTGTAGGAAGAATGATCATGAGTTTTGCAACTTGTGGCTTTTTGGTTCACATGTGATTCCTTTGTCCAACCAACCATAAAACCATGGGCATTCTTGGTTCATTCTGAATTTTATGACTTAGAGAATGTTTGCATACTGGTTTGGAGTGAATTAGAAGTCACATTGGGCTTTGGTTCATGATCTTGCAAAACTTCCATTTGAGGCATGCCTTGAAAATCAATGATTTTGGCCAACTTTGTCACACCATAACTTTTGATCCAAGAAGAGTTTGATCATGTTCTTGTACTTTTTGAAAAGGGAAAGATGAGATCTACAACTTTCATGACCAAAGTTTTTCCATTTGAAGCATTTTTGGATCAAGAATCAAGGCTTGAAAAATGACCTAAAATGATGCATTCTTGAAAAGTCAACTATGCCCAAAAAGTCAACATTTGCAAAAACCCTAAATTCTTGATTTTTGTGAACTTCAACCTTCTTCCATGATCAAATAAAGATCATATACACTCAAAATGATGAAGATCACCCATTGGTTGGGTCATTGGGGGCCTCAGATGCCCTGATTTTGCACTGACTTGTCTGAAAAATCAACCCTTGATCAGATGACTTCCCCATGGAATTTCTTCATGAAAATTGATATGCATACACCATATAGAGACCAATGGAAACAAGAATGACCAAAAAATTTGGGTTTATGGCCTCTGAAACCAAAACCCTAATTTTCAGTCAACTGTGCAGTCAAACCTGGCTCTGCATCCACCCAAACCCTAGTTCTTGTGATTCTTTTGAATTCTTGGCTTTGTGAGGATGTAATATGATGCTTGAACACATGTAGACCCCTTTGAATTGATTGGTTGCCTTTGGAGTGGCTCAAGATGCCCTGAGATTGCTCAGATCACAAACCCTAGGTGCAGATGACTTAGAAACTATGCAGTGAATCAAAAATGAAACATGAGATGATATGATTGAGCTTATGCATATGAGATGATCACAAGCCATGGTGAAATGGGTGAGGGCAAATTTGGGGTGTTTACAGCTGCCCCTATTCAAACATGAGTTAGCTGTGCAGATTGTAAGCAACGGCTTAACAGGCGAACAAGATAACTTGTGGTTGAATACCAAAGACAGTCCAAAATTTGCACTCACAGAATGAAGAAGAAAAGGGATATAGATTGTAAAAGAAAATAAAGTATATTGTAAAGTGTAGGCGACGGAGGACGACCGTCGAGCAGAGGACGACTGCTGGATAAGGAGTAATGACGGGGACGGCCGACATGCTGGGAAAAGTATACGAAAATAAAGCGATGACGGGGACGGCCGACATGCTGGGGAGAGGGTAAAGCTAAGACGGGGACGGCCGACTAGCTGGGGAAAATAAGATATTATGATGGGGACGGCCATCAAGTAAAGCTGTAAAAATTTCTGGGGGTTAATGAAACATGACGGGGACGGCCATCAAGTTCACAAAGCAAAGTAACCAATGATGGGGACGGCCATCGGGTTAAAAGAAAAGGGACCACGACGGGGACGGCCATCGGGTTAAAGAATGAATGGAATAAACAGATGATGGGGTACGGCCATCAAAGGTGAAGGACGATCACCTAGCAGGGAACGGCTGCTCTGTTGGGGATAAAAGAAATATGATGGGGACGGCCATCAAAGGTGGAGGACGACCACCTGGCAGGGTACGGCTGCCGAAAATATCAACGATGGGGACGGCCATCGGATAGAAAAAGGTCAACGATGGGGACGGCCATCGGACGAGCATGATGGAGGACGACCATCAAGAAGTGGAGGACGACCACTCAGCAGGGGACGGCTGCTCTCAAGGCTTATCAGGACGAATGTCAGATAACCAAAATCAACAATGGGGACGGCCATTGGATAAAGTGATGAAGGACGATCATCAAAAGGTGGAGGACGACCACCTAGCAGGGGACGGCTGCTAAATCAACGATGGGGACGGCCATCGGATGAGCATGATGGAGGACGACCATCAAGAAGTGGAGGACGACCACTCAGCAGGGGACGGCTGCTCTCAGGGTTTATCATAACACAGGACGAGTGTTAGATAAGAGGGAAAATGCTGACGATCTACTGGGGATGTAGTAAACACGGACGAGCGTTTACATCCAAGAAACAAAAGGTATAAGTGTTTGGTATTGTGTATAGATTAAAGATGCAGACGAGCATCCTTAAGACTATGATACGGACGAGTATCAGGTAGAAACAAACTGGCACGTGTTCAGAGATGATGATACGGACGGGTATCAACCGGTTAATAAAGAACACGGACAAATGTTGAATCTGATGGTTCTTCTGGGGGAATAGTAGACACGGACGAGCATCTATATTCAAGAAGACACAAGTGTTTGACACGGTGTATGGATTAAAGATGCGGACGAGCATCCTTAAGGCTATGATACGTGCGAGTATCATGTAGAAACAAACACTAGACGCAATGTTCTGAGATGATGATACGGACGAGTACCAACTGGTTAACAAAGAACAAGGACTACTGTCGAATCTGTGGGGAGATAAGTGATGGTGTATACAAGATACGGACGAGTATCTGTATAAGTGTATCGTGAGTAGTGAGTATATATAGATGAGTGTTTTAACTGCTGGGGAGAATGACACGGACGGGTGCCAAGAGAGCAAAGTGTAATATGAACAAGTATCTGCTATACAAAGTCTAGGCGACTGCACTGGGGATATGACACGGACGGGTGTCAGGAAAGTGTATATATAGGTATGTGTGGGTGCAAAGAGGATGTCTTTGGCTTTCTGCTAGTAATATGACACGGACGGGTGTCATGAAGTATCTGTAATACGGGTGAGAGTGTTCAGACGACTTTACTGGGGAGTGATGATGCGGACGGGTATCAAAAGGAAATATGCTGGTATTTGTGAATATGAGGCAACTGTTTTGCTGGGACTCTGGTGAGGGTTTCTGTACAATGATGATGAACGGTTATTATCCACAAGTGTTAATTCAGAACATGGCTTATGATTATGCTATGCGTTTGACTTTTGCCGTAATGCTCCGTATTAGACGGAATGCTACGCTCTGAGGGGATAATATGATGCAAATGCCATGATTATGCAAAGATATCAAACCGGGATTCGGATCCCGTTGCCGCGAAGATCTCTTGGTTAATCTGTTTGAGGTGAACCTCCCAGCTGGGGATGAGATCATTGGTAGATCTAATAAGATGATATTTGCTTGGGGATATAGGCCACCTAGTTGACATATCCTTCGACATGAGAGACCCAGCTGGGGTTTGTAGAGGCTTTCTTCACTCTGTTGTGATCTTCATGCATTACTCTTCTGGATAGAGGCTGGAACTCTGTGGTGAGATGGTTCCCTGACTTCTGTACTCAGCTGAGGATGAAATGGCAACTCGGCTGGGGAATTCATGAGAGGCAACTCAGCTGGGGAGAGCAACAAGAGGCAACTCAGCTGGGGATAGAGCATTTCGGATGCTGAGATCTTTGGTTGATTTGCCAGCTTGCTGGGATGAAGCATACATGCCCCAAGTTGCGTTCTGGATACCTGCAATCCTGCAAAGATAAGGAAACGCACAAAAGGTCCCGAGGTATCCTTTACTGGATTCCGTCATAGGAGTTAAGTACTTTCGAGAGTAAGTATATTCCCTGTAAGCATGTGTTTTATTTTTATTATTTTCGGGAGAAAAGCATCTGTACTTATGCAATTGATTTTTTAGAGACACCAGACATCCTTTGCAAATAAAAATATACAAAACGAAACATGACTGAAAAATCTGATTTTATTAATTCATGTGCCCTGAATTGGCAAGATACAGTCAAAGAAACATATCTCCTGAAATGAGGAGACTTGTTACAAATTGAGAAACAAGGTGATGGCAGTGTTGATGACGCTTTGAGGAGCTTCCTCTTCTGCTATGACTCGTATGACAATGACGTTCTTCTCGTCTTGCTTTCTGAAAAAGGTTGATTCTGATCGGAGCTTGGTCCTTTGGAGTTTTAACCAAGTTGCTGACAATACAGACGAATTCAGAATGCAGTTGTTCGCTTATTCCCTTATTTTGCATGGATCGCCCTTTCGGGTTTTCAATCCATCGGGATACCCATTCTTGCCTGAGTTGTCCAATGCGGCTTTTCAACTCAGCGGGTGTACATTTTTTCATTTATTTCCCTTATTTTTGCCCGAGTCTTTTATTCTGTTTTTGACTCGCCGGGATGCCCTATTTTTGCCTGGACTTACATTCTGTTTTTATGTCCAGCGGGTCATTTTTATGCGAAGTATTTTTTAACTGCATCTGAATTCACAGGGGACGGGAAATCTTCACCATCCATGGTGCTGAGCATCAGTGCTCCACCAGAGAAAACTTTCTTTACCACGAATGGCCCTTCATAGTTTGGAGTCCATTTGCCCCTGTGGTCTGTATGAGGAGGGAGAATTCTTTTCAACACAAGATCTCCCACTTGGTACTCTCGATGCCTGACTTTCTGATCGAAGGCTCTCTTCATTCTCTTCTGATACAATTGTCCATGACATATTGCAGCCAATCTCTTCTCTTCAATCAGACTCAGTTGCTCGTATCGGGACCTAACCCACTCTGCTTCGTTCAGCTTAACATCCATCAATACTCTCAAAGAGGGTAATTCAACTTCAACAGGTAGGACTGCTTCCATCCCATATACAAGCTGATACGGTGTTGCCCCAGTGGATGTCCTGATTGACGTGCGGTACCCATGCAAGGCAAACGGTAGCATTTCATGCCAGTCTTTGTAAGTGACTACCATCTTCTGCACAATCTTCTTGATATTCTTATTTGCCGCCTCAACAGCACCATTCATCTTTGGTCTGTAAGGAGAAGAATTGTGATGTTGAATCTTGAAGTCCCGGCACAGCTCTGCCATCATCTTGTTGTTTAGATTAGAACCATTATCAGTAATGATTTGTTCGGGAACTCCGTACCGACAGATGATATCTCTCTTCAGAAATCTGGCTACCACTTGCCTTGTGACGTTTGCATATGAGGCTGCTTCAACCCACTTAGTGAAATAGTCGATGGCGACCAGGATGAACCTGTGGCCGTTTGAAGCAGTTGGCTCGATCTTGCCAATCATATCAATGCCCCACATGGCGAAGGGCCATGGTGAAGACATGATGTTCAAAGGATTGGGAGGTACATGCACCTTATCCGCATAGATCTGGCATTTGTGGCATTTTCTGGCGTAAGCACAACAGTCCGCATCCATTGTGATCCAATAATAGCCCGATCTTAACAACTTCTTAGCCATTGCATGTCCTCCAGCATGGGTACCAAAAGAGCCTTCATGCACTTCATGCATCAACAAATCTGCTTCCGTCTTGTCAACACATCTGAGGAGTACCATATCAAAGTTCCTCTTGTATAAAGACCCATCAGTGTTCAGAAAGAAACTTCCAGCAAGCCTTCTCAAAGTCTTCTTATCATTGGAAGATGCCCCAGGTGGGTATGTTTGATCCTTCAAGAAGCACTTAATATCATGGAACCAAGGCTTATCATCCTCGACAACATCTGCTGCGAATACATACGCTGGTCTATCAAGTCTCGATACTGAAATCTGAGGTACAAAGTTAGCAGCTTGAACTTTGATCATGGACGAAATGGTAGCTAAGGCATCTGCAAACTGATTCTCATCCCGAGGGATATACTCAAGTTTGACTGTTGTGAAGAAAGTCAATAACCTTCTTGTATAATCCCTGTAAGGTATCAGATGATCCTGGTGTGTATACCACTTCCCGTTGGTCTGATTGATTACCAAAGCTGAATCTCCGAATACGGTCAATGTCTTGATCCTGAGGTCAATGGCCTCTTCAAGACCCATAATGCAAGCTTCGTATTCAGCTTCGTTGTTAGTGCAGTTGAAAGTGAGTTTTGCCGAGAAAGGCATGTGAACTCCTTTGGGTGTAATGAGTACTGCACCAACACCACGACCATTCATGTTAACAGCCCCATCAAACATCATAGTCCATTCTTCTTCTGGGTCAGGCCCTTCAGTGTGAATAGGCTCTTCATGATCTTTTGATTTTATGAACATGATGTCTTCATCAGGGAAGTCAAATCTCATAGGTTGGTAGTCATCAATGGGTTGCTCAGCAAGATATTCAGACAACACACTGCCCTTGATGGCTTTTTGAGAAGTGTATTGGATGTCGTATTCTGTGAGAATCATCTGCCATCTTGCAACCCGTCCGGTAAGAGCTGGCTTCTCGAAAATGTACTTAACTGGGTCCATTTTGGATATCAACAAAGTAGTGTGGGTCAACATATACTGTCTCAGTCGGCGAGCAGCCCACGCTAAAGCACAGCAAGTTTTCTCGAGCAGTGAATAACGTTGTTCACAGTCGGTAAACTTTTTGCTTAGGTAGTATATTGCATACTCTTTTCGACCAGACTCGTCATGCTGGCCCAGCACACACCCCATTGACTCTTCTAATACTGTCAAGTACATTATCAGAGGTCTTCCTTCAACTGGAGGCATAAGGATTGGAGGTTCTTGCAGATATTCCTTGATCTTGTCAAAAGCCTTCTGGCAGTCTTCATTCCAACTGACCGTTTGTTCTTTTCTTAATAGCTTGAACAAGGGTTCGCAGGTTGCTGTGAGGTGAGATATGAACCGTGAGATATAGTTCAATCGACCTAAGAACCCTCGAACTTCTTTCTCTGTTTTCGGTGCAGGCATCTCTTGGATGGCTTTGACTTTATCAGGGTCCACTTCAATCCCTTTCTCGCTTACAATAAAACCCAGCAGCTTACCAGATCTCACCCCGAATGTGCATTTGTTGGGGTTCAACTTCAGTTGGTACTTTCTCAGACGCTTGAACAACTTGAGCAGATTCACCAGATGATCTTCTTCAGTAAGGGACTTGGCAATCATATCATCCACATAACATTCTATCTCTCTGTGGATCATATCGTGGAATAATGTTACCATAGCCCGTTGATACGTTGCACCGGCATTCTTGAGCCCAAATGGCATTACCTTGTAGCAGAACGTGCCCCAGGGTGTGATGAATGTTGTCTTCTCCATGTCTTCAGGTGACATTTTAATCTGGTTGTATCCTGAAAATCCATCCATGAAGGAGAATACCGAGAACTGAGCCGTGTTATCAACCAATACATCAATGTGAGGTAATGGGAAATCATCTTTCGGGCTGGCTCTGTTCAGATCCCGGTAGTCGACACACATCCTTACTTTGCCGTCCTTCTTAGGCACAGGTACTATATTAGCAACCCACGGCGGGTAGCTAGTTACAGCAAGGAACCCGACGTCCCATTGCTTTTGTACCTCCTCCTTGATTTTCATAGCCATGTCTGGACGAGTACGGCGCATCTTCTGTTTAACCGGTGGGCACTCTTCTCTCAAAGGCAGCTTGTGCACGACAATATCGGTATCCAACCCTGGCATGTCTTGATACGACCAAGCAAACACATCCACATACTCTTGAAGTAGATCAACCAGTTGCTTCTTCACTGAGTCTTGCAGGCAGGCCCCGATTTTAACCTCTTTCACGTCTTCCTCTGTACCAAGATTAACCACTTCAACCTCCTCCTGGTGAGGGGTAATAACCTTTTCCTCTTGTCTTAACAACCTGGCTAGCTCTTCAGGAAGCTCATATTCTTCTTCAACCCCTTCATCAGCTTGATTGATCGGATTGTCAAAGTCATACGATGTCATAGCCGTGCTGTTGTCGGTGCTGTCAGGAAGGCACTCTCTGCAAGGGTTAAGTTTGTTCATTTTAGTGATTTGATTTTAATCTTTATTTAGAACAGTGAAACGAAATTGTCATTTTGAAAACACCGCCATTTATTTTTTGTACAAAAAGAAAAATGGAAAAACAGTGAACGAAAAGAAAAAGACTCGTTTGCAAAAAGATGTCTGATAATTCATTAATTGATCTTGTTTGCACAAAAAGTACAGATGGCCCGATTACAAAATGAGTCTTGTCATCTTGGGCAAGATGCAAGACTTTGATGCATGCTTATAAAATACAGGAAATAATAATTACTCTGATCGAGTAACTCTTATAATTTCCTGGGAAGACCAGTTCGAGACACTGCTCCCCGGGATCTTTGGACGAATCCAGCTTTCCAGGTTGCGCTCCTCTTCCAGCTCGTCTTCCAGACAGTTGATAGCATCGGGGGTAAGCATCCCCCCACTGACAAAACCGGGCTTCTCAGCAGCCTTTGCTTGATGTTGAGTTGGTCTGTAACCCAACCCAAATTTGTCTTTCTTCTCCTCCACAGCTAAAACTTTGCCCCAGCCCAGGGCGGTCCCTTCCTCAACAACCTTCCGGGCTTGTCGGTAAGATGACATTGGAGTACCAGATACAGCAGATGCTTCATTCACATTCAAAGCTTCAAACCCCTGGCTCATTGTTTCATGGATCTCTCCATCCATTTCAATGTACTTATAGGTTGCCAGGTGGCTGACAAAAATGTCCTCCTCTCCACAGATTGTGACAACTTGGCCTTCCCACTCAAATTTTAACTTTTGGTGAAGGGTAGACGTTATTGCGCCGGCGGTGTGAATCCAGGGTCTACCCAACAAACAGCTGTAGGCGGGCTGAATGTCCATCACATAAAAGATAGTTTTAAAGGTCTGTGGGCCAATTGTCACAGGTAGCTCAATCTCTCCCAGAACCGATCTCTTAGAACCATCAAAGGCTCTTACCACCAGGTTGCTGGGTCTTAATGCCAAACCATCATGTTCTAGATTCACCAGAGCCTTCTTTGGTAAGACATTCAGGGATGAACCTGTGTCTACCAGCACATGAGAAAGGACAGCTCCTTTGCATTCCATGGTGATGTGCAAGGCTTTGTTATGGTTACGGCCGTCCGCTGTCAAGTCAGTATTGGTGAACCCTAGCCCATTGCTAGCAGTAACATTTCCAACCACGGTTTCCAACTGGTTGACAGTAATCTCTTCAGGCACGTAAGCTGCGTGCAAGACTTTGAGTAATGCATTCCGATGAGCTTCGGAACACATCAGCAGTGAGAGGATAGAGATTTTGGATGGCGTTTGGTGAAGCTGATCCACAATTTTGTAATCACTCTTTTTGATGATTCGCATAAACTCATCAACTTCTTGATCGAATGGTGTCTTCAAGGCTTCTTTAACAACTTGATCTTCCTGCACTGGGCTCTTTCCTTTGGCCTTGGCAGCAGCTTCTGCTTCGGCAGTAGGTCTTTGAATTGGTGGAGCAAAGAGACGTCCGCTTCGAGTGAAGCCTCCGCCTCCCCCCACATTGTCAATTTGTGGTGCAGGTGTTGATGTTTCAAGAGTGATTCTTTTTCCTTCGCAGTATACGTCAGAGCCATAGTGCCAAGGGATGGCCCTATTGCTTTCATATGGTACAGGTCCAGGCACCGTGACAGTGACTGGACTGATTGCTGCTGCTGAAGGGACTGTAATTGTTCGTGGGTCATAAAAGATTGTAACTGGTGCTCTGGTGGGAGCAGCACCTTCTGAATGGTAGGCAGAGTCGTTTTCCGGATCATAGAATATCGTGACAGTGGAGACATCTTCTTGATTTGTTGCTGGTGTTGTAGGAGATATTGTCGGAAGAAATGATGTTGTTGTCGTAGGAGATTCAAAATGGAGTGAATCTGAGGTTGTAGCAGGAAGATTTGTTGTGAACTGATCGGTTGAGATGATGGATGAAGTACTTGTTGATGAAACCGAAGAATTGTCAGGAACAATAGTTGCTGCAGTTGTAGGAGGTTATGAAACCGTTGTTGATGAGATTGCTGGATTTGTTGGAAATGATGTGGTGATCTGAAGTTGGCCACTCTGAATAAGGACATCTATGCCATTCCTCAAATTATCGCACCCATTTACGGAGATATTGCAGTAAGCACAACCCAATTCACACCCTGGGAACATCTGACATTCCAAGAGCTGAGCCTTGATTTCCACCAACGGTGTCCTGATCTGTCCCACACTGGTTATTAAATAAGACGGCTTGTCTTCTTCAATAGTGTTAATTCTAGGACCACCGTGGTTTGGCATCGGATTCTTATTGACATTGGGTGGTGGTGCGAAATTCAGAGCCTTGGAGTCTACCAGGTCTTGTACCTTCATATGCAGAGCCCTGCATTTTTCTGTACTGTGGCCAGGTGCGTTTGAATGAAAAGCACACCTAGCATTGGAGTCATAGTTCCTTGGTAGACTGTTGGGATCCGGAGGTGCCAACGTTCTTAGCTCAACCAGGTTGAGTTTCAGAAGCTGTGGCAGCAATGTAGCATATGGCATTGGAATCGGATCGATCACTCTGTTAGCTTGAGATGGCCTCTGCTGAAATGGCCTCTGTTGACTGTTGTTGTTGGTGTTGCTGTTGTTGTAATTCCTTGGAGGATACTGATTTTGCTGATGGTACTGAGGTTGTTGTTGATAGCTTTGTTGAGGAGGTTGGTAGACTGGCGGAGGATGAGCTGGAGCAGGAATGGTGACTGCTGTTATTGACCTCTGAACATATTGGGGCCTGCCCCTGTTGGAATGGATGGCATTGGTCTCGCCAGTTCTTCTCGGGCCTGCAAAAGGCTTTCTTGTACTACTGGACGAACTTGCACCGTTGTCTGAGATCTTTCCCATTTTTAACAAGCTTTCAATTCTCTCCCCGGCTATGACAACATCTGCAAAGATAGTGGAAGAGAAAGCTGCCAACCTGTCAATATATGTTCCCTGAAGGGTGTTCATGAACATATCCGCCATTTCCCGTTCAGGCATAGGTGGTTGAACAGCAGCAGCCAGTTGCCTCCATCTCTGTGCATATTCTCGGAAACTTTCCCTTGACGACTGTGACATTCCCATTAGGAGGGTCCTGTTGGGTGCCATGTCTAGATTATACTGATACTGTCTGATGAAGGCCTCTGCCAGGTCCTTCCAGCATCTAATAGTTGCCCTTGTCAAGTGAGAGTACCATTCTCTCGACGCTCCAGTTAAGCTATCTTCAAAATAGAACATCCACAATTTCTCATCCATTGTATAGGCCTTCAGCCTTCCCAGAAATGACTGTAAGTGAGTCCGGGGGCATGAAGTCCCATTATACTTTTCGAAACAAGGAGGCTTGAACTTATGGGGGATCCTGACCCCGTCTACCAAACCCATGTCCATAACGTCGAAGCCCAAAGAGTTTTGAGATTCTAAGGACCTTAACTTCTCAGCTATTTCATCCAATCTTCTATCATAAGCCTCTTCCCCAGCACCCATTACTGTGAATTGGTCTTCTTGAGGGTCTTCCTGTAGCACCCTTCCTGCTGTGGCAGTCCCTTGTATATTGACAGGGATGTTGGCCTCTGGATGGAGATGGGGTCCAAAAACTGGGGGATTGACATGAGGTTGGACCCTCTCGTTGTTACTTGTGCCAGCAGTTCCCACATGGGGCTCCTCTTGATTCCTCCCTTCTACCAAAGCTCTGAGCCTCTCCTGGCTTTGAGCTAAGTTGTTCATTACTTCCATGAACTGTGTTATCTGAGTTCTCATCTCCAACCTTTCGTTGGCCATCTGGTTTCTGACCTCCGTAAGGTCCTGCTGCATCTGATCCATTTGAATGCCCGGAAGGTTATTTCGGGTTGGATAACGGTGCGGACGGTTGAGGGGAAAAACTCGGCGCCTAGCAATAGTTCCTGAACATCGCAACAGAGGTTAGCAACAATAAAACAAAACCTACAAAACAAACAAAGGGTTAGCATGCAATGCAGTTATGCTTATTTGTTCTCAAGGTATCCGGTTTGGCCTTCAGTTTTGACCCTTCCAGACCCTTGAAGATGCTGCTGAATGTTGCTTCCGAAGTAAACTAACATGAATATATTACATAAGGTGAAATAATACAACTTGTTCATTTTACAACACAAGCCCCTTAAGGGGTCAAAATACATCACAAAAAGTAAAAGTACATGGAATAGAAACAACAACAAGCAAATGGTCAAACACCAAGGCTAAACTCATCCTCACGAACTTCCTTGAGAAGTGCTTCGGTCACAGGATCAGCCGGCCGCTCCGTGAGATTCCGGATAAGGAGGTTCCGGGTTGCAATAGCTGCTGCTAGTTTCTTGTGCTGAGTTTGGTCCTTGGACCTCTTCACCCCTGCTTTAATCTTTAATTCTGCTATCTCCCTCTGGGCTGCTGCCAGGGCTTCTTGTTGTTCTTTTGCATTAGCTTCAAGTTGCTCCATCTTGTCTTGAACTCTCTTGTCTTCCAGGGTACGAGCTTCGGTGATCCTGACCCACCGGGCTTGACTCTCCTTCAAATACAAGTCTGTCCTTGCTCTCTGGAACTGGGCTTCTTTGCAAGCATTCTTCAGAATTTGTTCACCAGCCTTTGACTTTTTGATATAATCCCCAGACTTTTCAATCTTAGTCAAATGCTCCACTCTCAGCTTCTCCAATCTCTCAATCTCCCTCATACCTTCACTCCTCTCCCGGAGGGTCTTCTGCAAAGCCTGGGTTAGCTTCTCATTTCTTTCCTTCAAGCTCTCAAACTCTTCCAAACTGATGGTGGCAGGGGGTGGTGCTGAAGATGACTCAGGCATGTCTTCTATGGTAAAGGGCATCCCAGAGAATTGGGCCCTGGCACGGGACCACTCATAATATTGTGCTGATGCCACATTATTACACTTCCCCAGAATGGTGACTCCCTTGGTTTGAACATTATCCCAGGCCCAGGCAGCCTGCCTAACAACAGCCAAACTAATCTTGTTCTCACAATACAGGGTCTCCACCAAGTCCTGTGCCCTGGGAGTGTGGACCAGTGCATAGCCCAGTTGCCTTCTGAACAGCAGAGGATTATAATTGATGCTACCCTTAACTCCTATCAAAGGCACATTAGGAAAATGCCCACAGCTGGTGATGATATCCCTGCCCTTGGTGCTCTGAGTGCACCATCTGATGTCTGCTGAAGTTAGAACAGTGAGTCTCTTAGCCCAGTTGCTCTGCTGATGAGGGTTTAAAAATGCATCTGTCCTGGGTAGGCGCCTGAGAAGCCAAGTGTGAAACAATGGAGCACAAAACCTCACTAATCTCCCCCTCTGCTTTTCGTTCCTCTGATGCACTGAATAGTAAAGATCCCCCAATAAAGTTGGCACTGGGTTCTTCAAGATGAACAGATGGATTGCATTCTTGCTAATGAATCGAGGCTCATCTGCAAACAATACAATTCCATATATACTCAAGGCCAGTAAAGCACAAACAGCTTTCCACTCTCCTAGAGAAGCTTTCAGGATAGCTTGAGAGATTAAGAAATCCAGATGGAAACCAAGAATTCCAGCCTTAGAGGTCAAATGCTGCTCGATCAAAACAGGTTCCAGATGCAAAGCCTTTGCTACCTCTCCATTGCTTGGGAAAGCCATCTCAGGATTGAAAGGAATTTCTCTCCTGATAGGCATACCAACTAATGAGGAGTATTCTTCCAATAAGGGGCCCAACTGAAAGTCTTGAAAAGTAAAACATCTCAATGGAGGATCATAAAACTGAATGCAGGTGTGGATGAGGCTCCTCTGTGAAGGGTCCAGATCCATAACCATGTCCAGTATATCTCCATAACTCTCCCTGAACAAAGGTATGTGATCTGGAGTGATCAGGGTTTGAATCCTCCTGATGTCTGATAACTCTGGCTGGAAGAAGTGATAGGTGACATTGCTCTTTTTAGGAGCCATGATGTTGAAGACTGAGTAAAGACAGGTGCTGATGACAATGCTGAAGAAGTGGGTCACTGACTGGCTGGTGCAGGTGATAACTGAAGCAGATAGCTGATGAAGACAAGTCAAAACTGAAGATGGGGTCAAAACCAAAACCAAATGAGGATGGATACCCTGAAACACAAATAAGCAAATGTCAATATGATGCAATGATTATGTATGCAAATGATATGCAAAGGGTCTGTGACTGAGCTGGATCTGATCAAATTGTTCTGACATAGGTCCAAGTGTGCTCAAGAATTCCAGATGGAGGTCTATAAATCCAGTAACCAAGGTGGGGGACTCAAATAAAGAGCCACATGTCCAGGGTTTTAGAATCACAAGAACTGTCCAACATGGAGTACTCTTAACAAACAAAGTAACAGGGTATTCTGAGGTCAGGGTACCTGCAAACCTGTAAACAGCCCAACCCCCTCACAGGTGGTGTTCTAAAACAAGGATCCTCAGACTTGGATTAGTTATGAGAAGTGTAAACACTTCTAACCCGGAGGTACAGTGTTTACAATAACCATAACAATTCCTCCTCTAATTCACCTCAGTTTCTGAAGGTCAATACTAAAGGTCATCCAGACTTAGCAGGCTTCCCAGATAGCCCTAGCATTGCAGGAAATCTGCAACACAGAGTTCTCAAGAAGAAACCCACATCTGAACCGTGTTTCATATTCCCGCACCAGACCGAAATGGAATGGGAAAGAATATGATTCACTCTAGACTAGGTGTCACTCAGGTCCCAGGTATAGGACCTTAACTCTCAATAGAACCCCACCCACCAAAGAAAAACCAGATCCAGCCAGCAGTACAGTATGACAATATGGTATAATGCAAAAGCAATAAAGAAAGCAGTAAAGCAAACTGTACATAAATCAAAAATAAAATACATACAAACACAAATAAGCACATAACACCCCCAATAAACACAAATCAATCAAGCGCTAGGAGGAACCCACAAAAAGAACCAGAAGCCCTGGTTGCAATATAAGGGTCCCCAGCAGAGTCGCCAAGCTGTCGCTCCCGACAAATGAAACTAAGTCAGATGAAGGTACAGACGCGAACGGTCGGCAAAGGGAACAATGAGAACACACAGCCGTGAACTCACTGGAGAATGAATAGAGTCGCCAGCTAGGCATTTTTATCCCGGAGGAAAGGTAATGCTGCATAAACCTAGAAAAAGATGGATAAGACGGTTTGCGAACCAGAGAGACTGAGAAAGGGGGTTGGTCACAACCTGGGAAGGTATTAGCACCCAGATTGTCCGTCGTACTCGACGGGATCCACGCTTAAAAGATTTGTGTTTTAAAGGGGTAGTGTCAGTGCAATCTGTGTATAAAAGAGCTGGGAAAGGATGTACAGGTGTCAGTGTAAGAGGAGTGAAGTGTAAAGTGTATAAATGATGTGTCAGTGTAAAAGAGAAAGAGGTGCAATGCTCAAGATTATGAGGCTTAAAGCTGGAAAAAGGGGGAATACACAGAGACTTTTGTTCGATAACCGTTAAGTTATGCCTACGTATCCTCTCGTGCAATGAGGAAGTCAGAACACCGTAGTTCGACCCAAAGAGACTGAAAGATGAAATGACTTGTGAACTGCTTGCTTGCCTATGCTCAAGTGTATGATCTGTCTGGCACAGATGCAAACTGTCTTGCATTGGACGGAAGAAGCAAGTTCTCGTTTATGAGTGAAGATGATGAGAAAAGAATCCCGAAGGAGACGATTATTGTTTGTTTTTGTATTTTCAGTCTTTTATTGCTCTTGAAAGTTTGTCATAAGTTAATGAGCTTAAGTCTAAACCAATGGATTTAGTAAACTCATCACATCATCCCTCTGATTAGGGGTAATGAGAATACCTTAAATGTGAAGTCAGATTCTCACACTTAATCACCTTTGATGTAGGATTAAGATCATTAACCTACTTGTGATTACTTAGATGTTTTTGTTGTTTTTGTTTAGTGTTAAGTAATGAGATTAAGCCATAATCAGGGATTAAACAGACTCATTACACCATCCTAATAGAAGGATAATAGATGAGAATGTTTAAGCTGAGGAAAGCTCCTCAACTTAATCCATGATTAGGGATTAAGCTCATGACAAAACAAGCCTTTGATTAAGTGGATTTTATTTAATGATATGATGATGAAGTGAATTCTATGATTTGTAAGACAACTTGAGGGGGACTTGTCCATTAACACTAGGGTTAGTCCTTCTTAACCAATTAAGGAAGAATTAGAACCCTAATGCAAGGCCCAAGTTACAAGTGTGATGTCTTGAGGGTTATTATGTGAATTGATTAAGGGATTTAAACACATTAAGGGTTTAACACCTAGGATTAAAGTTATACACTCCATCCTAAGAGAAGGATGCAGGCATAAGCTTAATCACAAAGCCTTAAAGCCTTTAGGGTTTAGTCCCTGATTATGAGATGAGAAGAGAAGACTCAAAAGGAGACACAAAGGTAAAACTATGAGGGGAGACTAATCAAAACCCTAATTCATTGTCATGCTTGGTTGTTCCTAAGGTTTGTGAGGTTTCCAAGAACAATCTTCAATGGAACCACCAGGAAGCAGATGAACAGGATCAAGAGAAGCAAAGTGACTTGCTTTATTCAAGAAGTCAAGTCACTTGAAGAAAGAAAGCAAGAAGAACAAGAATGAGCAAGCTCAATCTCAAACACAAACAAAAATGCAGCAATGGATGCAAGAGAGATGAAAAGAAAGGTTATGAGAAGTGAAGGCAAATCCACTTCTCAAGTTCACTTACCACCTGAAATGTTAGAAAAGGAATGCAATGCAATGCAAAATGGGATGAGATGACATGATGAAAAACAAAACCAGAAGCATGTTGATGATGATAGTGATGCTATGGAGTGCCACAAACATGAGGCAAGGCATGGATATGCTCATACAAGTTCATGGGTGCAAATGGTGCAAGCTTAGAAGCATGGATACACATGAAAAGTTATGAAACATACATGGCATACAACATGGCAAATGCAAGATGCAATGATCAATGATGCTTTCTATATGTCTTATGATGTCAAATGAACCAAATGGATGCTTGAAATGTCATAGCAAGTCATGTTATGCAAGAGAATACAAGAAGGATGCAAAAGAAAGCCCAAATTAGGGTTTATGAATCAAACATCAAACAAAAACCAAAAAACAGAAGCAAACCCTAAGATAAAAAATGGAAAATGCCACCCTAAGAAACCCTAAACCTATACTAAACCAAGGTCCAAAGGGGAAGTCTCAACTCTTAACCAATCTCAAGATATGATTTTTCTAAGTTATTAGGGTTTTTTAGAGTTCTTAACAAAAGAAATGCCAAACAATTTGAAATTGAAGGATCAAATCAAGGCCATTTAATCCTAGAAACTACATGCTAAACACAATGCAATGCAAAAATAATCAATGTCCAACTCTTCTCAAATAGGCAGAAATGAATTTTTGAACTTAGGATCAAATTAATGCATAAAAAATGATTTAATTCAATGAAAAATTCTTAAAATGCATCAAGATCAAAAAAGAAATTTGGTTTGAAGGTTGGACAATGTTTCTAAATGTCTTAGAACATTTCATGAATTTTTTTGTAATTTTTAAATACCTAAAAGTATTTTTAATTAATTAATTTCCATTAATCAATTAAAAATAATCTTTTAAATATTTAAAAATACTTTTTTAATGATAAAAAAATAAGATAAAAATATTTTTGGGTCTTAAAAATTATTAAAACTTTTAGGAAAAAGTTTCATAGTTTTTAGGAATTTTTAACTATTTTAAATAAATTAAATGAAACAAGTGAAAAGAAAATGAATTAAAAATGAATTAAACTGAAGTATGCACAATGTAGGGTTGAGATTCAATCTGGAAAGGAGACCATTGACCCCGCGCCAGATCCAGTGGTCATAATTCAAACCTGACTAATTAATTTATTAAACCTAATTAAGATTAATTAATCCTGATTAATTGAAAATGACATGATCTCAGCCGCACACTCACACGCGGGAAACAAGATCCAGTGGCTCACATTTAAAACTTGCCCTAACCCTAATTAAATGACTAACCACTTTCAGGTCACCGGAGACGAGCTCCGGTCGTCTTCTCCGGTGACCTTCTCCCCTGAAAACTTCCAAATCCTTCCCTAGGTCACTAAAATGAAATCTAAAATCATGGAAATGCTTCCCACAACCTACTGAACCAAAACCCCATGCCCAAATTCATTTATTTTTCCCCAGAAGCAAGAATCGAGCAAAACAAGTTTTAGGTCACAAAATTTCAGGGACATCATACATGCTCAAAACTCAATGATTTTCGAAACCAAACACATTATCATGACCAGTGGAACGTAGAGAAACAATTAAGAACTTAAAAACAAGCTCCTGGGAAAAAAGTTCATGAAGCTCACCTGAACTGGAGCTCTGACTTCTGGCACTTTCTGGCTACTTTCTTCAGTGCAATCCACTCCACTTGATCCCCAGATGATGTTTGAATGCTCAAGAAGAGTTTATGTTGGCTGGATAATGAGTTTCGAAAGCTCCTGCTTCAACTCAGTTGAAAATGGCTATGGTGAAATAGGCAGCTTCAGGCCATTGTGAGGGGTTGTTTGTGATCCTGAGGGTGAATGGAGAAGGTCTGTGGTGTTTGATGGTATGTTTGTGAGCTGTGGTGAGAGTTTCGAAGGAAACTGCAAAATGAGGTGAAGAATGGCAGTGGGATGTTCTTGCTTGTTTCAGGCCAGGCTCTTGGTGGTTTGAGGTCTATGAAGTGTGGTGAGTTGAATGGTGAAGATGGTTTTTGTGTTTGCAAACTGTGGAGGCAGATTCGAAGAAACTTGCAAGATGAGGTGTTTTTGTGAATGTGTTGTTATGAAGTGTTTCAGCCTTGCCTTGTACATGAAATGGCTTGCAAAATGATAATGTATTTTAATCATATAGGTCAGATGATGTGACCTGGCCTATAGTGATTGGTAAGTTTGCTTTTGCAAAAAGTCAAGTTTTGTGTAAGGCAAGCATGGCTCATGATCTAGGCAAGTACATGGCATGGGCTGCGCATCAAAGGGTGAGGTGAGAGGCTAGCCAAATTCAGCATCCAATGTCATAGTTTGTAGGAAGAATGATCATGAGTTTTGCAACTTGTGGCTTTTTGGTTCACATGTGATTCCTTTGTCCAACCAACCATAAAACCATGGGCATTCTTGGTTCATTCTGAATTTTATGACTTAGAGAATGTTTGCATACTGGTTTGGAGTGAATTAGAAGTCACATTGGGCTTTGGTTCATGATCTTGCAAAACTTCCATTTGAGGCATGCCTTGAAAATCAATGATTTTGGCCAACTTTGTCACACCATAACTTTTGATCCAAGAAGAGTTTGATCATGTTCTTGTACTTTTTGAAAAGGGAAAGATGAGATCTACAACTTTCATGACCAAAGTTTTTCCATTTGAAGCATTTTTGGATCAAGAATCAAGGCTTGAAAAATGACCTAAAATGATGCATTCTTGAAAAGTCAACTATGCCCAAAAAGTCAACATTTGCAAAAACCCTAAATTCTTGATTTTTGTGAACTTCAACCTTCTTCCATGATCAAATAAAGATCATATACACTCAAAATGATGAAGATCACCCATTGGTTGGGTCATTGGGGGCCTTAGATGCCCTGATTTTGCACTGACTTGTCTGAAAAATCAACCCTTGATCAGATGACTTCCCCATGGAATTTCTTCATGAAAATTGATATGCATACACCATATAGAGACCAATGGAAACAAGAATGACCAAAAAATTTGGGGTTATGGCCTCTGAAACCAAAACCCTAATTTTCAGTCAACTGTGCAGTCAAACCTGGCTCTGCATCCACCCAAACCCTAGTTCTTGTGATTCTTTTGAATTCTTGGCTTTGTGAGGATGTAATATGATGCTTGAACACATGTAGACCCCTTTGAATTGATTGGTTGCCTTTGGAGTGGCTCAAGATGCCCTGAGATTGCTCAGATCACAAACCCTAGGTGCAGATGACTTAGAAACTATGCAGTGAATCAAAAATGAAACATGAGATGATATGATTGAGCTTATGCATATGAGATGATCACAAGCCATGGTGAAATGGGTGAGGGCAAATTTGGGGTGTTTACAATGGGGAAAACCCTCCTACGAGCAATGTTTCCTGAAACCACAACAAAGTGAGAAAACAACAACAAAAATACCTACAAAACAAAGAATGAGGTTAGTATGCAATGCAGTATGTCTATTTGTCTTCCAAGGGTATCCGACTTGGTTATTTGGTTTTGACCTTCCAGACCTCGAGGAATGATGATGTTGAAGAGAAATGAAGCCCAAAGGATAACACACAAATCATATATTACAAATGCAAATATACATAGTTTATGATTACAACAAGTTCCCATGATGGGTCAAAATACAACAAAATCAACAAAAGTACAAACAAAATGAAGTACAAGTACAAAGAAATTAAACATCCATCCCATAGTCATCCTCTTTGACTTCCTTCAGGAGAGCATCAGTCACTGGTCCAACTAGATGCTCTGTGATGGTCCTGATAAGATGGTTCCTGGTAGCAATGGCACTTATCAATTTCTTATACTTGTCTTGGTCTTTTGATCTCTTCAACCCCACCCTGAGTTTCAACTTGGATATTTCTTTCTGTGCTGCTAACAAGGCTTCCTGACTCTTCTTCTCATTAGCTTCTAGCTGCTCTATCCTAGCCTGGGTCTTCTGATCTTCTGTTGAACGAGCCTCAATAATTTTGATCCATCTAGCCTGACTCTCTTCCAAGTAGTGCTCAGCTATGGCTTTCTGAATCTTAGCTTCTTTGCAAGCATTCTTAAATACCAACTCCCCTGCTCGGGCCCTTCTGATGTAATCATCTGTCTTCTCAATCTTGGTCATATGCTCGATCCGGAGCTTCTCTAACCTCTCATTGTCTAGGAGACTATCATTCCTCTCACAGAGGGTCTTCTTCAGAGCTTCAGAAAGCTAGGTATTCCTCTCTTTCAACTTCTCAAACTCCTCTAAACTGACTGTAGCTATAGTCTCCATTGTTGATGGTCCAGGCACATCCTCCAGGGTGAATGGCATGCAGGTGATCTGTCCTTTAATACGAGACCAATCAATATACTGAGATGAAGCTATGTTGTTGCACTTGCCAAGAATGGCAATCCCTTTTGTCTGAATGTTATCCCAAGCCCAGGTTGCTTGTTGGACGATAGCATGATTATTCTGAATGTCACAGTAAAGGGTTTTTGATAAGTCCTGCTCTCTTGGTGGATGTACTAAAGAATACCCTAGTTTCCTTTTGAACAGCAAAAGATTGTAGTTGATGCAACCCTTCACTCCAATAAGAGGTACATTGGGATATTGCCCACAGCTTGTGATTATGTCCCTGCCCTTGGTGCTCTGTGTGCACCACCTGATATCTTCTGAAGCGAGAGCAATCATTCTCTTAACCCAATTTCTTGACTAATGAGGATTCAGGAAAGCTTCCGTCTTTGGCAAGCGTCTCAATAGCCAACAGTAGAAGAGAGGTGCACAACATCTGATTAATCTTCCCCTCTGTTTCTCATTCCTTTGATGCACTGAGTAATAGAAATCTTTGAGCAAGGTAGGAACTGGATTCTTCAGCAAGAAGAGATGGATAGCACTCTTGTTTACAAACTTAGGCTCGTCTGCAAACAAGATGATACCATATATGCTAAGGGCTAAAAGAGCACAAACAGTGTCCCATTTCCCTTCTGCAGCATGACTGGTGGCCTGAGTAATCAAGAAGTCCAAATGGAGGCCAGGGATTCCAGCCTTAGTAGTCATATTCTGATCAATGATGGTGGTTTCCAAATACAGAGCCTTAGCTATATCCTCATTCCTAGGAGCAGTCATCTTAGGGTTGAAAGGAATCCCCCTCCTGATGGGGACACCCAACAACATGGAAAATTCTTCTAACAAAGGACCCAACTGAAAGTCTGGGAAAGGGAAGCATCTGAGAGGAGGGTCATAGAACTGAAGGAAAGTGTGGATCATACTCCTATGTGATGCATCCAAGTCCATGATCATGTCCATAATACTACCATAATGTTCCCTGAATAAAAGGACATGATCAGGAGTGATGAGTGCCTGAATCTGCCTGATGCCTGCTAGAGAGGGCTCAAAGAAATGATAAGTAATGTTGCTCTTCCTGGATGGGTCCATACTGATAATGGATGCTGGTGAAGATAAACAAGGAGAAATACTGATGAAGACAACTGATGAAGGTGTTGAAGAGAATCTCTGATGAAGATGGCTGATGAATATATCTGATGAAGATGTCTGAGCAGAAGAACAGTCAAAACCAAACCAAAGATGATGTGGATACCCTGTAAAACAAATAGACAAATGTTAAAATGATGCAAAATGATCTATGTATAATGATATGCAAGAGCTTGTGATCAAGTGTTGGATCTGTCATTTGCTTTGATAGGGTCCATGTGTGTTCATAAGTCCAGATGGAGGCTAGAGAACCAGTAACCAGGTGGGGGACTCAAATAAAGAGTCACAAGTCCAGGGTTTCATAAGATCAGTCTAAAATAGTGTAACCTTAACAATATTAGTAACAGGGTATGATGAGGTCAAGGGTTCCTGCAAACCTGTAAACATCCCAACCCCTCACAAGTATTTTTCTAGAACAAGGATCCTCATACTTGGATCAGTTATGAGAAGTGTAAACACTTCTAACCCAGAGGTACAGTGTTTACCTTAATCATAAAGGATCCTCCTCTAAATCACCTCAGATGCTGAAGGTCATCTAAAAAGGTCATCCAGACTTAGCAGGCTTCCCAGATAGCCCTAGTACTACAGGAAATCCGTAGCATAGAGTTCTCAAGAAGAAACCCATGTCTGAACCGTGTTTCATATTCCCGCACCAGACCAAAATGGAATGGGAAATAATATGAAGCCACTCTAATACTATGTGTCACTCAGGCTCCCGGTATGGAACCTTACTCACTGAGTATCCCTCCCACCAAAGTAAACAACAGATCCAGCACAATGATATGATGACAGTAATATGAAATGCATAAAAACAATAAATGAAAACGATAAATAAAGTTGTACATAAAGCAATAAATAAAGCAATCATCAAAAGAACACATAACACATAACACCCCCATAAACACAAATCAAACAAGTGCTAGGAGAAACCCACAACAAGAACTAGAAGCCTTGGCTGCAAAGATAAGTCCCCAGTAGAGTCGCCAAGTTGTCGCTCCCCAAAGATTTACATCCCGGTGCAGACGCGAACTGTCAGCGAAAGGAGAAAATGAATGAATTGAATAGAGTCGCCAGCAAGGCATTTTTATCCCGAAGGAAAGGTAATGCTGCATAAACCTGGAAAGAGATGGATAAGACGGTTGCGAACCATAGAAATTGAGAAACGGGGTTGGTTACAACCTAGGAAGGTATTAGCACCCAGATCATCCGTCGTACTCGATGGGATCCATGCTTACAAGATTGTGTTTAAAGGGGGTAAGTGCATGTGTTATATGTGTACAAAAGCTAGAGAAAGAAAGTACGGGTGTCAGTGCAAAAGGGGGAATTGCTCAGGAACTGAGGCTTAGAAAAGAATGCAAAAAGAGGGGGAAGATAAAGAGACTTTTGTTTGATAACAGTTAAGTTATGCTTACGTATCCTCTCGTGCAATGAGGAAGTCAGAACACCGTAGTTCGACTCAAAGAGACTGAAAATGAATTGACTATGAATTGCTTGCTTGACTATGCTCAAGTGTATGACTCGTCTGGCTCGAGTGCTAACTGTCTTGCATTAGACGGAAGAAGCAAGTTCTCGTTTGTGAATGAGTGTGATGAGAAAAGAATCCCGAAGGAGACGATTATTGTTTGTTTTTTGATGTTATCAGTCTTTTATTGTTTTTGGTGTTTTGCATAGGATTATAAGCTTAAGCCTAAATCAAGGGTTTGCAAACTCATTATATCCTCCATGATTAGGGATAATGAGCCTACTTAAGTATGATATAAGCATCTCAACTTAATTACCTTAATGATGAAGGATTAAGATCATTAACCTACTTGTGATTATTTATATGTTTTTGGTTTTTGTTTAGTGTTAAGTAATGAGTTTAATCTCTAATCACAGATTAGTGAACTCATTACACCATCCTAATAGAAGGATGATAGATGAGAACACCTAAGATGAGGAAGATACCTCAACTTAATCCATGGTTAGGTATTAAATTCATTATGTAACAAGCCTTTAATAAATAGATTTTAATTAAAGGGTGAGATTAAGAAGTGGATTTTAAGTTTGTAAGACAACTTGAGGGGGACTTGTCCATTAAACACTAGGGTTAGTCCCTCTTAACCATGAGGAAGAGATATAACCCTAATGTAAGGCCCAAGTTACAAGATAAACTCTTTGTAATTAATCATGTGTTTTGATTAAGAAGTGAAAACAAATTAAAGGTTTAACACTAAGGATTAAAGTTATACAATCCATCCTAAGAGAAGGATGCAAGCATAACCCTAATTCCAAAGTCCTAAAGCTTTAAGAGTTTAGCCTCTGATTAAGAGATGAGAAGAGAGACTCAAGGAGACTCAAAGGTAAAAGACTAGGGGGGACTATACACAACCCTAAAAGTTATCATGCTTGGGTATCCTATGGTTTTTTAGGCTTAAGAGAAAGGATCTTCAAGGCCACCAATGGAAGAAGCAGATGAAAAGAGAAGGAAGAAGAAGAATAAGTTACTTACTTCCTGAAGAAGATAAGTAATTTAAAAGAAAGAAAGAAGAAGGGAACACAAGTGAAACAAATTCACTTCAAAGACAAGTAAATATGCATATGAATGTTGAGGAGAGATGGGAAGTGAATTCAAATCCACCTCCCAAATAACTTACCAAAAGTTCCTGAAATGTTAGAATGAATGCATAAGACATAAAGTGAAAGGAAATGAAATGAAATGAGATGTGAAGACCAAAGTCAGAAGTGAAAATGCAATGTAAAAGGAATGTGAGATGATAAAAAGTCATACAAGATGCATATGAATGATCATACAAAGATGAGATGCAATGAAAGCATGCTTAGAAGCATGAAAAAACATGAATGTCCATGAAGTGTAATGGATGCAAAACATAGCAAATGAATGAAGAAATGATCAATCAATGTTCAAGCATGTCTTAATATGTCTAATATGTCATACAAATTTTTGAAATGTCATGGAATGTTCACATGATGATGATATGCAAAGATGAGTGCAAATGAACATGAGAAATTAGGGTTTTATGAATGTATGAAATGAAAATTACCAAAACAGAAGCATACATCATGATAAAAAAATAGAAATCAAGCTCAAACAAACCCTAATACCATATAAGATCACACCCCAAAGGAGAAGGTCAGAAGCTTAACCTAGTGAGAGTTATGAATTTTCTAAGTTTGCTAGGGTTTTTGGGTGATTCTTAAGGGAAAATGCAAATCAAATTGAAAATGAAAGATAAAATCATGCGAAAAATAACCTAGAAATTATATGCAATATGTGAAACAATGCAAAAAGAATCAAGTCCAAACTCATCATGGTTAGGCAGAAATTAATTTTTCAAGTTAGGGTTAGAAAAATGTGATTTTTAAGAACCCTAATTCAAAGAAAATTGTGAAATTATGATCAAACCTAAAAAGATATTTGTATGATAGGTTTGAAAATGTTTCTAAATGTATTGGGATAGTTCATGAATTTTTTGGTGATTTTTAGAAACCTACATGCATTTTTAATTAATTAAAATCCATTAATTAATTAAAAATAACATTTAAATATTTAAAAATACTTTTTTAATGCAAAAAATAAAATAAAAATTATTTTCAGGTTGAGAAAATTATTTGGATCAGAAATGCAAAAGATCATATTTTTTTGATAGGTTTTGCTATTTTAAATAAAATGCGAAAGAAAATGCAAAGAAAATGAAATAAAAATTGATTTAAATAAAAGTATGCACATCAGAGGGCCAGGATTCAAACTTGGGAGAGGGGAGTTGACTGCGCATGTTAACTGATGGCCAGGATTGCATCTGATTAAATTAATTCAAATAAACCTAATTAAACTAAATAATTAAAAGTTAGGTGTCGCTCCCGAAGATTTGCATCCCGGTACAAGCACGAACGGTCGGCGAAAGGAGAAATGAAATGAACTGAATAGAGTCGCCAGCTAGGCATTTTTATCCCGAAGGAAAGGTAATGCTGCATAAACCTGGAAAAAGATATGGATAAGACGGTTGCGAACCAGAGAAACTAAGAAAGGGGGTTGGTTACAACCTGGGAAGGTATTAGCACCCAGATTGTTCGTCGTACTCGATGGGATCCACGCTTAAAAGATTGTGTTTAAAGGGGTAGTGTATGTGCTATCTGTGTGCAAAAGCTAAGAAAAGAATATACAGGTGTCAGTGCAAAAGGGTGAATTGCTCAGAAACTGAGGCTTTTAAAGAATGCTGAAAGAGGGGGGAGACACAGAGACTTTTGTTAGATAACAGTTAAGTTATGCCTACGTATCCTCTCGTGCAATGAGGAAGTCAGAACACCGTAGTTCGACTCAAAGAGACTGAAAGATAAATTGACTGTGAACTGCTTGCTTGTCTATGCTCAAGTGTATGACTCGTCTGGCTCGAGTTCTAACTGTCTTGCATTAGACGGAAGAAGCAAGTTCTCGTTTGTGAATGAGTGTAATGAGAAAAGAATCCCGAAGGAGACGATTATTGTTTGTTTTTGTGTTTTCAATTTTGTTATTGTTTTTGGTGTTTTTCATAAGTTAATGAGCTTAAGCCTAAATCAAGGGCTTGTAAACTCACTATATCCTCCCTGATTAGGGATAATGAGCCTACTTAAGTATGAGATAAACATCTCAACTTAATTACCATGATGATGTAGGATTAAGATCATTAACCTACTTGTGATTATTTAGGTGTTTTTGGGTTTCTGTTTAGTGTTAAGTAATGAGTTTAGTCTCTGCTTATGAAGATTAGAAGAGACACTCAAGGAGACTCAAAGGTAAAATCTAAGGGGGACTAATCACAACCCTAATATTTGTCATGCTTGGATGTTCCTATGGCTTTTAAGGCTTGAGAAAGATCTTCAAGGAAGCCACCAATGGAAGAAGCAGATGCAAGGAGGATGAAGCAGAAGAATAAGTTACTTACTTCATTGAAGAAGATAAGTAACTTAAAGAAATAAAGTGAGAGGAATGGAACACAAGTGAACAAGTTCACTTCAAGAACCAGCAAGATGCATATGAAAGAGATAAAGAGAAATGAGAAGTGAAGGAAAATACACTTCTCAAAGTAACTTACCACCTGAAAATGTTAGCATGAATGCATAAAGTTCAAGGCATAAAGAAATGAAATGAAATGAGATGCAATGAGATGAAATGACCAAAGTCAGAAGTGTTTATGCAATTTTAATGTAATATAAGACGATGCAAAGGCATACAAAATGCATGTGTATGATCATACAAAGATGAGATACAAATGGAAGCATGCTTTGAAATTTGAAAGTACATGAAAGTTAATGAAATGAAATGAATGCAAATTATGGCAAATGAATGAATAAATGATCAATCATGATTCTAACATGTCCTAAGATGTCTAATATGACTTATGAATGCAAGAAATGTCATGGCAAGTTCATGTATGGATGCATATGCAAGATGAATGCAAATGAACATGTAAAATCAAGGTTATATGGAAGTATGAGATGCACATGATCAAAACAGAAGCATATGACATGATAAAAATTGGAAATCACACTCAAACAAACCCTAATCCCATACTAGGTCACACCCCAAAGGAGAAGGTCAGAAGCCTTACCACTCAAAAGTTATGAATTTCCTAAGTTTCTAGGGTTTTTGGATGGTTCAAAAGGAAAAAATGCAAATCAATTTGAAAATGCAAGATAAATTTATGAGATTAATGACCTATAAATACATGCTATGCACAAAACAATGCAAAAAGAATCATATTCAAATTCTTCTTGGTTAGGCAGAAAATATTTTTTTTCAAGTTAGGGTTCAAAAATATGATTTAAATGACCCTTAATTCAAAGAAAATTCTCATTTATGACCAAACCTAAAAATAAATTTTTGTGAAGAGTTTTAAAATGTTTCTAAATGCAAAGGGATGATCCATGATTTTTTTGGTGATTTTTAGTAACCTAAATGTATTTTTAATTAATTAAAAGACTTTAATTAATTAAAAATAACATTTAAATATTTTAAAAAATACTTTTTTTATGCAAAAAATAAAATAAAATTTATTTTCAGGTTAAGAAAAATATTTAAAACAAAAATGCAAAAGGAAATATTTTTTGGATGATTTTTGCTATTTTTAAATAATTGTACAAAAGAAATAGAAAGAAAATGAAATTAAAATGAAAGTCAAAGGATCCAGTGGTCAGGATTTGAGCTGGGGAGGGGCCAGTTGACTGGCGCTCTATTGGACGGCTGGGATTGCTTCTGGGCAAATTAATTTAATTAACCTAATTAAATATTTTTAGGGTTTTAATGAAGCCATCTGGGCCATTCACGCGTGCGACAAACCTAAGATCTAAGGGTCAGCATTTAAACTCAGCTAATTAATGAGATTAGCCCTAATGACTCTCAGGTGACTGGAACAGTGTTCCGGTCATCTTCTCCGCCCAATCAAACTATCTTCTTCCCTAGGCCAAATCAAAAGCTCTAAAGCTCCAGAATCACTCTCCTAACATCCCTAAGAAAGAATCCATCGTCAAAACACATTTATCATACATCAAAAACAAGATTCGAAGCAAATCGTAAAATTGAACAAAACTTTCAGAAGTTCAATACATGCTTAATACTCAACCATTTTCAAAATAAAATACATCAGGATGATCAGTGAAGCATGAAGATTCATTTAGAAACTTAAAATGCAAGTTCTGGAAAAAATGTTCTTGAGGTTACCTGAGGTTGAGCTTTCAGTTCTTGAGCTTTCTGGACCTTTCTTTGGTGCAAACCAACCCCAATGAGCTTCCTGAGAATGCTTTGATGCTTGGAGTGAGTTTATTTGGCCTCTTTATGAAGTTCAGTTTTGAGGGATGAAAAATCGTATTTGTTGTGTGATGTGTTTCAGGTCATTTTAATGGTTGGGATTTGTTTCTTAGGTGATGTTGAGTTGAATGGTGAAGAAAGTTTGAAGTTTGAGTGGTTGTGCTATAAATTTCGAAGAGATGAAGCTATGAGGTAATTTTTGGCAATCTGAGTCTTGATAGGTTTTCAGGCTTGAATGTGTTATGGAGTGAGGTCCTTAGGGTTTGCATAAGAGGCTGTGATTGGTCAGAGAATGGGTGGTGGCTCAGTTTGATTTGTATGGGAGGAAATGCAAAAAGTCAACATTGTTTGTACTATGAGCATGGGTCATGGAAGGAGTGGTTCTATGGCATGTCTTGCTTTAGCATACTTTGTGGAGGGCCCTTATATTATTTTTATGCAGCTGGATCACTTGGATGAAGAGATACCATAAGTTTTGCAAAATTCCCTCTTTGAAGTTTCTTGGATCACAAGCCATGAAATGCCTCTAACCATGGGCCAATTCTGATCTTTTGAAGTCACATAGGCATGTTATGGAGTGTTTGTACACATTTGAAGTCATTAGAAAGCTTGAATATGCCAATTTGCAAAATCCCTCTTTGACATGAAACTTGAATTTTTAGGATTTTTGCCAACTTTGAAAGGCCATATCTTGAGTTCTAGGATGAATCAAGACATGTTCTTGTACTTTTTGAAAAGGGAAATACCTAATCTACAACTTTCATGACCAATAATTTTTCATTTGAGGCATTTTTTGTTGAGAAAGAAGAGGTTGAAAAACTTTCCAAAAATGGAAAGTTTCCATTACAAGTCATTTCCATTTTTGGCAAGTTTGTAAATGGCTCAAAATTCTTCAATCTTGTGAACTTTTAACCTCTTATAAGATCAAATAAAAATCATAGAACTTCAAATTGATGAAAATACCCCTTTGGTTCCATTGTTGGGGGCCTCAGATGCCCTGATTTTGACTTAACTTGCTCAGGAAGTTACCTAATGAACATATGACTTCCACAATGAATTTCTTCATCAAACTTGGTACACATGATCCTTATAACACCATAAGAACATTAGAAACAAGAATGGCCTAAAAATTTGGAGTTAAGGCCTCTGAAACCAAAACCCTAATTTTGGCCATCTGTGCAGTGAAAAACCTAACTCTGCTTCCATGCCTTGCCAGTTCTTGTGATCTCTTGACTTCCATGAACTTTGAGGGACATAATATGATAATAGAATACATATGGACCTTCTTGGAAAGCTTTGAGTCCTTTGGTATGGCTCAGATGGAATCTTGGATTGCTCAGATCACAAACCCTAGATGCAGATGAACTTGAACTATGCAGATGAAACAAATTTGTAATGTGATGTGGTATGCTTATGATTATGTAAAAATGAAAGGTCACAAGCCATAGTGTGATATGAGTGAGGGCAAATTTGGGGTGTTTACAGCTGCCCCTATTCAAACATGAGTTAGCTGTGTAGGATGTAAGCGCCTGGCTTAACAGACAAACAAGATAACTTGTGGTTGAATACCAAAGACAGTCCAAAATTTGCACTCGCTGGATAGAAGAAGAAAAGGGATATAAACTGAAAAAGATAGTATAGTATGATTATCAAATGAAGGCGATGGAGGACGACCATCGGGCATAGGACAACTGTTAAGGATAAAGCGGTAAGTCAAGCAGTGATGGGGACGACCGACATGCTGGGGAAATAAAGAGATCATGATGGGGACGGCCATCAAGTAAAGAAGCAAGGTTCTCTGGGGATTAAAGTTAAGGCAATGATGGGGACAGCCATAAATCTTCCGAAAGTAAAGTAAACAATGATGGGGACGACCATCGGTTTAAAGAATAAATGAAATAATGATGAGGGACGGTCATCAAAGGTGAAGAACGATCACCTAGCAGGGGACGGCTGCTCTTTATCATGACATAGGACGAATGTCGGATAGAAAAGGTCGACGATGGGGATGGCCATCGGATAAGCATGATGAAGGACGATCATCAATAGGTGAAGGACGATCACTTAGCGGGGTACGACCGCTCTCGGGGTTTATCAAGACATAGGACGAATGTCGGATAACAAGATCAACGATGGGGATGACCATCAGATGAATGATGAGGGACGGTCATCAGAAGTTGAAGGACGATCACCTAGCAGGGGACGGCTGCTCTTTATCACGACATAGGACTAATATCGGATAGAAAGGTTCCACTAATGGGGACTCCACTGGGGAAAGGGATGAGGGACGATCATTCAAAGGTAAAGGACGATCACCTGGCAGGGGACGGCTGCCGAAAGTATCACGACATAGGACGAATGTCGGATAGAAGAAAGTTGTTTTGCTAGTGACTTACTGGGGAATGGTAAACACAGCCAAGTGTTTACGCTTAAGAATAAAAGGTATAAGTGTTTGACGCTGTGTATAGACTAAAGATGCAGACGAGCATCCTTAGGACCATAATACGGACGAGTATCGGTAGAAACAAACGCTGACGCGTGTTCAGAGATGATGATACGGACGAGTACCAACTGGTTAACAAAGAACACAGACGAGTGTCAGATCTGTTGAGGAGTGATATATATACAAGATACGAACGAGTATCAAAGACTTCTGTATAAGTATGAGTGAGTATTGGTTTGTTGGTGAAGTATGAGGAAGACACAGACGAGTGTTCAACTTGCTGGGGAATGTATAACACAGACGAGTGTCAAGGATGTACTATACAAACAGGCGTTTGTTTTGAGAATGCAAAGAATGATACTTTGGCTTTCTGTGGGGATTGGATGACACGGACGGGTATCGAAAAGCGTATATATGAATATGAATAGGCATTTGTGTTTGAGAGTGCAAAGGGGATGCTTTGGCTTTTATTTGCAAGGGATACACTTTGTATGTTGCTGATGAAATACTGATGGTAATTGCAGGTGACTGGCTCGAACCGGCTTGTGATCATGCAAATGTTTGATTTTTGCCGTAATGCCCCGTTATTAGACGGAAAGCTACGCTTATTTCGGTGATTTATGATGCGAATGCTATGATTATGCAAAGGAGAAACTGATCCGGGATTCGGATCCCGCTGAAGAAAAGATCTCTGGCTGATCTGCTTGGAGGAATATCCCAGCTGGGGAAGAGATCATTGGTAGATCTGTTATGAGATATAGATCTGCTTGGGGAAATAGATCAATAATGGATCTATCCGTAAGGAGAACTCAGCTGGGGAGAAGGAAACTTTTGTCACTTTGTTGTGTAAACGTTTCGGGCATTGCTCTTCTGGGGAGAGACTGGAAATTTTGTGGGGAGATTTGTTCTTTTATCCTTGCCGAGGGATCTGGTATTTTGGTGGGGATCCTGGATGGGGATGCTCCTGCTGAATGGACTTATGCTGTGGATGAGGAGGCTTTGACAACTTTGCTGGGGAAAAGCATTTCAGATATCGCTCTTCCGGGAATTATCCTGCTAGGGATGAGATTCTTGGCATGCCCCATGTTGCATATAGAATACCTGCAACCTGTTAAGACACAAGAAATGCACAAGTATCCCGAGGTATCCCTTACCGGATTCCGTCATAGGTGTTAGATATTTCTAAAAGTAATGTTATTTCCTAAAAGCATTTATTAAAATTGGCTCATTTGTTTTATGCAAGTATTGTATCATGAATATTAGACATTTTGCAAACGAAACAAAAATTTACAAAACGAGGTGTGACTGAAAACTCTGATTTTATTGATCTGGGTGCCCTGAATTGGAAATACAGTCAAAGAAACAAATCCCCTGGAATGAGGAGATTGCTATAAATTGAGAAAAGTAAAAAGTGTTGGCAATGTTGACGACGCTCCGGTGAACTTCCTTTGCTATGACCTGTATGACCTTGACGTTCTTCTCATCTTGCTTTCTGAAGAAGGTTGATTCTGACTGATGCTTTGTCCTTTCGTAGTTTTCCAGGTTGCAAATGATACAGACGAATTCAGAATGCAGTCGTTCGCTTATTGCCTGATTTTGCGTGGATTGCCCTTTCGGGTTTTCAATCCACCGGAATACCCATTTTTTCCTGAGCTGTCCAATGTGGCTTTTCAACTCAATGGGTGTACGTTTTTTTTTCAAATTTTTTCCTTTATTTTTTCCCGAGTCTTTTATTCTGTTTTTGACTCGCCGGGATGCCCTATTTTTGCCTGGACTTACATTCTGTTTTTATGTCCAACGGGTCTTTTTATGCGAAGTATTTTTTAACTGCATCTGAATTCACAGGGGATAAGAAATCCTCGCCATCCATCGTAGTGGGCATCAGTGCTCCACCAGAGAAAACCTTCTTTACTATGAATGGACCATCGTAGTTTGGAGTCCATTTGCCCCTGTGGTCTGTATGAGGAGGAAGAAGTCTTTTCAGCACAAGATCTCCCACTTGGTATTCCTGAAGCCTGACTTTCTGATCGAAGGCTTTCTTCATCCTTTTCTGATATAACTGCCCATGACAGATAACAACTAATCTCTTTTCTTCGATCAAATTCAGTTGATTGTACCGAGATCAGACCCATTCTGCTTCATTCAACTTTACATCCATCAGTACCCGTAAGGAGGGTAGCTCAACTTCAACTGGTAGGACTGCCTCCATATCGTACATAAGTTGATAAGGTGTTGCCCCAGTAGATGTTCTGATTGAGGTTCGATACCCATGCAAGGCAAACGGTAGCATTTCATGCCAGTCTTTGTATGTAACCACCATCTTTTGCACAATCTTCTTGATGTTTTTGTTAGCTGCCTCAACAGCGCCATTCATCTTTGGCCTGTAAGGAGAAGAGTTGTGATGTTGGATTTTGATGTCCCGACACAGTTCTACCATCATTTTGTTGTTCAAATTGGAACCATTATTAGTAATGATTCGTTCGGGAACTCCATATCGACAGATGATGTCTCTTTTCAGAAATCTGGCTACCACTTGTCTGATGACGTTTGCATACAAAGCTGCTTCAACCCACTTGGTGAAATAATCAATGGCTACCAGGATGAATCTGTGGCCATTTGAAGCAGTTGGTTCGATCTTTCCAATCATGTCAATGCCCCACATGGCAAAGGGCCAAGGTGAAGACATCACGTTCAAAGGGTTTGGAGGCACATGCACTTTGTCTGCATAGATCTGGCATTTGTGGCATTTCCTGGCATAGGCACAACAATCTGCATCCATTGTGATCCAGTAGTAACCTGATCTTAATAATTTCTTAGCCATTGCATGTCCTCCAGCATGGGTACCAAAATATCCTTCATGCACCTCTTGAATCAGCAAGTCTGCTTCTTTCTTATCAACACATCTGAGTAGTACCATGTCAAAGTTTCGCTTGTATAATGAACCATCAGCATTAAGGAAGAAACTACCAGCAAGCCTTCTTAATGTCTTCTTATCATTGGATGATGCCCCGGGTGGGTATGTTTGATCCTTTAAGAAGCTTTTGATGTCATGGAACCAAGGCTTGTCATCTTTAGCAATGTCCACAGAGTATACGCATGCTGGTCGGTCTAGTATGGATACCGAAATCCGAGGCACATAATTGGCAGTTTGAACCTTGATCATGGAGGAAATGGTCGCTAGAGCATCTGCGAACTGAATTTCGTCTCGAGGGATATACTCAAGTTTGACTGTTATGAAGAAAGTCAATAATCTCCTCGTGTAGTCACGGTATGGAATCAGATGTTCCTGGTGAGTATACCATTTTTCGTTGGTTTGATTGATTACCAAAGCTGAATCTCCGAATACACTCAATGTCTTGACCCTGAGGTCAATGGCTTCCTCAAGACCCATGATACAGGCTTCATATTCAGCTTCGTTGTTAGTGCAGGCAAAGGTGAGTTTTTCCAAGAAAGGCATATGAACTCCTTTAGGTGTAATGAGCATTGCACCAACTCCACGACCATTCATATTGATAGCCCCATCAAACATCATAGTCCATTCTTCTTCGGGATCAGGCCCTTCAGTGTGAACATGCTCTTCATGATCTTTTGCTTTTAGGAACATGATGTCTTCATCAGGGAAGTCAAACCTCATAGGCTGGTAATCATCAATGGGTTGCTCAGCTAGATAGTCAGACAATAAACTGCCTTTGATGGCCTTTTGAGATGTGTACTGAATGTTATACTCTGTCAGAATCATTTGCCATCTTGCAACCCTTTCAGTAAGTGTT
Source organism: Lathyrus aphaca (assembly GCA_963966055.1). NCBI lineage: Eukaryota > Viridiplantae > Streptophyta > Magnoliopsida > Fabales > Fabaceae > Lathyrus > Lathyrus aphaca. Next base: position 461,200,761 of record OZ014522.1, on the reverse strand, counting down.
GGCTTCTCAAATATGTACTTGACGGGGTCCATTTTTGAGATTAACAAGGTAGTGTGAGTCGACATATATTGTCATAGTCGGCGAGCAACCCACGCTAAATCACAACAAGTTTTCTCGAGCAGTGAATAACGTTATTCACAGTCGGTAAACTTTTTGCTTAGGTAGTATATTGCATACTCTTTTCGACCAGCCTCGTCATTCTGGCCCAAAACACACCCCATTGATCCTTCTAATACTATCAGGTACATTATTAGAGGTCTCCCTTCAATTGGAGGCATAAGAATCGGAGGTTCTTGCAGGTATTATTTGATCTTGTCAAAAGCCTTCTGACAATCTTCGTTCCACCTGACCGTTTATTCCTTTCTTAACAATTTGAACAAGGGTTCACAGGTTGCAGTAAGATGAGATATGAACCTTGATACGTAGTTCAATCTACCTAAGAACCCCGAACTTCCTTTTCGGTCCTAGGTGCGGGCATCTCCTGAATGGCTTTGACTTTGTCAGGATCAACTTCAATTCCTTTTTCACTTACAATAAAACCTAGCAACTTACTGGAACATACCCCGAATGTGCATTTGTTGGGGTTTAACTTCAATTGATACTTTCTCAGACGCTTGAACAACTTCAGCAGATTTACCAAATGGTCTTCTTCAGTGAGGGACTTGGCAATCATGTCATCCACGTAGCATTCAATTTCTTTGTGGATCATGTCGTGGAATAACGTTACCATAGCCCGTTGATAAGTGGCACTGGCATTCTTCAGTCCAAATGGCATTACCTTGTAACAAAAAGTTCCTAGGGTGTGATGAAGGTTGTTTTCTCCATGTCTTCGGGTGACATCTTGATCTGATTATACCCAGAAAAACCATCCATGAAAGAAAACACCGAGAACTGAGCTGTGTTGTCGACCAATACATCAATGTGAGGTAATGGGAAGTCATCCTTCGGGCTAGCTCTGTTCAGATCCCGGTAATCCACACACATACATACTTTGCCATCCTTCTTAGGCACTGGTACAATGTTAGCGACCCACAGCGGGTAACTAGTTACAGCAAGGAAATCGCTGTCCCACTGTTTTTGTACTTCTTCCTTAATCTTCATGGCCATATCTGGGCGAGTACGGCGTAGATTTTGCTTCACTGGAGGGAAATCTTCTTTCAAGGGTAGCTTGTGTATGACAATATCTGTATCTAGACCTGGCAAGTCTTGATAGGACCAAGCGAAGACGTCGACGTATTCTCGAAGCATGTCAATAAGTTGTTCTTTTACTGAAGCTTGCAGACTGGCCCTAATCTTCACTTCTTTCAAATCCTCTTCGGTACCAAGATTAGCTGTTTCAACCTCCACCTGATGAGGGGTGATCACTTTCTCTTCTTGCCTCAACAACCTGGCTAACTCTTCAGGTAACACATAGTCTTCTTCAACCTCTTCATCAGCTTGATTAATTGGATTGTCGAAGTCATACATAGTCATAGCAGTGATGTTGTCGGTGCAATCTGGAGGATAATCTCTACAAGGGTTGAGATTTGTTCGTTTTAGTGATCAATTTTAATCTTGTTTAGAAAAGTGTAAAATGAAGTTATTTATTTTGAAAACATTGCCATTTTATTGTTTTGTACAAAAGTGAAAAATGAAAAACAGTGAACGAAAAAAGAGAATTGTTTGCAAAATATGTCAGATATTCATTGATAATCCATTTGCACAAAATTACAATATGGCCCTATTACAAAATGAGTCCTGACAGCTTGGGAAAGATGCAGGACTTGATGCATGCTGGAAAAAAAGCAGGAAATAATAATTACTCTGCAGGAGTAACCCTTATAATTTCCTGGGAAGACCAGTTAAGGACTTGATGGCTCGGGGTCCTTGGACATATCCAGTTCTCCAGGTTGAGGTCGCTTTCCGCCTCGTCTTCCAGGTTGTTAACAGCATCTGGGGTGAGCATCCCCCCATTGATGAACTTGGGCTCCTTAGCAGCCTCTGATTGATCTTGTCAGAATGGTTTGTAACCCAAACCGAATCTGTCCTCCTTCTTCTCCACTGGTAGAAGCTTGCCACAGCCTTAGGCATTTCCATCTTCAACAACCTTCCGGGCTTGCTTATACGAGACAATTAAAGTACCCATCCTATCCTCCTGGGATGTATCAAATACTTCAGTCGTCGCCTCATTGATGTTCAGAGCTTTGAACCCCTGGCTCATAGTTTCATGGATTTCACCATCCATCTCAATGTATTTGTACGTAGCCATATGGATAACAAAGATGTCCACTTCACCACAGATGGTGATAATCTATCCTTCCCACTCATATTTTAATTTCTGGTGAAGGGTCGATGTAACTGCACCAGCGGCGTGAATCCATGGTCGACCTAACAAACAGCTGTAGGCTGGTTGTATGTCCATCACATAGAAAGTAGTCTGAAAGACCTGCAGAACGATTATCACAGGCAGCTCCACCTCTCCAAGAACAGAACTCTTGGACCCATCAAAAGCTCTGACCACTAGGTTTCTTGGTCGGAGAGCTATTCCATCATACTCGAGCTTGACAAGAGCTTTCTTCGGCAGGACATTGAGTGAGGACCCAGTGTCAACAAGAACATGAGAGAGCACATCTCCTTTACACTCTAGGGTGATGTGTAAAGCTTTGTTGTGGTGACGTCCTTCCGTTGTCAAGTCAGCATTGGTGAAACCTAGCCCATGGCTAGTATTAACATTGGACACTATTGTCTCAAGCTGATTCACTGTGATCTCCTCTGGCACGTAGGCAGCGTGCAAGACTTTGAGTAGTGTTTCCCGATGAGCTTCGGAACACAACAGCAGGGATAAGATGGATATCTTAGAAGGAGTTTGGTGGAGCTGATCTGCAACCTTGCAGTCACTTCTTTTAATTATCCTCATAAATTCATCCACATCCTGATCAAAGGATGATTTATGAGTCTCTTTTGGTGTAGGTTCTTCAGGTGCCACACCTTTCCCTTTGGCTTTGGCAGCAGCCTCTGCCTCAGTATTAGTTCTTGGAGCTTGTGACGCGAAGAGGTGTCCGCTTCGGGTGAATCCTCCGCCTCCCCCGACATTTTCCACTTGTGAGGTAGGAATTGAAGAATCAATAAGGACTTTTTCACCATTGCAGTAAAGGTCTGCACCATTATGCCATGGTACAATATTGTCTTTGTCATATGGAATTGGCCCTGGCACCGTGATGGTGACTGGGCTCACTGCAGCAGAGGTTGGAACCATAATTGTCTATGGATCATAGAATATGGTGACAAGACTTCTTGTGGATGTTGGTGGTGATGAAATAAAGCTTGGTTGTTGCTGAAACTGTTGCTGAGATTGTCGTTGAAAGTTGCTGGAGTTTGGGACCGTTGTAGGGTCATAATAGATAGTGACAGTGGAGACGTTGTTGTTGATGGTTGTTGTAGTTGTAGAAGCTGATGAGATGGAACTGTTGTTTTTTGAAGTGATGGAAGAGGTGGTTGCTGTAGTTGTAGACGAGTCGGTAGGAACAATTGTCTTTGCAGTTTTAGGACAATTACTTGTTGTTGAAAAAGGCGTTGCTGGTGTTGTAGAAGCTGTTGTGGTTATTTGCAGAATGCCTTCTTTGATCAAGCCATTGATGCCATTCCTCAAGCTTGCACACCCATTGATGGAAACCTTGCAAGATTCACAACAGGCCTCACAACCTGGAAACACCTGGCATTTTAAAACCTGAGCTTTAACCCCTGCCAGAGGTGTCTGAATACTTGCAGTGTCTTCAATTAAAATCATGGGTGAGTCCTCCTCTATAGAATTTATCCTCGGCCCGCCATGGCTGGGAATACGATTCTTCGTGACATTGGAAGGTGGTGCAAAGTTCAGGGCCTTTGAATCTACCAAATCCTTGACCTTCATATGCAGATCCCTGCACTTTATGTGGAGTGACCAGGTGCATTAGAATGAAAAGCACACCTGGCATTGACGTCGTAATTTCTCGGAAGGTTCTGAGGATCCGGTGGAGCCAATGTCCTTAACTCGACAAGATTAAGCTTTAGGAGTTATGGAAGCAATGTGGCATATGGCATTGGTATAGGGTCAATCACCCTATTGATCTGAGATGGTCGCTGCTGAAAAGGGCGTTGTTGTTGATTGTTGTTATTGTTGTTGTAGGATCTCTGTTGAGGAAACTATGGTATTTGAGGAAAATGTTGTGGTTGTTGAGTATACTGAGGAGGTGGAGTAGGAATAGTGACGACATCAATTGACCTGGGCAGATATTGGGGTCTTTTTCTTCTTGTATGTACATAATTTGTTTCACCAGATCTACGGGGCCCAGTAAATGGCTTCCTTGCACTGCTTGAACTGGCACCGTTGTCAGAAATCTTTCCCAATTATCACCAACTATCAATATAGGTCTGCAAAGCTGGTGGAAGAAAATGCAGCCAATCTGTCAATATAGGTCCCCTGGAGAGTGTTCATGAACATATCTGCCATCTCCCTTTCTGACATCAGGGGTTGAACGGCAGCGGCTAATTGCCTCCATCTTTGGGCATACTCTCTGAAACTTTCTCGGGAAGATTGTGACATTCCCATTAGAAGGGTTATGTTTGGAGCCATGTCCAGATTATACTGATATTGACGAATGAATGCTTCGGCCAAGTCTTTCCAATTTCTAACTGTGGCCCTGGTCAAGTGTAAGTACCATTCCCGGGATGCCCCTGTTAAGCTATCCTCGAAGTAAAACATCCACAGTTTCTCATCCATGGTGTAGGCTTTCGATCTCCCCAGGAAAGACTGAAGATGGGTACGTGGGCAGGATGTGCCATTGTATCTCTCAAAACAAGGAGGTTTTGAACTTATGGGGAATCCTAACCCCCTCCACTAATCCCATGTCCATGACATCAAAACCTAGAGATTTTTGGGATTCAAGAGACCTTAGCTTTTCTGCAATTTCATCCAACCGACGATCGTAAACTTCGTCTCCTACCCCAACCACAGTAAACTGTTCTTCTTGAGAGTCTTCCTGCAAGGCCCTCCCTCCAGTGTTACCTTGGGTGTTTCTTATAGCATTGATGTCTGGGTTCAGGTGGGGTCCAAACTCTGCGGGATCAGTACGACGTTGTAAGTGATCGTTGTTGCTGGTACCTCCTGTACCTGGATGGTTTTCCTCGGGCGTTTGTCGCTCGACTAACTCTCTCAGTCTCTCCTGGATCTGAGCCAAACCAGTCATCACTGCCATAAATTGATTCATTTGGGCCCTCATCTCTGTCCTTTCATTGGCCATTTGGGTCCTCACATCAGTCAAGTCTTGTTGAACCTGATCCATTTGTAATCTCGGAAGGTTGTTTCTTGTCGGATACCGGTGCACTCTATTGACGGGGAACACTCTTCTACAAGCAATGTTTCCTGAAATCACAACAAAGTGAGAAACGACAAAACAAAAACCTACAAAACAAAGAAATAGTGTTAGTATGCAATGCAGGATGCCTATTTGTCTTCCAAGGGTATCCGGTTTGGTTCTTTGGTTTTGACCTTTCCAGACCTCGAGGAAATGATGATGTTGCATAGAGATAAAACCCACAGAATAATATAAACCATATATTACAAAAATGTGAAGATACATAGTTTGATTACAACAAAGTTCCCATGGTGGGTTAAGATACAACAATAAAGTCAAAAGTACAGACAAAAGGAAATACAAATACAAGGAAATTAAACATCCAGTCCAAAGTCATCCTCTCTAACTTCCTTCAGGAGAGCCTCAATCACTGGACCTACTGGGTGCTCTGTAATGGTCCTGATGAGGAGGTTCCTGGTGGCAATGGAACTGGTCAACTTCTTGTGCTTATCCTGATCCTTTGACCTCTTTAACCCCACCCGAAGTTTCAAATCAGAGATCTCCTTCTGTGCTGCTAACAAATCTGTCTGATTCTTCTTCTCACTAGCCTCCAGTTGCTCTATCCTAGCTTTGGTCCTCTGATCTTCTTCTGCATGAGCCTCAATGATCCTGATCCACCTAGCCTGACTCTCCTCTAAGTAATGCTCAGCTCTTTCCTTATGAGTCTTAGCTTCCTTGCAAGCATTCTTCAACACTAATTCTCCTACTCTAGCCTTTTTGATGTAGTCATCCGTCTTCTCAATCTTGGTCAAGTGCTCAATCCGGAGCTTCTCTAACCTCTCATTATCTAAACGATTATCATTCCTCTCCCACAGGGTCTTCTTCAAGGCTTCAGAGAGCTGAGTACTCCTTTCCTTCAATTTCTCAAACTCCTCTAACCTGACAGTAGTTGCATGCTCCACTGTTGAAGGACCAGGTACATCCTCTAAGGTGAATGGCATCCGGGTGATCTGTCCCCTGACACGAGACCAGTCAAGATACTGAGCTGAAGCTATATTGTTGCATTTTCAAAGAATAGTTGTCCCCTTAGTCTGAATATTGTCCCAAGCCCAAGCAGCCTGGTTCACAATGGCAAGGTTGTGCTGGATGTCACAATAGAGGGTTTCTGTCAAATCTTGCCCTCTTGGGGGATGTACCAAGGCATACCCTAATTTCCTCTTAAAAAGCAAAGGGTTGTAGTTGATGTAACCTTTTACTCCAATCAAAGGTACATTGGGATACTGCCCACAGCTGGTAATGATATCTTTGCCCTTGGTGCTTTGAGTGCACCATCTGATGTCTTCTGATGTAAGGGCAATCAATCTCTTAGCCCAGTTCCTTGGCTGATGAGGATTCAGGAAAGTGTCTGACTTCGGCAAGTGCCTTAACAACCAACAGTAAAAGAGGGGTGCACAACATCTGACCAATCTTCCTCTTTGATTCTCATTCCTTTGGTGAACTAAGTCGTAAAAGTCTCCAAGCAAGGTAGGGACTGGATTCCTCAATAGGAATAGGTGAATAGCACTCTTGCTTACAAACTTTGGCTCATCTGCAAACAAGATAACTCCATATATGCTGAGGGCTAGGAGAGCATAAACAGCCTCCCACTTCCCTGCTGCAGCATGCAGGGTGGCCTGAGAGATCAAGAAATCCAAGTGAAGGCCTGGAACCCCACCCTTTGTGGTCATGCTTTGGTCAATGAGGGTGGACTCCAAGTGCAAATCCTTATCTATATCTTCATTCTTGGGAGCAACCATCTCAGGGTTGAAAGGAATCCCTCTCCTGATAGGGACACCTAACAGCATGGAGAACTCTTCCATCAATGGTCCTAGCTGAAAACCTGGGAAAGTGAAGCATCTGAGAGGAGGGTCATAGAACTGGAGACATGTGTGGATCATGCTCCTCTAGGATGCATCCAGGTCCATGATCATGTCCAAAATGCTACAATAATGTTCCCTGAATAAAGGGACATGATCAGGAGTGATGAGAGACTGGATCTGTCAGATGCCTGTCAGAGTGGGCTCAAAGAAATGATAGGTGATGTTGCTCTTCCTGTAAGTGTCCATGCTGACAATGGATGCTGGTTAAGAGAACTGAGCAGAAGCACTGGTGGAGGTAACTTCTGAAAACTGATGAAGCTAACTGGAGAAGGTGCTGAAGAAAAGTCTCTGATAAAGATAAATGATGCAGATGCTGGTGCAGATCGCTGAAGGAATCTGAGCAGTAGAACAGGTCAAAACCAAACCAAAGATAAGATGTGGATACCCTGTAAAGCAAATAGACAAATGTTAAATGATGCAGAATGATATGCAAGGGTTTGTAATCAAGTGCTGGATCTGTAATGTGCCTTGATAGGGTCCATGTGTGTTTATAAGTCCGGATGTAGGCTTAAAAAACCAGTAACCAGGTGGGGGACTCAAATAAAGAGTCACAAGTCCAGGGTTTTCACGAGAACTGTCCAATATGATACAATCTTAACAAAACTAGTAACAAGGTATGATGTGGCCAAGGGTTCCTGCAAACCTGTAAACATCCCAACCCCCTCACATGTAGTGTTCTAGTACAAGGATCCTCAGACTTGGATCAGTTATGAGAAGTGTAAACACTTTTAACCCGGAGGTACAGTGTTTACAATAATCATAAAGGTTCCTCCTCTAATTCACCTCAAATGTTGAAGGTCATAAAAGGTCATCCAGACTTAGCAGGCTTCCCAGATAGCCCTAGTACTACAGGAAATCCGTAGCACAGAGTTCTCAAGAAGAAACCCATGTCTGAACTGTGTTTCATATTCCCGCACCAGAACGAAATTGAATGGGAAAGAATATGAATCCACTTTATCCTATGTGTCACTCAGGTCCCTGGTATGGAACCATAATCACTCAAAATCCCTCCTGCAATACCTCAAAATTTGCCCTCATTCTTTTTACCTTAACCGGATTACCGCTTCACGTTCATCTGCATATTCCACTAAGTCGTTAACATTCATAATAATGCATTTCATCGTTTCCTAAGGTACGTGATCGAGGCGTTTCCTTATGATATGAATTTTCCTATCCATAGGTAATATATTTGGTTATTACACTCAAGTTGATACAAAGGTTGAATTCTTACTATCGGGGGCGATCGTTTTAAGTTACAAGTTGTCAAGGTTATAACTGAGGGTTACCAAGGACTAGGGTTTTGTTTCCCCTCCATGTCTCAAGTGTTCCTCTTACCCGAAGTCATTCTCCTTAACGCATATTATGGATATTAGAGATTCATTAAAGGCCATGAGATTAGGGGGCTTGTGACATATGTTTTTCTTGGGCGTACTTGTTGCTATGACTTCATTACCATCTGCAGGGTTTCCTCGAGTAATTTGTTTGTTGAAGGATGGAAAATGCACAATTATGGCTTGTTTGATTGTGCCAGTCAAATAAAGCCCATATCATTTTAAGCATACCTTCGTGTCCATATCCAATGTTATTAATCAAGTTCATCCATGTTGAAATCCGTATTTTAATATCCAATGGCTTGCTTTGTCACAATATTGTCCACACTCCATTTGGTACATTTCTAGCCCATTGTCTAAAGTCATGTTGTTGTCCATATTCATATTTCTAGCATTCCATTCTTTATATCACTTCTCTTTAGACATCTATCATTTCTTTCCAACATTAGGCTTATTTTCCTTTTTAAAAATCAATCCATTTTCATTTGACCATTTTAATCCATTCTCAATCCCGAATCCATTTGTTTGACAAAGTTACTAAATCATGTTCATTTGACCAGAACTCAATAAACCGATGCCATTTTCAAATCATTTTTGTGATTACTTCCATTAAACCATATTTTTTCAAGCCCATTAAACCATATTTTCTTAATCCATATTAAACCAACTTGTTATGATTCCATTTTTTCTCTCATTTACCCGATTAAAGTTTCAATCACAAATTAAATCGCCAAACTTTTTTTTTGTTTAAACTCATATTTTTGCCCATTAGTCCATAGTTCATTACCGAGCCCAAGGCCCACTCATATATCCAAAAATAATAACAAAAAATAATGATAGAAGAAAGAAATGGCAGAATTCATATAGGAAAAGTGGGGGTTCACATAACTGGTATAACTGAATTTTAAAAAATCAGTTACAAAAAAGTCAGTTACAATGAGGAAAACTAACAGAAATAAACAGAAAAACTCTCAAGAAGAAAAGGCTCAGAACAGAGAAAAACAGAAACGGAACTCAAGGAAAAAAGCTCTAAAAACTTCAATCTCAGATATCAATCTCTCTGGAATCTTCTTCATGATCTTCAAAAAAATTCTTCTTTATCACTCTCTGATCTCAATCTTCATTTTTTTCAATCTCCATCAATCTTCTTCAACCTGCATCTTTCACCATCAATCTCCATTATCGATTCTCCAAGAACCATCAACACACAACCACCAGTTCTGCAACCACCCTTCCTTCTATCTTTTGCAACAACATCACCATCACCATCTTAAAATACATCTTTCCGCAACAACTTCAATCTCGAACGATTCCGCATCAACCTTCACACTTCAACAAAATTTCCACAGCTTCAATCTTATCCCTCAAAAAATCTGTAGAATCATGAATCATCACTCTTCAGCCTTCGGTAATTCTTCATCATCAATCACCTTTACCAAGAACCTATGGAACAACCAAGAAATAGTTACAAAAGAAAAGGCTTTGAAAAATCAGTTAAGGAGAGAAGAGAAAATCAGATTCGGTTATGTATTTATCAGAAAAATTCAACGAAGACTCACCTGCATCCGACTCCAAAATCTGAGCTTTCTTTATCCTATCCTTCATCAAAAAATATCCGACTCTCAATACTTCACCATCCTCAACCGAGATACAAACGAATCAACAATAATCCATCTTTCCTCGTCATCGCCATCGCCACCTTCAATCTCCCTGCGTCCTCAGTATCATCACCAATTCAATTGGCAGATCGATTCAACAAACTGCAGAAGTTCACGCCGATTCGAAACCGCAATGAGTATCTACAAGAATCACTACACCTTCATCAATCCCATCAGAATTTCAACAAACTTCAATCAACTTCATTACCATCATATAGCTCCAACAAGTTCAAGACCTGCAAATTGATCAAGAACATTCCCACAATCGACAAAGGTCGCGCAACTGCAAAACAATTTTGAGAACAAATTCGTAACATCAAAATCAATAACAATAACACGAATTTGCAGTCGTAAGAATCGCAAAATAAGAAGAATGAACGAACGATTTTCATACCTAAAGAGCGGCATCTGCCTCAACTGTTGTCGTCTCGCAGGTCTGTTGCTTTGCCGTAGCCGTATTTCTTAGTCTGTAATTCATGTTGTAGATTCAGTTTCGGTTGTTGTTGTCACCAAATTCGAGGAGAATGAGACCGATTATGAGGTACGTATGTGATGCTTTTGATCGTTACACCATCTACGATTGTGTTCGTCGCATCTGAGTTCATGTGAATAAGCGGTGAAGACTGAGGAAGTGAGAAGAAGATCGCGGTGAAGAGGATGTCGAAGAAAGAGGCATGACGTAGTGGCTTTATTTGATTGTCGGCGAGTTCGATAACGGGGAGGAGAGTGCAAGGTAGGGCAGAGGATACAGAAGCAGAGAGGTGATCGGCGATGCTCTTGAATCCGGAAAAGGAGAGAGTTCCGCGGTGGCGGAAAGTTGGTTGTGAAAATCAGTTGAGAAGACTAGGGTTTCTTTAATGTTTAGGGTTGTTGATGTATTTAGGTCAAATTCGGATTGGGCTTGATAAGGGTTCCATGGATCTTCTGTTCACACCCTCCGAATTTCAGTCTGCACCCTCTTTTGCAATGTGTTATGTGAGAATGGGCTTATCACCACATAAGCACTATTTGCACCACTCATTTTATGTTTTGCACCTCCCCGCGCCATGTTAAGAGGGAGAATAGGCTTTGGGCCAATTTTCTTTGCTGTTTGCAGCAACTGGATTTTCTTTGCACCCTCTTGTGTTCCTTATTTTTTTTTTTTTAGTATTTGGTTAATTGATTTTTCTTGTAGATTTCTTAATTAAATTTCTTGTTAATTATTTTTTGTGGATTTATCCATTGATTGACTTCTTGTAAATTTTAATTAGAATTATTTACACTAATTTTAATTAGTGTTTAGGACTAATTTTTGGATAAGTGTTCATGAGTGTTTTTTATCGATATTGGATCGGTTTTCGATTATGGTGGATCTTCACAAAAGAAATTATGGAAGATAAGCATTTATTTTGCTTATGGAGATTACAAGACCTTGCTTGAGGCTTTTTTCGAATTTCTTTTATGTGAAGAATCGGCACTTCGATCAAGTAAGTAATCTCGATTCTCCACTTTTAAGCATCATTATAGTTGTATGCGGCTTAGGACCATATAGCTTAAGGTGCATATTGAGCCCTCCCACCTGAGGCACTGGATTTATTTGTGATATATGTTGATTTGTGTCGATTTCAGAGCTTAGGGATTAGGTTACGAACCATTAGGATCGATTCCTGTCACTTCCCCTTAAAAATAGTTTTAGGTGCCCGTTTTGTCGCAATTATTAAAAATAGTTTTAGGTGGGATAAAATTCTGGAAAAATTCATGAGTGATCCTCATCCTCTTAATTAATTTTTCATATTTTTTGTTTCCAGATTTGGGTGATTTTAATAATTTATTTGGATTTTAGATCACAAGCTGTCCCAAAATGGAGGATTTTGACATAAGGGACCGAAATCAATTTTCCCCATAGGTGTGAAACCTATTTTTTGTATATGATTAATCACTGTAAATTTTGATGTTATGATGCTCATTAGGAATTTTTTTTTCATAATTTTAGGTGCCCTTTTTGATCCATTTTGTGGAATTGTTTTTCGGTGATCATGCTTTGTTACCTTGCTAATCAAGGAATTGTTTTGGCACTTTGGTGCATAATTTTGTGGAATCCTTTTAGACCATGTAAGATACTGACCTCAATATTCCAGGGACTTAATTGCATAATTTTTAAAGCCTTTTTGCTATTTTTCCATGTCACCTAGATCATAGGTTGATTCATGTGTCTATTTGCTTCATAACCTAGATGATAAGAAGGAATTCATGCCATTTGCTTGGAATACTTTTTGGTAACTTTTAGGAGTTGATTATAGGTCATTTTTATGTCTTTAATTCCAGTTATAGGTCACTTTTCGAACCATACTCATTTGGTTTGTTTTGGTGTTTCAAAGTGCATACTTATGTGAAATAATTTAACCTAAACTCATTTCTCTTCTCCTCTAATTGTTAACATGAATTATGTGGGAATAATTAATGCCTATCCATGCATTCTAATTACATCTCATATCTTGTATGCTACTGACCCATAATCATCTCATGCGTATATATATGCCATTCATTCTTAACTTGCATCATTTGTGATCTTATGCGATGTTTGCCTCATTTGTTCTCACATCTTCCTCTCCTTGCTCCATAGGACTAATCCATTGCATCCATGATTGTATATTCATTAATACACATTCATAAGCATTCACTACTGACTTTGATGTTCATTTCATGTATTAATTCATGCTTTTAAGCCATATGCATTCATACTTCATCCATAAACCTTAATTTGCATTCATGTAAACTTAGGTGAACTTTTTGTACATAGTTTGATACAGTTTGACCTTGTGAGGTATCCTAGCATACTTAGGGATCTATAGCATGTAGCTACTTACTTTAGAAGTCATATAACCTTTAGGTACCTTCACCTTTAGACTTAGGTCTTATTTCGAACCCTAGTTCCCTTCTAGGACGTTTATGGTACTTAATCGCTTTTATGCTTTGATTTTACTTTCAATATGTATTGTCATACTAACTTTTGTTTTGTAGGGGGGAAGATTGAGGTAAGCCTCACTTCATTCCTATCTTTTATGCATTATAATTGTGTTTGCCTTAGCACCTTGTGCTTTGCTCTTAGACTTTCCCTTTCTTTAGAGACAACTTAACTTCCTTAGGAAGTAAGTTAGTTTCTAACTCTCTTTTCTTCTTTTTCTTTTCTTCCTTAGGCTTAGAAACCTCATTAACCATAGGACCTCTCTTGTAAATAAACAAATAAAATTAGGATTGAGTCTTAGTCCCCTTAGTATGTCCTTTTGCAATTTGAGTCTTCTTTCTCGTCTTCAAGCAAAATCCAAAAAGACTTAATAAATGCATGAAAGGATCCATTGTGTATAGCCTTATTCCATGGGGCACTTGCACTCATTCCATCTTGGAGTGTTGTAAGCTTGTCTAGCATGATGTACAAGTCTCATCAAGGGGTTGTTTCATAAAGAAAACATAAAAGATACTTCTCTTAAAAGACAAAACAAACACAATAAGCGACTATCCTGCGAGAACTTCTTCTCTCATCTCATTCACTCTGAGCGTGAACTCGCGACGACTTGTCTCGCATGCAAGATGGTAAATGCACTCGTACCAGATGAGCATGCAACACCTGAGCATAGACATATGCAGTTCTAGTATAAAAAACACAAACAAATAGTTCCCGCCTTAGTTAGGAGAACTACGTCGACTCTGATCCTCATTATCCCGATGAGGTACGTAGGCAGCGGGGTAGGGCCCGTTCGAGTACATTCTTTATTTTCCCTACATTTCCTCCTTTATTCTCATTTCTTTTCCATTCTCATTCCAGTTCCAGTAGCAGTTTTATTCAACAGCACTTTATTTTCTCACCCTTTGAAGCAAACAAGCAAGCGGGATCCCGTCGGGTACGGCGGACGATCTGGGGTGCTAATACCTTCCCAGTTCGTAACCGACTCCCGAACCCAGATCTTTTGTTCGCATGACCTTGTCCTTTCCTTCTTCCTCAGGTTTGTGCAACATTACCTTTCCCATTAATTCGGGATAAAAATGTATGGTTGGCGATTCTACCCTTTCCGCGTTACTTTCGCGTTTGTACTAGGATGAAAATCCCGGGAGCGACAGCTGGTGACTCTGCTGGGGACCGAACCCAGAATCTCTAGTTTCCCTTGTAGAGTCAATCCTAGCGCCTATTTGGTTTTGTTTCTTTGGGTGTTTATCTGTTTGATGCTATGTGCTTTAGTTTAGCTTCACTGTTTTCATTTACAGCATTACTTTACAGCTTTACTTTACAGCTTTATTTACTGCTTTCAGTAATTATTTTCCATGCATCATATTATTCTGGACTGTCTGGCTGTGCTGGTTTTCATTTTTTCTATGGGATGGGGTTACTGTGAGATGAGCTCGTAATCGGGGCTCGAGTGCACCCTAGGACTTAGAGTGGTTCCACTTTGGCTTCATGGCATTTTTCTATGTTGGTAGTAGTGAGTTCCACACCTTGACTTGCGACCTTCTCGGGAATGTATTGATACCGGAATCTTTCTGGGTTAATACGCTACCTTGATAGTTATGTGCAGTCAAGGGACCGATCATTGAGAACCTTTGTGGAAACATCCCTCTCCAGTGATGACAGTGGCAGACCACATTTGTTGGCAAACCCACTCGCATCCGAGGGCCCACTGGGAACTCGCATAGGATGGCCTGGTTCTCTTATAGGAATCCAGTCAAGGTAAATTGTTCGTATGACGGTAGTATTGTACCCTTCGGGATTAATGTACTATTGTTTCTCGATTCAGTGCTTGAAGCAGAGGACTTATGAGGGATGCTTGTTTTTCCGGACTCAGCTGAGACCTCCCTGAGTAGTACATAATGCCAAACCGATTCCCTGATTTGGTCATGAGCCATTTCTCGGAAATGGTAAACGTATTATTGCTATTCGGCTTTGAGAGTCCGTGATGTTGACCCGAGTAGCACACCCGTGATATTGGGAGGGGTTTACAGGTTTGCAGGAACCCTAAACTTCAACATACCCACTTTGCCAGTATTGTTTAGTGTTCTATGGTTCTTTGATTCTGAGATCTGGGATTTCTATTCAGAGAAATTGTTACTGTAATTGTCACTGTGACCTTGTTATTGTGACTATTATTATGACTCTCCACAGACACTTGGCTCATTGTTCAACTTCAACGCCATCAGTGACTATTCTATTATGTGATCCAGTTCTACAGTTATTGGGTTCTCAGTTATGGGGTTCTATACAGAGATGGTGCTGCTATTATGGTTATATACAGACAGTTAGTTCACTGCTCAACACCAACATCAGACTATTGATCACATGCCTGTTGCATACATGACATCATAGCATTTCAGCACACATGTTCAGTTATTTCCGAGGATCACATATCTTAATCATGCCATTGGACTTTATCTGTGTCAAAAATTGAATCAAAGCAGATATATTCCTCAAAAATAACTTAACATGGCATTTGCATACATCCTTGCATTCTTTACAGATGTTCAGAGACAAATAATTATCCTGACTTGATTTCTCATCACAATGGCCAACTTGAATCACAATTATCAAGGTATAACTCTGGGCGGAGGTAACCGAAAGGAAGACCCAGCTAAGGCCATGCAGGGAAGAGGTGCAAGCTTTATTTCAGAACCAGAAACTGCTGAAACAGGAGGTTAACCAGTTGAAGACTCGGATTAGCTTGGTTATGGAAATTCTGAACGAAGCTATTTTAATTTCCTAGTGAGGGGAACTACGCTGCTCTGATTCTCCATAGGTCAATGGAGATACATAGGCAGGAGATCGTGCAAGATCTTTCCGAGCAACCTTATTTATCAACTTCATTTATCAACCTCTTCCCTCCTATCGCTCCCCGGATTTCCATCCTGGTACAAACGCGAAAGTGGCGCGGAAAAAAAGAAAAGAATCGCCAGCCCGACATTTTTATCCCGAAGAAACGAGAATGGTAATGCTGCACAAACCAGAAGAAAATAAAGGAAGGACACGGGTCCTGCGAACCAAAGAGACTGAGTTCGGGATTCGGTTACGACCTGGGAAGGTATTAGCACCCAGATCGTCCGCTGTACCCGACGGGATCCACGCTTGCAAAGAAAATTGTTTCAAAGGGTGAAGAAATGAAAGTTGCTGCAAAGAAAACGAACTGAACTGGATAAAAGAAAAGGGAACTGAAAAAAGAAATGAAAAGGAAAAATGTAGGGAAAATAAAGATTGTGCTCGAACGGGCCCTACCCCGCTGCCTACGTACCTCATCAAGACAATGAGGATCAGAGACGCCGTAGTTCCCCTAACTAGGGGTGGCAAGGAAATTGCTTGTGAATTAAGGTTTGAACTGCCTATGCCAATGCTCAGGTGTTGCAGACTCGGACGACGAGTGCGTAACCGTCTTGCAAATTGACAAGTAGGAGCAAGTTCGCGTACGGAGAGAATGAGATGAGAAAAGAATTCCCGAAGGAAAGACGCTTATTGTTTGTTTGTGTTTTTAGAAGCTTTTATGAGTGTGTCACAAGGAAGTGAACTCAAGCTCTTTTCCATGGAATGTGCACTTGTCAGTACATTCCAAGATGGAATAATAGAACAAGCACACTCAAGTAAGGAGAAGATCCCCAAAACTTGAACCCAAAGATTAGGGCCTAAGCTCACTAACTTGTTAACTTATTAAGTGTTTTTGGTATTTACAGTGAAGAAGTGTTTTTTATCCTTTTCTTGGTGAAGAAGATACCTTGATCAGACTTGTGCATCACAAGGTGAGCTTGTACTATCCCAAGATGGGAAAACTACAAGTACCTCATGGGATAAGGCTATTGCTCAAGGTATTACTTCCAACATTATTAAGTGTTTTTTAGAGTTATGAGATGAGAAGAGAAGAGAAACCAAAGGATCACAAAGGCAAAAGTCTAATGGGGGACTAAAAGAAACCTAAGTGTTGTCATGCATGGATATCCTAAGGTTAGTGTGGTTTTCTATCCTAAAGAAGAAAGAAAGAAAAGAGAAGAAGAAGATGAGATGAGATGAGAAAGGCCTAAGCCCAACAATCAAAGGGTTAGTCACAAGTAAGAAATAAGAAGAAGAGATGAGATTTGGAGATGTGGAACTCACATCCACACCTCTCACTTGCCATAGCCCCTGCAAGGTTAGTGACACAAGCATACAAGCAAAGCAAAATGGAACAAATGACATGCCAACATCATACAAACAGAAATGAAGTCATACATACAAATTCTCAATGGATATTCAAGTCAAGAGAATAAGGAATGAAGCATGCAAGATAATATGATGCAACATGGAACACATGACAAAACAAATGCAAACTTAATGAAATGCAAAGCAAAATGCACAAACATGGACTCAAGGCACACAACCAGAACCAAATCAAATTGAAGAAGTGCTTAAGAAGCATGAAAGATGAAGAGAAGAGAGGCACAAGACCAAACAATCACAAAGTTGAGATGAAAGAAGTAAGGAAATGAAGTGAATACTCTTAAGAAAATATGAACTCAAAAGATAAGCAACACACAAAAGTTTCTAAGACACAAACCCTAACCTAAGATCATAAAGGTTCCCATACCCCAAAGAGACCCCAAATGAGAAGAAGAAGTTGGCACAAGTGCCCTTCTAAGCTTATAAGAGACCTTATGAACACAAAGAAGCAAAATGGGACAAGGTATGAACCAAAATTCAAATCAAATCAAAAATGCATCTAAAATTCCACAAATTAATACAAATGATCCTCAAACATGATATAACAATGAGCCAAAAGGATTGGGAGAAATTCAGAAGCTAGATAGGTCAAATGAGGACAAGAACATGAACTAGGGTTAATAACTTCCTTCACAAGTCAAAGTACCAAGACCCAATGAACAAAATTCTAAAAATCAGAGGAAAAATCACACATAAAGTACATCATCTTAAGAATTCAAAGCAAAAAGAACCAATACAAAACTCAAAAATATGAACCCTAGGGAAATTGGACAAGACAGATTGCACAAAAAGGACTTAAAAAGAATTAATTAAAAGAGAAAATTAATGGACACGTGGATAATAGGAATAAATGGAAAATAAAAATATAGAAAATTAAAGAAAACTCAATTGGACATTCAAAAATTATTTTGGAATTTTTGGATGATTGGAACTACTTTTAATAAATGGAAATCAAAAATGAAATAAAGAAATAAAAAAGAAAAGAAATAAAATAAGAAAAATAGGCTGGGGTGCGAATAGCCAGGAATTGCTGTTGAAATGCATTGGGCTTATGGTTGTGGGGGTGTGGATAGAAGAACCAGGCCCATTAGGCTGCGCTGGTTTATACAAGCAATGGTGGAAATCAGAGAAATAAATGGAAAAACAAAAGACCATAGGATTAATCTGACGCTCGCTGTGAAGAGCTCATTAAATGACGTATACAAATGGTTGGGTGAGGAGCTGAGTTGCACGTGTGTTATTGTGAGGTGTGTAACATGAATAATTAAAATGGAAAACAGATTCACGTTAGAGAGAGAGGGTGAGTCTTATGAAAACGTGGCGCAATCCTGGACGCAGAGAGGAGAGATCTGAGGGCTGGGAGGTCGTCTCCTACCTCACAAACCCTAGCCAACATAAACGCAGATTCCGGTGACCAGAGTTAGGGCTCCGGCACCGGAAATTACACCAGATGCACAAAACTTAATGAAAATTAATCAAGACCTCCAGATTGACTAAATGAGGCATGCTGATTTCAAAAATGGGCATGAAAAGTTCATTGGATCAATGAATCTCTTGGATCGAACAAAAACAGGTTGTACCATGAAAAATGAAACTCAAATATCTCACTCAATATTGCACCAAATTCAAAACCAAAAGCAGCAGAACAACCAGCAAACATCAAGGATCAATAAACACACCAACATTTTCATTTCCAGATGCGAAGATTCCAAAGCATACCTGAGTTTGCAGAGCTTGAAAATGCTTGCTAGAAGACAAGATGATGGATGCAAATCACTCCAAATGCTCTCTAGTTGCAAAATAAATGCAACTAGAGCCTTGAATGTGGATGGATCTTGAACTTTGCAAGCACCTGCCCTGAAATAGCAAGGTTGTTGATCTTGAGATACAACTTGAATAATGGTGATATTTGTGATCCTAAGCTTGCACTGATCAAGGATCTACAACTGGTTTTTTGATTGAGCAAGTGTATGAAGAGATTTTGGAGAAATTGCAAGTTGTGCACAAACTTTGAATTGAGAAAATGAGAGAGATTTGAGGGATTCTGAAACCCTAATTTCTTATATACCAAGTCATGAACCAATGCTGAAAAAATTGTGTGATTTACACGTGTAAATCAAGAGAATTTGTGATTTTGCAATTCTTGCAAGTTTTGTGTGAGAGAGCATGAAATTCTCATGATTTCCTTTTCTTTTCAGCCCATGTGCACTCTAAATCCAACCCTTGATTATAATCCAAAAGATTTTGGCCCTTAGATCAAAGTTGTCACACTTTCTCCATGTTCATGCAAAAAATCCACTTATGAAGCAACTTTCTTGCCTTGCACGAATTTGGGAATTTCTTTGGAGAAAAGTATGCCATTTGCCTTGTATTTTAACTTTGTAAACAAACTTGATCCATTCCAACACTTAAAATTGAGTTTTGAACCTTTTGGCCTTTGGTGCATGCATGGAATTTTGAATTTTGCCCTAATTTGGCCAAATTTTAGAGGGGCCTATAGTCCAAACCATGAGGGCTATGAAAAAGTACTTGTACTTTTTGAAAATGGGAGACCTTAATCTCCAACTTTCATGTTTGACTTTGGTCCATTTGAAGAATTTTTTATCATGTTAAGCTCACTTGAATTTTAGGGCAAAAGTTGCCAAAAATGGAATTTCTTTAAAACCAACTTTGCACCAATTTTGCAAAAACCCTCAAATCTTCATGATTCTTGAACTTTGAACTTTCCAAACCTCTTATAACATTGTAAGAACACCCCTTGGCTATAAAAAATGGATTGGACCCCTTGAAATCACACAGTTGACTTTTTAAAGGCACAGTTGACTAATTACTTCATCTGCAAGCAACTGAAGAATTTCCTGACTTCCACAAGGAATTTTCTCATGAAAATTGGTACCTAGGATCCCATTGACATATAAAAGACTTTGCCCAAATGAAATGGCCAAAGTTGTGAGTTTTTTATGCTTGAATCACAAACCCTAGTTTAGGATCCTTTGCTTAGGAGCTTTGTCATATCCTGGAATCTCTGGTGATCATCCAACCTTTTGAGCTTTTGCAAATGAACTTGAGCTTGTAATTGCAATGTAGACTTATCATGGGACTTGTACAAAACCATTGAGCCCCTTGTCATAGCTTGTGATGCTTCAAGAACCTCCACAGATGATCATATGCCTAATGCTAGGTCATGAGAAATGTTATGCCTCATCTTTCCATGCTAGGATGCTGAGAAAATGATATGTTCATGATGAATATGATGTGATATGATGCTTAAAATGAAGATGGCAAAATTGGGGTGTTACAGCTGCCCCTATTCAAACAACTGTTAATCTGAAAAGGACGGTAGCATGGGCTATCGACCGTTCAAGATAAACTGTGGTTGAATACCAAGAAGACCTGAAATGTGCACTCTGACAAAGAATGCAACACTGGGAAATAAACCCAACCAAATGACGCTTTGGTGACTGCAGGGGAGAAAAAAGAAGACGAGCTTCTTCCAAGTTGAAACTGTTATTTGGAATAAGAGCACTTTGACAAACGAGTCTTCTCTGAACAATTATGTTATGCCAGGAACTGGACATACGAGTCCTCAAACACTTTTCAAGAACATATGACTTGAGACAGACGAATCTTCTTCGGATATACCTGTTACGCCAGGACCGGGATGCACTAAAGTCTGTGGGATAGACATGCATAATCAAGGTAGACGAACCTTCTTCATATATTATCCGTGGATATATGGTATAAGACAGACGAGTCTTCTTCGAGCAAACCTGTTACGCCAGGTGCAACAATAATAATTGGTGTTTGAGACAGACGAGCCTCCTTCGAATAAACTTGTTACACCAGGACCGGTAACCATTTTGACATTTATCCCCACAGTCAGGATTTTAAACATCTTCAATACAGACGAGTATTGGATGATCATCAAGATAACACAGACGAGTGCCAACAATCAATGATACAAATGAGTATCAGACAATGATCTGAGAAACACAGACGAGCGCTTCAGGCAATAATACAGACGAGTATCAGCAACTTGTAGAGACGAATACCAGGAATTCAAACATAGACAAGCATTTGGAGTAGCAATACAGACGAATACTAGGATAATCAGCAAATCCACACATACAAATATAAGTTAACACAGACGAGTGTTGGGGATGATACAGACGAGTATCCAACAAAGCAGACAATCTTCCAACAGATAATAAACACAGACGAGTGCCGGAGAATGCAGACGAGCAATCAGAAATATTACATATCAAGACACTGACGAGTGTTGGGAGTTGCAGACAAGCAAACAGCAAAGTGATAACACAGACGAGTGTTTAATTATCAAACAACAAACACAGACGAGTGCTGGAAAATATCAAAACACAGACGAGTGTTGGGAAGTGCAGACGAGCAGCAACAAATGTCAAGCACAAACGAGTGCTGGAAATTGCAGACGAGCAATATCAAGGTAATCATAGACCACTGCTGGGGAAAGCAAACGAGCAATACCGAAGTGATAACACAGACGAGTGTTGAAAGATGCAGACGAGCAGCAATAAAGTACGAACATACAGACGAGTGCTGGAGAAGTGAAGACGAGCAACAAACAAATGCCTGACTGGCCACAAGAGTTACAACTTTGCAGGGGCAAAACAAGTCAAGAGGCCTTGACACCTTACTCTGACTAGAGTGATGAATACCTGGTTGTATCATCATATTGATCAAAAGAATGGCAACTTTGCTGGGGAATATTTCACTGACGGGAGTGAAAATCAAATATGAACCCTGTGGGGAAGGATCATCTTCAGACTTGACTGGGAAAGATTCTTCAACAATACTCTGGCTGGTGAGAGAATTTTGCTAATTCTGAGCTCTGTGAGGACATCATGCATTCAGCTACCTGCTGGGCATACTCCACTGGGGAATAATAAACTGCTTGGGCTGCCTGCCAAGACTTGGCTGGGGAAGAATTCTGCTTGGGAGAATGTGACGCCATCCTGCAACCTGCAACAACAGAAAGCACAAGTGTGCCCCGGGGACTTGCATGGTATGATCTGTTCATCCATTGTCACCCGACACTCAAAGAGGGTTTACAGTGTTTCCATGCATGTCATTTTCTTTCAAATTATCACCATGTCTTAATGCAATGCTATTTTTGCCAAAAATTCAAGACATTTTGCAAACAAAAATAAACACAACACAACTTTTTGAATGAATATTCTTTTTATTGAACGACCTCTGAATGGGCAAGGATTTACATCAGGAAGCAACCACCTGGAAAGAGGTAGCCACCATAAAATTGAGAAAAGAAACTATCCTAATGGCAATGGGCACGGCATCCCAATGAGTTCCATTTCTGCTATGACCAGCATGTCTTTAAGACTCTCCATTCTTGCTTTTGCTTTTTGAGAAGATGAGGGGATTGATTCCTATCCTTTTGATATTGTCAAGTTATACGAAACGATGATTTGGTTCAGATTACTCAGATCGCAGTTGTTCGCTTATTCCCTTGTTTTGCGTGGATCGCCCTTTCGGGTTTTCAATCCACCGGGATACCCTTTTTTGCCTGAGCTGTCCAATGTGGCTTTTCAACTCAGCGGGTGTACATTTATTTTATTTTATTTTCCCTGAATTTTTCCCGAGCTTTTTATTCTATTTTTAGCTCGCCGGGATGCCCTTTTTTTTCCTGGACCTTAATTTTGTTTTTGTGTCCAACGGGTCTCTTTATGCAAAGTATTTTTTAACTGCATCCGAGTTAACAGGGGACTGGAAGTCATCTCCATCCATAGTGGTGAGCATCAGTGCTCCTCCTGAGAAGACTTTCTTCACTATGAATGGTCCTTCGTAGTTTGGGGTCCACTTGCCCCTGTGATCTGAACCTGGAGGAATGATCATTTTCAGCACAAGCTCTCCCACTAGATACTCCCGAGTACATACTCGTTGGACGAATGCTCGCTTCATTATCCTCTGATAAAGCTGACCATGACAGATAGTCGCTAATCTCTTTTCCTCAATTAGACATAGTTGATTGTAACGAGCACGCACCCATTCAGCCTCATCAAGCTTCACATCCATCATCACACGCAATGGAGGAATCTCTACTTCAACAGGCAAGACTGCTTCCATACCATATACCAGAGAGAAGGGAGTTGCCCCAGTTGACGTCCAGACTGACGTTCGGTACCCATGCAGCGCAAATGGTAACATTTCATGCCAATCTTTTTAAGTGAACCATTTTTTGCACAATCTTCTTGATATTCTTGTTTGCTGCCTCTATTGCATCATTCATCTTTGGTCGGTAAGGAGAAGAATTGTGATGCTGAATATTGAAGTCCCGACACAACTCTGCCATCATCTTGTTATTGAGATTAGAACCATTGTCAGTAATGATTCTTTCGGGCACTCCATATCTGCATATGATATCCCTTTTAAGAAATCTTGCCACCATTTGATGAGTGACGTTGGCATAAGATGCTGCTTCAACCCATTTTGTGAAGTAATCAATCGCGACCAAGATGAAGCGATGACCATTTGAAGCAGTTGGCTCTATCTTCCCGATCATGTCAATGCCCCACATAGAAAAGGGCCAAGGAGATGACATGACGTTGAGCGGGCTTGGAGGAACATGCACTTTGTCTGCATAAATCTGGAACTTGTGGCACTTGCGAGCGAATGAACAACAGTCTGCATCCATTGTCATCCAGTAATACCCTGATCTCAGCAATTTCTTAGCCATGGCATGCCCTCCTGCATGGGTACCGAAAGATCCCTCGTGGACTTCCTGCATTAACAGGCTTGCTTCGTGTCTATCCACGCATCTGAGCAAGACCATGTCAAAGTTTCTCTTGTACAACACCCCGTCTGTATTCAAGAAGAAGCTAGCAGCAAGTCGCCTTAAGGTCTTCTTGTCATTGGAAGATGCCCCAGCTGGGTATTCTTGCTTTTCCAGGAATATCTTGATATCAAAATACCAAGGTTTCTCGTCAGACACTGCGTCTACAGAGAAGGCATGAGCTGGAGCATCAAGCCTGGATATATCAATTCTGGGCACATAGTTCCAACTCAAGACTTTGATAGACGAAGAAAGAGTGGCCAATGCATCGGCAAATTGATTTTCATCACGTGGTATGTATTGAAGCTTAACTGTCGTGAAGAATGTTAACAGTTTTCTTGCATAATCCCGGTATGGAATTAGATGCTCTTGATGCGTATACCACTTGCCGATAACTTGGTTAATGACGAGGGCTGAATCTCCGAATATATCGAGGTTCTTAATCCGAAAATTAATAGCCTCCTTTATTCCCATTATGCATGCCTCGTATTCCGCTTCATTGTTGGTGCAGCCAAAAGTAATTCTAGCAGCGAAAGGAAAGTGAACACCTTCGGGAGTAATAAGAACGGCACCAACTCCACGTCCATTGATATTGACTGCCCCGTCAAACATCAACTTCCATTTGGATTCAGGGTCTGGCCCCTCCTCCGGAAGTGGTTCCTCGCAATCGTTTGTTTTGAGGTACATGATGTCCTCATCAGGGAAATCAAACTTCATTGGCTGATAATCATCTTCAAGAGGTTGTTGTGCAAGGTAATCCGACAATACACTTCCCTTGATGTCTTTCTGAGAAGTATACTGGATGTCATATTCAGTTAAAATCATCTGCCACCTAGCAACCCTTCCGGTGAATGCTGGTTTCTCAAAGATGTACTTGACATGATCCATTTTGGAAATTAGCAGTGTGCTATGAGTCAACATGTACTGCCTCAGTCGGCGAGCAGCCCATACCAAAGCGCAACAAGTTTTCTCGAGCAGTGAGTAACGAGATTCACAGTCGGTAAACTTTTTGCTAAGGTAATAAATAGCGTACTCTTTTCAACCAGACTCGTCATGTTGGCCTAGAACACACACCCATTGACCCTTCTAGCACAGTCAAGTACATGATTAGAGGTTTTCCTTCAACTGGAGGCATTAGAATTGGAGGCTCCTATAAATATTCAATTATTTTGTCGAAAGCTCTTTGGTAGTCATCGTTCCACCTGACCGTTTGCTCTTTTCTTAGCAATTTGAAAATTGGTTCGCACGTGGCCGTTAGATGAGATATGAACCGAGAAATGTAGTTCAACCTCCCTAAAAACCCGCGCACTTCTTTTTTTGTTCTCGGTGCAGGCATATCTTGAATTTCTTTTACTTTTGCAGGATCTACCTCAATCCCTTTCTGACTAACAATGAAACCTAGCAATTTCCCGGAACGCACTCCGAAAGTGCACTTGTTTGGGTTCAACCTCAGCTTGTAGTTGATCAGTCTATCAAACAACTTCTTGAGATTAACCAGATGCTCTTCTTCGTCTCGGGACTTAGCAATCATATCGTCCACATAACACTCAATCTCCTTGTGTATCATGTCATGGAATAATGTGACCATTGCCTGTTGATAAGTTGCCCCGGCGTTCTTCAAACCAAAGGGCATGACCTTATAGCATAATGTACCCCACAGGGTAATGAACGTTGTTTTCTCCATGTCTTCCGGCGCCATCTTAATCTGATTATATTTGGAGAAGCCATCCATGAAGGAAAATACCGAGAATTGAGCATTATTTTCTACCAACACATCAATGTGTGGCAACGGAAAATCATCTTTTAGGCTCGCTCTATTCAAATCCCGGTAGTCAACGCACATCCGGACCTTGCCTTCCTTCTTTGGTACAGGTACAATGTTAGCTACCCAAGGTGGGTAACTAGTTACGTCAAGGAAGCCGGCATCCCATTGCTTCTGAACCTCCTCCTTGATCTTCATCGCCATGTCAGGACGAGTTCTTCTCAACTTCTGTTTCACAGGAGGACGGTCTTCTCTCAATGGTAGCTTATGCACAACGATGTCGGTATCCAACCCTGGCATATCTTGATATGACCAAGCAAAGATATCCACATACTCTCGCAGCATACTGATCAGCTCTTTCTTGACTTCGGCCTGCAAACTGGCCCCAATCTTGATATCTTTCTTCACATCTTCACTGCCAATGTTGATGATCTCAATTTCTTCTTGATGAGGCTGAATAACCCGTTCCTCTTGTTTCAACAATCTGACCAATTCTTCAGGGAGTTCACAGTCTTCCTCAACCCCTTCATCAGCTTGGTAGACAGGATTGTCAAAGTCATGTGCGGTCCTAGCAGGAATGTTATCAATGGAATCCGGATGATCAACACTGCACAGATGATGTGCTTATTTCAGAATCTGCTTATTTTGAAAAAGAGACGCTAACACAAAAACAAAAAGGAAAAACACATTGCCATTTTTATTTTTTTTTGTGAAAAATTTAAAAACAAAGAAAGAGAACACAATTTGTCTGAAAATGTCCTTTTATTTCATGGTAAAATAAGATGCATACAAAACATGGTGGCCCAATATAATGGATCCTAGCATCTTGGGCAGAATGCTAGATTTGACGATGCAGTATGCTAAGAAAAAGGAAACAAATAAATTCCTCTGAGTGCCAGGTAACTTGGACAATGTCTTCAGCAGACCAGTTCTTCAGCTCCTCTCCGGGCGCACATGGATGAATCCAGTTGTCCCAGTCGCCATCACTGTCTCCATCTTGGCTTGTCACACAAATCTGGTTGCGGTCGAGCATCCCAGCGCTTGTAAAGGTAATGGCTTTACCACTTGGAGTAGATCCACTAGGCTGATAACCCAAACCAAATTTGTCGTCTTTCTTTTCTAGCTCCAACAATTTGCCCCAGCCTTGGGCGCTTCCTGACTGAACTACCTCCTTTGCCTGCTTGTAGGAATGGATGGAGGTACCTTCTTTCTCACTGTTCTTCTCTACAGGAGTCAAGATGCTGACGTTAACTACTTCAAAAGCCTGTCATAGAGTCTCATGGATCTCTTCATCCATCTCCACATACTTGAACGTTGATAAATGGCTTACAAAGATGTCTTCCTCTCCGCACACTGTGATTACTTGGCCATCAACCACATATTTGAGCTTTTGATGCAGGGTGGAAGTAACAGCTCCGGCAGCATGAATCCATGGACATCCCAACAAGCAGTTGTACGCGGGCTGAATGTCCATGACGTAGAAGATACTTTTGAATACTTGAGAGCCTATTTTCACGGGCAACTCAACTTCTCCAAAAATTGACCTTCTCGACCCATCAAAAGCTTTGACAATCAAGTCACTGGGTCTTAGGACTATACCATCGACATTGAGCTTCATTAACACCTTCTTCGGAAGTACATTAATGGAAGAGCCTGTATCCACAAGGACATGCGACAACACAACACCCTTGCACTCCATAGTGATATGTAGCGCTTTATTATGGTTTCGGCCCTCTGACGTGAGGTCTCTGTCTATAAAGCTCAGCCCATGGCTCGCATTCACACTGCCCACTACGACTTCAAGTTGATTGACAGTGATTTCTTGAGGAACATAGGCCATCTGCAACACTTTCAACAAGGCCTCTCTGTGTGCAGGAGAGCACATCAATAAAGATAGAATGGATATCTTGGAAGGTGTCTGGTTCAACTGCTCGACCACCTTATAATCACTCTTTTTAATGATGCGTATAAATTCCTCGACCTCCTTTTCGAATGTACCCTGTCCATCAATAGGAGTTGTTGTCTCATCAGCCACAACTTGTTTTCCCTTAGCTTTTGCCGAAGCCTCAACCTCAAGATCCCCTCTCAGCACTGGGGGAGCAAATAAACGACCACTTCTTGTGAAACCTCCAACACCTTCGACGTTCACTACAGTCGGGTCAATAGCAACAGACTTACTCTCAACTTTCTATCCAGCCACGTACACATCTGAGCCGTAATGCCATGGAATGGCTTTATCGTCTGTATAAGGAACAGGCCCAGGAACGGTGATAGTCACATGACTAACCTCAGGAGCATAAATGGTAACGGGCTCTCTTCTGGCAGGCATCTCAGCTTCATCACAGAATATGGTTATGGTGGACACATCATCAGCTTCATCACCAACTCCGTTAAACTGCAAAGATCCTTCATCAATCAAACTCTGCAATCCCATCTTCAGATTCTCACACCCATTCTCTGAATTCAGACATTCCTCGCAATCAGAACCGCATCCTGGAAACACTTGATCATTCAACAACTTCTCCTTCACTACCAACAGAGGAGTCTTCACTTCTTCTATACTCAGCATCAGACTTAACTTCTAACCACTATCAACAACGTGGATTCTAGCCCCTCCATGATTCGGAATAGGGTTCGAAGTAACATTTGGCGGTGGTGCAAAGTTAATCGCCTTGGAGTCTATCAGGTCTTGAACTTTGTGCTGCAGCACCCTGCACTTCTCAGTTGAGTGCCCGGGTACCCCTGAATGGAAAGCGCATCTTGCATTGACATCGTAACCCACTGGAAGCTCTCCAGGTGGTGGTGGTGCCAAAGTTCTCAATTGAATCAGATTCAGGTCCAGCAATCTTGGTAGTAAAGCAGCATACGTCATGGGGATTGCCTCAACCACCTTATTAGCCGGGCGAGCTTGCCTTGGTTGATAAGGTCTCTGTTGATAATTGTTACGTGGTGGTGGTTGTTGTTGTTGTTGTTGTTGTGGTGCCTGCTGTACAGGGCTGGAAGGAATTGTGACTGCTGCCACATGCTCATATGGTCTTCTATATCCTCGGCCCCGTCCTCGGCCAAACACAGCATTGGTCTCACCCTCCCTTCTTCTTTGAGGTCCACTGAAAGCTTTTCTTGCTCCATTTGAGCTGCTCGCACTTGTATCTTGGATCTTTCCCATTTTCAACAAGGTCTCAACCCTCTCTCCAGCAATTACTATGTCGTTGAACTTGGTAGCAGAACAGGATGTCAATCTTTCAATGAACACACCTTACAAAGTCCCCATAAACATGTCATCCATCTCATTCTCCAGCAGTGGGGGTTGCACTCTGGCAGCAAGCTGACGCCACCTCTGAGCATATTCTTTGAAACCCTCCTTAGCAGTTTGAGACATGTGTTGCAATTGAGTGCGATTTGGAGCCATGTCCAAATTATACTAGTATTGTCTCACAAAAGCTTCTGCCAGGTCTTTCCAGCTCTTAATATTGACTCTGCTAAGCTTCATATACCATTCCAGAGAGGCTCCCACCAGGCTGTCCTGGAAACAGTACATCCATAGTTTTTCATCATCAGTGTGAGCAGCAATCCTTCCTACGAATGACTGAAGATGAGTATTTGGGCATGCAGTGCCATTGTATTTCTCAAAAGTTGGAACCTTGAACTTGTAAGGGATTCTAACCCCTGGAACCAAGCCCAAGTCAGTAATGTCAAATCCCAGAGAGCTCTGGGATTGAATAGCCTTGATTTTTTCTGCCATCTCCTCAAACTTCCTGTTCATCTCAGCCTCCTGACCCTCAGCTTCGTCCAGCAGAGTGGACTGTTCGTCTTGTCCGTCCATTTGTACATTATTCAGACCACCATTGATTATAGTAACCCCTGGTTGTGTTACAGGGATTTCCACTTGACGTGCGCCCGCACCGTTACGATTATCAGCAGTGGTGTTGTTCCTGGCTTGACCATTTTCAATCAACTCCCGCAGACGCTCTTGATTCTGACCCATGCCTGCCATCAAGGTCATAAAGTTGTCCATCCTCAGTCTCAAATCAGCTAAGTCAGCTTGCATCTGATCCATGATTCTCTCTCTGTTGACCTTTGTTGGATATCTGTGTGCGACTGGCTGTTCCCGAACCTTTTTGGGAGCTATAGTGCCTGAAACACAAAATACTGAAGCACTACCTTCAAAACAAACAAACACGTCATATGCAATGCAATGTAACTGCTCATGTTTCCAAGTTTTAGGCATTTGCATGCCCCAGTTCTAGCATCTACTCCAGACAGTCACTTTGAGGATTAACTTTCAAGCTTTCTCTTTGAAGAATGTTCAGACATTAGCAGTATCAGACAAACGAATCTTGCACATTTAGAAAAGATAATTTTCACATTAACACTGTATATCATGGACAAACCACTGCTGGCCAAAAGTCAGAGCACAAACAGAAATATTCCCCGAAGGGTTACAAGCCATTACATGAATAAAAGACAAAACAAATAACAAGACTCCTACAACAATTCTGTAGATAGTCTTAAAAATAAACTAAACTAAGGACCCAGGCTCTGCCACCTCTGCTCTGCTCTTCTTGACACCCGCTCTCAGCTTGAGCTCTTCAATCTCTTTCCGTGCCTCGTCCAAGGCTAGCCGGCTTTGTGCTAACTGCTGAGTCTTTTCCATCCGGATGTTGTGGACTTGCTCCACCTCTTCCTTCTTGTAGGCCATTTGCACTTCAAAGAACTCTTCTTTCTCTTTGAACTTCTTCTGCTCTCCCTCCCTTTGGTCTTGCAACCAAACAATGGATTGGCGAGCTTCCTTGAGAGTCTTTAAAGTCTTTTTGCGTTCAGCTTCTCTCTTTGCCTCCATCAGACCCAACCTGTGAAAGTGAGCTTCCCTTCCAGCAAAGTCTTTCTCTTTAGCTTCCAATGAGGCTTGGATCTTCTGCAACTTCCCTTCTGCTTCATTCTTGGCCCTGTTGGCAAGATGGTATAGGCTTACCATTTCAGCATTCTCCACTCTAACTTCATGCAGCTAAGCTTCCAATTTCTTGTACTCTTCAAGGGAGACAGTACTCTGGCTTGGAACTTCTCTGGGATAAAGTGGAGCTTCAACTGAGAAAGGCATGAGAACTTCTTCTACATGTCTTTGAAACCATGCAGCAAATGGTGGATACGTCTTGGGATCTACTCGGCCAAAGTCTTTCTTACCCTTCCTTATCCTGTAAGCCCAAGCTTGGACTGCTTGTAGAACTAACTCCTTGTTTCCTTCCACAGGAGAATACAAAGACTCAATAAACTCTTCCATCTGTGGAGGATCTCTCAAAGGGTAACCAAATTGTTTCCTGGCTAATGTTGGATAATAACTGATCACACCTTTCCTTCCCAGCAAAGGCACTCCAGCAAACCTTCCACAATTGACCAACAACTCTTTACCTAGTAGATCTCTGTCATATTCCCAGGAAATATCTCCAGCAGTTAACCCCATCAACCTTCTTGACCATCTCCACTCATCCCTCATCTCCTTAAAGGCACCTGATTTTGGCAGTTGTCTAGCAAACCACTCAGCAAACAATGAAGCACAGCAGACTACTGGTCCACCCCTACCTTTCTCATTCCTGTAATGAACACTGTAATAGAAGTCACCCAAAAGAGTAGGCACAGGATTTCCTTTGGCAAAGATAGAGATCACCTCCAAGCTTACAAACACTTTCTCTACAGGGAACAAGCTAGACCCATACACCATCACAGCTAGCAAAGCACCAAAGTCATTCGAACTACCCTCTTTAGCATATCTCTCTGCCTTTGGGGTGAGCACACTCCAAGAGAGTCCTTTGCCTTCACTATCCTTCAGAGCCTTCTTGACTGTAGCAGCTGGCAACCGCAAACTTTGGCTATGTCCTCTTCTTTAAGCACCACCTCAGACCCATAGAATGGCAGTGTCTCTCTGTTGGAACATTCAGAATCCTGGAAATCTCTTCCAATGTAGGAGCTAAGATGTAATCTGGAAACATAAAGCAACGCAGCAGAGGATCATAAAACTGCAACAAAGTATGCAAACTGTCCTTCTGGTCTGCGGTGGGCTTGTCCACAAACTTCAATATCTGGCCATATCTTTTCCTAAAATTGCCCAAGACTTGGTCATTCATCAGACCTGCTAACTTCTGAACACCTCTAACTTCAGGGTGAAGAAAAGTATAGTGAACATTCTTTTTCCTTGTAACTCTTCTGATTTCTGCCATCTGGAGATAAGATTTACCAGAATTGGGAACTGATTATGAACAATGTCCTGAAAAATGGAAAAATAAACAGTTAATGCAAGAATGATGCATATGCAAATGCAACGCAGGCATATGATTAACTGGGCCCATCTGGATACTGAATCACTGAACACAAGGACCCTCTGAACAACTGCAAACCACAAGTCCTCTGAATCACAACTCTCTGATAGAAGATCTCAGAACCACAGTACCAAGAAAACCAGTACCAAGAAAACCAGAACACCAGAACCATAGGACCATAGGACCAGAAATCATAATAAGGACCACTGATAATGAGGATATGTAGAGGCCAAGGGTTCCTGCAAACCTGTAAACCCTCCCAATCTCACTGGTAGGCTCCGGGTCAGACATCACGGACTCTCAAAGCCGAATAGCAATAATACTTTCACCATCTCCGAGAAATGGCTCATGACCAAATCAGGGAATCGGTTTGGCATTATATATTACGCAGGGAGGCCTCAGCTGAGTCCGGGAAACAAGGTCATCCTATGTAAGTCCCAGGTGGGCCCTCGGACGCGAATGGGTTTGCCACAAAATGTGGTCTGCCACTGTCATCACTAAATAGGGATGTTTCCACAAGGTTCTCAATGATCGGTCCCCAGCTACACATAACTGTCAAGGTTATGAAATGAAAGAGGAAGATCCCCAAATCAAGACATTTCCAAGACAATCGCAAATATGGGCGTGGAACTCACTACTACCCCCATGACAAGATCTCATGAGGCCAAAGTGGAACCACTCTAAATCCTAAGGTGCACTCGAGCCGTGGTAATGAGCTCATCTCTCAGAAACAGTAACACCCATCCCACCAAACAGAAAACCAGTCCAGACAGTCCAGTATATATACATGATGCAGAAAATAAATACTGAAAACTGTAAATAAAGCTGTAAATAAAACTGTAAATAAAATAATAGTAAGATACAACACACAACAGCAAACAAGCATCACCCAAAGAAACAGGAACAAACAAGCGCTAGGAGAGACTCACAGGGGAACCAGAGATTCTGGGTTCGGTCCCCAGCAGAGTCGCCAGCTGTCGCTCCCCGAATTTCCATCCTGGTACAAACGCGAAAGTGGCACGGAAAAAAAAGAAAAGAGTCGCCAACCCAACATTTTTATCCCGAAGAAACGGGAATGGTAATGCTGCACAAACCAGAAGAAAAGAAAGGAAGGACACAGGTCCTACGAACCAAAGAGACTGAGTTCGGGATTCGGTTACGACCTGGGAAGGTATTAGCACCCAGATCGTTCGCCGTACCCGACGAGATCCACGCTTGTAAAGAAAACTGTTTCAAAGGGTGAAGAAATGAAAGCTGCTGCAAAGAAAATGAACTGAACTGGATAAAAGAAAAGAAAAGGGAACTGAAAAAAGAAATGAAAAGGAAAAATGTAGGGAAAATAAAGATTGTGCTCGAACGGGCCCTACCCCGCTGCCTACGTACCGCATCAGGACAATGAGGATCAGAGACGCCGTAGTTCCCCTAACTAGGGGTGGAAAGTAAATTGCTTGTGAATTAAGGCTTGAACTGTCTATGCTAATGCTCAGGTGTTGCAGACTCGGACGACGAGTGTGTAACCGTCTTGCAAAGTTACAAGTAGAAGCAAGTTCGCGTACGGAGCGAATGAGATGAGAAAAGAATTCCCGAAGGAAAGATGCTTATTGTTTGTTTGTGTTTTTTAGAAGCTTTTATAAGTGTGTCACAAGGAAGTGAACTCAAGCTCTTTTCCATGGAATGTGCACTTGTCACTACATTCCAAGATGGAATAATAGAACAAGCACACTCAAGTAAGGAGAAGATACCCAAAACTTGAACCCAAATATTAGGGCCTAAGCTCACTAACTTGTTAACTTATTAAGTGTTTTTGGTATTTACAGTGAAGAAGTGTTTTTTATGCTTTTCTTGGTGAAGAAGATACCTTGATCAGACTTGTGCATCACAAGGTGAGCTTGTACTATCCCAAGATGGGAAAACTACAAGTACCTCATGGGATAAGGCTATTGCTCAAGGTATTAATTCAAACATTATTAAGTGTTTTTTAGATTTATGAGATGATAAGAGAAGAGAAACCAAAGGATCACAAAGGCAAAAGTCTAATGGGGGACTAAAAGAAACCTAAGTGTTGTCATGCATGGATATCCTAAGGTTAGTGTGGTTTTCTATCCTAAAGATGAAAGAAATAAAATAGAAGAAGAAGAAGATGAGATGAGAAAGGCCTAAGCCCAACAATCAAACGGTTAGTCACAAGTAAGAAATAAGAAGAAGAAGAGATGAGATTTGGAGATGTGGAACTCACATCCACACCTCTCACTTACCATAGCCCCTGCAAGGTTAGTGACACAAGCATACAAGCAAAGCAAAATGGAACAAATGACATGTCAACATCATACAAACATAAATGAAGTCATACATACAAATGCTCAATGGATATGCAAGTCAAGAGAATAAGGAATGAAGCATGCAAGACAATATGATGCAACATGGAACACATGACAAAACAAATGCAAACTTAATGAAATGCAAAGCAAAATGCACAAACATGGACTCAAGGCACACAACCAGAACGAAATTAAATTGAAGAAGTGTTTAAGAAGAAAGAAAGATGAAGAGAAGAGAGGCACAAGACCAAACAATCACAAAGTTGAGATGAAAGAAGTAAGGAAATGAAGTGAATACTCTTAAGAAAAGATGAACTCAAAAGATAAGCAACACACAAAAGTTTCTAAGACACAAACCCTAACCTAAGATCAGAAAGGTTCCCATACCCCAAAGAGACCCCAAATGAGAAGAAGAAGTTGGCACAAGTTCCCTTCTAAGCTTATAAGAGACCTTATGAACACAAAGAAGCAAAATAGGACAAGGTATGAACCAAAATTCAAATCAAATCAACAATGCATCTAAAAATTCCACAAATTAAGAAAAATGATCCTCAAACATGATATAACAATGAGCCAAAAGGATTGGGAGAAATTCAGAAGCTAGATAGGTCAAATGAGGACAAGAACATGAACTAGGGTTAATAACTTCCTTCACAAGTCAAAGGACCAAGACCCAATGAACAAAATTCTAAAAATCAGAGGAAAAATCACACATAAATTAAATCATCTTATGAATTCAAAGCAAAAAGAACCAATACAAAACTCAAAAATATGAACCCTAGGGAAATTGGACAAGACAGATTGCACAAAAAGGACTTAAAAAGAATTAATTAAAAGAGAAAATTAATGGACACGTGGATAATAGGAATAAATGGAAAATAAAAATATAGAAAATTAAAGAAAACTCAATTGGACATTCAAGAATTATTTTGGAATTTTTGGATGATTGTAACTATTTTTAATAAATGGAAATCAAAAATGAAATAAAGAAATAAAAAAGAAAAGAAATAAAATAAGAAAAATAGGCTGGGGTGCGAATAGCCAGGAATTGTTGTTGAAATGCATTGGGCTTATGGTTGTGGGAGTGTGGATAGAAGAACCAAGCCCATTAGGTTGCGCTGGTTTATACAAGCAATGGTGGAAATCAGAGAAATAAATGGAAAAACAAAAGACCATAGGATTAATCTGACGCTCGCTGTGAAGAGCTCATTAAATGACGTGTACAAATGGTTGGGTGAGGAGCTGAGTTGCACGCTTGTTATTGTGAGGTGTGTAACATGAATAATTAAAATGGAAAACAGATTCACGTGAGAGAGAGGGTGAGTCTTATGAAAACGTGGCGCAATCCTGGACGCAGAGAGGAGAGATCTGAGGGCTGGGAGGTCGTCTCCTACCTCACAAACCCTAGCCAACATAAACGCAGATTCCGGTGACCGGAGCTAGGGCTCTGGCACCGGAAATTACACCAGATGCACAAAACTTAATGAAAATTAATCAAGACCTCCAGATTGACTAAATGAGGCATGCTGATTTCAAAAATGGGCATGAAAAGTTCATTGGATCAATGAATCTCTTGGATCAAA
Source organism: Lathyrus aphaca (assembly GCA_963966055.1). Taxonomy (NCBI): domain Eukaryota; kingdom Viridiplantae; phylum Streptophyta; class Magnoliopsida; order Fabales; family Fabaceae; genus Lathyrus; species Lathyrus aphaca. Next base: position 461,164,540 of record OZ014522.1, on the reverse strand, counting down.
CAAAAACAGGTTGTACCATGAAAAATGAAACTCAAATATCTCACTCAATATTGCACCAAATTCAAAACCAAAAGCAGCAGAACAACCAGCAAACATCAAGGATCAATAAACACACCAACATTTTCATTTCCAGATGCGAAGATTCCAAAGCATACCTGAGATTGCAGAGCTTGAAAATGCTTGCTAGAAGACAAGATGATGGATGCAAATCACTCCAAATGCTCTCTAGTTGCAAAATAAATGCAACTAGAGCCTTGAATGTGGCTGGATCATGAACTTTGCAAGCACCTGCCCTGAAATGGCAAGGTTGTTGATCTTGAGATACAGCTTGAATAATGGTGATATTTGTGATCCTAAGCTTGCACTGATCAAGGATCTACAACTGGTTTTTTGATTGAGCAAGTGTATGAAGAGATTTTAGAGAAATTGAAAGTTGTGCACAAACTTTGAAATGAGAGAATGAGAGAGAGAGAGTTTAGGTATTCTGAAACCCTAATTTCTTATATACCAAGTCATGAATCAATGCTGAAAAAATTGTGTGATTTGCACGTGTGAATCAAGAGAATTTGTGATTTTGTAATTCTTGCAAGTTTGGTGTGAGAGCATGAAATTCTCATGATTTCCTTTTCTTTTCAGCCCTTGTGCACTCTAAATCCAACCCTTGATTATAATCCAAAAGATTTTGGCCCTTAGATCAAAGTTGTCACACTTTCTCCATGTTCATGCAAAAAATCCACTTATGAAGCAACTTTCTTGCCTTGCACGAATTTGGGAATTTCTTTAGAGAAAAGTTTGCCATTTGCCTTGTATTTTAACTTTGTAAACAAACTTGATCCATTCCAATACTTAAAATTGAGTTTTGAACCTTTTGGCCTTTGGTGCATGCATGGAATTTTGAATTTTGCCCTAATTTGGCCAAATTTTCGAGGGGCCTATAGTCCAAACCATGAGGGCTATGAAAAAGTACTTGTACTTTTTGAAAATGGGAGACCTTAATCTCCAACTTTCATGTTTGAATTTGGTCCATTTGAAGAATTTTTGATCATGTTAAGCTCACTTGAATTTTAGGGCAAAAGTTGCCAAAAATGGAATTTTTTTAAAACCAACTTTGCACCAATTTTGCAAAAACCCTCAAATCTTCATGATTCTTGAACTTTGAACTTTCCAAACCTCTTATAACATTGTAAGAACACCCCTTGGCTAGAAAAAATGGATTGGACACCTTGAAATCACACAGTTGACTTTTTAAAGGCACAATTGACTAATTATTTCATCTGCAAGCAACTGAAGAATTTCCTGACTTCCACAAGGAATTTTCTCATGAAAATTGGTACCTAGGATCCCCTTGACATATAAAAGACTTTGCCCAAATGAAATGGCCAAAGTTGTGAGTTTTTGATGCTTGAATCACAAACCCTAGTTTAGGATCCTTTGCTTAGGAGCTTTGTCTTATCCTGGAATCTCTGGTGATCATCCAACCTTCTGAGCTTTTGCAAATGAACTTGAGCTTGTAATTGCAATGTAGACTCATCATGGGACTTGTACAAAACCATTGAGACCTTTGTCATAGCTTGTGATGCTTCAAGAACCTCCATAGATGATCATATGCCTAATGCTAGGTCATGAGAAATGTTATGCCGCATCTTTCCATGCTAGGATGCTGAGAAAATGATATGTTCATGATGAATATGATGTGATATGATGCTTAAAATGAAGAGGGAAAAATTTGGGGTGTTACACCTCCAGACGTCGTTTGTAGGCATCCAATTTCAGTTTCACAAGAGATTCCTAGGGCCAGAGCATATGGGTAAAGGCCAGAACAACTCAGGAAGAAGTTTGATCATGTTTCGAGGTCGTACGTGCAACGAGTTTCTTTATTTTTTTATATTCAAACTGATTTAGTTAGTCGCACCAGGATCATCTCCGATAAAGCTTCCTTTGGGGTTTCAATTCCAAGTATGATTATCATTCTGGGGCACCTGGCCATTTAATTGAAGATTGCAAGTCTTTCAGGGGGAGAGGTAAAGACAAGGTCGCGAATTTGATTGACTTCAAGACTATTGTGTTCACACCATGTAAAAGTGAGAATATGGCACCAAAACAGTAATGGAATGAATATCCAGACTGCTGACAGCTGAGAGTCTCCAAGAGCAATAAGTCCAGACGGAGTCAAGTCTCCTCAATGACGGCAATGTTCAGCTTCTTTACTGCATTTTCATTTGTAATTTATATTGTTTGTTTAAACAATTATATGCATGCATGAAACTTTTTTTTTTAATGTTAATCATAATATAACGCACATGTTTTTCTTGAAGTAATCCATTCGTATTCACTCATGATTTTGTGTATGTGCATTGTAATACCAATTGTTGTGTTTAAACTCTATGAGGGAGGATGATGAAATGAAAATTCAAAAATCTCTAATTGTGTGCTTTTGAGAAAGACCTTGTTGACGATGTACAGGCATTGTTTCAAATCCTAAACACCGGAGATATAAGGGAGATAGACCCTCGCCAACCCATTTGAGCCTTGAAGTATAAGTTTCTTTTCGCATGATAAAAAAATCCTTGCATTTAACCCAGGGGCAGGGTAAGCGTCAGTTAGTTTGACCGAGCGTTCAAATTTTAAAAGGAGTGCGAATCTGAGGATCCATTACCTTTCGTTGTACCAAATCAAGAGGTCCAAAGACCAGAAACTACAATGGTTATCCCAATCAAGAGTCCAAAGACCGGAAACCACATTGGTTATTACTCATCAACCAAGAAGTGAGACAGTCATGACCCTTTCAAAGCAATCAAGATAACCAGTGTCACACGATTTGTTCGGAAAAAAAGGATTTGAAAAAAAAAGAAATAAAAAAGCCCGCTAAGTCGAAACTTGAAAACAAGCGACTTAGGAAAAAGTTAGGGCATCCCGCTGGACTCCATAATCAAAGATTCACAAGAATCAGTCCAGGCAAAAGTTGGGGATAAGAAAAATAATGCAAAAGCGAAAGAAGAAAAGGATTACACAAGAAAGATCCTTGAATAAGAACAAGTTTGTGTGATACAGACACGAAAGGCGAATGGGCGACTGACTCCAAACAACAACTTGATTGGTGCTTAAACTGTTAATGTAATTGGTTCCTCAACAATCACAAAACCCTTTTTGAAAGGTGAGCGCTTGTGAATGTTAGCTGAACATAGGAATGGAGAACATCACGAAGATGGGTGGGAACAAATAAACTTCGAGCCTATATCCTTTATTTTTATAACCGTGAACCAGACCACGATACAACCCTCAAAAGTCCTAATTGAAACAGGGTTATTTCGAGAGCGTACTACCACAAGATCGCGTTCCCGACTCCTATGAGTTGTGCTAAAAGTTCTTTGTTGGTGTTGCATGTGCATGCTTTCATTCATCAAAAATCAATGTCGTATCTTAACTAGTGATTCACTCACAAAGGTTGGCGACATCTTTTTACAGTAAAACTTCAAGATTAACATGTGTGTTGCATTAGAATTTTCATTCTTAAAATAAACATTTTCTGCTTACATACATTTGTTTGGCATCATAAACGTTTACATATGGAATCTCAGTCCAGAAGCTTAATCTTGCCAAGTTGAGAAGTCTGAAACTTCCGAAGGTCAATCTATTGAGATGCACTTTTCCAAAAAAAACTCCATTGAATGGGGACTTTAACAACTAGTCGTGGGAAGAGCTAGCCAATCCGGGGCAATCATGTCGAGCAATCTCTTCAAAATTCAGCCAAGCTGGGGCAATCACTACGAGATTCAAATCTCTCAAAGAGCCATTAGTCTGAGGCATGTATTCAAATTTCAACCAAACTGGGGCAGTTACTTAGAGATCCAATCATTCAAAGAACAATTGGCATGGGTGTTTTCTTCAAAACAAAGTCAGTCATAGGTGATCACTTCAAGGCTCGTACTGGGGCAGGCCACCCCAAGAGCACTAGAAGTTACTTTCTCCTGAAGACGGTTAATCAGAAGCACCTACCCAAGGTTCAAATTACTAAGACACACTATCTCACAGTGATATGAGGTTTTTCATCAATCCTCGTGAGGAAAATTCTTGCACAGACCATGCAGTCTGGGGCAGTTATTTCGAGATCCAACGAATCTCTCCAAGAGTTTGAAGACACTGAGGAATTTTGTATGCCATGTTTTCTGTAAAATCCTCTTGAGACATTTTCTTCTGATGGACCTTAATCTGAGGCGAGTTGAAAATTTCAAAGAACCATTGTTCACTCATGATTAGTTGGAAACCTACCAACCTAGAGGCTGGAAGCAAAGCCCTTGTCAGCACAGTACTTCAAGAGTTGTTTCATCAGCAGGCTTCATTGATCAGAATTCCTTAGCAAGTCTCATTAGAACATCTCGTCTCCAGCGGAGCGACAAGGAGAAAGTTGCTTCCTGAGAAAAATGGTATCATCACCATCTCATCCCCAGTATGAGATTGTATTCTCTCATCCCTAACATGAGACCCTTCTTACCTCTCATTCTCAACGAGAGACGAACAAAGCTTTTATTTGCAACAGGATTTATTCTCATTTGATATTATCCGTCATCCCCAGTAGAGGTGGAAGTTGAAATCTCCCTCAGCAAGGCAACAGAAAGTTGGTGTCCTCCCCAAGCAGAGACTTCCCTTTGATACAGGGGCAATCCCCAGCAGTACAAGGAGTGTCATTACTCCCAGTAGTTTGCTCCCTCAGTAGTGCCATGCCTATGGTTCCCAGCCAAATCAGGAGGTCTTCACTTCCCCACCAAAGTTCAAGAAGGGTCCATCTCCAGCAGGGTCTTGGCTCTCTAATCTCAAAGACCAATTTATTTTTGGCAGTGCCGGCAATTCAGAGCCGATGTATCATTGACAACATTCCCCACAGAGTTGTTTCCTCCTCACCAGGACTAACCAGATCAATGCAGTGATCATCAGTTCCTCCCTAGTCAAGCCATCTGGGATGCTTGCATCCTCCTTTCCGGGAGATCCTTTGCATTTGCATAATCATCATTACATTTGCATCCTTCAAAGCGTAGCATTTCCACCATCATGGAGCATTACTCCATAAATTCAAACATATGCATGCCAGCATGTGCCAGATTTGAGGTATATTACGTACGATCTATAACATCTTCTCAACCTGAAGTACTCCGCACAGAGGATACCAATATCATTTTCCAGACATCCTTGTCTTTTCAAGTCAGTGTTTGTCACTTATTCTGCGTCTTATTTGGTACAACAGTCGCGTCGCAGGTTCTTGTTTTGTACGGTCCTGTTTGCCTGGGCTCTCGTTTATGTACAACGATCCCGTTCCATCTTGTCCTATTTTCTTTGTTGTTTCTGGTTACCGCCTGAGGCCGGTATACCATTGCATCTCCATTCGAGGATGGTTTCGTGTTAGATCTGAGGATCTTTTGAGAATTGTCATTCGAGGATGGCATTCTTTTCTTCAAGTCCTTCTGAGGTTGGTCTTGTTGTTGTGGCTATCATTCGAGGATGATAAACCATTTTGAGCTTATTGATTGAGGTCAGTTTGTCTCTTTTGCAAAGTATGTCTGAGGTCAGTTTTTGTGTTTCTGGTTATCGACTGAGGCCGGTATACCATTGCGTCTCCATTCGAGGATGGTTTCGTGTTAGATCCGAGGATCATTTGAGAATTGTCATTTGAGGATGGCATTCTTTTCTTCAAGTCCTTTTGAGGTTTCTCTTGTTGTGGTGGCTATCATTCGAGGATGATAGACCATTTTGAGCTTATTGATTGAGGTCAGTTTGTCTCTTTTGCAAAGTCTGTCTGAGGTCAGTTTTTGTGTTTCTAGTTATCGAATGAGGCCGGTATACCATTGTGTCTCCATTCGAGGATGGTTTCGTGTTAAATTTGAGGATCTTTTGAGAATTGTCATTTGAGGATGGCATTCTTTTCTTCAAGTCCTTCTGAGGTTGGTCTTGTTGTGGTGGCTATCATTCGAGGATGATAGACCATTTTGAGCTTATTGATTGAGGTCAGTTTGTCTCTTTTGCAAAGTCTGTCTGAGGTCAGTCTTTGTGTTTCTGGTTATCGACTGAGGCCGGTATGCCATTGCGTCTCCATTCGAGGATGGTTTCGTGTTAGATTCGAGGATCTTTTTAGAATTGTCAGTTGAGGATGACATTCTTCCCAGCATATTTTATTCCTCACAGAATGCAACTTCATTTCCCAGGGTGGTTATTTCTACCAAGTCTTGTTTGTTATCCCTAGTTGAGTCTTGTTTCTTTTTTTCGCGTCTTTATTTAAGTACAATGGTCGCATCTCGGGCTCTCGTTTAAGTACAACGATCCCATTTCTTTCGAGTCTCCATTTAAGTACAATAGTTACGTCTTTGGGTCTTGTTTCAGTACAACAATCTCATTTTTTTTGCGTCTCTGTTTCAGTACAGCGGTTTCATGTCGGGTTATAATTTAAGTACAATAATCCTATTCTTTTTGGTCTCGTCTCAGTACGATGGTTTCATTTTCTTGGTTATGGATCGGTTGAACCATATCCTGGTTGGATCGGTTGATCTTTGTTGAGTCATAAATCGGATGATATTACGTTCTCGTTTTTTTCCCGGGTTATGGATCGGTTGATACCATATCCTAGTTGGATCGGTTGATCTTCTTTGAGTCGTAAATCGGATGATATTACGTTCTCGTTTTTTGGGTTATGAATCGGTTGATACCATTTCCTGGTTAGATCGGTTGATCTTCTTTGAGTCATAAATCGGACGATATTACGTTCTCGTTTTTTTCGGGTTATGAATCGGATGATACCATTTCCCTGTTAGATCTGTTAATCTTATATGAGTCGTAAATCGGTTGATGTTGCTTCTCTCCTTTGTCTTTCCAAGCCCTGTTTTGTACAACAGTGTCCTTTTTCCGTGGCTTGGTCCTGCCCAGCAGTTGCGTATTTTTCTTTATGGCTTGGTCCTGCCCAGCAGTCATATTGATTGAGTTCCATTCCGTTAATGGTCTCGTTAAGCCCTGTTTCGCCAACAGGCACCTTCCGTGGCTTGGTCCTTCCCAGTAGTCGCGTGTTTTTCTTTATGTCTTGGTCCTGCCCAACAGTCATATTGATTGAGTTCCATTCCGCTAATGGTCTCGTTAAGCCCTGTTTCGCCAACAGGCACCTTCCGTGGCTTGGTCCTGTCCAGCAGTCGCGTGTTTTTCTTTATGGCTTAGTCCTGCCCAGTAGTCATATTGATTGAGTTCCATTCCGCTAATGGTCTCGTTAAGCCCTGTTTCACCAACAGGCACCTTCCGTGGCTTGGTCCTACCCAGCAGTCGCGTATTTTTCTTTATGGCTTGGTCCTGCCCAGCAATCATATTGATTTGAGTTCCATTCCGCTAACGGTCTCGTTAAAGTCTTGTTTCGCCAACAGGCACCTTCCGTGGCTTGGTCCTGCCCAGCAGTCGCGTATTTTTCTTTATTGCTTGATCCTGCCCAGCAGTCATATTTATTTGAGTTCCATTCCGCTAATGGTCTCGTTAAAGTCCTGTTTCGCCAACAGGCACCTTCCGTGGCTTGGTCCGGCCCAGCAGTCGCGTGTTTTTCTTTGTGGCTTGGTCCTGCCCAACAGTCACATTGATGAGTTTCTGTTTTGCTAACGGACTTGTTAAGTCCTTTTTCGCTAATAGGCACCCTCGTTGTGGCTGGTTTCGCTCAACAGCCACATTATAGGTTATTGTATTGATTCAATTCCACCTAGTTCTATCTCCGCTACCTATTCAGAGGTCAAAACAAAAATATAAATAAATAAATGGGCATATGGCATTTCTACTATCCGCCGAGTTCAAATTTCCAGGTTTTATTCGAGTATTCAATCACTTCATACCTTGAAGGTCTAAAAGTTGTTGCAATTATCCGTTCAGGTCTGCAGTTGATTGAATAGGGGCAGCTGTAATACCTCAAAATTTGCCCTCATTCTTTTTATCTTAACCGGATTACCGCTTCACTTTCATCTGCATATTCCACTAGGTCGTTAACATTCATAATCATGCATTTCATCGTTTCCTAAGGCACGTGATCGAGGCGTTTCCTTATGATATGAATTTTCCTATCCATAGGTAATATATTTGGTTATTACACTCAATTTGATACAAAGGTTGAATTCTTACTATCAGGGGCGATCTTTTTAAGTTACAAGTTGTCAAGGTTATAACTGAGGGTTAACAGGGACTAGGGTTTTGTTTCCCCTCCATGTCTCAAGTGTTCCTCTTACCCGAAGTCATTCTCCTTAACACATATTATGGATATTAGAGCTTCATTAAAGGCCATGAGATTAGGGGGCTTGTGACAGAGGTTTTTCTTGGGTGTACTTGTTGCTATGACTTCATTACCATCTGCAGGGTTTCCTCGAAGAATTTGTTTGTTGAAGGATGGAAAATGCACAATTATGGATTGTTTGATAGTGCCAGTCAAATAAAGCCCATATCATTTTAAGCCTACCTTCGTGTCCATATCCAATGTTATTAATCAAGTTCATCCATGTTGAAATCCGTATTTTAATATCCAATGGCTCGCTTTGTCACAATATTGTCCACGCTCCATTTGGTACATTTCTAGCCCATTATCTAAAGTCATGTTGTTGTCCATATTCATATTTCTAGCATTCCATTCTTTATATCACTTGTCTCTAGACATCTATCATTTCTTTCCAACATTAGGCCTATTTTCCATTTTAAAAATCAATCCATTTTCATTTGACCATTTTAATCCATTCTCAATCCCGAATCCATTTGTTTGACAAAGTTACTAAATCATGTTCATTTGACCAGAACTCAATAAACCGATGCCATTTTCAAATCATTTTTGTGATTACTTCCATTAAACCATATTTTTTCAAGCCCATTAAACCATATTTTCTTAATCCATATTAAACAACTTGTTCTGATTCCATTTTTTCTCTCATTTACCCGATTAAAGTTTCAATCACAAATTAAATTGCCAAACTTTTTTTTGTGTTTAAACTCATATTTTTTCCCATTAGTCCATAGTTCATTACCGAGTCCAAGGCCCACTCATATATCCAAAAATAATAATAAAAAATGATAGAAGAAAGAAATGGCAGAATTCAGTTAGAAAATGTGGGGGTTCACATAACTGGTATAACTGAATTTTACAAAATCAGTTACAAAAAGGTCAGTTACAATGAGGAAAACTAACAGAAATAAACAGAAAAACTCTCAAGAAGAAAAGGCTCAGAACAGAGAAAAACAGAAACGGAACTCAAGGAAAAAAGCTCTAAAAAACTTCAATCTCAGATATCAATCTCTCTAGGATCTTCTTCATGATCTTCAAAAAAATTCTTCTTCATCACTCTCCGATCTCAATCTTCATTTTTTTCAATCTCCATCAATCTTCTTCAACCTGCATCTTTCACCATCAATCTCCATTATCGATTCTCCAAGAACCATCAACACACAACCACCAGTTCTGCAACCACCATTCCTTCTATCTTTCACAACAACATCACCATCACCATCTTAAAATACATATTTCCGCAACACTTCAATCTCGAACGATTCCGCATCAACCTTCACACTTCAACAAAACTTCCACAGCTTCAATCTTTTCCCTCAAAAAATCTGTAGAATCGTGAATCATCACTCTTCAGCCTTCGGTAATTCTTCATCAGCAATCAACTTCACCAAGAACCTATGGAACAACCAAGAAATAGTTACAAAAGAAAAGTCTTTGAAAAATCAGTTAAGGAGAGAAGAGAAAATCAGATTCAGTTATGTATTTATCAGAAAAATTCAACGAAGACTCACCTGCAACCGACTCCAAAATCTGAGCTTTCTTTATCCTATCCTTCATAAAAAAATATCCGACTCTCAATACTTCACCATCCTCAACCGAGATGAAAACGAATCAACAATAATCCATCTTTCCTCGTCATCGCCATCGCCACCTTCAATCTCCCTGCGTCCTCAGTATCGTCACCAATTCAATTGGCAGATCGATTCAACAAACTGCAGAAGTTTGCGCCGATTTGAAACCGCAATGAGTATCTGCAAGAATCACTACACCTTCATCAATCCCATCAGAATTTCAATAAACTTCAATCAACTTCATTACCATCATATAGCTCCAACAAGTTCAAGACCTGCAAATTGATCAAGAACATTCCCACAATCGACAAAGGTCGCGCAACTGCAAAACGATTTTGAGAACAAATTCGTAACATCAAAATCAATAACAACAACACGAATTTGCAGTCGTAAGAATCGCAAAATAAGAAGAATGAACGAACGATTTTCATACCTAAAGAGCGGCATCTGCCTCAACTGTTGTCGTCTCGCAGGTCTGTTGCTTTGTCGTAGCCGTATTTCTTAGTGTGTAATTCATGTTGTAGATTCAGTTTCGGTTGCTGTTGTCACCAAATTCGGGGAGAATGAGACCGATTATGAGGTACATATGTGATGCTTTTGATCGTTACACCATCTACGGTTGTGTTCGTCGCGTCTGAGTACATGTGAATAAGCGGTGAAGACGGAGTAAGTGAGAAGAAGATCGTGGTGAAGAGGACATCGGAGAAAGAGGCACGACGTAGTGGCTTCATTTGATTGTCGGTGAGTTCGATAACAGGGAAGAGAGTGCAAGGTAGGGAAGAGGATACAGAAGCAGAGATGTGATCGGCGATGCTCTTGAATCCGGAAAAGGAGAGAGTTCTGCGGGGGCGGAAAGTTGGCTGTGCAAATCAGCTGAGAAGACTAGGGTTTCTTTAATGTTTAGGGTTGTTGATGTATTTAGGTCAAATTCGGATTGGGCTTGACAAGGGTTCCATGGATCTTCTGTTCACACCCTCCGAATTTCAGTCTGCACCCTCTTTTGCAATGTGTTATGTGAGAATGGGCCTATCACCACAGAAGCACTATTCGCACCATTCATTTTATGTTTTTCACCTCCCCATTGTCGCTCCCACCTGATGACACAGGGCCAAGAGGGGTACAGACGCGAACGGTCGGCGAAAGAGAGAACACACAAGGGTGAACTGAAAAGAGTCGCCAGCTAGGCATTTTTATCCCGAAGGAAAGGTAATGCTGCATAGACCTAAGAAAAGATGGATAAGACGGTTGTGAACCAGAGAAACTGAGAAAGGAGGTTGGTTACAACCTGGGAAGGTATTAGCACCCAGATTGTCCGCCGTACTCGACGGGATCCACGCTTGAAAAATTTGTGTTTTAAAGGGGTAGTGTCAGTGCTATTTTGTGTGCAACAATCTGGAAAAGAATCTAGTGTCAGTGTAAAAGAAATGTGAAGTGAAATGAAAAGAGTGTCAGTGTAAGAAAAGAGTATGAAACTCAAGACTATGAGGTTTGAGGAATAATGCTGGAAGGAGGGGGAATATACAGAGACTTTTGTTCGATAACTGTTAAGTTACGCCTACGTATCCTCTCGTGCAATGAGGAAGTCAGAACACCATAGTTCGACTCAAAGAGACTAAAAAATAAATTGACTGATGAACTACTTACTTGTCTATGCTCAAGTGTATGACATGTCTGGCACAGGTGCTAACTGTCTTGCATTTGGCGGAAGAAGCAAGTTCTCGTTTGTGAGTGAATGAGGTGAGAAGAGAATCCCGAAGGAGACGATTATTGTTTGTTTTGGTATTTTCAATCTTTTATTGCTTTTGATATTTGTCATAAGTTAATGAGCTTAAGCCTAAACCAAGGGTTAGTAAACTCATCACATCCTCCCTCTGATTAGGGGTAATGAGAATACCTTAAGTATGAAGTAAGCACCTCACACTTAATCACCGTGATGTAGGATTAAGGTCATTAACCTACTTGCATTTTTTTAGATGTTTTTTGGAGTTTTTGTTTAGTGTTAAGTAATGAGTTTAAGCCATAATCAAGGATTTAATGGACCCATTACACCATCCTAATAGAAGGATAATATATGAGAACATTTAAGCTGAGGAAGGCTCCTCAACTTAATCCATGATTAGGGATTAACCTCATGACAAAACAAAGCCTTTATTAAATGGATTTTAGTTAATGGAAGGATTAAGAAGTGAATTTTATGTTTTGTAAGACAACTTGAGGGGGACTTGTCCATTAACACTAGGGTTAGTCCTTCCTAACCAATTAAGGAAGAAATAGAACCCTAATGCAAGGCCCAAGTTACAAGCTTGTTGTCTTGATGATTATTAGGTGAATTGATTAAAGGATTTAAACACATTAAGGGTTTAACACTTAGGATTAAAGTTGTGCACCCCATCCTAATAGAAGGATACAGGCATAACCTTAATCACAAAGCCTTAAAACCTTTAAGGTTTAGTCCTCGATTAAGAGATGAGAAGAGAAGACTCAAAGATGACACAAAGGTAAAACTAATGGGGGACTAATCAAACCCTAACTGTGATCATGCTTGGGTGTTCCTAGGGTTTATGAAGCTTGCAAGAAGATCTTCAAGAGAGCCACCAAGGAAGAAGTAGGTGAGATGAAAAGAAGCTGCAAGAAGCAAGACAACTTGCTTCACTTAAGAAGACAAGTTGCTTGAAGAAAGAAGGAGGAGCAAGAACATGAATGAGCAAGCTCACTCTAATTCACAAGTAAAAAATGCAGCAATGATGCATAAAAGGGATGAGAAGAGGTTATGAGAAGTGAAGGCAAATTCACTTCTCAAACACTTACCACCTGAAAAGTTTGCAAAGGAAATGAAATGAAATGAAATGGATGCAAACCAAAATCAGAAGCCCAATCATGATGTAAATGAGTCTATGAGATGGTATGAAAGCATGTCAAGAGATGAGGATGATCATACAAGTAATGTAGATGCAAATGAGACATGAAAGGAAGCATGAAAGTTCATGAAAACTTATGAAATGCAATGGATACATAACATGGAAAATGGATGATGCAATGATCAAACATGATTTCAATATGTCTTAGGATGTCTTACAATGTCATGGCAAGTTCATGTATGCAAGCATATGAAGGATGAATGCAAATGAAGGCAAAGATTAGGGTTTATGAACAAGATGCAATGCAAAATTCAAAATCAGAAGCAAATACAAATGTGTCTTTTCTAAATTACATGCTTACAGGAAGTATAATTACTCCCGAGAGTGTCTAAACTTCTATGATGGGATCCAGTAAGGGATACCTCTGGGTACTTGTGCGTTTCTTTGTCTTAACAGGATTGCAGGTATTCAAAGTGCAACATGGGATATGAAAGCTTCTCACCAGCAAACTACCAAATCACTATTTACCCAGCACTTTATCCAAACAGCATCAGAGGGGCTCATTTCCCCAGCTGAATTCATCATCCTCAACAGGATCCCCCACAGAAATCTCTAGGAAGATCGTCCAGTGATCATTCCCCCTCAGCCAAGTGTTAGACAGGGAACCATCTCCCAACAAAGTTCCAATCTCCATCCAGAAAAGCAATGTTGGAGATTTCACAACGAAATGACGAAAGCTTCCACAGACCCCGGCTGGGGCCCTCATTACCAAGATAGGTCAATCAGTGACCTATTTCCCCACGCAGAGTCATACATATCAGATCCGCCAATGATCTCATCCCCAGCTGGGATACCACATCAAGCAAATCAGCCAAAGATCTCCGTAGCAACGGGATCCGAATCAGTATCTTTGCACAATCATAGCATTCGCATCATATTCTCCCCTAGAGCGTAGCATTCCGTCTAATACGGAGCATTACGGCAAAAATCAAACATATTGCATAATCATAAGCCATATTTTGAATTAAACATTTGTATATACCAACATTCCATTAACGATATACAAAATACCTCTCAAAGTCCCCAGTAGAAAGCCAAAGCGTCCCCTTTGCACTCACGGAAACATATGTGTACACTTCCCTGACACCGTCCATGTCACCTTCCCCAACATAGTTGCCTAAACACTTTGCGAACCAAATACTTGTTTATAATACACTTCCCCTGACACCCGTCCGTGTCGTGCTCTCCCCAGCAAGTTGAACACTCGTCTGTGTCTCACTCATGTTTATCTTACTCGTACAGATACTCGTCCGTATCTTGTATACACCACTTAATTCCCCTCAGAGTCGACACTCGTCCGTGTTCTTTGTTAACCAGTTGGTACTTGTCTGTATCATCATCTCTGAACATGCGTCAAGCGTTTGTTCCTACCAATACTCGTCCGCATCTTTAATCTATACACCGTGTCAAACACTTATATCTCCTTGAATTTAGACATTCGTCTGTGTCTACCATTCCCCAGAAGAGTCACCGGCAAATCCCAAACAAATTATTTTTCTTTCTATCTGACATTCGTACTATGTCATGATACTTCCGGAAGCCGTACCCTTCCAGGTGATCGTCCTTCACCTTCTGATGATCGTCCTTCATCATTCCTCCAGCGGAGTCTCCACTATTGGAACCCTATTCTATCCGACATTTGTCCTATGTCGTAGTATTTTAGCAGCCGTCCCCTGCCAGGTGATCGTCCTTCACCTTTCTGATGATCGTCCTTCATCATTTTTATCCGATGGCCGCCCCCATCGTCAATCTTTTTATCCGACATTCGTCATATGTCGCGATAAACCCCGAGAGCAGCCGTACCCTGCTAGGTGATCGTCCTTCACCTCTTGATGATCGTCCTTCATCATGCTTATCTGATGGACGTCCCCATCGTCGACCTTTTATCTGACATTCGTCCTATGTCGTGATACTTTCGGCAACCGTACCTTGCCAGGTGATCGTCCTTCACCTTAGATGACCGTCCCTCATCTTATCCCCAACAGAGCAGCTGCCCCTGCTAGGTGATCGTCACTTCACCTTTGATGACCGTCCCTCATCATTTTATTTCCTCAACCTGATGGTCATCCCCGCCATTAACATTACTTTTAAATCCCCAGAGAACCTTGTTTCTTTACTTGATGGCCGTACCCGTCACCGCCTCACCCCCAGCAGTCGTCCTCTGCTCGATGGTCGCCCTTCGTCGCCCGCACTTTACAATCATACTTTATTTCCTTTTACAATCTATATCCCTTTTCTTCTTCATTCAGTGAGTGCAAATTTTGGACTGTCTTTGGTATTCAACCACAAGTTATCTTGTTTGCCTGTTAAGTCGTTGCTTACATCCTGCACAGCTAACTCATGTTTGAGTAGGGACAGCTGTAAACACCCCAAATTTTCCCTCACTCATTTCACCATGGCTTGTGGTCTTGGCATAAGTTTCATCATATCATCTCATATTGTATTTTTACTTCACTGCATTGATTCAAAGTCATCTACATCTAGGGTTTGTGATCTGAGCAATCCCTGAGCTATCTGAACAACTCCAAAGGTCTTCAATCATCTCAAGAGGGTCCATGTATGTTCAAGCATCATATTATATCCTCCCAAGGTCAAGGAAGTCAAGAATCACAAGAACAGAGAAAGGCATGGAAGCAGAGCCAGGTTTAACTGCACAGATGACCTAAAATTAGGGTTTTGGTTTCAGAGGCCATAACTCCAAATTTTTTGGTCATTCTTGTTTCTATTGGTCTCTATATGATATGAGGATCATGCATACCAATTTTCATGAAGAAATTCAAAGGGGAAGGCATCTGATCAAAAGATGACTTCTTGAGCAAGTCAGTGCAAAATCAGGGCATCTGAGGCCCCCAATCACCCAACCAAAGAGTCTTCTCCATAATTTTGGGTGTATATGATCTTTATTTGATCTTAGAAGAAGTTAGAAGTTCACAAAATTGAAGAATTTCAAGCCATTTGCAAAGTTGCCATTTTGGGAAAGTGACTTGTAATGAAAACTTGCCATTTTGGGAAAGTTTTTCAACCTCCTCTTTTTGATTCAAAAATGCTGCAAATGAAAAATTCTTGGTCATGAAAGTTTTAGATTGGATCCTCCCATTTTCAAAAGGTACAAGAACTCATTCTAATTCATTTTAGAACAAAAGTTATGGCCTTGCAAAGTTTGATAAAATCACTTATTTTTCATTCTTGTGCCAAAGAGGAAACTTGCAAAAACACTTGCCAAAACCAAATATGACCTCAAATCAACTTCAAACCATCACACAAACATCACACATGACTTAAACTTCAGATTGGCCCAAGGATTTCTCAAGTTTCATGACTTAAACTTCAAGGATTTCAAAAGGGGCCAAAATTGGACAAAATTGCAAAATGATCCAAATCCCTTCATCCACTTGCCACATCTCACAAAATCTGATTTCGTAGCACTCCTTGATCCTTGCTGCACAGGACACCCCATTGTCCTTGGCCTGCCATGTGCCTATACCTCAAGTACACCAACTTTTGACATTTTGGCAACTTGCCCATACCAATCAATATAGGCCAGCACCCACTCTCTGACCTATCACATTTCATTATGTGGATCAAAACCAAGCCATAACACACAACAAGCAAGCCTGAAACTCCAAGAACTCACCACACTCAAAAATCCCCAACTTTGTAAAAACCTTCGAATCTCTTGATTCAACCATGAAACCTTCAAATTTCTTTCACCATTCAACTCCATAAACCTCACTGATCATTTCCCACCTTTGATTTTGCCCCAAAACCTTCACCATCAAAAATACGATTTTCACATTTCACAAACTGAACTTCTGCCATTTTCATTTTGAGGCCATATAAACTCCAGCTAAGCATCACAAACACTTGAGGAGGATCACTGGAGCTTGTTTGAAGCAAGGAACTGGCCAGAAAGCACCATTTTCGAAATCTTCAGTTCAGGTATCATCAAGAACTTTTTTTCCAGAAACTTGATTTTAAGTTCTTAGATTGTTCTCCATGCTTCACTGATCACACTGCACCTTTTGGTTTTGTAAATGATTGAATATTAAGCATGTATGAAGCTTCTGAAATTTCTATGATTTTTTCCGTTTTTCTTCTAATCTCTCTGATCATGTGAAATAAATCCTGTTTGATGATTGATTCTTGTTTAGAATGGGGTGGGGATCATTTCTGGAGAGTTAGAGAGCTTAGGGTTGTGTATTGAGTGAGATTGAAGAAATGGATGGCCGGAGAAGATGACCGGAACACTGTTCCGGTCACCTGAAAGTAATTAGGGCATCAGATTAGGGTTTAATCATAATTAGCGTAGTTTGAATTCTGGCCCTTGGATGACGCGCGAAGTCAATTCCCTCCATCCTGAGTTTGAATCTGGGCCCTTAGATTGTTTGACTTTCTCATTTTCTCATTAAATTCATTTTTATTTCATTTGTTTTATATTTAATTTCTACGAATTTTTAAAAATAGTAAAATACATCAAAAAATTCTGAAAATTTTTATTAAATCTTTTAATAATTTTCAGAACCCAAAAATATTTTTATTTTTATTTTTTCCATATAAAATTATTTTTAAATCTTTTAAATGATTATTTTTAATTAGTTAATGAGAATTAATTAATTAAAAATACATTTAGGTATTTAAAAATTCCAAAAAATTTCACATTGCATTTTAATACATTTAGGAACATTATCAAACTCTCAAAACAAATTTCTTTTTGGTTCTTGACCTATGTTGACATTTTTCTTTGGAAATAAAATTCTTAAAAGTCAATATTTTTTCCCTAACTTAGAAAAATTCATTCTGCCTAACCATGAAGAGTTTGATGTTTGTTCTTTTTGCATTGCATTCTTCATACCATGTAGTTTCTAGGGAAAAATTGGTTTGAATTTATCTTTCATTTTCAATTTGATGTGCATTTTTCCTTTTGAAGTACCTTAAAACCCAAGTCAACTTGAGAAAATCATAACTTCCATTAGGTTAAGACTTAGGTCCCCTCCTTTGGGCAGTGAACTTGTGTAGGGTTAGGGATACTTTGATCTCATTTTCAATTTTTTATCATGCCATTTGCTTCTGGTTTTGAATTTTGTGTTGAATGTTATGTATAAACCCTAATTTTTGCCTTCACTTGCATCCATCTCCCATATGCTTGCATACATGAACTTGCCATGACATTTTGTGCATTCACATGACTCCTAAGACATATTAGGACACATTAGAATCATGATAAGTCATTTCTTCATCCATTTGCCATGTCATGCCTCCATTGCATTTCATAAGATCTCATGAACTTTCATGGTTAAAAACATGCTTCATTTGCATCCTCATTCTTGTGTGATCATCCACAACTCTTAGCATCATTAACATCATGTTTATGCTTCTGGTTTTGGTTTTCATCATTGCATCTTTCTCATTTTCATTCCATTTCATTTTCTTGTTGCTAACTTTTCAGGTGGTAAGTCATTGAGAAGTGAATTTGCCTTCACTTCTCATAACCTCTTCTCATCTCTCTTATGCATCTTTGCTGCATTTTGTATTTGTCTTAGAGTGAGCTTGCTCATTCATGCTCCTTCTCCTCTTTCTTTCTTCAAGCAAATTATCTTCTTAAGTGAAGTAAGTTGTCTTGCTTTTTCTTGCTTCTCTTCCTTCATCCTGCTTCTTCCATGGTGGCTTCTTTCTTGAAGATTTTCTTGCAAGCCTCATAAACCCTAGGAATAACCAAGCATGATCACAATTAGGTTTTGATTAGTCCCCCATTAGTTTCTACCTTTATGTCATCTTTGTGTCTCTCCTCTCATCTCATAATCAAGGACTAAACCTTAAAGGTTTTAAGGCTTTGTGATTAGGGTTATGCTTGTATCCTTCTATTAAGATGGAGTGTATAACCTTAATCCTAAGTGTTAAACCCTTAATGTGTTTAATTCCTTTAATCAATCCATCTAATAAATCATCAAGACATCAAGCTTGTAACTTGGGCCTTGCATTAGGGTTCTAATTCTTCCTTAATTGGTTAAGAAGGACTAACCCTAGTGTTAATGGACAAGTCCCCCTCAAGTTGTCTTACAAACCATAGAATCCACTTCTTAACCTTATCATTAACTAAAAATCCACTTTAATAAAGGCTTTGTTTTGTCATGAGGTTAATCCGTAATCATGGATTAAGTTGGGGTATCTTCCTCAGCTTAAATGTTCTCATCTATTATCCTTCTATTAGGATGGTGTAATGGGTCCATTAAATATTTGATTATGGCTTAAACTCATTACTTAGCACTAAACAAAAACTCCAAAAACATCTAAATAAATGCAAGTAGGTTAATGATCTTAATCCTACATCATGGTGATTAAGTGTGAGGTGTTTACTTCATACTTAAGGTATTCTCATTACCCCTAATCAGAGGGAAGATGTGATGAGTTTACTAACCCTTGGTTTAGGCTTAAGCTCATTTTCTTATGACAAACTCCAAAAGCAATAAAAGATTGAAAACACCAAAAAACAAACAATAATCGTCTCCTCCGGGATTCTTTTCTCATCATCTTCACTCACAAACGAGAACTTGCTTCTTCCGTCTAATGCAAGACAGTTAGCACTTGAGCCAGACAAGTCACACACTTGAGCATAGACAAGTAAGCAGTTCATCAGTCAATTCTTTTCTCAGTCTCTTTGAATCGAACTACGATGTTCTGACTTCCTCATTGCACGAGAGGATACGTAGGCATAACTTAACTGTTATCGAACAAAAGTTTCTTTGTCTTCCCCCTCTTTCAGCATTCTTTCCAAGCCTCATTCCTAAACACCTCACTTCACTTTCTTGCACTGACACTTGTACACTCTTTTCAAGCTTTTGAACACAGATAGCACAGACACTACCCTTTTAAACAAAATCTTTCAAGCGTGGATCCCGTCGAGTACGACAGACAATCTGGGTGCTAATACCTTCCCAGGTTGTAACCAACCCCCTTTCTCAGTTTCTCTGGTTCGCGACCGTGTTATCCATCTTTTCAAAGGTTTATGCAGCATTACCTTTCCTTCGGGATAAAAATGCCTAGCTGGCGACTCTTTTCTTCTCAGTTCACCCATGTGTGTTCTATCCTCTTCGCCGACCGTTCGCGTCTGTACCCCATTTGACTTAGCCTCATTTGGCGGGAGCGACAGCTTGGCGACTCTGTTGGGGACCCTTATACTGTAACCAGGGCTTCTGGGTTTTTTTGTGGGTTCCTCCTAGCGCTTGTTTGATTTGTGTTTACTGGGGTGTTATGTGCTAATTGTGTTTATTTATTTGCTTTATTTACTGCTTTATGTACAGCTTTATTTATTGCTTTCCTTTACAGTTTTTCATATTTCATACTATCATTGCTGGATCTAGTTTGTTGTTTTGGTGGGTGGGGTTCCATTGAGAGTTTAAGGTCCTATACCTGGGACCTGAGTGACACCTAGGCTAGAGTGGTTCATGTTATTTCCCATTCCATTTCGGTCTGGTGAGGGAATATGAAACACGGTTCAGATGTGGGTTTCTTCTTGAGAACTCTGTGCTCCATTTTCCTGTAGTGCTAGGGCTATCTGGGAAGCCTGCTAAGTCTGGATGACCTTTATTATGACCTTCCGAAGCTGAGGTGAATTAGAGGAGGATCATTTATGGTTATTGTAAACATTGTACCTCCGGGTTAGAAGTGTTTACACTTCTCATAACTGATCCAAGTCTGAGGATCCTTGTTCTAGAACACTACCTGTGAGGGGGGGTTGGGCTATTTACAGGTTTGCAGGAACCCTCGGCCACATCATACCCTGTTACTGTATTATTTAAGAGTGCTCCACTTTGGTCAGTTCTTGTGATTAACCCTGGACATGTGACTCTTTATTTGATCCCCCCACCCTGGTTACTGGATTCCTAAGCCTCCATCTGGACTTTTGAACATACATGGGCCTTACATAAAGACAGATAATCAGATCCGGCTTGATCACAAACCCTTGCATATCATTTGCATATATCATCATTGCATCATTTAACATTTAACATTTGTTTATTTGTTTTTCAAGGTATCCACATTATATCTTGTTTGGTTTTGACCCCTTCTTCTGCATAGACCTCTGCTTCATCAGTTATCTGCTTCAACTATCCTCATCATCACCAGCATCAGCCTGTCAGTGGCTCATTTCCAGCATTAGTCTGTGATCTTCATCAGCACCTATCTTCATCTTCTGCAACAGCATTCATGACTACTCCCAGGAAGAGCAACATATCTTACCACTTCTTTGAGCCTGTGTTGACTGGTATCAGGCAGGTCCAGTCACTCATCACACCTGACCACATCCCATTGTTTAGAGAGCACTAAGGAGGTATCTTGGATATGGTTATGGACCTTGACCCTTCTCAGAGGAGCATGATCCACACATGCCTACAGTTTTATGACCCTCCATTGAGATGTTTCACATTCCCAGACTTTCAGCTAGGGCCTCTGCTGGAAGAGTTTTCTTCATTGATTGGAGTACCTATCAGAGGTGGAATCCCTTTCAACCCAGAGATGCCAGCTCCCAGAAATGGAGAAGTAGCAAAAGCACTGTACCTGGAGCCTGCCTTGATTGAGCAAAGTATGACAACAAAAGCTGGGATCCCTGGTTTGCACTTGGACTTCTTGATTTCTCAGGCCATCCTGAAGGCCTCATTGGGAGAGTAGAGGGCAGTCTGTGCACTGTTAGCCCTCAGCATATATGGGGCTATATTGTTTGCAGATGAGCCCAAATTTGTCAGCAAGAATGCCATCCATCTGTTTCTTCTGAAGAACCCAGTACCCACATTGCTGGGAGATTTCTATTACTCCATTCATCAGAGGAATGAGAAACAAAGGGGGAAGTTGGTAAGATGTTGTGCTCCTTTGTTTTACACCTGGCTGCTCAAACACCTACCTAAGTCAGATGCCTTCCTGAATCCTCACCAACAGAAGAATTAGGCCAAGAGGCTCATTGCTTTGACTTCAGATGATATTAGATGGTGCACCTAGAGCACCAAGGGCAAGGACATTATCACCAGCTGTGGGCAATACCCAAATGTGCCTCTAATAGGAGTAAAGGGTTGCATCAACTACAATCCTTTGCTGTTTAAGAGACAACTGGGTTATGCTTTGGTTCACCCTCCCAGAATGTAAGATTTAGCTGAGACCCTGTATTGTGAGGTAAAACCTAATTCAGCTGCTGTCAGACAAGCATCCTGGGCTTGGGACAACATTCAGACAAAAGGGATGGCCATTCTTGGAAGATGTAATAATGTTGCTTCAGCTCAGTACTACGACTAGTCCCGTACTAGAGCTCAGATCACCGGAATGCCTTTCACCTTGGAAGACATACTTGGACCATCCACTGTACAGCCAACAGCAACTGTTAGTCTAGAAAAATTTGAGAAGCTGAAGGAAAGGAATGAGAACCTATCTCAAGCTTTAAAGAAGACCCTTTGGGAAAGAAGTGATGGCCTTTTGGACATTGAGAGATTGGAAAAGCTCAAGGTGGAGCATCTTGCCAAAATTGAGAAGACAGAGGATTACATCAGGAAAGCAAGAGCTGTGGAACAAATATTGAAGAATGCTTGTAAAGAAGCCAAGATTCAGAAGGCTAGGACTGAGCTCTATCTGCAAGAGAGTCAGGCTAGGTGGGTCAGGATCACCGAAGCCCATACACAAGAAGACCAGAAAATTCAAGCCAAGATTGAACAACTAGAGGCCAATGAGAAGAAGCAGCAGGAAACTTTGTTGGCAGCCCAGAAGGAGATTTCAGAGTTGAAGCTCATAGCAGGATTGAAAAGATCAAAGGACCAGGACAGGAACAAGAAGCTGACCACTGCCATTGCCACTAGGAACCTCCTCATTAGGACCATTACAGAGCACCCGGCTGGTCCAATGACTGAGGCACTCCTGAAGGAGGTCAGAAAGGATGAATTTGGGCTGGATGTTTGATTCTTTGTTTGTTGTTGTTTCCATCTGATGTACTTTTTCTTTTTGATGTATTTTGACCCTCCATGGGAATATGTTGTAAAACAAGACTATGTATTGTTCATCATTTGTAATATATTAGTTTGCTTTCATGAGGTTTCTTTTCTCAGCAACATCAAGCATCTTCCTCGAGGTCTGGAAAGGTCAAAACCAAGAACCAAACCGGATACCTTGGAAAACAAATGAGCATACTGCATTGCATACTAACTTTTTTTTTGTTTTGTAGGTCTTATTATTATTGTTTCTAACTTTCTTGTGATCTCAGGAAACATTGCTCGTCGCCGAGTGTTCCCTGTCAACCGCGCACACCGGTACCCGACTCGCAACAACCTTCTCGGTATTCAAATGGTACAGGTACAGCAGGATCTAACTGAGGTCAGAAATCAGATGGCCAATGAGAGAGTGGAGATGAGAAATCAGATGTCTCAATTCATGGCTGTGATGACTGGCTTAGCCCAAAGTTAAGAAAGGTTAAGAGAGCTGGTGGAAAGACAAACTCCTGAGGAGCCTCATCTTGGAACAGGGGGAACTAGTAACAATGAACGGGGTCAGCCTCGTATTGATCCACCAGTATTTGGACCTCATCTGGATCCAGAAGTTAACATCCCGAGAAATGTGCCAAGTAATACTGCTGGGGGGAGAATCTTGCAAGAGGATCCCCAAGAAGAACAGTTTACTGTTATGGGGGCTGGAGATGAAGTATATGACCGGAGATTGGACGAAATTGCTGAGAAATTAAAATCCTTGGAGTCTCAGAATTCTTTGGGCTTCGATGTGATGGATATGGGACTGGTGGATGGGGTGAGAATTCCCCACAAATTTAAACCCCCATGCTTTGAGAAGTACAATGGTACCTCCTATCCTCGCACTCATCTGCAATCCTTCCTGGGAAGACTTAAAGCTTATACTATGGATGAAAAGTTGTGGATGTTCTACTTTGAAGACAGTCTGACGTGGGCTTCAAGGGAGTGGTATTCACATTTGTCTAGGGCCACCATAAGATGCTGGAAGGATTTGGCTGAGGCTTTCATCCGTCAATATCAATACAACCTGAACATGGCTCCCAATAGGACCCTCCTAATGGGAATATCTCAGTCTTCTAGGGAGAGCTTCAGGGAATATGCCCAAAGGTGGAGACAACTTGCTGCTGCTGTCCAACCACCCATGTCAGAAAGGGAAATGGCTGACATGTTCATGAATACATTACAAGGGACTTATATTGATAGACTAGCTGCTTTTTCCTCTACCAGGTTTGCTGATGTGGTCATAGTTGGGGAGAGGATTGAAAGCCTCTTAAAGATGGGCAAAATCTCCGACAGTGGTGCAAGTTCATCCAGCAATCCCAGAAAGCCTTTTGTGGGACCCCGAAGAGCCGGTGAGACCAATTCCATTCATGCAAGCAGGGGCAGACCTCAGTATGTTCACCGGTCAGTAGCAGCTATTACCATTCCAGCTCTGATTCCTCCACAATCAACATATCCTCAACAAGAACAACCACAGTATCAACAACAAGTTCAGTATCCGCAACAGAGAACCTACAACAATAGCAACAACAACCAACAACAGCGTCCTTTCCAGCAAAGACCATCACAGGCAAACAGGGTAATTAACCCAATCCCAATGCCATATGCTGCACTCTTGCCACAACTCCTGAAGCTCAACCTAGTTGAATTAAGGACATTGGCACCTCCAGATCCCTCCAATATGCCAAAGAATTATGATGCAAATGCCAGGTGTGCATTCCACTCAAACGCACCGAGGCATAATACTGAAAAATGAAGGGCCTTACAGATGAAAGTCCAAGACCTGGTAGACTCAAAAGCTCTCAACTTTGCACCTCCTCCGAATGTCACAAGAAATCCAATGCCTAGTCACAACGGGCCTAGGATTAATGCTATTGAGGAAGGCAAACCATTCACCTTAATCACCAGTGTTACACAGATTCGAACACCTTTGGTTGAAATCAAAGCTCAGCTTTTAGAATGCCAAGTGTTCCCTGGGTGTGAGCTCGGTTGTGGGTATTGCAATATTGCAGTCAATGGGTGTGAAAGGCTGAGAGACGGCATAGATGGTCTTATTAGGGATGATATCCTTCAGATTACGACAACAGCGCCTACAAATCCAACAGTTCATGCATCAACAATCCCAGATATTCCTACAACGTCAGCAACCATTGTTCCAACGGATTCTACTACAACTCCAACAACCGCTCAATCAATCACTTCAATAGATACAAGTTTAGTCACCATTCCTGCTACAACTTCAACACACATCCAATCAACGGTACCTTCTACAACATCAGCACAAATTGATGAAAGCGTCTCAACGGTTACCATATACTATGACCCTGCAAATGTACCTGCCAACAACTCACAAAATGATATTCCTGTCAGAGCACCAGTTACCATATACTATGATCCACACACCATTGTGGTCCCTTCTGCAGCTGCTATCAGTCCAGTCACTATCACAGTGCCTGGGCTAGTTCCTTATGAAAGCAATAGTGCCATCCCATGGCATTGTGGCTCAGATCTATACTGCGAGGGGAAGAAAATCACTTTAGAATCATCAACTTCTTCACCTCAGATAGACAATGTGGGGGGAGGCGGAGGCTTCACTAGAAGCGGGCGTCTCTTTGCCTCACAAATTCCAAGACCCATTGTTGAAGCAGAAGCTGCTGCTAAGGCAAAAGGGAAGAGCATGGTGCAAGAGGAACCAGTTGCTAGAGAAGCTTTGAAGACTCCTTTTTATCAAGAGGTTGATGAATTCATGAGAATCATAAAGAAAAGTGATTACAAGGTGGTAGACCAGCTTCACTAAAAACCTTCCAAAATCTCCATACTATCGTTGCTAATGTGCTCCGAGGCCCATCGGAACGCACTATTAAAAGTCCTGCACGCAGCTTATGTGCCGGAGGAGATTACCGTCAATCAGTTAGAGGTTGTGGTTGGAAATGTTAACGCTAGTCATGGACTAGGATTTACCAACACTAATCTGACAACGGAAGGACGCAATCACAACAAGGCTTTGCACATTACCTTGGAGTGTAACGGTGCAGTTCTTTCTCACGTGTTGGTAGACACAGGGTCATCCCTCAATGTCCTACCCAAGAAAGCCCTTGTGAAGTTGGAATATGATGGATTGGCACTACGCCCAAGTAACTTGGTAGTAAGAGCCTTTGACGGTTCTAAGAGATTAGTTCTGGGAGAGATAGAGTTGCCTATAATGATTGGCCCACAGATTTTCAAAACGACCTTCTTTGTGATGGATATACAGCCTGCCTACAACTGTCTATTGGGTAGACCATGGATACACACCGCTGGCGCCGTGACGTCAACCCTTCACCAGAAGTTAAAATTCGAGTGGGAAGGTCAAGTCATTACTATTTGTGGGGAAGAGGATATTTTTGTTAGCCAGCTGGATACTTTCAAATACATTGAGATGGATGCTCACCCCAGATGCCGCGAATAGCTTGGAAGATGAGTCAGAAGACGAGCGCAACCTGGAAAGCTGGATACGTCCAAAGACCCCGGGGAGCCATGTCTTAAACTGGTCTTCCCAGGAAATTATAAGAGTTACTCCTGCAGAGTAATTATTATTTCATGTATTTTAAAGCATGCATCAAGTCCTGTATCTTGCCCAAGATGTCAGGACTCATTTTGTAATCGGGCCATCTTGTATTTTGTGCAAAGATCAATTAATGAATATCAGGACATCTTTTGCAAATGAGTCTTTTCTTTTCCGCTCACTGTTTTTCATTTTTCATTTTTTGTACAAAAATAAAATGGCAATGCTTTTCAAAATAAATAACTTTATTTTCACTTTTTTCTAAATAAGGTAAAACTGATCACTAAAATAAACAAATCTAAACCCTTGCAGAAAGTGCCCTCCAGACTGCACCGACAACAACACTGCTATGACTTCGTATGACTTTGACAATCCAATCAATCAAGCTGATGAAGGGGTTGAAGAAGATTATGAGTTGCCTGAAGAGTTAGCCAGGTTGTTAAGGCAAGAGGAGAAGGTTATCACTCCTCATCAGGAGGAGGTTAAGACGGTTAATCTTGGTACAGAAGAAGACTTGAAAGAAGTCAAGATTGGGGCCTGCCTACAAGATTCGGTAAAAGAGCAACTGATTGACATGCTTCGGGAATATGTGGATGTTTTTGCTTGGTCTTATCAGGATATGCCAGGGTTGAACACCGACATTGTCATGCACAAGCTACCTCTGAAAGAAGACTTCCCACCAGTAAAACAGAAGTTGCGCCGTACTCGCCCAAATATGGCAATGAGGATAAAAGAAGAGGTACAAAAGCAGTGGGACGCCGGTTTCCTTGCTGTGACTAGCTATCCGCCGTGGGTTGCTAACATTGTACCAGTGCCTAAGAAAGATGGCAAGGTGAGAATGTGTGTGGATTACCGGGATCTAAACAGAGCCAGCCCGAAAGATGACTTCCCTTTACCTCATATTGATGTATTGGTCGACAATACGGCTCAGTTCTCAGTGTTCTCCTTCATGGATGGATTTTCAGGATACAATCAGATCAAAATGTCACCTGAAGACATGGAGAAGACAACTTTCATCACACCCTGGGGCATGACGAGTCTGGTCGAAAAGAGTATGCAATATACTACCTAAGCAAAAAGTTTACCGACTGTGAACAACGTTATTCACTGCTCGAGAAAACTTGTTGTGCTTTAGCGTGGGCTGCTCGCCGACTAAGACAGTATATGTTGACCCACACCACTTTATTGATCTCAAAGATGGACCCAGTCAAGTATATATTCGAGAAGCCAGCACTTACCGGACGGGTTGCAAGATGGCAAATGATCCTCACAGCGTATGATATTTAGTACACCTCTCAGAAGGCCATCAAAGGCAGTGTATTGTCTGATTATCTTGCTGAGCAACCCATTGATGATTACCAACCTATGAGATTTGACTTCCCTGATGAAGACATCATGTTCATAAAAGCAAAAGATCATGAAGAGCCTATTCACACTGAAGGGCCTGACCCAGAAGAAGAATGGACTATGATGTTTGATGGGGCTGTTAATATGAATGGTCGTGGTGTTGGTGCAGTAGTCATTACACCTAAGGGAGTCCACATGCCTTTCTCGGCAAAACTCACCTTTAACTGCACTAACAACGAAGCTGAATACGAAGCTTGTATTATGGGTCTTGAGGAGGCCATCGACCTTAGGATCAAGACATTGAGTGTGTTCGGAGATTCAGCTCTGGTAATTAATCAAACCAACGGCAAATGGTACACACACCAAGATCATCTGATACCCTACCGGGATTATACAAGGAGGTTATTGACTTTCTTCACTACAGTTAAGCTTGAGTATATCCCTCGAGATGAAAATCAGTTCGCAGATGCTCTGGCTACCATTTCATCCATGATCAAAGTTCAAGCTGCCAACTTTGTACCTCGGATTTTAGTGTCCAGACTTGACAGACCAGCGTATGTATTTTCAGCAGATGTTGTCAAAGATGATAAGCCTTGGTTCCATGATATCAAGTGCTTCTTGGAGGATCAAACATACCCACCTGGGGCATCTTCCAATGATAAGAAGACATTAAGAAGGCTAGTTGGTAGTTTCTTCCTGAATGCTGATGGTTCCCTGTATAAGAGAAACTTTGATATGGTACTTCTCAGATGTGTTGATAGGTGTAAGCACCCCAAATTTGCCCTCACCCATTCACACCATGGCTTGTGTTCATCTCATATGCATAAACACAATCATACCATCTCATACCTCAATTTTGAGTCACTGCATTGGTTCTAAGTCAGCTGCATCTAGGGTTTGTGATCTGAGCAATCCAAGAGCCTCTTGAGCCACTCCAAAGGTCATCAATCACTTCAAAGGGGTCTATGTGTGTTCAAGCATCATATCACATCCTCTCAAAGTCAAAAATGCCAAAGAATCACAAGAACTGGGATTGGTATGGATGTAGAGCCAGGTTTGACTGCACAGTTGACCTAAAATTAGGGTTTTGGTTTCAGAGGCCATAACTCCAAATTTTTTGGTCATTCTTGTTTCCATTGGTCTCTATATGGTATAGGGAGTATGCATATAAATTTTCATGAAGAAATTCCATGGGGAAGTCATCTGATCAAGAGTTGACTTTCTGGACAAGTTAGTGCAAAATCAGGGTATATGAGGCCCCCAATGACCCAATCAAGGGGTGATCTTCATCATTTTGAGTGTATATGATCTTTATTTGATCATGGAAGAAGGTTGAAGTTCACAAAATTCAAGAATTACAAGTTTTTGCAAAGTTGACTTTTTTGGGCATAGTTGACTTTTAAAGAATATGTCATTTTAGGTCACTTTTCAAACCTTACTTTTTGATCCAAAAATGTTCCAAATGGAAAAACTTTGGTCATGAAAGTTGTAGAATACATTTTTCCCTTTTCAAAAAGTACAAGAACATGACCTAATTCATTTTGGATCAAAAGTTATGGTGTGACAAAGTTGGCAAAAATCACTAATTTTCAAGATATGCCTCAAATGAGAAACTTGCAATTTCATGTACCAAGCATTCTTGTGACCTCTAATTGACATCAAACCATTACACAAGCATCATGTAAGTCCTAAAGTTCAGATTGGACCAAGGTTTCCTCATGTTTCATGGCTTGTAAGGCAAGAAAGTTTCATATGAACCAAAAGGAACCAAGTTGCAAAACCACACATCACACACCACCAACTTGTTGTCTTGGCTGCTGAACCTTCCTAGCACCTCTCACACACCATGCTGCGCCAACCCCCATGCTTGTACTAGCCTAGAACCAAGCCCATGCTTTCCTTACACCAAAGTGGACTTTTTGCAAAAGTGAACATCCCAATCACAGCAGGCCAGGTCACATCATCTGACCAATGGGATTATTTTATGCAAGCCAAATGCTAACCATTTCACATAGAGATCAAGGCTGAAACACACAAGAACCACCATACACAAACTCACTCCCTCAAGCATTTCTCTTCGAATCTCTCTGCACAAGCCACAAACATTCAAACAAGTTTCACAAATCATATCACCATGTTTCATTGAGCCAAAACCAGCAAGACTTAGGCCTGAACCAAACAAGAACACCATTTCTCCATTTTCACTCCAACCTTCACTTTCCTTCGAAACATCTTCCACATGTCATAAACACTCAAACAAACTCCACAAACCTTCTCAAAACATCACCCTGAACATAAAGAACCCTTCACATTTGCCTGAAACAGCTTGAATCACCATCACCATTTTCAACTGAGCTTGAGCAGAAGCTGTGCAAACTCCCTAACCAGCCAACTTAAACTCCTTCTAAGCATTCAAGCATCGTCAGGGGATCAAGTGGAGTGGATAACATCAAGAGGGGAGGTCAGAAAGTTACAGGATTGAAGGCTTCGAAACTCAGGTAGCTCAAGAACTTTTTTTTCCAGAAATCATTTTTTAAGTTCTTAAGTTGTTGTTCATGCTTCCCTGATCATGTATATGTCCTTAGTTTCGAAAATGGTGGAGAGATGAGAGTGTAATCAGTCTCTGAAACTTTTTGCCCTAGATTTTGTTTGTTTCGATTCAGTTATTTCTGGAATGATAAACATGTTTTGATTGGGGGTTTTGGTTCGTGAGTGGGTGGGGATCATTCCTGTGTTTTTAGAATTCATTTTAGATGCGTATGGAGTGAGATTAGGTTTTGTGGTGAACGGAGAAGATGACCGGAACACTGTTCCGGTCATCTGAAAGTGATTAACGGTAGGATTAGGGCATAAGCATTAATTAGCCAGGTTTGAATGCTGGCCCTTGGATTTGGCGCCAGGTCAATGCGCGCGTGTTTTTGTTTGAATCTCCACCATCAGATTGCATGACTTTTCCATTTTTCAGCTTTTATTTCATTTAATTTTCATATTATTTCATTTGTTTTGCATAATTTATTTAAAATAGCAAAAATGTTTTAAAAATTATGTAACTTCTTGTCAAGAGTTTCATTAATTTTTAAAACACAATAATATTTTTATTTTCTTTTTTAGCATTTAAAAAGTATTTTTAAATATTTAAAAGTTTATTTTTAATTGATTAATGGAAATTAATTTATTAAAAATACTTTTAGGTATTTAAAAATCACCAAAAAATTCATGAAATGTTCTAAGACATTTAGAAACATTGTCCAACCTTCAAACCAAATTTATTTTCTGATCTTGATGCATTTTGAGAATTTTACATTGATTTAAAATCATTTTTATGCATTAATTTGATCCAAAGTTCCAAAAATCATTTATGCCTATCCATGAAGAGTTGGACATTGATTCTTTTTGCATTGCATTGTGTTTAGTATGTAGTTTGTGAGATTAAATGGCCATGATTTGATCTTTCATTTTCCTTTTGTTTGATAATTTTCTTGTTTAGGAACCCTAAAACCCTAGAAAACTTAGAAAATCCATAACTTGAAATTGGTTAAGAGTTGAAACCTCTCCTTTGGGCATTGGGTTAGTATAGGATTAGGGGTCCTTTGAGTGGCATTTTCAATTTTTTATCTTAGGGTTTGCTTCTGATTTTGATTTTTGTTTGATGTATTGTTCATAAACCCTAATTTGGGCTTCCATATGCATCCATCTTGCATTCTCTTGCATAACATGACTTGCCATGACATTTCAAGCATCCATGTGATTCATTTGACATCATAAGACATATTGAAATCATGTTTGATCATTGCATCATGTATTTGCCATGTTGTATGTCATGTGCACTTCATAACTTTTCATGTATGTCCATGCTCCTTAACTTGCTCCACTTGCATTCATAAGCTTGTATGATCATCTCCATGTGCTGCCTCATGTTTTTAGCATCTCATAGCATCATTAGCATCATGTATATGCTTCTGGTTTTGTTTCTCATCATGTCATCTCATCCCATTTTGCATTGCATTGCATTTCTTTTCTAACCTTTCAGGTGGTAAGTGATCTTGAGAAGTGAATTTGCCTTCACTTCTCATACTTTCTTCTCATCCCTCTCTTGCATCCATGCTGCATTTTGATATGTGTTTGAGTTATGAGCTTTCTCATTTTTTCTTCCTCCCACTTTCTTTCTTCAAGTGACTTGACTTCTTGAATGAAGCAAGTTGCTTTGCTTCTCTTGATCCTTTCATCTGCTTCCTGGTGGTTCCATTGAAGACTTTTCTTGTAAAACCTCACAAACCTTAGGAACAACCAAGCATGACAATGATTAGGGTCTTGATTAGTCTCCCCTCTTAGTTTTACCTTTGTGTCTCTTTTGAGTCTTCTCTTCTCATCTCATAATCAGGGACTAAACCCTAAAGGCTTTAAGGCTTTGTGATTAAGCTTATGCCTGCATCCTTCTCTTAGGATGGAGTGTATAACTTTAATCCTAAGTGTTAAACCCTTAATGTGTTTAACTCCTCTAATCAATTCATTTAATAATCATCAAGACATCAAGCTTGTAACTTGGGCCTTGCATTAGGGTTCTAATTCTTCCTTAATTGGTTAAGAAGGACTAACCCTAGTGTTAATGGACAAGTCCCCCTCAAGTTGTCTTACAAACCCTAAAAATCACTTCATCATCTCACCATTAAATAAAATCCACTTAATAAAGGCTTTGCTTTGTCATGAGTTTAATCCCTAATCATGGATTAAGTTGAGGAGCTTTCCTCAGCTTAAACATTCTCATCGATTATCCTTCTATTAGGATGGTGTAATGAGTCTGTTTAATCCCTGATTATGGCTTAACCTCATTACTTAACACTAAACAAAAACAACAAAAACATATAAATAATCACAAGTAGGTTAATGATCTTAATCCTACACCATGGTAATTAAGTGTGAGAAGCTGACTTCACACTTAAGGCATTCTCATTACCCCTAATCAGAGGGAAGATGTGATGAGTTTACTAAATCCATTGGTTTAGGCTTAAGCTCATTAACTTATGACAAACTTCAAAAAGCAATAAAAGACTGAAAACTCAAAAACAAACAATAAACGTCTCCTCCGGGATTCTTTTCTCATCTCATTCACTCATAAACGAGAATTTGCTTCTTCCGTCTAATGCAAGACAATTTGCACCTGAGCCAGACAGGTCATACACTTGAGCATTGACAAGCAAGCAGTTCACAAGTCAATTCATCTTTCAGTCTCTTTGGGTCGAACTACGGTGTTCTGACTTCCTCATTGCACGAGAGGATACGTAGGCATAACTTAACAGTTATCGAACAAAAGTCTCTGTATATTCCCCCTCCTTCCAGCTTTATTCTTTAGCCTCATTATCATGAGCATTTTATTCTTGTTCTCACATTGACACATCATTTATACACTTCACACTTCCTTTACACAGACACCTGTACATCTTTTTCCAGCTCTTTTATACACAGATTGCACTGACTAAACCCCTTTAAAACACAAATCTTGCAAGCGTGGATCCCGTCGAGTACGACGGACAATCTGGGTGCTAATACCTTCCCAGGTTGTAACCAACCCCCTTTCTCAGTCTCTCTGGTTCGCAACCGTTTTATCCATGTCTGTCTAGGTCTATGCAGCATTACCTTTCCTCCGGGATAAAAATGCCTAGCTGGCGACTCTTTCTTTTCCTGTGAGTTCACTGCTGTGTGTTCTCACACCCTCCTCTCGCCGACCGTTCGCGTCTGTACCTCATTTGAGCCCAGTCTCATCTTTTGGGAGCGACAGCTTGGCGACTCTGCTGGGGAACCTTATATTGCAACCAGGGCTTCTGGTTCTTTTTGTGGGTTCCTCCTAGCGCTTGTTTGATTTGTGTTTATTGGGGGTGTTATGTGCTATTTGTGTTTGTATATTTGCTTTATTTACTGCTTTCTGTACAGCTTTATTTATTGCTTTCTTTACAGTTTTTCATATATCATACTGTCATGTTGCTGGCTGGATCTGGTTTTTTGTTTTGGTGGGTGGGGTTCTATTGAGAGTTAAGGTCCTATACCTGGGACCTGAGTGACACCTAGGCTAGAGTGAATCATATTCTTTCCCATTCCATTTCGGTCTGGTGCGGGAATATGAAACACGGTTCAGATATGGGTTTCTTCTTGAGAACTCTGTGTTGCAGATTTCCTGCAATGCTAGGGCTATCTGGGAAGCCTGCTAAGTCTGGATGACCTTTTAGTTTTGACCTTCAGAAACTGAGGAGAATTAGAGGAGGAACTTTTATGGTTATTGTAAACACTGTACCTCCGGGTTAGAAGTGTTTACACTTCTCATAACTGATCCAAGTCTGAGGATCTTTGTTCTAGAACACCACCTGAGAGGGGGATGGGCTGTTTACAGGTTTGCAGGTACCCTTGACCTCAGAATACCCTGTTACTTTTGTTTGTTTAAGAGTACTTCATTTTGGGACAGTTCTTGTGATTCTAAAACCCTGGACATGTGGCTCTTTATTTGAGCCCCCCACCTTGGTTACTGGATTTATAGACCTCCATCTGGATTTCTTGAACATACTTGGACCTATACCAGGGCATTTGATCAGATCCAGCTCAGTCACAAACCTTTGCATATCATTTGCATACATAATCATCGCATCATATTGACATTTGCTTATTTGTGTTTCAGGGTATTCACCTTCTTTTTTGGTTTGGTTTTGACCCTATCTTCAGTATTGACCTATCTTCATCAGCACCTGCTTCAGCTATCATCTGTCTACTTCAGTCACCTGCACCAGCCAATCAGTGGCCCATTCTCCAGTGTTATCATCAGCACCTGTCTCTACTCATCTTCAGCATCATGGCACCTAAAAAGAGCAACATCACCTATCACTTCTTCCAGCCAGAGTTATCTGACATCAGGAGGATTCAGACCCTGATCACTCCAGATCACATACCATTGTTCAGGGAACACTATGGAGATATACTTGATATGGTTATGGATATGGACCCTTCACAGAGAAGCCTGATCCACACTTGCATTCAGTTTTATGATCCCCCACTGAGATGTTTCACTTTTCAGGACTTTCAGCTGGGCCCTCTATTAGAAGAATACTCATCATTGGTTGGTATACCCATCAGGGGTGGAATCCCTTTCAACCCTGAGATGGTTTTTCCTGGTAATGGAGAAGTAGCCAAGGCTTTGCATCTGGAACCTGTTCTGATTGAGCAGCATATGACTTCTAAGGCTGGAATCCCAGGCCTGCATCTGGATTTCTTGATCTCTCAAACTACCCTGAAAGCTTCTCTGGGAGAGTGGAAAGCAGTCTGTGCTTTATTGGCCTTAAGCATATATGGAATTGTACTGTTTGCAGATGAGCCTCGATTCATTAGCAAGAATGCAATCCATCTTTTCATTCTAAGGAACCCAGTGCCAACCTTATTGGGGGATCTCTACTACTCAGTGCATCAGAGGAATGAAAAGCAGAGGGGAAGATTAGTGAGGTGTTGTGCTCCTTTGTTCCATACTTGGCTTCTCAGGCATTTACCCAAGACAGATGCATTTTTGAACCCTCATCAGCAGAGAAACTGGGCTAGAAGACTCACTGCTCTAACTTCAGCCGATATCAGATGGTGAACTCAAAGCACCAAAGGCAGGGATATCATCACCAGCTGTGGGCATTTTCCCAATGTGCCCCTAATAGGAGTTAAGGGTAGTATCAATTACAACCCTCTGCTGTTCAAAAGACAACTGGGCTATGCACTGGTCCACACTCCTAAGACACAGGACTTGGTTGAGACTCTTTATTGTGAGAACAAGCCTAATCTGGCTATTGTTAGGCAGGCTGCCTGGGCTTGGGATCATGTTCAAACCAAGGGAGTAACCATTCTGGGGAAGTGCAACAATGTGGCATCAGCACAATATTATGAGTGGTCCCATGCCAGGGCTCAATTCTCTGGAATGCCCTTTACCATAGAAGATATGCCTGAATCATCTTCAGCACCACCCCCTGCCACTATCAGTTTGGAGGAGTTTGATAGCTTGAAGGAAAGAAATGAGAAGTTATCTCAGGCTTTGCAGAAGACCCTCTATGAGAGGAGGGATGGAAGATTGGATATTGAAAGGTTGGAAAAGTTGAAGAAAGAGCACTTGGCTAGAATTGAGAAGTCTGAAGATTACATTAAGAAGTCTAGGGCTGGAGAACAAATCCTGAAGAATGCTTGCAAGGAAGCCCAATTCCAGAAAGCTAGGACAGACTTGTATCTGAAGGAGATTCAGGCTAGGTGGGTCAGGATCACCGAAGCTCGTACTCTAGAGGACAAGAGAGTCCAAGACAGGATAGAGCAACTGGAAGCTAGTGCAAAAGAGCAGCAGGAAGCCCTGGCAGCAGCCCAGAGGGAGATATCAGAGCTGAAGATCAAAGCCGGAGTGAAGAGGTCAAAGGACCAAAGTCAGCACAAGAAGCTAACAGCAGCTGTTACCACCCGGAATCTCCTCATCAGGAATCTCACGGAGCGTCCGGCTGATCCTGTGACCGAAGCACTTCTCAAGGAAGTTCGTGAGGATGAGTTTGGTCTTGGTGTTTGACCATTTGTTTGTTGTTGCTTTCATTCCATGTACTTTTATTTTATTGTAATGTATTTTGACCCCTCAGAGGGCTTGTATTTGTAAACAAACTATGTACCATTTGTCTTTTGTAATATATGTATTAGTTTGTTCCATCCGAGTTTACTTCGAAAGCAACATCAACAGCATCTCCAAGGGTCTGGAAGGGTCAAAACTGAATACCGAGCCGGATACCTTGAAAACAAATAAGCATACTGCATTGCATGCTAACCCTTTTGTTTGTTTTGTAGGTTTTTGTTTTATTGTTGCTAACTCTGTTGTGATGTTCAGGAACTATTGCTCGACGCCGGGTATTTCCCCTCAACCGTCCGCACCGTTATCCGACCCGTAACAACTTTCCGGGCATACAAATGGATCAGGTACAGCAGGACCTTGCAGAGGCCAGGAATCAAATGGCAAACGAAAGATTGGAAATGAGAACGCAGATGACTCAGTTTATGGAAGTGATGAACAACATGGCTCAGAGCCAAGAAAGATTGAGAGCCATGGTGGAAAGGCAAAATCAAGAAGATCCGCATGTAGGGACTGCTGGCACCAGCAACAATGAAAGGGTCCAACCTCATGTTAACCCCCCTGTATTTGGCCCCCATCTTCATCCAGAGGTCAATATTCCTGCAAATGTTCAGGGGACTGCCACTGCAGGCAGGGTACTGCAAGAAGACCCTCAAGAGGACCAGTTCACGGTAATGGGTGCTGGGGAGGAAGCTTATGATAGAAGGCTGGATGAGATAGCTGAGAAATTGAGGTCCTTAGAGTCTCAAAACTCTTTGGGTTTCGATGTCATGGACATGGGCTTGGTAGACGGGGTCAGGATCCCCCATAAGTTCAAGCCTCCTTGTTTTGAGAAATACAACGGGACTTCATGCCCCCGGACTCACTTACAATCATTTCTGGGAAGGCTGAAGGCCTATACTATGGATGAGAAGCTCTGGATGTTCTATTTTGAGGATAGCTTAACTGGAGCGTCAAGGGAATGGTACTCTCATCTGACGAGAGCAACTATCAGGTGCTGGAAGGACCTGGCAGAGGCCTTCATCAGACAATATCAGTACAACTTAGATATGGCACCCAACAGGACCCTCCTAATGGGAATGTCACAGTCGTCAAGGGAAAGTTTCCGAGAATATGCCCAGAGATGGAGGCAACTGGCTTCTGCTGTTCAGCCACCTATGTCTGAGAGGGAAATGGCAGATATGTTTATGAACACCCTCCAGGGAACATACATTGACAGGCTGGCTGCTTTCTCTTCCACTAGCTTTGCAGATGTTGTCATAGCTGGGGAGAGAATTGAGAGCCTGTTGAAAATGGGCAAGATTTCCGACAATGGTGCCAGCTCGTCCAGCAATGCAAGGAAGCCTTTTGCAGGCCCAAGAAGAACTGGCGAGACCAACGCCATCCACACCAACAGGGGCAGACCTCTATATGTTCACAGGTCAGTGGCAGCAGTCACCATACCCGCTCCAGCTCATCCTCAACCAGTT
This sequence comes from Lathyrus aphaca, assembly GCA_963966055.1. NCBI lineage: Eukaryota > Viridiplantae > Streptophyta > Magnoliopsida > Fabales > Fabaceae > Lathyrus > Lathyrus aphaca. The sequence goes on along the minus strand of OZ014522.1, from coordinate 461,126,810 downwards.
TATCAACCTCCGCAGCAAAACTATCACAACAACCTCAGTACCATCCACAAGCTCAGTATCCTCCGAGAAACTATAACAACACCAACACCAACAACCAGCAAAGGCCATTCCAACAGAGGCCATCTCAAGCTAATAGGGTGATCGATCCGATCCCTATGCCATATGCTACGTTGCTACCACAACTCCTGAAACTCAACCTAGTTGAGCTAAGGACGTTGGCACCTCCCGATCCCAACAATCTACCCAGGAATTATGACTCCAACGCCAGATGTGCTTTTCATTCAAATGCACCTGGCCACAGTACAGAAAAGTGCAGAGCCTTGCACATGAAGGTACAAGACCTGGTAGACTAAAAAGCTCTGAACTTCGCACCACCACCCAATGTCAATAAGAACCCCATGCCAAACCACGGGGGTCCCAGAATTAACGCTATTGAAGAAGACAAGCCGTCTTATTTAATAACCAGTGTGGGTCAGATTCGGACACCGTTGGTAGAAATCAAGGCTCAGCTCCTCGAATGTCAAATGTTCCCGGGGTGTGAGTTAGGGTGTGCTTACTGCAATATTTCGGTAAATGGGTGCGATAACCTGAGGAATGGCATAGATGGCCTCATTCAGAGTGGCCAGCTTCAGATCACCACATCATTTCCTACTAATCCAGCAATCTAATCAGCAACAATTCCAGTATCTCCTACAACTGCAACAACCATTGTTCCCGACAATTCTTCGGCTTCATCAACAAGTACTTCATCTGTCGTTTCAACTGACCAGATATCAACAAATGTTCCTTCTACAACTCCAGCACCGCTCCATTTTGGAACTCCTACAACAACAACACCCATCCTTCCAACAATGTCTCCTACAACATCAACAACAAATCATGAAGACGTCTCAACTGTCACAATATTTTATGATCCTGAAAACGACTCTGCCTACAACTCAGAAAGTGCTGCTCCCATCAGAGCACCAGTCACAATTTATTATGATCCGCAAACTATCACAATTCCTTCCGCAGTTGCAGTCAGTCCAGTCACTATCACGGTGCCTGGACCGGTACCTTATGAAAGCAGTAATGCCATCCCGTGGCATTACGGCTCTGACCTGTACTGCGAAGGACAAAAAATCACTTTTGAATCATCAACCCCTGTACCACAAATAGACAATGTGGGAGGAGGCGGAGGCTTCACTCGAAGCGGACGTCTCTTTGCCCCACAAATTCAGAGACCCACTGCCGAAGCAGAAGCTGCTGCCAAGGCAAAAGGGAAGAGCTTGGTGCAGGAAGACCAAGCTGTTAAAGAAGCTTTGAAAACACCATTCGATCAAGAGGTTGATGAGTTCATGCGAATCATCAAGAAGAGTGATTATAAAGTGGTGGATCAGCTTCATCAGACGCCTTCCAAGATCTCAATCCTATCATTGCTTATGTGCTCCGAAGCCCATCGGAATGCACTACTCAAAGTCTTGCACGCAGCTTATGTGCCTGAAGAGATCACTGTCAATCAGTTGGAAGCTGTAGTTGGAAATGTTAATGCTAGTCATGGACTAGGGTTCACCAACACTGATTTGACTACGGAAGGCCGCAACCATAACAAGGCCTTGCACATAACCATGGAATGTAAAGGTGCTGTCCTTTCCCATGTGCTGGTAGACACGGGGTCATCCCTCAATGTCTTACCTAAAAAGGCCCTGGTGAAGCTAGAATATGACGGATTGGCGTTAAGACCCAACAACCTGGTGGTGAGAGCCTTTGATGGCTCAAAGAGATCGGTTCTGGGAGAGATCGAGTTGCCTGTAACGATTGGCCCGCAGACCTTCAAAACGACCTTCTACGTGATGGATATACAGCCTGCCTACAGCTGTCTATTGGGTAGGCCATGGATTCACGCCGCTGGCGCCGTGACTTCTACCCTTCACCAGAAGTTAAAATATGAGTGGGAGGGTCAAATCGTTACAATCTGTGGAGAGGAGGATATTTTTGTCAGCCACCTGGCTACCTATAAGTATATTGAGATGGATGGGGAGATCCATGAAACAATGAGCCAAGGTTTTGAAGCCTTGAATGTCAATGAAACATCTGCTGTACCTGGTACTTCAATATCATTATACCAACAAGCCCGGAAGGTTGTTGAGGAAGGAACCGCCCAAGGCTGGGGCAAACTGTTATCGGTGGAGAAGAAAGAGGATAGATTTGGGTTGGGTTACAAACCAACTCAACAAGATCAAGCAGAGGCTGCGAAAGAGCCCAATTTTGTTAGTGGGGGGATGCTCACCCCTGATGCTGTCAACTGTTTGGAAGACGAGCTGGAAGAAGAACGCAACCTGGAAAGCTGGATTCGTCCAAAGATCCCGGGGAGCAGTATCTCAAACTGGTCTTCCCAGGAAATTATAAGAGTTACTCATGCAGAGTAATTATTATTTCCTGTATTTTTATAAGCATGCATCAAAGTCTTGCATCTTGCCCAAGATGACAAGACTCATTTTGTAATCGGGCCATCTGTACTTTTTGTGCAACAAGATTAATCAATGAAATATCAGACATCTTTTTGCAAATGAGTCTTTTTCTTTTCCGTTCACTGTTTTTCCATTTTTCTTTTTGTACAAAAAAATAAATGGCAGTGTTTTCAAAATGACAACTTTATTTCACTTTTCTAAACAAGATTAAAATCAAATCACTAAAATGAACAAACTGAACCCTTGCAGAGAGTGCCTTCCAGACAGCACCGACAACAGCACGGCTATGACTTCGTATGACTTTGACAATCCGATCAATCAAGCTGATGAAGGAGAATATGAGCTTCCTGAAGAGCTAGCCAGGTTGTTAAGGCAGGAGGAAAAGGTTATTACTCCTCACCAGGAGGAGGTTGAAGTGATCAATCTTGGTACAGATGAAGACGTGAAAGAGGTTAAAATCGGGGCCTGCCTGCATGACTCAGTGAAGAGACAATTGATTGACCTGCTTCGAGAGTATGTGGATGTGTTTGCTTGGTCTTATCAAGACATGCCAGGGTTGGATACCGACATTGTTGTGCACAAGCTGCCTTTGAGGGAAGAATGTCCACCGGTCAAACAGAAGTTGCGTCGTACTCGCCCGGACATGGCAATGAAAATCAAGGAAGAGGTACAAAAGCAATGGGACGCCGGTTTCCTTGCCGTAACTAGCTATCCACCGTGGGTTGCTAACATAGTACCTGTGCCCAAGAAAGACGGCAAAGTAAGGATGTGTGTTGACTACCGGGATCTGAACAGAGCCAGCCCGAAAGACGATTTCCCTTTACCTCACATTGATGTATTGGTGGATAACACGGCTCAGTTCTCGGTATTCTCCTTCATGGACGGATTTTCAGGATACAATCAGATTAAAATGTCACCTGAAGACATGGAGAAGACAACCTTCATCACACCCTGGGGCACGTTCTGTTACAAAGTGATGCCATTCGGACTGAAGAATGCTGGTGCCACATATCAACGGGCTATGGTAACATTATTCCACGATATGATCCATAAGGAAATCGAGTGTTATGTGGATGACATGATTGCCAAGTCCCTTACTGAAGAAGACCACTTGGTGAATCTGCTGAAATTGTTCAAGCGTCTGAGGAAATACCAATTGAAGCTGAACCCCAACAAGTGCACATTCGGGGTGCGATCTGGTAAGCTGCTGGGCTTTATTGTAAGCGAGAAAGGGATTGAAGTTGACCCCGATAAAGTCAAAGCTATTCAAGAGATGCCTGCACCGAAGACAGAAAAGGAAGTTCGAGGGTTCTTAGGTCGATTAAACTACATCTCAAGGTTCATATCCCACCTTACAGCGACCCGTGAACCCTTGTTCAAGCTGCTGAGAAAAGAACAGACGGTCAGGTGGAACGAAGACTGCCAAAAGGCTTTTGACAAAATCAAGGAGTACTTACAAGAGCCTCCAATCCTTATGCCTCCAGTTGAAGGAAGACCTCTGATAATGTACTTGACAGTATTAGAAGAGTCAATGGGGTGTGTGCTGGGCCAGCATGACGAGTCTGGTCGAAAAGAGTATGCAATATACTACCTAAGCAAAAAGTTTACCGACTGTGAACAGCGTTATTCACTGCTCGAGAAGACTTGCTGTGCTTTAGCGTGGGCTGCTCGCCGACTGAGGCAGTATATGTTGACCCACACTACTTTGCTGATCTCAAAGATGGACCCAGTCAAGTACATATTTGAGAAGCCAGCACTTACCGGACGGGTTGCAAGATGGCAGATGATCCTCACAGAATATGACATCCAGTACACCTCTCAGAAAGCCATCAAGGGCAGTGTATTATCTGAATATCTTGCTGAGCAACCCATTGATGATTACCAACCTATGAGATTTGACTTCCCTGATGAAGACATCATGTTCATAAAAGCAAAAGATCATGAAGAGCCTGTTCACACTGAAGGGCCTGACTCGGAAGAAGAATGGACTATGATGTTTGATGGGGCTGTTAATATGAATGGTCGTGGTGTTGGTGCAGTATTCATTACACCTAAAGGAGTTTACATGCCTTTCTCGGAAAAACTCACTTTCAACTGCACTAACAACGAAGCTGAGTACGAAGCCTGCATTATGGGTCTTGAGGAAGCCATTGACCTCAGGATCAAGACATTGACCGTATTCGGAGATTCAGCTTTGGTAATCAATCAAACCAATGGCAAATGGTACACCCACCAGGATCATCTGATACCTTACAGGGATTATACAAGGAGGTTATTGACTTTCTTTACAACAGTCAAGCTTGAGTATATCCCTCGGGACGAGAATCAGTTTGCAGATGCCCTGGCTACCATTTCGTCCATAATCAAAGTGCAAGCTGCCAACTTTGTACCTCAGATTTCAGTGTCCAGACTTGACAGACCAGCATATGTATTCGCAGTAGATGTTGTTAAAGATGATAAGCCTTGGTTCCATGACATTAAATGCTTCTTGGAGGATCAAACATACCCACCTGGGGCATCTTCCAATGATAAGAAGACTTTGAGAAGGCTTGCTGGTAGTTTCTTTCTGAACACTGATGGGTCTTTATACAAAAGGAACTTTGATATGGTACTCCTCAGATGTGTTGATAAGACAGAAGCAGGCTTGTTGATGCATGAAGTGCACGAAGGATCCTTTGGTACCCATGCAGGAGGGCATGCCATGGCTAAGAAATTGTTAAGATCAGGTTATTACTGGATCACAATGGATGCAGACTGTTGTGCTTACGCCAGAAGGTGCCATAAATGCCAGATTTATGCAAATAAGGTGCATGTGCCTCCCAATCCTTTGAACATCATGTCTTCACCATGGCCCTTTGCCATGTGGGGCATTGACATGATTGGCAAGATTGAGCCGACTGCTTCGAATGGACACAGATTCGTCTTGGTCGCCATCGACTACTTCACCAAGTGGGTCGAAGCAGCGTCTTATGCAAACGTTACAAGACAAGTGGTAGCCAGATTTCTGAAAAGAGATATCATCTGTCGGTACGGAGTTCCCGAGCGAATCATTACTGATAATGGCTCCAACTTAAATAACAAAATGATGACAGAGCTATGCCGGGACTTCAAGATCCAACATCACAATTCTTCTCCTTACAGGCCAAAGATGAATGGCGCTGTTGAGGCACCAAATAAGAATATCAAGAAGATTGTGCAGAAGATGGTAGTCACCTACAAGGACTGGCATGAGATGCTACCGTTTGCCTTGCATGGGTACCGCACGTCAATCAGAACATCCACTGGGGCAACACCGTATCAACTTGTGTATGGTATGGAAGCAGTCCTACCGGTCGAAGTTGAATTACCCTCTCTCCGGGTACTGATGGATGTTAAGCTGAACGAAGCAAAATGGGTCCGATCCCGATACGAGCAACTGAGTCTGATTGAAGAGAAGAGGTTGGCTGTAATCTGTCATGGGCAGTTGTATCAGAAAAGAATGAAGAGAGCCTTCGATCAGAAAGTCAGGCACCGAGAGTACCAAGTAGGAGATCTTGTGCTAAAGAGAATCCTCCCTCCTCATACAGACCACAGGGGCAAATGGACTCCAAACTATGATGGACCATTTGTAGTAAAGAAAGTTTTTTCCGGTGGAGCACTGATGCTCAGCACCATGGATGGTGAAGATTTCCCGTCCCCTGTGAATTCAGATGCAGTTAAAAAATACTTCGCATAAAAAATGACCCGCTGGACATAAAAACAGAATATAAGTCCAGGCAAAAACAGGGCATCCCGGCGAGTCAAAAAACAGAATAAAAGACTCGGGCAAAAATAAGGGAAAATAAACAAAAGAATGTACACCTGCTGAGTTGAAAAGCCGCATTGGACAACTCAGGAAGAAATGGGTATCCCGATGGATTGAAAACCCGAAAGGGCGATCCATGCAAAACAAGGGAATAAGCGAACAACTGCATTCTGAATTCGTCTGTATCACCTACAACTTGGTAAGCTTCGAAAGGATCAAGCTTCAATCAGAATCAACATTCTTCAGAAAGCCAAATGAGAAGAACGTCAAATGTCATACGAGTCATAGTAAAGGGGAAGCTCCTTAAAGCGTCATCAACACTGCCAGCATTTTGTTTCTCAATTTGTAACAATCTCCTCATTCCAGGGGATTTGTTTCTTTGACTGTAACTCGCCAATTCAGGGCATATGAATTAATAAAATCAGATTTTCAGTCATGTCTCGTTTTGTACATTTTCATTTATTTGCAAAAAATGTCTGATGTCTAAAAGAAATTGATTGCATAAAATACAGATGTCTATCTTCAAATAAAACATGCTTGCAGGAAATATACTTACTCTCGGAAGTGACTAAATTCCTATGACGGAATCCAGTAAGGGATACCTCGGGATTATCTTGTGCGTTTCTCTATCGTTTTCAGGATTGCAGGTATCCAGAACGCAACTTGGGGCATGTAGGCTTCGCCCCAGCAAGCTGGCAAACCAACATTCAATTTTAGCACCCAAAGTGCTCTCTCCCCAGCTGAGTTGCCTTTCATGACTCCTCCCAGTTGACTCTGCCACTTATTACTCCTCCCCATCAGAGTTGCCAAAGGCGCCCGTATCCCCGGCTGAGGCAAGAATCTACTTCAGCAGAATCCCTAGGGAGATCTCAATGATTTCTTTTTCTCCCCAGCCGAGTTGTCATCCTCAGCCGAGTACAAAAGTCAAGGAGCTATCTCCCTACAGAGCCCCAGCCTCTATCCAGAAGAGCAACGCATGAAGATCACAACAGAGCGAAGAAAGCTTCTACAAACCCCAGCTGGGTCCCTCATTGTCAGGACAGGTCTATCAATGACCCACATCTCCAAGCATATATCATGTCATCAGATCTACCAATGATCTCATCCCCAGCTGGGATGTTCACTTCAACAAATCGATCGAAGATCTTCGTGGCAGCGGGATCCGGATCCCGGTTTGGCATCTTTGCACAATCATAGCATTCGCATCATGTTCACCCACAAAGCGTAGCATCCCGTTTTAACACGGAGCATTACGGAAAAAATCCAACACATAGCATAATCATAAGCCATGTTTTAAACCAACACTTGTGAATAATGACAGTTCATCAACGTACAAGAAAAATCCCCACCAGAGTCCCCAGCAAAAGCAGCGGCCTCACAATCCACAAACACCAGTATATACTCATTTTAACACCCGTCCGTGCCATCTTTCCCCAGTAAAGTCGCCTGAACACTCTTCGCAAACAACACCACCCGTATTACAGATACATCCTGACACCCGTCCGTGTCGTACCCCAGCAGAAAGCCGAAGACATCCTCTTTGCACTCACATATACCTATATACACTTTCTTGACACCCGTCCGTGTCGTATCCCCAGCGCAGTCGCCTACACTTTTACAACCTATATACGTGTTGATATTATTATACTTGACACTCGTCCGTGTCACCCTCCCCAGCAGATAAATACTCATCTATACAGTACTCATACTCACTACTCATGTCACACTCATACAGATACTCGTCCGTATCTTGTATATACCATTCATATCCCCACAGATTCAGCACTAGTCCTTGTTCTTTGTTAACTCGTTGGTACTCGTCCGTACCATCATCTCAGAACATGCGTCAAGCGTTTTGTTTCTACATGATACTCGTCCGTATCATAGTCTTAAGGATGCTTGTCCACATCTTTAATCCATACACTGTGTCAAACACTTTTGTCTTCTTGAATATAGATACTCGCCTGTGTCTATCATTCCCCAGAGGAATCCTCTCAGATTCAACACTCGTCCGTGTTCTCTGTTAGCCAGTTGATACTCGTCCGTATCATCATCTTTGAACACGCGTCAGTATTTGTTTCTATCCCATACTCGTCCGTATCGTAGTCTTAAGGATGCTCGTCCGCATCTTTAATCTATACACAAATACCAAACACTCATACCTTTTGTTTCTTGGATGTAAACACTCATTCGTGTTTACTACTCCCCAGTAGATCGCCAACAAAGCAAATTTTCCTTCTTATCTGACACTCGTCCTGTGTCATGATAAACCCTGAGAGCAGTCGTACCCTGCTAGGTGGTCGTCCTCCACCTCTTGATGGTTGTCCTCCATCATGCTCATCCGATGGCCGTCCCCATCGTTGATATTTTAGCAGCCGTCCCCTGCTAGGTGGTCGTCCTCCACCCCTTTGATGATCGTCCTTCATCATTTTATCCAATGGTCGTCCCCATTGTTGATTTTGGTTATCTGGCATTCGTCCTATGTCATGGTAAACCTTGAGAGCAGCCGTCCCCTGCTAGGTGGTCGTCCTCCACCTCTTGATGGTCGTCCTCCATCATGCTCATCCGATGGTCGTCCCCATCGTTGATATTTTCGGCAGCCGTACCCTGCCAGGTGGTCGTCCTCCACCTTTGATGGCCGTCCCCATCATAATTCCTTTATTCCCCAACAGAGCAGCCGTCCCCTGCTAGGTGATCGTCCTTCACCTTTGATGACCGTACCTCATCATCTGTTTATTTCATTTATTCTTTAACCCGATGGCCGTCCCCATCGTGGTCCCTTTTCCTTTTTAGCCCGATGGCCGTCCCCATCGTTGGTTACTTTACTTTATGAGCTTGATGGTCGTCCCCGTCATGTTTCATTAATTCCCAGAGAATCTTACAACTTTAATTGATGGTCGTCCCCATCATAATATCATATTTTTCCCAGCTAGTCGGCCGTCCCCGTCTTGGCTTTACCTTTTATCCCCAGCATGTCGGCTGTCCCCGTCATTGCTTTATTTTCCGCACTTTTCCCAGCATGTCGGTCGTCCCCGTCATTGCTCTTTACCCAGCAGTCGTCCTCTGCTCGACGGTCGTCCTCCGTCGCCCACACTTTACAATATACTTTATTTTCCTTTACAATCTATATCCCTTTTCTTCTTCATTCTGTGAGTGCAAATTTTGGACTGTCTTTGGTATTCAACCACAAGTTATCTTGTTTGCCTGATAAGCCGTCGCTTACAACCTGCACAGTTAACTCATGTTTGAATAGGGGAAGCTGTAAGCACCCCAAATTTGCCCTCACCCATTCACACCATGGCTTGTGTTCATCTCATATGCATAAACACAATCATACCATCTCATACCTCAATTTTGAGTCACTGCATTGGTTCTAAGTCAGCTGCATCTAGGGTTTGTGATCTGAGCAATCCAAGAGCCTCTTGAGCCACTCCAAAGGTAATCAATCACTTCAAATGGGTCTATGTGTGTTCAAGCATCATATCACATCCTCTCAAAGTCAAAAATACCAAAGAATCACAAGAACTGGGATTGGTATGGATGCAGAGCCAGGTTTGACTGCACAGTTGACCTAAAATTAGGGTTTTGGTTTCAGAGGCCATAACTCCAAATTTTTTGGTCATTCTTGTTTCCATTGGTCTCTATATGGTATAGGGAGTATGCATATCAATTTTCATGAAGAAATTCCATGGGGAAGTCATCTGATCAAGAGTTGACTTTCTGGACAAGTCAGTGCAAAATCAGGGTATCTGAGGCCCCCAATGACCCAATCAAGGGGTGATCTTCATCATTTTGAGTGTATATGATCTTTATTTGATCATGGAATAAGGTTGAAGTTCACAAAATTCAAGAATTACAAGTTTTTGCAAAGTTGACTTTTTTGGGCATAGTTGACTTTTAAAGAATATGTCATTTTAGGTCACTTTTCAAACCTTACTTTTTGATCCAAAAATGTTCCAAATGGAAAAACTTTGGTCATGAAAGTTGTAGAATACATTTTTCCCTTTTCAAAAAGTACAAGAACATGACCTAATTCATTTTGGATCAAAAGTTATGGTGTGACAAAGTTGGCAAAAATCACTAATTTTCAAGATATGCCTCAAATGAGAAACTTGCAATTTCATGTACCAAGCATTATTGTGACCTCTAATTGACATCAAACCATTACACAAGCATCATGTAAGTCCTAAAGTTCAGATTGGACCAAGGTTTCCTCATGTTTCATGGCTTGTAAGGCAAGAAAGTTTCATATGAACCAAAAGGAACCAAGTTGCAAAACCACTCATCACACACCACCAACTTGTTGTCTTGGCTGCTGAACCTTCCTAGCACCTCTCACACACCATGCTGCGCCAGCCACCATGCTTGTACTAGCCTAGAACCAAGCCCATGCTTTCCTTACACCAAAGTGGACTTTTTGCAAAAGTGAACATCCCAATCACAGCAGGCCAGGTCACATCATCTGACCAATGGGATTATTTTATGCAAGCCAAATGCTAGCCATTTCACATAGAGAGCAAGGCTGAAACACACAAGAACCACCATACACAAACTCACTCCCTCAAGCATTTCTCTTCGAATCTCTCTGCACAAGCCACAAACATTCAAACAAGTTTCACAAATCATATCACCATGTTTCATTGAGCCAAAACCAGCAAGACTTAGGCCTGAACCAAACAAGAACACCATTTCTCCATTTTCACTCCAACCTGCACTTTCCTTCGAAACATCTTCCACAGGCCATAAACACTCAAACAAACTCCACAAACCTTCTCAAAACATCACCCTGAACATAAAGAACCCTTCACATTTGCCTGAAACAGCTTGAATCACCATCACCATTTTCAACTGAGCTTGAGCAGAAGCTGTGCAAACTCCCTAACCAGCCAACTTAAACTCCTTCTAAGCATTCAAGCATCATCAGGGAATCAAGTGGAGTGGATAACATCAAGAGGGGAGGTCAGAAAGTTGCAGGATTGAAGGCTTCGAAACTCAGGTAGCTCAAGAACTTTTTTTTTTCCAGAAATCATTTTTTAAGTTCTTAAGTTGTTGTTCATGCTTCCCTGATCATGTATATGTCCTTAGTTTCGAAAATGGTGGAGAGATGAGAGTGTAATCAGTCTCTGAAACTTTTTGCCCTAGATTTTGTTTGTTTCGATTCAGTTATTTCTGGAATGATAAACATGTTTTGATTGGGGGTTTTGGTTCGTGAGTGGGTGGGGATCATTCCTGTGTTTTTAGAATTCATTTTAGATGCGTATGGAGTGAGATTAGGTTTTGTGGTGAACGGAGAAGATGACCGAAACACTGTTCCGGTCATCTGAAAGTGATTAACGGCAGGATTAGGGCATAAGCATTAATTAGCCAGGTTTGAATGCTGGCCCTTGGATTTGGCGCCAGGTCAATGCGCGCGTGTTTTTGTTTGAATCTCCACCATCAGATTGCATGAATTTTCCATTTTTCAGCTTTTATTTCATTTAATTTTCATATTATTTCATTTGTTTTGCATAATTTATTTAAAATAGCAAAAATGTTTTAAAAATTATGAAACTTCTTGTCAAGAGTTTCATTAATTTTTAAAACACAAGAATATTTTTATTTTCATTTTTAGCATTTAAAAAGTATTTTTAAATATTTAAAAGTTTATTTTTAATTGATTAATGGAAATTAATTTATTAAAAATACTTTTAGGTATTTAAAAATCACCAAAAAATTCATGAAATGTTCTAAGACATTTAGAAACATTTTCCAACCTTCAAACCAAATTTATTTTCTGATCTTGATGCATTTTGAGAATTTTACATTGATTTAAAATCATTTTTATGCATTAATTTGATCCAAAGTTCCAAAAATCATTTCTGCCTATCCATGAAGAGTTGGACATTGATTCTTTTTGCATTGCATTGTGTTTAGCATGTAGTTTGTGAGATTAAATGGCCATGATTTGATCTTTCATTTTCCTTTTGTTTGATAATTTTCTTGTTTAGGAACCCTAAAACCCTAGAAAACTTAGAAAATCCATAACTTGAAATTGGTTAAGAGTTGAAACCTCTCCTTTGGGCATTGGGTTAGTATAGGATTAGGGGTCCTTTGAGTGGCATTTTCAATTTTTTATCTTAGGGTTTGCTTCTGATTTTGATTTTTGTTTGATGTATTGTTCATAAACCCTAATTTGGGCTTCCATATGCATCCATCTTGCATTCTCTTGCATAACATGACTTGCCATGACATTTCAAGCATCCATGTGATTCATTTGACATCATAAGACATATTGAAATCATGTTTGATCATTGCATCATGTATTTGCCATGTTGTATGTCATGTGCACTTCATAACTTTTCATGTATGTCCATGCTCCTTAACTTGCTCCACTTGCATTCATAAGCTTGTATGATCATCTCCATGTGCTGCCTCATGTTTTTAGCATCTCATATCATCATTAGCATCATGTATATGCTTCTGGTTTTGTTTCTCATCATGTCATCTCATCCCATTTTGCATTGCATTGCATTTCTTTTCTAACCTTTCAGGTGGTAAGTGATCTTGAGAAGTGAATTTGCCTTCACTTCTCATACTTTCTTATCATCCCTCTCTTGCATCCATGCTGCATTTTGATATGTGTTTGAGTTATGAGCTTGCTCATTTTTTCTTCCTCCCACTTTCTTTCTTCAAGTGACTTGACTTCTTGAATGAAGCAAGTTGCTTTGCTTCTCTTGATCCTTTCATCAGCTTCCTGGTGGTTCCATTGAAGACTTCTCTTGTAAAACCTCACAAACCTTAGGAACAACCAAGCATGACAATGATTAGGGTCTTGATTAGTCTCCCCTCTTAGTTTTACCTTTGTGTCTCTTTTGAGTCTTCTCTTCTCATCTCATAATCAGGGACTAAACCCTAAAGGCTTTAAGGCTTTGTGATTAAGCTTATGCCTGCATCCTTCTCTTAGGATAGAGTGTATAACTTTAATCCTAAGTGTTAAACCCTTAATGTGTTTAACTCCTCTAATAAATTCATTTAATAATCATCAAGACATCAAGCTTGTAACTTGGGCCTTGCATTAGGGTTCTAATTCTTCCTTAATTGGTTAAGAAGGACTAACCCTAGTGTTAATGGACAAGTCCCCCTCAAGTTGTCTTACAAACCCTAAAAATCACTTCATCATCTCACCATTAAATAAAATCCACTTAATAAAGGCTTTGTTTTGTCATGAGTTTAATCCCTAATCATGGATTAAGTTGAGGAGCTTTCCTCAGCTTAAACATTCTCATCTATTATCCTTCTATTAGGATGGTGTAATGAGTCTGTTTAATCCCTGATTATGGCTTAACCTCATTACTTAACACTAAACAAAAACAACAAAAAAATATAAATAATCACAAGTAGGTTAATGATCTTAATCCTACACCATGGTAATTAAGTGTGAGAAGCTGACTTCACACTTAAGGCATTCTCATTACCCCTAATCAGAGGGAAGATGTGATGAGTTTACTAAATCCATTGGTTTAGGCTTAAGCTCATTAACTTATGACAAACTTCAAAAAGCAATAAAAGACTGAAAACTCAAAAACAAACAATAAACGTCTCCTCCAGGATTCTTTTCTCATCTCATTCACTCATAAACGAGAATTTGCTTCTTCCGTCTAATGCAAGACAGTTTGCACCTGAGCCAGACAGGTCATACACTTGAGCATTGACAAGCAAGCAGTTCACAAGTCAATTCATCTTTCAGTCTCTTTGGGTCGAACTACGGTGTTCTGACTTCCTCATTGCACGAGAGGATACGTAGGCATAACTTAACAGTTATCGAACAAAAGTCTCTGTATATTCCCCCTCCTTCTAGCTTTATTCTTTAGCCTCATTATCATGAGCATTTTATTCTTGTTCTCACATTGACACATCATTTATACACTTCACACTTCCTTTACACAGACACCTGTACATCTTTTTCCAGCTCTTTTATACACAGATTGCACTGACACTACCCCTTTAAAACATAAATCTTGCAAGCGTGGATCCCGTCGAGTACGACGGACAATCTGGGTGCTAATACCTTCCCAGGTTGTAACCAACCCCCTTTCTCATTCTCTCTGGTTCGCAACCGTTTTATCCATGTCTTTCTAGGTCTATGCAGCATTACCTTTCCTCCGGGATAAAAATGCCTAGCTGGCGACTCTTTCTTTTCCTGTGAGTTCACTGCTGTGTGTTCTCACACCCTCCTCTCGCCGACCGTTCGCGTCTGTACCTCATTTGAGCCCAGTCTCATCTTTTGGGAGCGACAATAGGGCAGAAGCAGACTTGTTGATGCACGAGGTGCACGAAGGATCTTTTGGTACACATGTTGGAGGGTATGCTATGGCTAAAAAGTTGCTAAGGTCAGGCTATTACTGGATTACAATGGACACAGACTGTTGTGCTTATGCAAGGAAATGCCATAAATGCCAGATTTATGCAGATAAAATGCATGTGCCTCCAAATCCCATGAATGTGATGTCTTCACCTTGGCCCTTTGCCATGTGGGGCAATGATATGATTGGCAAGATTGAATCGACTGCTTCAAACGGCCACAGATTCATCCTGGTAGCCATTGATTATTTCACCAAGTGGGTTGAGGCAGCTTCCTATGCAAATGTCACCAGGCAAGTAGTAGCCCGATTTCTGAAAAGAGACATCATCTGCCGATATTGAGTTCCCGAGCGAATCATTACTGATAATGGTTCCAATTTGAACAATAAGATGATGACAGAGTTATGTCGGGACTTCAAAATCCAACACCACAACTCTTCTCCTTACAGGCCAAAGATGAATGGCGCTGTAGAGGCAGCTAACAAGAATATCAAGAAGATTGTGCAGAAGATGGTGGTTACCTATAAAGACTGGCATGAAATGATACCATTTGCTTTACATGGGTACCGAACGTCAATCAGAACATCCACTGGGGCAACACCGTATCAGCTTGTGTATAGTATGGAGGCAGTCCTACCTGTTGAAGTTGAATTACCCTCCTTGCGAGTACTAATGGATGTTAAGCTAAATGAAGCAGAATGGGTCCGATCCCGATACGAACAGTTGAGTCTGATCGAAGAAAAGATATTAGCTGCAATCTGTCATGGGCAGCTGTATCAGAAAAGAATGAAGAAAGCCTTCGATCAGAAAGTCAGGCTTCGAGAATACCAAGTAGGAGATATTGTGCTGAAAAGACTCCTCCCTCCTCATACAGACCACAGGGGCAAGTGGACTCCGAATTATGATGGTCCATTCATAGTAAAGAAAGTTTTCTCTGGTGGAGCACTGATGCTCAGTACTATGGATGGTGAAGACTTCCCGTCCCCCGTGAATTCAGATGCAGTAAAAAAATACTTTGCATAAAAATGACCCGCTGGACATAAAAATAGAATGTAAGTCCAGGCAAAAATAGGGCATCCCGGCGAGTCAAAAACAGAATAAAAGACTCGGGCAAAAATAAGGGAAAATAAATAAAAAATGTACACCCGCTGAGTTGAAAAGCCACATTGGACAGCTCAGGCAAAAATGGGTATCCCGATGGATTGAAAACCCGAAAGGGCGATCCACGCAAAATAGGGGAATAAGAGAACAACTAAATTATGAATTTGTCTGTATCACTTACAACATGGCAAGCTTCGAAAGGTTCGAGCATCAGTCAGAATCAGCCTTCTTCAGAAAGCAAGATGAGAAGAACACCAATGTCATACAAGTCATAGCAAAAGGGAAGCACACTGAAGCGTCATCAACATTTCCAGCACCTTTTTTGTTTCTCAATTTGTAACAATCTCCTCATTTTAGGGGATCTGTATCTTTGACTGTATTTGCCAATTCAGGGCATGCAAATTAATAAAATCAGATTTCCAGAAACGTTTTGTCTCGTACATCCTGTTTTCATTTGCAAAAATGTCTGATGTCCTTAAATAATTGATCACACAAATACAAATGTGTCTTTTCTAAATTACATGTTTACAGGAAGTATACTTACTCCCGAGAGTGTCTAAACTTCTATGATGGGATCCAGTAAGGGATACCTCGGGGTACTTGTGCGTTTCTTTGTCTTAACAGGATTGCAGGTATTCAAAGTACAACATGGGATATGAAAGCTTCTCACTAGCAAACTACCAAATCACTATTTACCCAGCACTTTATCCAAACAGCATCAGAGGGGCTCATTTCCCCAGCTGAATTCATCATCCTCAACAGGATCCCCCACAGAAATCTCTAGGAAGATCGTCCAGTGATCATTCCCCCTCAGCCAAGTGTTAGACAGGGAACCATCTCCCCACAAAGTTCCAATCTCCATCCAGAAAAGCAATGTTGGAGATTTCACAACGAAATGACGAAAGCTTCCACAGACCCCGGCTGGGGCCCTCATTACCAAGATAGGTCTATCAGTGACCTATTTCCCCATGCAGAGTCATACATATCAGATCCGCCAATGATCTCATCCCCAGCTGGGATACCACGTCAAGAAAATCAGCCAAAGATCTCCGCAGCAACGGGATCCGAATCAGTATCTTTGCACAATCATAGCATTCGCATCATATTCTCCCCTAGAGCGTAGCATTCCGTCTAATACGGAGCATTACGGCAAAAATCAAACATATTGCATAATCATAAGCCATATTTTGAATTAAACATTTGTATATACCAACATTCCATTAACGATATACAAAATACCTCTCAAAGTCCCCAGCAGAAAGCCAAAGCGTCCCCTTTGCACTCACGGAAACATATGTGTACACTTCCCTGACACCGTCCATGTCACCTTCCCCAGCATAGTTGCCTAAACACTTTGCGAACCAAATACTTGTTTATATTACACTTCCCCTGACACCCGTCCGTGTCGTGCTCTCCCCAGCAAGTTGAACACTCGTCTGTGTCTCACTCATGTTTATCTTACTCGTACAGATACTCGTCCGTATCTTGTATACACCACTTAATTCCCCTCAGAGTCGACACTCGTCCGTGTTCTTTGTTAACCAGTTGGTACTCGTCTGTATCATCATCTTTGAACATGCGTCAAGCGTTTGTTCCTACCGATACTCGTCTGCATCTTTAATCTATACACCGTGTCAAACACTTATATCTCCTTGAATTTAGACATTCGTCTGTGTCTACCATTCCCCAGAAGAGTCACCGGCAAATCCCAAACAAATTATTTTCCTTTCTATCTGACATTCGTACTATGTCATGATACTTCCGGCAGCCGTACCCTGCCAGGTGATCGTCCTTAACCTTCTGATGATCGTCCTTCATCATTCCTCCAGCGGAGTCTCCATTATTGGAACCCTATTCTATTCGACATTCGTCCTATGTCGTAGTATTTTAGCAGTCGTTCCCTGCCAGGTGATCGTCCTTCACCTTTCTGATGATCGTCCTTCATCATTTTTATCCGATCGCTTCCCCCATCGTCAATCTTTTTATCCGACATTCGTCCTATGTCGCGATAAACCCCGAGAGCAGCCGTACCCTGCTAGGTGATCGTCCTTCACCTCTTGATGATCGTCCTTCATCATGCTTATCTGATGGCCGTCCCCATCGTCGACCTTTTATCCGACATTCGTCCTATGTCATGATACTTTCGGAAACCGTACCTTGCCAGGTGATCGTCCTTCACCTTAGATGACCGTCCCTCATCTTATCCCCAACAGAGCAGCTGCCCCTGCTAGGTGATCGTCACTTCACCTTTGATGACCATCCCTCATCATTTTATTTCCTCAACCTTTTGGTCATCCCCGCCATTAACATTACTTTTAAATCCCCAGAGAACCTTGTTTCTTTACTTGATGGTCGTACCCGTCACCGCCTCACCCCCAGCAGTCGTCCTCTGCTCGATGGTCGCCCTTCGTTGCCCGCACTTTACAATCATACTTTATTTCCTTTTACAATCTATATCCCTTTTCTTCTTCATTCAGTGAGTGCAAATTTTGGACTGTCTTTGGTATTCAACCACAAGTTATCTTGTTTGCCTGTTAAGTCGTTGCTTACATCCTGCACAGCTAACTCATGTTTGAGTAGGGACAGCTGTAAACACCCCAAATTTTCCCTCATTCATTTCACCATGGCTTGTGGTCTTGGCATAAGTTTCATCATATCATCTCATATTGTATTTTTACTTCACTGCATTGATTCAAAGTCATCTGCATCTAGGGTTTGTGATCTGAGCAATCCCTGAGCTATCTGAACAACTCCAAAGGTCTTCAATCATCTCAAGAGGGTCCATGTATGTTCAAGCATCATATTATATCCTCCCAAGGTCAAGGAAGTCAAGAATCACAAGAACAGAGAAAGGCATGGAAGCAGAGCCAGGTTTAACTGCACAGATGACCTAAAATTAGGGTTTTGGTTTCAGAGGCCATAACTCCAAATTTTTTGGTCATTCTTGTTTCTATTGGTCTCTATATGATATGAGGATCATGCATACCAATTTTCATGAAGAAATTCAAAGGGGAAGGCATCTGATCAAAAGATGACTTCTTGAGCAAGTTAGTGCAAAATCAGGGCATCTGAGGCCCCCAATCACCCAACCAAAGAGTCTTCTCCATCATTTTGGGTGTATATGATCTTTATTTGATCTTAGAAGAAGTTAGAAGTTCACAAAATTGAAGAATTTCAAGCCATTTGCAAAGTTGCCATTTTGGGAAAGTGACTTGTAATGAAAACTTGCCATTTTGGGAAAGTTTTTTAACCTCCTCTTTTTGATTCAAAAATGCTTCAAATGAAAAATTCTTGGTCATGAAAGTTTTAGATTGGATCCTCCCATTTTCAAAAGGTACAAGAACTCATTCTAATTCATTTTAGAACAAAAGTTATGGCCTTGCAAAGTTGGACAAAATCACTTATTTTTCACTTTTGTGCCAAAGAGGAAACTTGCAAAAACACTTGCCAAAACCAAATATGACCTCAAATCAACTTCAAACCATCACACAAACATCACACATGACTTAAACTTCAGATTGGCCCAAGGATTTCTCAAGTTTCATGACTTAAACTTCAAGGATTTCAAAAGGGGCCAAAATTGGACAAAATTGCAAAATGATCCAAATCCCTTCATCCACTTGCCACAGCTCACAAAATCTGATTTCATGGCACTCCTTGATCCTTGCTGCACAGGACACCCCATTGTCCTTGGCCTTCCATGTGCCCATACCTCAAGTACACCAACTTTTGACATTTTGGCAACTTGCCCATACCAATCAATATAGGTCAGCACCCACTCTCTGACCTATCACATTTCATTATGTGGATCAAAACCAAGCCATAACACACAACAAGCAAGCCTGAAACTCCAAGAACTCAGCACACTCAAAAATCCCCAACTTTGCAAAAACCTTCGAATCTCTTGATTCAACCATCAAACCTTCAAATTTCTTTCACCATTCAACTCCATAAACCTCACTGATCATTTCCCACCTTTGATTTTGCCCCAAAACCTTCACCATCAAAAATACGATTTTCACATTTCACAAACTGAACTTCTGCCATTTTCATTTTGAGGCCATATAAACTCCAGCTAAGCATCACAAACACCTGAGGAGGATCATTGGAGTTTGTTTGAAGCAAGGAACTGGCCAGAAAGCACCATTTTCGAAAGCTTCAGTTCAGGTATCATCAAGAACTTTATTTCCAGAAACTTGATTTTAATTTCTTAGATTGTTCTCCATGCTTCACTGATCACACTGCACCTT
Organism: Lathyrus aphaca; assembly: GCA_963966055.1. Lineage (NCBI taxonomy): Eukaryota > Viridiplantae > Streptophyta > Magnoliopsida > Fabales > Fabaceae > Lathyrus > Lathyrus aphaca. Next base: position 461,106,885 of record OZ014522.1, on the reverse strand, counting down.
TTGGTTTTGAAAATGATTGAATATTAAGCATGTATGAAGCTTCTGAAATTTCTGTGATTTTTTCCGTTTTGCTTCGAATCTCTCTGATCATGTGAAATAAATCCTGTTTGATGATTGATTCTTGTTTAGAATGGGGTGGGGATCATTTCTGGAGAGTTAGAGAGCTTAGGGTTGTGTATTGAGTGAGATTGAAGAAATGGATGGCCGGAGAAGATGACCGGAACACTGTTCCGGTCACCTGAAAGTAATTAGGGCATCAGATTAGGGTTTAATCATAATTAGTGTAGTTTGAATTCTGGCCCTTGGATGACGCGCGAAGTCAATTCCTTCCATCCTGAGTTTGAATCTGGGCCCTTGGATTGTTTGACTTTCTCATTTTCTCATTAAATTCATTTTTATTTCATTTGTTTTATATTTAATTTCTACGAATTTTTAAAAATAGTAAAATACATCAAAAAATTCTGAAAATTTTTATTAAATCTTTTAATAATTTTCAGAACCCAAAAATATTTTTATTTTTATTTTTTGCACATAAAATTATTTTTAAATCTTTTAAATGATTATTTTTAATTAGTTAATGAAAATTAATTAATTAAAAATACATTTAGGTATTTAAAAATTCCAAAAAAATTCACATTGCATTTTAATACATTTAGGAACATTATCAAACTCTCCAAACAAATTTCTTTTTGGTTCTTGACCTATGTTGACATTTTTCTTTGGAATTAAAATTCTTAAAAGTCAATATTTTTTCCCTAACTTAGAAAAATTCATTCTGCCTAACCATGAAGAGTTTGATGTTGGTTCTTTTTGCATTGCATTCTTCATACCATGAAGTTTCTAGGGTAAATTGGTTTGAATTTATCTTTCATTTTCAATTTGATGTGCATTTTTCCTTTTGAAGTACCTTAAAACCCAAGTCAACTTGAGAAAATCATAACTTCCATTAGGTTAAGACTTAGGTCCCCTCCTTTGGGCAGTGAACTTGTGTAGGGTTAGGGATCCTTTGATCTCATTTTCAATTTTTTATCATGCCATTTGCTTCTGGTTTTGAATTTTGTGTTGAATGTTATGTATAAACCCTAATTTTTGCCTTCACTTGCATCCATCTCCCATATGCTTGCATACATGAACTTGCCATGACATTTTGTGCATTCACATGACTCCTAAGACATATTAGGACACATTAGAATCATGATAAGTCATTTCTTCATCCATTCGCCATGTCATGCCTCCATTGCATTTCATAAGATCTCATGAACTTTCATGGTTCAAAACATGCTTCATTTGCATCCTCATTCTTGTGTGATCATCCACAACTCTTGACATGTGCTTGATTTATCTCTTAGCATCATTAACATCATGTTTATGCTTCTGGTTTTGGTTTGCATCATTGCATCTTTCTCATTTTCATTCCATTTCATTTTCTTGTTGCTAACTTTTCAGGTGGTAAGTCATTGAGAAGTGAATTTGCCTTCACTTCTCATAACCTCTTCTCATCTCTCTTATGCATCTTTGTTGCATTTTGTATTTGTCTTAGAGTGATCTTGCTCATTCATGCTCCTTCTCCTCTTTCTTTCTTCAAGAAACTTATCTTCTTAAGTGAAGTAAGTTGTCTTGCTTTTTCTTGCTTCTCTTCCTTCATCCTGCTTCTTCCATGGTGGCTTCTTTCTTGAAGATTTTCTTGCAAGCCTCATAAACCCTAGGAACAACCAAGCATGATCACAATTAGGTTTTGATTAGTCCCCCATTAGTTTCTACCTTTGTGTCATCTTTGTGTCTCTCCTCTCATCTCATAATCAAGGACTAAACCTTAAAGGTTTTAAGGCTTTGTGATTAGGGTTATGCATGTATCCCTCTATTAGGATGGAGTGTATAACCTTAATCCTAAGTGTTAAACCCTTAATGTGTTTAATTCCTTTAATCAATCCATCTAATAAATCATCAAGACATCAAGCTTGTAACTTGGGCCTTGCATTAGGGTTCTAGTTCTTCCTTAATTGGTTAAGAAGGACTAACCCTAGTGTTAATGGACAAGTCCCCCTCAAGATGTCTTACAAACCATAAAATCCACTTCTTAACCTTATCATTAACTAAAAATCCACTTTAATAAAGGCTTTGTTTTGTCATGAGGTTAATCCCTAATCATGGATTAAGTTGGGGTATCTTCCTCGGCTTAAATGTTCTCATCTATTATCCTTCTATTAGGATGGTGTAATGGGTCCATTAAATCTTTGATTATGGCTTAAACTCATTACTTAGCACTAAACAAAAACTCCAAAAACATCTAAATAAATGCAAGTAGGTTAATGATCTTAATCCTACATCATGGTGATTAAGTGTGAGGTGTTTACTTCATACTTAAGGTATTCTCATTACCCCTAATCAGAGGGAAGATGTGATGAGTTTACTAACCCTTGGCTTAGGCTTAAGCTCATTTTCTTATGACAAACTCCAAAAGCAATAAAAGATTGAAAACACCAAAAATCAAACAATAATCGTCTCCTCCGGGATTCTTTTCTCATCATCTTCACTCACAAACGAGAACTTGCTTCTTCCGTCTAATGCAAGACAGTTAGCACTTGAGCCAGACAAGTCACACACTTGAGCATAGACAAATAAGCAGTTCATCAGTCAATTCTTTTCTCAGTCTCTTTGAGTCGAACTACGGTGTTCTGACTTCCTCATTGCATGAGAGGATACGTAGGCATAACTTAACTGTTATCGAACAAAAGTCTCTTTGTCTTCCCCCTCTTTCAGCATTCTTTCCAAGCCTCATTCCTGAGCACCTCACTTCACTTTCTTGCACTGACACTTGTACACTCTTTTCCAACTTTTGGAACACAGATAGCACAGACACTACCCTTTTAAACAAAATCTTTCAAGCATGGATCCCGTCGAGTACGACGGACAATCTGGGTGCTAATACCTTCCCAGGTTGTAACCAACCCCCTTTCTCAGTTTCTCTGGTTCGCGACCGTCTTATCCATCTTTTCTTAGGTTTATGCAGCATTACCTTTCCTTCGGGATAAAAATGCCTAGCTGGCGACTCTTTTCTTCTCAGTTCACCCATGTGTGTTCTATCCTCTTCGCCGACCATTCGCGTCTGTACCCCATTTGACTTAGCCTCATTTGGCGGGAGCGACAATGTCGAACCAGATGTTTAGACACTGATATCCTAAACAATAAATTAATGAGCTAGTAAATTAAATAACACAGGAAATTGTTAACCCAGTTTAGTGTATCTCCACACTTACATCTGGGGGCTACCAAGCCAGGAAGGAAATCCAATATAAGTAATATTAATTATGGAGTTAAACCAATCAGTTTAATCCTTCACTTAATATCTACCCAAGGCAATTTCTATCTAAGACTCTACTTAGATATGAGTACCTACTCACTCCCCCTCAATCACACAGTGATCTTTAACTTAGAATGATTAATAAGTTTGAAGTCACACTTCAGACACACCAGCTTGATCTTACTTATCAGTTTCAATCAAGACACAATTCACTTTTTGCTTAAAAGCTTATAAAGTGACTAAAAAACAATTAAAACCTTCTTAAATAACTAGCTTCACTAACACCCTTGGCAGTCTTCTTAAATTCGTGAGATTTTCTTGAGTGTTTCAGTTTCTTAAATAGATGCTTGGTTTGTGGGCTTTTTGCAAATTATCCAGACTTTGATAAATCCTACAGTTATCTCCTTGAATCAAGGTGAGTTAGTTTGTTATCTCCTTGAATCAAGGTGAGTTAGTTTTTCTGTTTCCTTTACACTGGAACCAGATAACTAAGCTTCCTAAAGAGGCGCCTTGAAGTGCTTATCCTTTTACAATTAATTTCAGATATTTACTCCTGATTTTAAGCACTTCTGTTACACATCATTTAAGGCAGATATCAGGTTTGAGATGTCACAACATCTGGTGTGACATCCTGATGTCCTGAACTAAGTTCATAACTTATACTTTGTTTGTCAAAAATTCTGCCAATTTCTAACATCTACAAACTCCCCCTTTGGCTAATTTTTTGCTAACATATTCTTCTGGTTTTGACAAAGAGCAGCGGAGTTCCTTTCTGTTGGATCATGTGAGAGCTAATAATTTGCTCCACCTCAAACATGTATGTATACTGCCATGACTTGGCCCAACAGACTTTGATAATTATTCATTTTACCCAGTGACACTTTGATATGCCATTGAAAATTCAAATTCAACTTAGTTCAGCAGACAGACATTAACAGCAATGTTCAATACACTTCTCCCCCTTGTTAGTCATAAATTTTGGGGCCAAACAAAATAATACAGAAACAAACAAAAACATTCAGAATTACAATTCAGAACAGACAATACATTTTTCACCAACACACAGCTTCACTCTTCATCCTCTATATCCTCAGACTCATCATCAGATTCATCATCATTCCCAGCAACCTCTTCCAGCTCCAGTCTTTGAATTAGGTCCTCAAGCTTCTTCTTCCTTTCATCCAGCTCTTTGCAGGTTGTCCTGAGCTCTGCAATCAGGGCTGCCTTTGATATAGGTGTCTTGACAGCATATGTCCCAGCAGATGTCCCACCTGGTGCTTCAACATCTGCAGCATGATGACCTAGAAACAGCTTGTAATGGAAGGACAGTGGACTTTCCCTTTTACAGACAGAATCCTTGTCAGTAAGGATTCCTGGATACTGGTTGAGAATCACCCCACAGAGTAGTGATGGGAAGGCTATTGGAAGCTTGATGGCTGAGGTTCCTGCATGCTTGAGAGTCTGGTCAAAGATATATGCCCCATAATCTAGCTTGGTTTGGGTGCCTACAGCACAGATAAACCTCCCAAACCCAGTAGCTATAGATGAGGTGTGGTTGGTTGGGACCCAGTTGACTGTTCCAATTCTGTGTAGCATGGCATACTTCCTGGTTAACAAGCTGACTGAGAGTTTGCCTTTTATTGGCCATGTCTTTACCTGGTTAGTTGTGATTATTTTGCATACTTGATTGTCAGTCTTGCCAAGTTCAGTTGGCCCATCTGCTTCTCTCCCCAGGTACTGATTTATCACCCTAGGAGAAAAATCTACACATCTTCCCCTGACATACACTTTCCTGAAATCCTCAGATTTCCCATCAGCACACCCTTCTTGTAAGTTAACTATGAATTCTTTTACCAGCAGTTCATAACAAGGAGAAAATTTAGAGACATTCTTGAACAGTCCAGCATTAGAGATTAAATCAATTACCTCAGTGCATTCCAAAGAATTACTACCCAGCTCTCGTTCCAGAGCCACCTTTCTCTGATAGACATATTTCCACATGCGTACACTGGAGACATGGTGGAAGGACACGTTATCCAGGGGTGCTTCAGGGACAGTAGTGGCAGTCCTAGGAGGTGCTGGCCTCTTTCTGGGTTGAGATGTTGGGACATCCTCCTCAACATCAGAGTCAGATGGAGTTGTGGCCTTCCTCTTCTGTGTGCTGACCTTACTCCATTGCTTTGTAGGTCCAAAAGCAGTTTTGACCTTGTCCTTCTTGGGAGTTGACTGTCTTTTCTCAGGAGTTGCATGAGCAGCTGGCTTCTTATCCTTCCTAGCCCTAAGCCTCTTGGCTATGCTAGGATCAACAGATGCTATGATCTCTGTGTCAGAATCATCATCCAGGTTTTCAACTGGTGGAGGTTGGGAAGCCTCATTCTCAGCAGCTTGATCATCAGTAGCTTGATCATCAGTAGAACCTTCTACACCTTCATCATTATTTGGGGCTTTGTCCTGGCCCTCAGTTGTCTCAATATTGCTTGGGACATCTTGTGAAGCAGGTATGTCTTCTTCAGCTTGGTTGCTTGGGACATCTTGTGGAGAAGGCATACTGTTCAGGGGAACTGAAACCCCAGGCACAACCCTTTCTTCTGCCAGGATCCTGGTTATAAGCTTTTTGATTGTTGCATCCACGTAAGCAGAAGCTTTGGGAGTACTGGAAGATGAAGGGGCTCCCTTAATTTTGCTGAAGACTGGCTCCTTGGGTCTTCTTGCATGGGGAGTCATGGGCTTTTGAGCAATGGGAATGCTTCCTCTGATCACATTTATAGGTGTAGCATCCATGGGTACTACAGACAATGGAGTGGCGTTCACTATATCTTCCTGAATGAGACCCTCATCAATGGAGTTAGGGTTCTGATGTTGAGACATTTTTTCGATTGTAGTGGGAGTGTATAAAGGTTTGATAATAGATTTGGATGAGTTCAGAGTTTCAGCTGTAGCATGCAAAAGGTTCAGTGGTGCTAATGAGAATGTGAGAAGCTGAAAGCACGTTTGTACATAAATAGAGCCCTTTGCTATTGGAATTTTTAAAATTGGAATACAAATAGTTATTGGCCAGACTGGTGCTGCCATCTGGTGATCATGCCATACGATGTCATGAGACATGCTGGCACTTCTCCATAATTGATATATGTCACATATACAGATTCCCAATTTTCCCCTTAGGTTTTCAAATTGAGTAGCATCCAAAGCCTTGGTGAATATGTCAGCTAATTGCAACTCTGTGGCTACATGCTCCATTGTGATCACCTTCTCCTCCACAAGGTCTCTGATGAAGTGATGTCTGATATCTATGTGCTTAGTCCTGCTATGTTGGATAGGATTTTTGGAGATATTAATAACACTTAAATTGTCACAGTACAATGTCATGACATCTTGTGTGACATTGTATTCTGTGAGCATTTGTTTCATCCATACCAGTTGTGAACAACTGCTACCAGCTGCAATGTATTCAGCTTCAGCAGTGGATAAGGACACACAATTATGTTTCTTACTGAACCAAGAAATTAAATTTTTCCCTAGAAAGAAGCATCCTCCTGATGTACTCTTTCTATCATCAACACTTCCAGCCCAATCAGCATCACGAAACCCAGTGTGGATGGGTTCACAACCATGAGAGTACATTATGCCATAGTCACAAGTACCATTTACATATTTCAAGATCCTCTTAACCTGGTTTAGATGGCTCACTTTTGGTTCAGCTTGATACCTTGCACACACACCTACTGCAAAAGCTATATCTGGTCTGCTAGCTGTAAGATATAGTAGACTTCCAATCATGCTCCTATACAAGCTTTGGTCCACACTCTCACCTTTGTCATCCTTTGTCAGTTTTAGATGAGTGAGGGCATGTGTTCTCTTGTGACTTGCATTGTCCATCCCAAACTTCTTGACAATGTTCTTTGCATACTTGCTTTGGGATATGAACATGGAATCCTCCATCTGTTTGATTTCCAGTCCAAGGAAGTAAGTTAATTCTCCCACTAGGCTCATTTCAAACTTAGACTCCATTTGAGTCACAAAATGTTTAACCATCCTGTCTGACATCCCACCAAACACTATGTCATCCACATATATCTGAGCAATCATAACCTTTCCTCCTTCATCTTTTACAAACAGGGTTTTGTCTATTCCTCCCTTCCTGTATCCATGCTTAATGAGAAAGGTGGTCAGTCTTTCATACCATGCTCTGGGAGCTTGCTTTAGCCCATATAGAGCCTTCATCAGCTTATATACATGGTCTGGACAGCTTGGATCAATAAATCCCTTTGGTTGCTCCACATATACTTCCTCATTAAGGTACCCATTTAGGAAGGCACTTTTAACATCCATCTGAAATAATTTGAATTTTAGGATGCAAGCAATTCCTAGGAGTAACCTGATGGATTCAAGTCTTTCTATTGGTGCAAAAGTTTCATCAAAATCCACCCCCTCAATTTGAGTATATCCTTGAGCCACAAGCATAGCCTTGTTTCTTGTAATTACTCCCTGCTCATTAGACTTGTTTTTGTACACCCACTTAGTGCCAATCACATTAATGCCATCAGGCCTAGGAACAAGATCCCATACTTCATTCCTTGTAAACTGGCCTAATTCATCCTGCATAGCAGAGATCCAGTACTCATCATTCAGAGCTTCCTTGATGTTCTTAGGTTCTATCTTTGAAACAAAGCAGGAGCCTGAGATCATCTCTCATGATCTAGTGGTGACACCACTATTGAGATCACCAATTATCAGTTCTTTAGGATGATCTTTCTGGATTCTGATGGAGGGAGGTTTGTTGGATTGATCTGACCTTGCCTCAGTTAAAGTGAAGTCAAGATTATCACTTTCTATTTCAACTTCAGTTTGATTGTCAGCAGATGTTCCAACATCATCAGCAACATCTGTCTTTGCATAGGTATCATCAATAATCGCATTTATTGACTCCATTATAACCTTGGTTCTGGAGTTAAATACTCTGTAAGCTCTGCTATTTATGGAGTATCCAAGAAATATCCCTTCATCGCTCTTAGGGCCCATCTTCCTTCTTTGATCCCTATCAGCCAGAATGTAGCACTTACTTCCAAATACATGAAAGTACTTGACTGTAGGTTTTCTACCCTTCCAGACTTCATAGATGGTGGATAGAGTTCCCTTTCTTAGTGTGACTCTATTATGGATGTAGCATGCTGTGTTCATAGCTTCAGCCCAAAAGTACAGGGGTAAATTCTTGGCATGAATCATGGCTCTAGCTGACTCCTGAATATTTCTGTTTTTGCTTTCTACAATCTCATTCTGTTGAGGGGTGATGGGAGAATAATACTCATGGTTGATCCCTTCTGATGAACAGAAGTCTGAGAATTTTTTATTCTCAAACTCCTTTCCATGATCACTTCTTATTCTGACCACACAGCTTGCCTTTTCTCTTTGGATCCTATGGCACAGATCTCTAAATACCTTAAACACATCTGACTTTTCTTTGATGAAGCTTATCCAGGTATATCTTGAGAAGTCATCAACAACCACATAGGCATATCTTTTTCCACCAAGACTCTCTACCTGCATTGGTCCCATAAGGTCCATGTGCAGTAATTCCAAGACTTTGGAGGTTGTCAGATGTTGAAGCTTTGGGTGTGACATCTTGGTTTGCTTACCTATTTGACACTCACCACACACTTTTCTTTCATCAATCTTAAGTCTTGGGATCCCTCTTACAGCCTCCATAGAGATGATCTTCTTTATTCCTCTGAGATGGAGATGACCCAGTCTTTGATGCCACAGCTTCACTTCTTCTTCTTTGGCTATGGAACAAGTATATGTGAGGCTGAAATCTTGGGGTTCCCACATATAGCAGTTATCTTTTGATCTGGCTCCTCTCTGTCGCTCCCGACAAATGAAACTGGATCAGATGAAGGTACAGACGCGAACGGTCGGCGAGAGGGACAATGAGAACACACAGCCGTGAACTCACTGGAGATGAATAGAGTCGCCAGCTAGGCATTTTTATCCCGGAGGAAAGGCAATGCTGCATAGACCTAGAAAGATACGGATAAGACGGTTGCGAACCAGAGAGACTGAGAAAGGGGGTTGGTTACAACCTGGGAAGGTATTAGCACCCAGATTGTCCGTCGTACTCGACGGGATCCACGCTTAAAAGATTTGTGTTTTAAAGGGGTAGTGTCAGTGCAATCTGTGTGTAAAGATAACCGGAAAAGAATGTACAGGTGTCAGTGCAAAAGAAGTGTGAAGTGTAATATGTATAGTGTCAGTGTAAGAAAGAGTATGCTCATGATTATGAGGCTTAAAGAATAATGTTGGAAGGAGGGGGAATGTACAGAGACTTTTGTTCGATAACTGTTAAGTTATGCCTACGTATCCTCTCGTGCAATGAGGAAGTCAGAACACCGTAGTTCGACCCAAAGAAACTGAAAGGTGAATTGACTTGTGAACTGCTTGCTTGTCAATGCTCAAGTGTGTGACCTGTCTGGCTCAGGTGCTAACTGTCTTGCATTAGACGGAAGAAGCAAGTTCTCGATTGTGAGTGAGTGTGATGAGAAAAGAATCCCGGAGGAGACGATTATTGCTTGTTTTTGTGTTTTCAGTCTTTTATTGTTTTTGGATTTTGTCATAAGATAATGAGCTTAAGTCTAAACCAATGGATTTAGTAAACTCATCACATCTTCCCTCTGATTAGGGGTAATGAGAATACCTTAAGTGTGAAGTCAGATTCTCACACTTAATCACCTTTGATGTAGGATTAAGATCATTAACCTACTTGCGATTATTTAGATGTTTTTGTGATTTTGTTTAGTGTTGAGTAATGAGGTTAAGCCATAATCAAGGATTAAACAGACTCATTACACCATCCTAAAAGAAGGACAATAGATGAGAATGTTTAAGCTGAGGAAAACTCCTCAACTTAATCCATGATTAGGGATTAAACCCATGACAAAACAAGCCTTTGATTAAGTGGATTTTATTTAATGGTATGATGATGAAGTGATTTTTATGATTTGTAAGACAAACTTGAGGGGGACTTGTCCATTAACACTAGGGTTAGTCCTTCTTAACCACTTGAGGAAGAATTAGAACCCTAATGCAAGGCCCAAGTTACAAGTGTAAGGTCTTGATGATTATTAGATGAATTGATTAAGAGATTTAAACAACTTAAAGGTTTAATACTTAGGACTAAAGTTATACACTCCATCCTAAGAGAAGGATGCAGGCATAAGCTTAATCACAAAGTCTTGAAGCCTTTAGGGTTTAGTCCCTGATTATGAGATGAGAAGAGAAGACTCAAAGAGAGACACAAAGGTAAAACTATGAGGGGAGACTAATCAAAACCCTAATTCATTGTCATGCTTGGATGATCCTAAGGTTTGTGAGGTTTGCAAGAGAAATCTTCAGAGGAAACACCAGGAAGCAGATGAACAGGATCAAGAGAAGCAAAGTGACTTGCTTCATTCAAGAAGTCAAGTCACTTGAAGAAAGAAAGTGGGAAGAAGAAGAATGAGCAAGCTCAAACTCAAACACATATAAAAATGCAGCAATGGATGCAAGAGAGATGAAAAGAAAAGTTATGAGAAGTGAAGGCAAATCCACTTCTCAAGCTTACTTACCACCTGCAATGTTAGAAAGAAAATGCAATGCAATGCAAGATGAGATGAAGTGATATGATGCTAAGCAAAACCAGAAGCATGTTGATGATGATTATGATGTTATGAGGTGCTGCAAACATGAGGCAAGACAAAGGAGATGTTCATACAAGATCATGAATGCAAATGATGCAAGCTAAGGAGCATGAACAAGCATGAAATGTTATAAATCATACAAGACAAATGACATGGCAAATATGCAATGCAATGATCAAAGATGCTTTCTACATGTCTTAAGATGTCAAATGAACCATGAGAATGCACAATATGCAAAGACAAGTCATATTATGCAAGGAAATGCAAGAGGGATGCAAATGAAAGCCTAAATTAGGGTTCATGGATCAAACATCAAACACAAACCAAAAACAGAAGCAAACCTCATGATAAAAAATGGAAAATGGCACCCAAAGAAACCCTAGGCCTATGATGAACCACTGCCCAAAGGGGAGCTCTCAACTCTCAACCAAACTCAAGATATGAATTTTCTAACTTATTAGGGTTTTTTAGGGTTCTTAACAAAACAAATGCCAAACAATTTGAAAATGCAAGAACAATTCATGGCCTCTTTATCCTAGGAACTACATGCAAAACAAAAGACAATGCAAGAAGAATCAATGTCACAACCTTCACCAATTGGCAGAAATGAATTTTTGAATCTATGATCAAAATAATGCATAAAAAAATGATTTAATTCAATGAAAAATTTTTAAAATGCATCAAGATCAAAAAAGAAATTTGGTTTGAGGGTTGGACAATGTTTCTAAATGTTTTTAAATGTTTCATGAGTTTTTTTGTAATTTTTAAATACCTAAAAGTATTTTTAATTAATTAATTCTCATTAATCAATTAAAAATAATCCTTTAAATATTTAAAAATACTTTTTTAATGATAAAAATAAAACTAAAAATATTTTTGGGTTTTAAAAATTAGTGAAACTCTTGACAAAAAGTTTCATAATTTTTAAAACATTTTTGCTATTTTAAATAAATTGTATAAAACAAATGAGAAAAAATGAAATAAAAATTAATGAAAAGGAGAAGTAATCACAATCCATGGCTGAGATTCAAACTTGGGGAAAGGGGCTTGACCGCGCGCGTTTTTAAACGGCCAGGATGGAGTCTGATTCAATTAAACTAATTAATCTTAATTAATTTAAATAAAAAGAATTAGGGCTAAGTGAATCAATCTGGGCCGTGCACAACTTAAACTAATCACCATCCTAAGGCTGTGAACGCATCTGGCAAATTAATTAGGGTTTAGAGTTAATGACTTTCAGGTGACCGGAGGGAAGCTCCGGTCATCTTCTCCGGCGGGTTGAAAACCCTAGATCATGATTCAGGCCACCATTCTCCAAATTAAAAGCAGGGAAATGATCCTCTACCCAAACCCCACTCAAATCACCTTTCAAACTAAATTTATCATGCTTAAACAAGAAGAATCGAAACCAACAAGATTCACGGGCAAAGTTTCAGAGCTTCAGTAAATCCTCATTTTTCACTCATTTCCAATTCTAAACACATCATTATGATCAGCAAGGCATGTACTTTCGATTTGTAACAAAAGAAACAAGCTTTGAGAAAGAAGTTTCATGGCCATACCTGAGGTGACAACTCCTGTTTCTGGGCTTTCAGAGCAATTTCTTGGTGCAAGCTAGCTCCAATGACTCCCCTGGTGTCAATGGCAGGTTTGAAATGGGCTCTAGCAAGCTATTTCATGAGTTACCAAACTGATATAGCAGAGAATGAACTTGGTGTACAGGCTGTATTAAGTCAATGTGATGGGTGGTTTGGACTCCTCTGAGTGTTTCTGATTTGTTGGTGAAGAAAGATGAAGTGTTTGATGGCTGTATAGTGAGATTCGAAGAGAACTGGTTTGGAAGGTGAGAAATGGTGGAGCTCAGGTCAGGCTTGTTTCAGGCTTGAGCTTTGGTGGTTTGAGGCCTATGGAGTGTGTTGAGTTGGATGATGAAGAAAGTTTTTGTGTTTCTTGGCTGTGGAGGCAGATTCGAAAGTTTTTGCAATGTGGAAGGTTTTTGTGAATGTGTGTCATGTGATAGTTTCAGCCTTGCCTACCTTATGTTTTGGCCAGCATTTGGATAGTATAAACAATTGCAAGTGGCTGGGGGATGTGACATGTCCTGCTGTGATTGGGATGTCTACTTTTGCATAAAGTCCACCTTTTGTGTAAGTGAGGCATGGCTCAAAGTCTAGGCAAGTACAAGGTTGGTTCTGGTGCAGCATGGTGAGAGAGAGGTCTAGCAAAGCTCAGCACTCAAGGCTGCAAGTTGGTGAGAGGTGATCATGAGTTTTTGCAACTTGTTGCTTTTTGAACTTTCATGAGAAAAGTCAAGTTACATGAACTATAACCATGGGCATTCTTGGTTCAATTCTGATTTTATGACTTAGAGACATGTTTGTGTGCTGGTTTGATGCCAATTAGAGGTTGCAATTTGACTTGGTGTATGATTTTGCAAGTTTCCCATTTGGTGCATGTCTTGAAATTTAGTGATTTTTGCCAACTTTGATGCACCATAACTTTTGATCCAAGAAGAATTTGATCATGTTCTTGTACTTTTTGAAAAGGGAAAGATGAGATCTACAACTTTCATGACCAAAGTTTTTCCATTTGAAGCCTTTTTGGATCATGAATCAAGGCTTGAAAAATGACCTAAAATGATGCATTCTTGAAAAGTCAACTATGCCCAAAAAGTCAACATTTGCAAAAACCCTAAATTCTTGATTTCTATGAACTTCAACCTTCTTCCATGATCAAATAAAGATCATATACATTCAAAATGATGAAGATCACCCATTGGTTGGGTCATTGGGGGCCTCAGATGCCCTGATTTTGCACTGACTTGTCTGAAAAGTCAACTCTTGATCAGATGACTTCCCCATGGAATTTCTTCATGAAAATTGATATGCATACTCCCTATACCATATAGAGACCAATGGAAACAAGAATGACCAAAAATTTTGGGGTTATGGCCTCTGAAACCAAAACCCTAATTTTCAGTCAACTGTGTAGTTCAAGCTGGCTCTGCATCCACTCAAACCCTAGTTCTTGTGATTCCTCTGCATTTTTGACTTTGAGGAGATGGAATATGATATAAGAACACACATGGACCCCTTTGAGTTGATTGGTGGCCTTTGGAATGGCTCAAGAAGCTTTGAGGTTGCTCAGATCACAAACCCTAGGTGCAGATGCCTTAGAAACTATCCAGTGAATCAAAAATGAAATGTGAGATGATATGATTGTGTTTATGCATATGAGATGACCATAAGCCATGGTGTGAATGGGTGAGGGCAAATTTGGGGTGTTTACAGCTGCCCCTATTCAAACATGAGTTAGCTGTGCAGGTTGTAAGCGACGGCTTAACAGGCAAACAAGGTAACTTGTGGTTGAATACCAAAGACAGTCCAAAATTTGCACTCACAGAATGAAGAAGAAAAGGGATATAGATTGTAAAAACAAAACAAAGTATATTGTAAGGTGTGGGCGACGGAGGACGACCGTCGAGCAGAGGACGACTGCTGGGTAAGGAGCAATGACGGGGACGGCCGACATGCTGGGGAGAGTGTATAAAAATAAAGCAATGACGGGGACGGCCGACATGCTGGGGATAAAAGGTAAAGCTAAGACGGGGACGGCCGACTAGCTGGGGAAAATAGGATATTATGATGGGGACGGCCATCAAGATAAAGCTGCAAAGTTCTCTGGGGATTAATGAAACATGACGGGGACGGCCATCAAGTTCATAAAGGTCAAGTAACCAACGATGGGGACGGCCATCGGGCTAAAAAGGAAAAGGGACCACGACGGGGACGGCCATCGGGTTAAAGAATGAATGAAATAAACAGATGATGGGGTACGACCATCAAAGGTGAGGGACGATCACCTAGCAGGGGACGGATGCTCTGTTGGGGATAAAAGAAATATGATGGGGACGGCCATCAAAGGTGGAGGACGACCACCTGGCAGGGTACGGCTGCCGAAAATATCCACGATGGGGACGGCCATCGGATGAAAAAGGTCAACGATGGGGACGGCCATCGGACGAGCATGATGGAGGACGACCATCAAGAAGTGGAGGACGACCACTCAGCAGGGGACGGCTGCTCTTGGGGTTTATCATGACATAGGACGAATGTCAGACAACCAAAATCAACAATGGGGACGGCCATTGGATAAAGTGATGAAGGACGATCATCAAAAGGGTGGAGGACGACCACCTAGCAGGGGACGGCTGCTAAAAACAACGATGGGGACGGCCATCGGATGAGCATGATGGAGGACGACCATCAAGAAGTGGAGGACGACCACTCAGCAGGGTACGGCTGCTCTCAAAGGTATCATAACGAGTGTTAGATAAAAAAGAAAATTTGTTGGCAATCTACTGGGGAGATAGTAAACACGGACGAGCGTTTACATCCAAGAAACAAAAGGGTATAAGTGTTTGGTATTGTGTATAGATTAAAGATGCGGACGAGCATCCTTAAGACTATGATACGGACGAGTATGTAGAAACAAACTGACACGTGTTCAGAGATGATGATACGGACGAGTATCAACAAAGAACACGGACGAGTGTTGCATCTGAAAGTATCCTTCTGGGGAATAATAGACACGGACGAGTATCTATATTCAAGAAGACACAAGGTGTTTGACACGGTGTATGGATTAAAGACGCGGACGAGCGTCCCTAAGACTATGATACGGACGAGTATCATGTAGAAACAAACACTTGACGCAATGTTCTGAGATGATGGTACGGATGAGTACCAACTGGTTAACAAAGAACAAGGACTACTGTCGAATCTGTGGGGTTATGAGCGATGATGTATACAAGATACGGACGAGTATCTGTATAAGCGTACCATGAGTAGTGAGTATTGTATTGTATAGATGAGTGTTTATCTGCTGGGGAGAGTGACACGGACGAGTGTCAAAAGAGAAAAGTATAATATTAACAAGTGTATGGGTGATGAAGGTGTACGCGACTGCGCTGGGGATATGACACGGACGGGTGCCAAAAGGTGTATATACGGGTGTTTGTGATTGTGGGGCAACTGCTTTTGCTGGGACTTTGGTGGGGACCCTTGGGGAAAGTAATCTGTATTCACAAGCGTTTAATTCACAACATGACTTATGATCATGCTATGCATTTGATTTTTGTCGTAATGCTCCGTATTAGACGGAATGCTACGCTCTGGGGGGTAAATATGATGCGGATGCCATGGTTATGCAAAGGGGCACAGATCCGGGATTCGGATCCCGTTGCTGTGAAAATCTCTGGTCGATCTGCTTGAAATGGACATCCCAGCTGGGTATGAGATCACTGGTAGATCTAATGATGTATCTGCTCGGGGATATATGTCACTGGTTGACATAATCTTGAAAATACGGGACCCAGCTGGGGTTTGTAGAAGCTTTCTGTACTCTGTTGTGATCTCTCCGTGCGTTGCTCTTCTGAATAAAGGCTTGAAGCTCTGTGGGGAGATGATTCCCTGATATCTGCATTCTGCTGAGGAAGAATGGCAACTCGGCTGGGGAATTGTGAGAGGCAACTCAGCTGGGGAGAGCAACAAGAGGCGACTCAGCTGGGGATAGAGCATCTTGGATGCTGATATCTTTTGTTAATTAGCCAGCTTGCTGGGGAAAGCAATGGGGAGCAACTCAGCTGGGGATAGAGCATCTTGGATGCTGAGATTGAGTGTATGCTGATTTGGCAGCTCTGCTGGGGAATGGGCACCTTCGATGCTGTATGTTGAAGATAGACCGAGTTGATAATGATTCGCCTACTTGCTGAGACGTAACCTGCATGCCCCAGGTTGCGTTCTGGATACCTGCAATCCTGCAAAGATAAGGAAACGTACAAAAGGTCCCGAGGTATCCCTTACTGGATTCCGTCATAGGAGATAAGTACTTTCGAGAGTAAGTATATTCCCTGTAAGCATGTGTTTTTTTTTTTTTTTTTTTTTTTATTTTTAGAGAAAGGCATCTGTACTTATGCAATTGTATTTTAGAGATATCAGACAACTCTTTGCAAAACATAAATGTGAAAACGAAACATGACTGAAAAAAATCTGATCTTATTAATTCATGTGCCCTGAATTGGCGAGATACAGTCAAGGAAACAAATCTCCTGAAATGAGGAGATTGGTACAAATTGAGAAATAAAGTGCTGGCGATGCTAACGACGCTTTCGAGGAGCTTCCTCTTCTGCTATGACTCGTATGATAATGACGTTCTTCTCATCTTGCTTTCTGGAGAGAGTTGATTCTGATTGAAGCTTGATCCTTTGAAGCTTACCAAGTCGTGGGTGATACAGACGAATTCAGAATGCAGTTGTTCGCTTATTCCCTTATTTTGCATGGATCGCCCTTTCAGGTTTTCAATCCATCGGGATACCCATTTTTGCCTGAGTTGTCCAATGCGGCTTTTCAACTCAGCGGGTGTACATTTTTTTTTTGTTCATTTTCCCTTACTTTTGCCCGAGTCTTTTATTCTATTTTTGACTCGCCGGGATGCCCTATTTTTGCCTGGACTTACATTCTGTTTTTATGTCCAGCGGGTCATTTTATGCGAAGTATTTTTTAACTGCATCTGAATTCACAGGGGACGGGAAATCTTCACCATCCATGGTGCTGAGCGTCAGTGCTCCACCAGAGAAAACTTTCTTTACAACAAATGGTCCTTCATAATTTGGAGTCCATTTGCCCCTGTGGTCTGTATGAGGAGGGAGGATTCTTTTCAACACAAGATCCCCTACTTGGTACTCTCGGTGCCTGACTTTCTGATCGAAGGCCTTCTTCATTCTCTTCTGATATAGCTGTCCATGGCAGATTGCAGCCAATCTCTTCTCTTCGATCAGACTCAGTTGTTCGTATCGGGACCGAACCCATTCTGCTTCACTCAGTTTAACATCCATTAACACCCGCAGAGAGGGTAATTCAACTTCAACAGGTAGGACTGCTTCCATACCATATACAAGTTGATACGGTGTTGCCCCAGTGGATGTTCTGATTGATGTGCGGTACCCATGCAAGGCAAATGGTAGCATTTCATGCCAGTCTTTGTGAGTGACTACCATCTTCTGCACAATCTTCTTGATATTCTTATTTGCTGCCTCAACAGCGCCGTTCATCTTTGGCCTGTAAGGAGAAGAATTGTGATGTTGGATCTTGAAGTCCCGGCACAACTCTGCCATCATTTTGTTGTTTATATTGGAACCATTATCAGTAATGATTCGCTCGGGAACTCCATATCGACAGATGATATCTCTTTTCAGAAATCTGGCTACCACTTGTCTTGTAACATTTGCATATGAGGCTGCTTCAACCCACTTGGTGAAATAGTCGATGGCGACCAGGATGAATCTGTGGCCGTTTGAAGCAGTTGGCTCAATCTTGCCAATCATATCAATGCCCCACATGGCAAAGGGCCAAGGTGAAGACATGATGTTCAAAGGATTAGGAGGCACGTGCACCTTATCTGCATAGATCTGGCATTTATGGCATTTTCTGGCATAAGCACAACAGTCTGCATCCATCGTGATCCAGTAATAGCCTGATCTTAACAACTTTTTATCCATGGCATGCCCTCCTGCATGGGTACCAAAAGATCCTTCGTGCACTTCATGCATCAACAAATCTGCTTCCGTCCTGTCAACACATCTGAGGAGTACCATGTCAAAGTTCCTCTTGTATAAAGACCCATCAGTGTTCAGAAAGAAACTACCAGCAAGCCTTCTCAAAGTTTTCTTATCATTGGAAGATGCCCCAGGTGGGTATGTCTGATCCTCCAAGAAGCACTTAATGTCATGGAACCAAGGCTCATCATCTTTTACAACATCCGCTGCAAATACATATGCTGGTCTGTTGAGTCTGGACACTGAAATCTGAGGTATAAAGTTAGCAGCTTGAACTTTGATCATGGACGAAATGGTAGCAAGAGCATCTGCAAACTGATTCTCGTCTCGAGGGATATACTCAAGCTTGACTGTTGTGAAGAAAGTCAGTAACCTTCTTGTATAATCCCTGTAAGGTATCAGATGATCTTGGTGAGTGTACCATTTTCCGTTGGTTTGATTGACTACCAAAGCTGAATCTCCGAATACGGTCAATGTCTTGATCCTGAGGTCAATGGCTTCCTCAAGACCCATAATGCAAGCTTCGTATTCAGCTTCTTTGTTAGTGCAATTGAAGGTGAGTTTTGCCGAGAAAGGCATGTGAACTCCTTTTGGTGTTATGAGTACTGCACCAACACCACGACCATTCATGTTAACAGCCCCATCAAACATCATAGTCCATTCTTCCTCCGGGTCAGGCCCTTCAGTGTGAATTGGCTCTTCATGATCTTTTGCTTTAATGAACATGATGTCTTCATCAGGGAAGTCAAATCTCATAGGCTGGTAGTCATCGATGGGTTGCTCAGCAAGATATTCGGATAGTACACTGCCCTTGATGGCTTTCTGAGATGTGTACTGTATGTCATATTCTGTGAGAATCATCTGCCATCTTGCAACCCGTCCGGTAAGAGCTGGCTTCTCGAAAATGTACTTAACTGGATCCATTTTTGAGATTAATAAGGTAGTGTGGGTCAACATATACTGTCTCAGTCGGCGAGCAGCCCACGCTAAAGCACAGCAAGTTTTCTCGAGCAGTGAATAACGCTGTTCACAGTCGGTAAACTTTTTGCTTAGGTAGTATATTGCATACTCTTTTCGACCAGACTCGTCATGCTGGCCCAGCACACACCCCATTGACTCTTCTAATACTGTCAAGTACATGATCAGAGGTCTTCCTTCAACTGGCGGCATAAGGATTGGAGGTTCTTGTAAATACTCCTTGATCTTGTCAAAAGCCTTCTGGCAATCTTCGTTCCACCTGACCGTTTGTTCTTTTCTTAACAGTTTGAACAAGGGTTCACAGGTTGCTGTGAGGTGAGATATGAACCTTGAAATGTAGTTCAATCGACCTAAGAACCCTCGAACTTCTTTCTCAGTTTTCGGTGCAGGCATTTCTTGAATAGCCTTGACTTTATCAGGGTCAACCTCAATCCCTTTCTCGCTTACAATAAAGCCCAGCAGCTTACCGGATCGCACCCCGAATGTGCATTTGTTGGGGTTCAGCTTCAATTGGTACTTCCTCAGACGCTTGAACAACTTCAGCAGATTTACCAGGTGATCTTCCTCTGTGAGGGACTTGGCGATCATATCATCCACGTAACATTCTATTTCTTTGTGGATCATATCGTGGAATAATGTCACCATAGCCCGTTGATATGTGGCACCAGCATTCTTCAGTCCGAATGGCATCACTTTGTAGCAGAACGTGCCCCAGGGTGTGATGAATGTTGTCTTCTCCATGTCTTCAGGTGACATCTTGATCTGATTGTATCCCGAAAATCCATCCATGAAGGAGAATACCGAGAACTGAGCCGTGTTATCCACCAATACGTCAATGTGAGGTAATGGGAAGTCATCTTTCGGGCTGGCTCTGTTCAGATCCCGGTAGTCGACACACATTCTTACTTTGCCATCTTTCTTAGGCACAGGTACTATGTTAGCAACCCACGGCGGATAGCTAGTCACAGCAAGGAACCCGGCGTCCCATTGCTTTTGTACCTCTTCCTTGATTTTCATAGCCATGTCTGGGCGAGTTCGGCGCAGCTTTTGTTTCACTGGCGGGCATTCTTCCCTTAGAGGCAGCTTGTGCACAACAATATCGGTATCCAACCCTGGCATGTCTTGATACGACCAAGCAAACACATCAACATACTCTTGAAGCAGATCTATCAGTTGCCTCTTCACTGAGTCTTGCAGGCAGGCCCCGATTTTGACTTCTTTCACGTCTTCGTCTGTACCAAGATTAATCACTTCAATCTCCTCCTGGTGAGGAGTAATAACCTTTTCCTCTTGTCTCAACAACCTGGCTAGCTCTTCAGGAAGCTCATACTCTTCATCAACCCCTTCATCAGCTTGATTGATCGGATTGTCAAAGTCATACGATGTCATAGCCGTGCTGTTGTCGGTGCTGTCAGGAAGGCACTCTCTGCAAGGGTTAAGTTGTTTCTTTTTAGTGATTGATTTTAATCTTGCTTTAGAAAAAAGTGAAATGAAGTTATCATTTTGAAAACACCGCCATTTATTTTTTGTACAAAAAGAAAAATGGAAAAACAGTGAGCAGAAAAGAAAAAGACTCGTTTGCAAAAAGATGTCTGATATTTCATTAATTTAATCTTGTTTGCACAAAAGTACAGATGGCCCTGGTTACAAAATGAGTCTTGTCATCTTGGGCGAGATGCAAGACTTGGATGCATGCTATAAAAAATACAGGAAATAATAATTACTCTGCATGAGTAACTCTTATAATTTCCTGGGAAGACCAGTTCGAGATACTGCTCCCCGGGATCTTCGGACGAATCCAATTCTCCAGATTGCGCTCCTCTTCCAGCTCGTCTTCCAAACAGTTGATAGCATCGGGGGTAAGCATCCCCCCACTGACAAAACCAGGCTCTGCAGCAGCCTTTGCTTGATGTTGAGTTGGTCTGTAACCCAACCCAAACTTGTCCTTCTTCTCCTCCACAGCTAAAATCTTGCCCCAGCCTAGGGCAGTTCCTTCCTCAACAACCTTCCGGGCTTGTTGGTAAGATGACATGGAGATACCAGATACAGCAGATGCTTCATTGACGTTCAAGGCTTCAAAACCTTGGCTCATTGTTTCATGGATCTCTCCATCCATCTCAATGTATTTATAAGTAGCCAGATGGCTAACAAGAATGTCCTCTTCCCCACAGATTGTGACAACTTGACCTTCCCACTCAAATTTTAACTTTTGGTGAAGGGTAGACGTTATTGCGCCGGCGGCGTGAATCCAGGGTCTACCCAACAAACAGCTGTAGGCGGGCTGAATGTCCATCACATAAAAGATAGTTTTAAAAGTCTGTGGGCCAATTGTCACAGGCAGCTCAATTTCTCCCAGAACCGATCTCTTAGAACCATCGAAGGCTCTTACCACCAGGTTGCTGGGTCTCAATGCCAATCCATCATATTCAAGCTTCACCAGAGCCTTCTTTGGTAAGACATTCAGGGAAGAACCTGTGTCCACCAGCACATGAGAAAGGACAGCTCCTTTGCATTCCATGGTTATGTGCAAGGCTTTGTTGTGATTGCGACCATCCGCTGTCAAGTCAGAATTGGTAAACCCTAGCCCATTGCTAGCAGTAACATTTCCAACCACGATTTCCAATTGGTTGACAGTAATCTCCTCAGGCACGTAAGCTGCGTGCAAGACTTTAAGTAGTGCATTCCGATGGGCTTCGGAGCACATAAGCAGCGAGAGGATAGAGATTTTGGATGGCGTCTGGTGAAGCTGATCCACAATTTTATAATCACTCTTTTTGATGATTCGCATAAACTCATCAACTTCCTGATCAAATGGAGTTTTCAGGGCTTCTTTGGCAGCTGGATCTTCCTGCACCGGGCCTTTACCTTTTGCCTTGGCAGCAGCTTCTGCTTCGGCAGTAGGTCTTTGAACTTGTGAAGCAAAGAGACGTCCGCTTCGAGTGAAGCCTCCGCCTCCCCCCACATTATCTACTTGTGGTGCAGGTGCTGATGTTTCAAGAGTGATTCTTTTTCCTTCGCAGTATACGTCAGAGCCATAGTGCCAAGGGATGGCCCTATTGCTTTCATATGGTACTGGTCCAGGCACCGTGACAGTGACTGGACTGATTGCTGCTGCTGAAGGGACTGTTATTGTTTGTGGATCGTAGAAGATCGTAACTGGTGCTCTAGTGGGAGCAGCACCTTCTGAATGGTAGGCGGAATTATTTTCAGGATCATAGAATATGGTAACAGTGGAGACATCTTCATGATTGATTGCTGGTGTTGTAGGAGGTTCTGTTGGAAGGACTGTTGTTGTTGCTGATGGAGAGTCGAAATGGAATGAAGCTGAAGTTGTAGCAGGAGAAACTGTTGAAAACTGATCATTTGGAAGGACAGGTGAAATACTTGTTGATGGTGCTGATGAATTGTTGGGAATAATAGTTGCTGTAGTTGTAGGAGGTTCTGAAACCGTTGTTGATGAAGTTGCCGGATTTGTCGGAAATGATGTAGTGATCTGTAGCAGGCCATTCTGAATAAGGCTGTCAATGCCATTCCTCAAGTCCTCACACCCATTCCAAGAAATATTGCAGTATGGGCACCCTAGTTCACACCCCGGAAATATCTGGTTTTCACGGAGTTGAGCTTTGATTTCCACCAATGGTGTCCTGATCTGATCCACACTAGTTATCAAATAAGACGGTTGGTCTTCTTCAATAGCATTAATTCGGGGACCACCATGGTTTGGCATAGGGTTTTTATTGACATTGGGCGGAGGTGCAAAATTCAGAGCCTTGGAGTCTACCAAGTCTTGTACCTTCATATGCAGAGCCCTGCATTTTTCTGTACTGTGACCAGGTGCGTTGGAATGAAAAGCACACCTAGCATTGGAGTCATAGTTCCTTGGTAGACTGTTGGGATCCGGAGGTGCCAACGTTCTTAGCTCAACCAGGTTGAGTTTCAGAAGTTGTGGCAGCAAAGCAGCATACGGCATTGGGATCGGGTCGATCACTCTGTTAGCTTGAGATGGCCTCTGTTGGAATGGCCTCTGTTGATTATTGTTGTTGGAGTTGTTGTTGTTGAAGTTTCTTGGAGGATACTGATTCTGATGATACTGAGGTTGTTGTTGGAAGTTTTGTTGAGGAGGTTGATAGACTGGCTGAGGATGAGCTGGAGCAGGGATAGTGACTGCTGCTATTGACCTCTGAGCATATTGGGGCCTACCCCTGTTGGTGTGAATGGCATTGGTCTCGCCAGTTCTTCTCGGTCCTGCAAAAGGCTTTCTTGTACTACTGGACGAGCTTGCACCGTTGTCTGAGATCTTTCCCATTTTTAACAGGCTTTCAATTCTCTCCCCAGCTATGACAACATCTGCGAAGCTGGTGGAAGAGAAAGCAGCTAACCTGTCAATATACGTTCCCTGAAGAGTGTTCATAAACATGTCTGCCATTTCTCTCTCAGACATTGGTGGTTGAACAGCAGCAGCCAGTTGCCTCCACCTTTGGGCATACTCTCGGAAACTCTCCCTCGAAGACTGTGACATTCCCATCAGGAGGGTCCTGTTGGGTGCCATATCTAGATTATACTGATACTGTCTGATGAAGGCTTCTGCCAGGTCCTTCCAACATCTTATAGTTGCTCTTGTCAAATGGGAATACCATTCCCTAGAAGCTCCAGTCAAGCTATCTTCAAAATAGAACATCCACAATTTCTCATCCATTGTATAGGCCTTCAGCCTTCCCAGAAATGATTGCAAATGAGTCCGGGGGCATGAAGTCCCATTATACTTTTCGAAACAAGGAGGTTTGAACTTATGGGGGATCCTGACCCCTTCTACCAGACCCATGTCCATGACGTCGAACCCCAAAGAATTTTGAGATTCTAAGGACCTCAACTTCTCAGCTATTTCCTCCAATCTCCTATCATAAGTTTCCTCTCCAGCACCCATTACCGTAAATTGGTCCTCCTGAGGATCTTCTTGAAGTACTCTCCCTGCTGTGGCTGTTCCTTGAATGTTTGCAGGAATATTGATCTCAGGATGTAGATGTGGACCAAACACAGGGGGGTTAACATGTGGTTGCACCCTTTCATTGTTACTGGTGCCTGCAGTTCCTACATGAGGCTCCTCTTGATTTTGCCTCTCCACCATGGCCCTCAGTCTCTCCTGGCTCTGAGCCATGTTGTTCATAACTTCCATGAACTGCGTCATCTGGGTTCTCATCTCTAACCTTTCGTTTGCCATCTGGTTTCTGACCTCTGTAAGGTCTTGTTGCATCTGATCCATCTGAATTCCCGGAAGGTTGTTTCTAGTTGGGTACCTGTGTGGCCTGTTGAGAGGAAATACCCGGCGGCGAGCAATAATTCATGAGTATCACAACAGAGGTTAGCAACAACAAAACAAAAACCTACAAAACAAACAAAAGGGTTAGCATGCAATGCAGTTATGCTTATTTGTTCTCAAGGTATCCGGTTTGGCCTTCAGTTTTGACCCCTCCAGACCCTTGAAGATGCTGCTGTTGAAGTTGCTTTTGATGTGAATCCAGATAGAAACCAACACAAATATATTACAAAGGTGAAATAATACAACTCGTTCATTTTACAACACAAACCCTCAAAGGGGCCAAAATACATCACAAAAAAGCAGAAGTACATGAAATAGGAACAACAACAAGCAAATGATCAAACTCCAAGGCCAAACTCATCCTCACGAACTTCCTTGAGAAGTGCTTCGGTCACAGGATCAGCCGGATGCTCCGTGAGGCTTCTGATGAGAAGGTTTCTTGTTGCAACAGCTGCAGTCAACTTCCTGTTCTGGCTTTGGTCCTTTGACCTCTTCAATCCTGCTTTGATTTTCAGCTCTGATATTTCCTCCTGGGCTGCTGCCAGGGCTTTTTCCATCTGCTCCATCTTGTTCTGAACTCTCTTGTCTTCTAGGGTACGGGCCTCAGTGATCCGGACCCACCTGGCCTGACTTTCCTTCAAATACAAGTCTGTTCTCGCTCTTTGGAACTGGGCTTCTTTGCAAGCATTCTTCAGAATCTGCTCACCAGCTTTAGACTTGTTGATATACTCCCCAGACTTCTCAATCTTAGTCAAGTGTTCTACCCTCAATTTCTCCAATCTCTCAATTTCCATCACACCTTCACTCCTTTCTCTGAGGGTCTTCTGCAAGGCTTGAGTTAACTTCTCATTTCTTTCCTTCAAGCTCTCAAACTCCTCCAAACTGATAGTGGCAGGGGGTGGTGCTGAAGATGACTCAGGCATGTCTTCTATGGTGAAGGGCATTCCAGAGAATTGGGCCCTAGCATGGGACCACTCATAATATTGGACTGATGCCACATTATTGCACTTCCCCAGAATGGTGATTCCCTTAGTCTGAACATGATCCCAGGCCCAGGCAGCCTGCCTAACAACAGTCAAACTAATCTTGTTCTCACAGTAGAGGGTCTCAACCAAATCCTGTACCCTAGGAGTGTGGACCAGTGCATAGCCCAATTGCCTCTTGAACAGCAGAGGGTTGTAGTTGATACTTCCCTTAACTCCTATCAAAGGCACATTGGGAAAGTGCCCACAGCTGGTGATCATATCTCTGCCTTTGGTGCTCTGAGTACACCATCTGATATCTGCTGAAGTGAGAGTAGTGAGCCTCTTAGCCCAGTTGCCTTGCTGATGAGGATTTAGAAATGCATCTGTCCTGGGTAGATGCCTGAGAAGCCAAACATGGAATAATGGAGCACAAATCCTTACTAATCTTCCCCTCTGCTTCTCATTTCTCTGATGCACTGAGTAATAGAGATCACCCAGTAAAGTTGGCACTGGGTTCTTCAGGATGAACAAATGGATTGCATTCTTGCTGATGAATCGGGGCTCATCTGCAAACAACACAATTCCATATACACTTAAGGCCAACAGTGCACAAACAGCTCTCCACTCCCCCAGGGAAGCCTTCAGACTAGCTTGAGAAATCAGGAAGTCAAGATGAAAACCAAGGATCCCAGCTTTAGAGGTCATGTGCTGTTCAATCAAAACTGGCTCCAGATACAAAGCTTTTGCTACCTCCCCATTGCTAGGAAAGACCATTTCAGGGTTGAATGGGATTTCTCTTTTGATGGGCAAACCAGTCAAAGATGAGTATTCTTCCAGAAGAGGCCCCAACTGAAAGTCTTGAAAGGTGAAACATCTCAATGGAGGATCATAAAACTGAATGCAGGTGTGGATGAGGCTCCTCTGAGATGGGTCTAGATCCATGACCAAGTCAAGTATATCTCCATAACTCTCCCTGAACAAGGGTATGTGATCTGGAGTTATCAGGGTTTGGATCCTCCTGATGTCTGACAAGTCTGGTTGGAAGAAATGATAAGTGATATTGCTTTTCTTTGGAGCCATGATGCTGAGGACTGAGTAGGATAAGTGCTGATGAAGATGCTGAGGAGAGGGCCACTGACTGGCTAGTGCAAGTAACTGAAGTATGTGGCTGACAAACTGAAGCAAGTGCTGGTGGAGACAGGTCAAAACTGCAGATGGGGTCAAAACCAAAACCAGATGAAAATGGATACCCTGAAACACAAATAAGCACATGTTAATATGATGCAATGAGTATGTATGCAAAATGAAATGCAAGGGTTTGTGACTGAGCTGGATCTGATTAACTGCCTTGGTATAGGTCCATGTGTGTTCAAGAATTCCAGATGGAGGTCTATAAATCCAGTAACCAGGGTGGGGGACTCAAATAAAGAGCCACATGTCCAGGGTTTAGAATCACAAGAACTATCCAACATGGAGCATTCTTAACAAAGTCAAAGTAACAGGGTATTCTGAGGTCAAGGTACCTGCAAACCTGTAAACAGCCCAACCCCCTCACAGGTGGTGTTCTAAAACAAGGATCCTCAGACTTGGATCAGTTATGAGAAGTGTAAACACTTCTAACCCGGAGGTACAGTGTTTACAATAACCATAAAAGTTCCTCCTCTAATTCACCTCAGTTTCTGAAGGTCAATACTAAAAGGTCGTCCAGACTTAGCAGGCTTCCCAGATAGCCCTAGCATTGCAGGAAATCTGCAACACAGAGTTCTCAAGAAGAAACCCATATCTGAACCGTGTTTCATATTCCCGCACCAGACCGAAATGGAATGGGAAAGAATATGATTCACTCTAGCCTAGGTGTCACTCAGATCCCAGGTATAGGATCTTAACTCTCAATGAAACACCCACCCACCAAAGAAAAAACCAGATCCAGCCAGCAACAATGACAGTATGATATATATAAAGGCAATAAAGAAAGCAGTAAAGCAAACTGTACATAAAGCAAAATAAATACAAGCACAAATAAGCACATAACACCCCAGTAAACACAAATCAAACAAGCGCTAGGAGGAACCCACAAAAAGAACCAGAAGCCCTGGTTGCAGTATTGCTTTCCCCAGCAGAGTCGCCAAGCTGTCGCTCCCAAAGATAATGAGCTTAAGCCTAAACCAATGGGTTTAGTAAACTCATCACATCTTCCCTCTGATTAGGGGTAATGAGAATACCTTAAGTGTGAAGTCAGATTCTCACACTTAATCACCTTTGGTGTAGGATTAGGATCATTAACCTACTTGTGATTATTTAGATGTTTTTGGGATTTTTGTTTAGTGTTGAGTAACGAGGTTAAGCCATAATCATGGATTGAACAGACTCATTACACCATCCTAAAAGAAGGATAATAGATGAGAATGTTTAAGTTGAGAAAGACTCCTCAACTTAATCCATGATTAGGGATTAAACCCATGACAAAACAAGCCTTTGATTAAGTGGATTTTATTTAATGGTATGATGATGAAGTGATTTTTATGATTTGTAAGACAAACTTGAGGGGGACTTGTCCATTAACACTAGGGTTAGTCCTTCTTAACCACTTGAGGAAGAATTAGAACCCTAATGCAAGGCCCAAGTTACAAGTGTAAGGTCTTGATGATTATTAGATGAATTGATTAAGAGATTTAAACAACTTAAAGGTTTAATACTTAGGACTAAAGTTATACACTCCATCCTAAGAGAAGGATGCAGGCATAAGCTTAATCACAAAGTCTTAAAGCCTTTAGGGTTTAGTCCCTGATTATGAGATGAGAAGAGAAGACTCAAAGAGAGACACAAAGGTAAAACTATGAGGGGAGACTAATCAAAACCCTAATTCATTGTCATGCTTGGATGATCCTAAGGTTTGTGAGG
This sequence comes from Lathyrus aphaca, assembly GCA_963966055.1. Taxonomy (NCBI): domain Eukaryota; kingdom Viridiplantae; phylum Streptophyta; class Magnoliopsida; order Fabales; family Fabaceae; genus Lathyrus; species Lathyrus aphaca. Next base: position 461,078,135 of record OZ014522.1, on the reverse strand, counting down.
TTTGCAAGAGAAATCTTCAGAGGAAACACCAGGAAGCAGATGAACAGGATCAAGAGAAGCAAAGTGACTTGCTTCATTCAAGAAGTCAAGTCACTTGAAGAAAGAAAGTGGGAAGAAGAAGAATGAGCAAGCTCAAACTCAAACACATATAAAAATGCAGCAATGGATGCAAGAGAGATGAAAAGAAAAGTTATGAGAAGTGAAGGCAAATCCACTTCTCAAGCTTACTTACCACCTGCAATGTTAGAAAGAAAATGCAATGCAATGCAAGATGAGATGAAGTGATATGATGCTAAGCAAAACCAGAAGCATGTTGATGATGATTATGATGTTATGAGGTGCTGCAAACATGAGGCAAGACAAAGGAGATGTTCATACAAGATCATGAATGCAAATGATGCAAGCTAAGGAGCATGAACAAGCATGAAATGTTATAAATCATACAAGACAAATGACATGGAAAATATGCAATGCAATGATCAAAGATGCTTTCTACATGTCTTAAGATGTCAAATGAACCATGAGAATGCACAATATGCAAAGACAAGTCATATTATGCAAGGAAATGCAAGAGGGATGCAAATGAAAGCCTAAATTAGGGTTCATGGATCAAACATCAAACACAAACCAAAAACAGAAGCAAACCTCATGATAAAAAATGGAAAATGGCACCCAAAGAAACCCTAGGCCTATGATGAACCACTGCCCAAAGGGGAGCTCTCAACTCTCAACCAAACTCAAGATATGAATTTTCTAACTTATTAGGGTTTTTTAGGGTTCTTAACAAAACAAATGCCAAACAATTTGAAAATGCAAGAACAATTCATGGCCTCTTTATCCTAGGAACTACATGCAAAACAAAAGACAATGCAAGAAGAATCAATGTCACAACCTTCACCAATTGGCAGAAATGAATTTTTGAATCTATGATCAAAATAATGCATAAAAAAATGATTTAATTCAATGAAAAATTTTTAAAATGCATCAAGATCAAAAAAGAAATTTGGTTTGAGGGTTGGACAATGTTTCTAAATGTTTTTAAATGTTTCATGAGTTTTTTTGTAATTTTTAAATACCTAAAAGTATTTTTAATTAATTAATTCTCATTAATCAATTAAAAATAATCCTTTAAATATTTAAAAATACTTTTTTAATGATAAAAATAAAACTAAAAATATTTTTGGGTTTTAAAAATTAGTGAAACTCTTGACAAAAAGTTTCATAATTTTTAAAACATTTTTGCTATTTTAAATAAATTGTATAAAACAAATGAGAAAAAATGAAATAAAAATTAATGAAAAGGAGAAGTAATCACAATCCATGGCTGAGATTCAAACTTGGGGAAAGGGGCTTGACCGCGCGCGTTTTTAAACGGCCAGGATGGAGTCTGATTCAATTAAACTAATTAATCTTAATTAATTTAAATAAAAAGAATTAGGGCTAAGTGAATCAATCTGGGCCGTGCACAACTTAAACTAATCACCATCCTAAGGCTGTGAACGCATCTGGCAAATTAATTAGGGTTTAGAGTTAATGACTTTCAGGTGACCGGAGGGAAGCTCCGGTCATCTTCTCCGGCGGGTTGAAAACCCTAGATCATGATTCAGGCCACCATTCTCCAAATTAAAAGCAGGGAAATGATCCTCTACCCAAACCCCACTCAAATCACCTTTCAAACTAAATTTATCATGCTTAAACAAGAAGAATCGAAACCAACAAGATTCACGGGCAAAGTTTCAGAGCTTCAGTAAATCCTCATTTTTCACTCATTTCCAATTCTAAACACATCATTATGATCAGCAAGGCATGTACTTTCGATTTGTAACAAAAGAAACAAGCTTTGAGAAAGAAGTTTCATGGCCATACCTGAGGTGACAACTCCTGTTTCTGGGCTTTCAGAGCAATTTCTTGGTGCAAGCTAGCTCCAATGACTCCCCTGGTGTCAATGGCAGGTTTGAAATAGGCTCTAGCAAGCTATTTCATGAGTTACCAAACTGATATAGCAGAGAATGAACTTGGTGTACAGGCTGTATTAAGTCAATGTGATGGGTGGTTTGGACTCCTCTGAGTGTTTCTGATTTGTTGGTGAAGAAAGATGAAGTGTTTGATGGCTGTATAGTGAGATTCGAAGAGAACTGGTTTGGAAGGTGAGAAATGGTGGAGCTCAGGTCAGGCTTGTTTCAGGCTTGAGCTTTGGTGGTTTGAGGCCTATGGAGTGTGTTGAGTTGGATGATGAAGAAAGTTTTTGTGTTTCTTGGCTGTGGAGGCAGATTCGAAAGTTTTTGCAATGTGGAAGGTTTTTGTGAATGTGTGTCATGTGATAGTTTCAGCCTTGCCTACCTTATGTTTTGGCCAGCATTTGGATAGTATAAACAATTGCAAGTGGCTGGGGGATGTGACATGTCCTGCTGTGATTGGGATGTCTACTTTTGCATAAAGTCCACCTTTTGTGTAAGTGAGGCATGGCTCAAAGTCTAGGCAAGTACAAGGTTGGTTCTGGTGCAGCATGGTGAGAGAGAGGTCTAGCAAAGCTCAGCACTCAAGGCTGCAAGTTGGTGAGAGGTGATCATGAGTTTTTGCAACTTGTTGCTTTTTGAACTTTCATGAGAAAAGTCAAGTTACATGAACTATAACCATGGGCATTCTTGGTTCAATTCTGATTTTATGACTTAGAGACATGTTTGTGTGCTGGTTTGATGCCAATTAGAGGTTGCAATTTGACTTGGTGTATGATTTTGCAAGTTTCCCATTTGGTGCATGTCTTGAAATTTAGTGATTTTTGCCAACTTTGATGCACCATAACTTTTGATCCAAGAAGAATTTGATCATGTTCTTGTACTTTTTGAAAAGGGAAAGATGAGATCTACAACTTTCATGACCAAAGTTTTTCCATTTGAAGCCTTTTTGGATCATGAATCAAGGCTTGAAAAATGACCTAAAATGATGCATTCTTGAAAAGTCAACTATGCCCAAAAAGTCAACATTTGCAAAAACCCTAAATTCTTGATTTCTATGAACTTCAACCTTCTTCCATGATCAAATAAAGATCATATACATTCAAAATGATGAAGATCACCCATTGGTTGGGTCATTGGGGGCCTCAGATGCCCTGATTTTGCACTGACTTGTCTGAAAAGTCAACTCTTGATCAGATGACTTCCCCATGGAATTTCTTCATGAAAATTGATATGCATACTCCCTATACCATATAGAGACCAATGGAAACAAGAATGACCAAAAATTTTGGGGTTATGGCCTCTGAAACCAAAACCCTAATTTTCAGTCAACTGTGTAGTTCAAGCTGGCTCTGCATCCACTCAAACCCTAGTTCTTGTGATTCCTCTGCATTTTTGACTTTGAGGAGATGGAATATGATATAAGAACACACATGGACCCCTTTGAGTTGATTGGTGGCCTTTGGAATGGCTCAAGAAGCTTTGAGGTTGCTCAGATCACAAACCCTAGGTGCAGATGCCTTAGAAACTATCCAGTGAATCAAAAATGAAATGTGAGATGATATGATTGTGTTTATGCATATGAGATGACCATAAGCCATGGTGTGAATGGGTGAGGGAAAATTTGGGGTGTTTACACTCTCATGACCACTTTCTGCTCTTTATTAGAAACTATGCATTCAGCTTTGGTGAAGTTGCCACTGTAACCTTGGTCACATAACTGACTTATGCTGATCAAGTTAGCAGTTAATCCTTTTACCAACAGCACACCATCTAGACTTGGTACACCTGAGCAGTCCAGGGTCCCAACTCCCTTGATTTCCCCCTTTGCTCCATCTCCAAAGGTTACATAGCTGGATGAGTGTGACTTTAAGTCTACCAGAAGATTCTTCAGTCCAGTCATGTGCCTTGAGCAGCCACTATCAAAATACCAGTCTTCCTTAGCAGATACCCTGAGAGATGTGTGTGCTATAGAGGCAACAACCTGCTTGGACCATTTGTGCTTGTTGTGAGGTTTCCTTTGATGCATCTGCCCTAGGTAGTGTCCATCTCTAGAGTTCCAAGGTTGCCTGGTGAACTTGTTCTTCTGCTTAGGCATGTACTGGTAGCTTTGATCAGTATAAAGTCTAGCTTTAGGTATCCAAATTTTCTTGGTGACCTCTGTCTTCTGCTTAGGAAGGTGTTGGGAACTTTGATTGGGGTATCCATGCAGTTTGTAGCAAAAAGGTTTGATGTGACCAAACCTTCCACAGTGATGGCATCTCCACCTTTGATATTTCTTTTTCATCATGTTTTTCTCATGATGTTGAGACATCTGCTTGAACATCTTGTTTGACTTCATGGCATCTGGAGTTGTTTGGCTGGTGCTAGCCTCAGAGTTTTGAGCTTTAATAAATCCCAGCCCAGTCCTATCCCCTGAGTATTTGTTGTTGTTGAGAATGGCATCCAGTGTGTTTGAGCCACTATTTCGCATTCTGATAGATTTGGACATATGCTCCATTTTGGAGTGAGTAAGATGACTTCATTTTTCAAAGTGGCAATGATCTCCAGATGACTTGCCTTTTTAGCTTTTAATTCCTCAATCTGCTTCTTCTGCTGTTTACTTTCCTTGCATACCTCAGTGCTCCTTTCACACAGCATCCTGTAAGATGTTTCAAGCTCTTCAAATGTCAGATCCTCATCACTGGATTCCCCTTCAGTTTCACATACTCCAGCTAGATCAGTGATGTGCTTTGCAGACTCTTCTTCTGACTCACAGCCTGAGTCTTCATATGACCAGGACACAGAAAGACCTTTCTTTTTCTTCTTTAGATAGGTTGGGCATTCACTTCTAATGTGTCCATAACCTTCACATCCATGACATTGGATCCCTTTTCCTTGGTTAGTCTTCTCATCATAGTTTGACCTTCTATTAGAGTCATAAGGTCTTTTATTCTCAGAGGTTGAGTTTCTTCCACTTGGTCTGGGCCTGTTGTCCATTCTTTTGAGAATTTTGTTAAATTGTCTCCCAAGCATAGCAATTGCATCTGATAAGTTGTCCTCAAAGACTGCTTCATGACTTTCTTCTTCCTTATCAGTGTTTGAGACCAGGGCTATGCTTTTGTTTTTCTTCACAATAGTGTCACTCATTCCCATCTCAAAGGTTTGAAGGGAACCAATGAGCTCCTCAACTTTCATTGTGCAGATGTCCTGAGCTTCTTCTATGGCAGTGACCTTCATGTCAAACCTCTTGGGCAGTGATCTGAGAATCTTCCTAACCAACTTTTCATCACTCATATTCTCTCCCAAGGCCCCAGAAGTATTAGCAATCTCCAGGATGTTCATGTAGAACTCATGAATGGTCTCATCTTCCTTCATCCTCAAGTTCTCAAACTTGGTGGTGAGAAGTTGAAGTCTTGACATCTTCACCTTTGATGTTCCTTCATGAGTAGTTTTGAGAGTGTCCCAAACATCCTTGGCTAGCTCACAGTGATGCACAAGCCTAAATATGTTCCTGTCAATGCCATTGAACAAGGCATTTAAGGCTTTGGAATTTCCAAGTGCTGACTCCTCTTTCTCCTTGCTCCACTCTTCTTCAGGCTTCATCACTTTTGCCCCATCCTTATTGTCTTTGACAGGGTGCTCCCATCCTTTGTTAGCTGCTTTCCAAGCCCTGCTATCAAGAGATTTCAAGAATGCTACCATTCTTGGCTTCCAGTAATCATAGTTGGATCCATCAAAAATAGGTGGTCGATTCACAGATCCTACATCTCTGTCCATGTTCCCAAATTTTGCAGTCCCTAGATCTCACCCAGTTATACAGGCAGGGTGCCTGCTCTGATACCAATTGAAATTCTGGGATCAGATATGTGATGTCGAACCATATGTTTAGACACTGATATCCTAAACAATAAATTAATGATCTAGTAAATTAAATAACACAGGAAATTGTTAACCCAGTTCAGTGTATCTCCACACTTACATCTGGGGGCTACCAAGCCAGGAAGGAAATCCAATATAAGTAATATTAATTATGGAGTTAAACCAATCAGTTTAATCCTTCACTTAATATCTACCCAAGGCAATTTCTATCTAAGACTCTACTTAGATATGAGTACCTACTCACTCCCCCTCAATCACACAGTGATCTTTAACTTAGAATGATTAATGAGCTAGTAAATTAAATAACACAGGAAATTGTTAACCCAGTTCAGTGTATCTCCACACTTACATCTGGGGGCTACTGTAAACACCCCAAATTTGCCCTCACCCATTCACACCATGGCTTGTGATCATTTCATATGCATAAACACAATCATATCATCTCATATCTCATTTTTGATTCTTTGCATAGATTCAAAGTCATCTGCACCTAGGGTTTGTGATCTGAGCAATCCAAGAGCTTCTTGAGCCACTCCAAAGGCCACCAATCACTTCAAAGGGGTCCATGTGTGTTCTTATATCATATTCCATCTTCTCAAAGTCAAAAATGCAAAAGAATCACAAGAACTAGGGTTTGAGTGGATGCAGAGCCAGGCTAGACTGCACAGTTGACCTAAAATTAGGGTTTTGGTTTCAGAGGCCATAACTCCAAATTCTTTGGTCATTCTTGTTTCCATTGGTCTCTATATGGTATAGGGAGTATGCATATCAATTTTCATGAAGAAATTCCATGGGGAAGCCATCTGATCAAGGGTTGACTTTCTGGACAAGTCAATGTAAAATCAGGGCATCTGAGGCCCCCAACAACCCAACCAATGGGTGATCTTCATCATTTTGAGTGTATATGATCTTTATTTGATCATGGAAGGAGTTTGAAGTTCACAAAAATCAAGAATTTGGAGTTTTTGCAAATGTTGACTTTTTGGACATAGTTGACTTTTCAAGAATGCTTCATTTTTAGGTCATTTTTCAAGCCTTGATTCTTGATCCAAAAATGATTCAAATGAAAAAACTTTGGTCATGAAAGTTGTAGATCACATCTTTCCCTTTTCAAAAAGTACAAGAACATGATCAAACTCTTCTTGGATCAAAAGTTATGGTGTGACAAAGTTGGCAAAAATCATTGATTTTCAAGGCATGCTTCAAGTGAGAATTTTGCAAAACCATGAACCAATGTCTTTTGTAACCTCTAGTTCATTTCAAACCATGACACAAACATTCTATAAGTCATAAAAATCAGAATTGAACCAAGAATGCTCATGTATTATGGCTTGTGGGATAAGGAAATCACATGTGAACCATAAAGCAACAACTTGCAAAACCATCATGAGGCTTCCCTACAACTTGCAACATTGGATGCTGACTTTGGCTAGCCTCTCACCTCATCTTGCTGCACCAGAACCATGCCTTGTACTAGCTATAGATCAAGCCATACTTTCCTTACACAAAATTTGACTTTTTGCAAAAGTAGACTTACCAATCAAAAAAGCACATGTCTTGTCATCTGACCAATGAGAGAGGTTTATGTGGACAAAGAGCAAGACATTTGATACATCTAGCAAGGCTGAAACACTTCATACCATCACATTCACAAAAACACTTCATTTTGCATATTCCTTCGAATCTGTCCCCACAGCATACAAACACAAAAACCATCTTCACCAATCATTTTGCCATGTTTCATTGAGTAGAAAGCAACAAGATTCAAGCCTGAAAGCAGCATGAACTGAGCTTCACCATTCCTCACCTTCAAAACCAGAACTCTTCGAATCCTTTTATCCAGCCATCAAACACATCATTTTTCTTCACCAACAAGTCAAGCACACCTAAAGGAGCAGGAATCCACCATTGGGATGGCCTGAAACCTCCTCATTCCTGACTGTGTTTTCTGCTACACCAGAGCTGTTTCTCTCGAATCAGCCATTCACAAGAGCTTTCAAGTCTTCCACTAGCATCAGGAGAGTCAAGGGAGACCATTTGCACGCAAGGAAAGCCCTGGAAGCTCAGTTTTGAAGCTTTCCAGCTCAGGTATGACCATGGGAACTTTTCTCTCAAAGCTTGATTTTTGAGTTACAAATTGATTATTCATGTCTTGCTGGTCATGGGGTTGGTTTCAGAATCAAAAATGAGTGAAAATTGAGCCTGTATGGTCCCTCTGAAATTTTGCCCGTGAATTTCATTTCTTTCGATTTGTTTGATTCATGATGAATAAATGATGTTTGAGCATGGATTCGTATCCTAGGATGTTAGAGGATCACTTAGGGTTGTTTAATTTGTGGAATAGATGCCTGAAACGTGTTCTAGGGTTTTTGTGTAGCCGGAGAAGATGACCGGAGCTTCTCTCCGGTCACCTGAATATGATTAGCCCTAAACTCAGGTCATTAAGGGCGTTTGAATGTGGAGCGTAGATCCCCCTTGACTTGTTGACTTCCCGCTAGCTTGGATGGCCCAGATTCATTCATTTGCCCTAATCTTGTTTAATTAGAATAATCATAATTAATTAAGTCAGAAGCCATCTGGACCCTCCACTAGCGCGCCAGTCAACGCATTTGAATCCAACCTCAATCTCCACCCTCCATTCTGATTACTTTACCATTTTCTTTATTTTTATTTCATTTCTTTCCCTTTTATTTGTTTAATTTATTTAAAATAGTAAAAATTGTCTAAAAATTATGAAACTTTTTCTCAAGAGTTTTAATAATTTTTATGACACAAAAATATTTTCATTTTATTTTTTATCATTAAAAAGTATTTTTAAATATTTAAAAGATTATTTTTAATTGATTAATGAAAATTAATTTATTAAAAATACTTTTAGGTATTTAAAAATCACAAAAAAATTCATGAAATGTTCTAAGACATTTAGAAACATTGTCCAACCTTCAAACCAAATTTCTTTTTTGATCTTGATGCATTTTGAGAATTTTCCATGGAATTAAATCATTTTTTGTGCATTATTTTGATCATAAGTTCAAAAAATCATTTCTGCCTATCTAGGAAGAGTTGGACATTGATTCTTCTTGCATTGCATTGTGTTTAGCATGTAGTTTATAGGATTAAATGGCCATGATTTGATTCCTCATTTTCAATTTGTTTGGCATTTCTTTTGTTTAGGAGCCCTAAAAACCCTAATAACTTAGAAAATTTATAACTTGAGATTGGTTAAGAGTTGAAACCTCTCCTTTGGACCTTGGTTTAGTATAGGGTTTAGGTTTCTTTGAGTGGTATTTTCCATTTTTTATCTTAGGGTTTGCTTCTGTTTTTGGTTTTTGTTTGATGTTTGGTTCATAAACCCTAATTTGGGCTTCCATTTGCATCCTTATTGCATTCTCTTGCATAACATGACTTGCCATGATATTTTATGCATCCATGTGATTCATTTGACATCATAAGACATATAGAAAGCATGTTTGATCATTGCATCTTGCATTTTCCATGTTGTTTGCCATGTATGTTTCATAACTTTTCATGTAAGTTCATGCTCCTTAACTTGCATCATTTGCATCCATGATCTTGTATGAACATCTCCATGCCTTGCCTCATGTTTGCAGCATCTCATAGCATCATTATCATCATCAACATGCCTCTGGTTTTGTTTCTCATCATATCACTTCATCTCATTTGGCATTGCATTGCATTTCTTTTCTAACATTTCAGGTGGTAAGTGATGCTGAGAAGTGAATTTGCCTTCACTTCTCATATCTTTTCTTTTCATCTCCCTTGCATCCATTGCTGCATTTTTGTTTGTGTTTGAGTTTGAGCTTGCTCATTCTTGTTCTTCTTACTTTCTTTCTTCAAGTGACTTGACTTCTTGAATGAAGCAAGTCACTTTGCTTCTCTTGATCCTTTCATCTGCTTCCTGGTGGTTCCATTGAAGATTTTTCTTGTTAACCTCACAAACCTTAGGAACAACCAAACATGACAATGATTAGGGTTTTGATTAGCCTCCCTACTTAGTTTTTACCTTTATGTCTCTTTTGAGTCTTCTCCTCTCATCTCATAATCAGGGACTAAACCCTAAAGGCTTTAAGGCTTTGTGATTAAGCTTATGCCTGCATCCTTCTCTTAGGATGGAGTGTATAACTTTAATCCTAAGTGTTAAATCCTTAATGTGTTTAAATCCTTTAATCAATCCATCTAATAATCATCAAGACATCACACTTGTAACTTGGGCCTTGCATTAGGGTTCTAATTCTTCCTTAATTGGTTAAGAAGGACTAACCCTAGTGTTAATGGACAAGTCCCCCTCAAGTTGTCTTACAAACCCTAAAAAACACTTCATCATCTTATCATTAAATAAAATCCACTTAATCAAAGGTTTGTTTTGTCATGAGTTTAATCCCTAATCATGGATTAAGTTGAGGAGCTTTCCTCAGCTTAAACACCCTCATCTATTATCCTTCTATTAGGATGGTGTAATGAGTCTGTTTAATCCTTGATTATGGCTTAACCTCATTACTTAACACTAAACAAAAACACCAAAAAACATCTAAATAATCACAAGTAGGTTAATGGTCTTGATTCTACATCAAAGGTGATTAAGTGTGAGAATCTGACTTCACACTTAAAGTACTCTCATTACCCCTAATCAGAGGGAAGATGTGATGAGTTTACTAAATCCATTGGTTTAGGGTTAAGCTCATTAACTTATGACAAACTTTCAAAAGCAATAAAAGACTGAAAACACAAAAACAAACAATAATCGTCTCCTTCGGGATTCTTTTCTCATCATCTTCACTCATAAACGAGAACTTGCTTCTTCCGTCTAATGCAAGACAGTTAGCATCTGTGCCAGACAGATCATACACTTGAGCATAGGCTAGTAAGCAGTTCACAAGTCAATTCACCTTTCAGTCTCTTTGGGTCGAACTACGGTGTTCTGACTTCCTCATTGCACGAGAGGATACGTAGGCATAACTTAACAGTTATCGAACAAAAGTCTCTGTATATTCCCCCTCTTCCAGCCTCATTCTTATAGCCTCATGATCTTGAGTATTTCACTCCTGTTCTTACACTAACACTTCACTGTATATATCACACTTCACATTTCTTTTACACTGACACATGTACATCCTTTTCCAACTCCTTTACACACAAATTGCACTGACACTACCCCTTTAAAACAAATCTTTTAAGCGTGGATCCCGTCGAATACGACGGACAATCTGGGTGCTAATACCTTCCCAGGTTGTAACCAACCCCCTTTCTCAGTCTCTCTGGTTCGCAACCGTCTTATCCATCTTTTTCTAGGTCTATGCAGCATTGCCTTTCCTCCGGGATAAAAATGCCTAGCTGGCGACTCTATTCATTTCCAGTGAGTTCACGGCTGTGTGTTCTCATTGTCCCTCTCGCCGACCGTTCGCGTCTGTACCCCTATTTGACCCTGTTTCATTTAGCGGGAGCGACAGCTTGGCGACTCTGCTGGGGAATCTTATACTGCAACCAGGGCTTCTGGTTCTTTTTGTGGGTTCCTCCTAGCGTTTGATTGATTTGTGTTTACTGGGGTGATATGTGCTTATTTGTGCTTGTATATTTGTACTTATTTTGCTTTATGTACAGTTTGCTTTACTGCTTTCTTCATTGCTTTTGCATTATATCATATTGTCATACTGTGCTGCTGGCTGGATCTGTTGTTTGTTTTGGTGGGTGGGTGATTCATTGAGAGTTAAGGTCCTATACCTGGGACCTGAGTGGCACCTAGGCTAGAGTGAATCATATTCTTTCCCATTCCATCTCGGTCTGGTGCGGGAATATGAAACACGGTTCAGATGTGGGTTTCTTCTTGAGAACTCTGTGTTGCAGATTTCCTGCAATGCTAGGGCTATCTGGGAAGCCTGCTAAGTCTGGATGACCTTTTAGTATTGACCTTCAGAAACTGAGGTGAATTAGAGGAGGAACTTTTATGGTTATTGTAAACACTGTACCTCCGGGTTAGAAGTGTTTACACTTCTCATAACTGATCCAAGTCTGAAGATCCTTGTTTTAGAACACCACCTGTGAGGGGGTTGGGCTGTCTACAGGTTTGCAGGTACCTTGGCCTCAGAACACCCTGTTACTTTGATTGTTTAAGAATACTCCAATTTGGGACAGTTCTTGTGATTCTAAAACCCTGGACATGTGGCTCTTTATTTGAGTCCCCTACCTTGGTTACGGGATTTATAGACCTCCATCTGGAATTCTTGGACACACTTGGACCTATATCAGAGTTTTGATCAGATCCAGCTCAGTCACAGACCCTTGCATTTCATTTGCATACATAATCATTGCATCATATTGACATTTGTTTATTTGTGTTTCAGGGTATCCACCTTCATTTGGTTTTGGTTTTGACCCCATCTTCAGTTTTGACTTGTCTTCATCAGCTATCTGCTTCAGTTATCACCTGCACCAGCCAGTCAGTGGCCCACTTCTTCAGTATTATCATCAGCACCTGTCTCTACCCAGTCTCAGCATCATGGCTCCTAAAAAGAGCAACATCACCTATCACTTCTTCCAGCCAGAGTTGTCAGACATCAGGAGGATTCAAACCCTGATCACTCCAGATCACATACCATTGTTCAGGGAAAGCTATGGAGATATACTTGATATGGTTATGGATCTGGACCCATCACAGAGAAGCCTGATCCACACCTGCATTCAGTTTTATGATCCCCCACTAAGATGTTTCACTTTCCAAGACTTTCAATTGGGCCCTCTTTTAGAAGAATACTCATCTTTGGTTGGTGTGCCTATCAGGGCTGGAATCCCTTTCAACCCTGAGATGGTCTTTCCTGCTAATGGAGAAGTAGCAAAGGCTTTGCATCTGGAACCTGTCCTGATTGAGCAGCATATGACTTCTAAAGCTGGGATCCTTGGTTTTCATCTGGATTTCTTAATCTCTCAAGCTACCCTGAAAGCTTCTCTAGGAGAGTGGAAAGCTGTTTGTGCTTTACTGGCCTTGAGCATATATGGAATTGTATTGTTTGCGGATGAGCCTCGATTCATTAGCAAGAATGCAATCCATCTTTTCATCTTGAAGAACCCAGTGCCAACTTTATTGGGGGATCTTTATTACTCAGTGCATCAGAGGAATGAAAAGCAGAGGGGAAGGTTAGTGAGGTGTTGTGCTCCATTGTTCCACACTTGGCTTCTCAGGCATCTACCCAGGACGGATGCATTTCTGAACCCTCATCAGCAGAGCAACTGGGCTAAAAGGCTCACTGTTCTAACTTCAGCAGATATCAGATGGTGCACTCAGAGCACCAAAGGCAGGGATATCATCACCAGCTGTGGGAATTTTCCCAATGTGCCCCTAATAGGAGTTAAGGGCAGTATTAATTACAACCCTCTGCTGTTCAGAAGGCAACTGGGCTATGCACTGGTCCATACTCCTAAGGCACAGGACTTGGTGGAGACTCTCTATTGTGAGAACAAGATTAATCTGACTGTTGTTAGACAGGCTGCTTGGGCCTGGGATAATGTTCAAACCAAGGGAGTGACTATTCTGGGGAAGTGTAATAATGTGGCATCAGCACAATATTATGAGTGGTCCCGTACCAGGGCCCAATTCTCTGGAATGCCCTTTACCATAGAAGACATGCCTGAGTCATCTTCAGCACCACCCCCTGCCACTATCAGTATGGAAGAGTATGAGGGTTTGAAGGAAAGAAATGAGAAGTTAACTCAAGCTTTGCAGAAGACCCTCCGGGAGAGGAGTGAGGGTATAAGGGAGATTGAGAGGTTGGAGAAGATGAGAGTAGAGCATCTGACTAAGATTGAGAAGTCTGGGGATTATATCAAAAAGTCTAAGGCTGGAGAACAAATTCTGAAGAATGCTTGCAAGGAAGCCCAGTTCCAAAGAGCAAGGACAGACTTGTATCTGAAGGAGAGTCAAGCCCGGTGGGTCAGGATCACCGAGGCTCGTACCCTGGAAGACAAGAGAGTTCAAGACAAGATGGAGCAACTTGAAGATAATGCAAAAGAACAACAAGAAGCCCTGGCAGCAGCCCAGAGGGAGATATCAGAGCTAAAGATCAAAGCAGGGGTGAAGAGGTCCAAAGAACAAACTCAGCACAAGAAGTTAACAGCAGCTGTTACGACCCGGAATCTCCTCATCAGGAATCTCACGGAACGTCCGGCTGATCCTGTGACCGAAGCACTTCTCAAGGAAGTTCGTGAGGATGAGTTTGGTCTTGGTGTTTGACCATTTGTTTGTTGTTGCTTTCTTTCCGTGTACTTTTATTTTCTTGTAATGTATTTTGACCCCTTAGAAGGCTTGTGTTGTAAAATGAACAAGTTGTATTATTTCACCTTCTGTAATATATTTGTGTTAGTTTGCTTTATCTGAGTTTTTCTTCAAGCAACAACAACAACATCTTCAAGGGTCTGGAAGGGTCAAAACTGAATGCCAAACCGGATACCTTGAGAGCAAATAAGCATAACTGCATTGCATGCTAACCCTTTGTTTGTTTTGTAGGTTTTGATTATTTGTTGCTAACCTCTGTTGTGATGCCTCAGGAACTATTGCTAGGCGCCGGGTATTTCCCCTCAACCGTCCGCACCGTTATCCAACCCGAAACAACCTTCCGGGAATTCAGATGGATCAGATGCAGCAGGACCTTACTGAGGTCAGAAATCAAATGGCAAATGAAAGGCTAGAAATGAGGAATCAAATGACTCAGTTTATGGAAGTTATGAACAACATGGCTCAGAGCCAGGAAAGACTGAGGGCCATGGTGGAGAGGCAAAATCAAGAGGATCCACACATAGGGACTGCCGGCACCAGTAACAATGAAAGGGTACAACCTCATGTTAACCCCCCTGTGTTTGGCCCACATCTGCATCCCGAGATCAACATTCCTGCAAATGTTCAAGGAACCGCCACTGCAGCCAGGGTACTTCAAGAAGACCCCCAAGAGGACCAATTCACAGTAATGGGTGCTGGGGAGGAAGCTTATGATAGGAGGTTGGAAGAGATAGCTGAGAAGTTAAGATCCCTAGAGTCTCAAAACTCTTTGGGTTTTGATGTGATGGATATGGGCTTGGTAGACGGGGTCAGGATCCCCCATAAGTTCAAACCTCCTTGTTTCGAAAAGTATAATGGGACTTCATGCCCCCGGACTCATTTACAATCATTTCTGGGAAGGCTGAAGGCCTATACTATGGATGAGAAGCTCTGGATGTTCTATTTCGAAGACAGCTTGACAGGGGCCTCAAGAGAATGGTACTCTCACCTAACAAGGGCAACTATTAGATGCTGGAAGGACCTGGCAGAGGCCTTCATCAGACAGTATCAGTACAATTTAGATATGGCACCCAACAGGACCCTCCTGATGGGAATGTCACAGTCTTCAAGGGAGAGTTTCCGAGAATATGCCCAAAGATGGAGGCAATTGGCTGCTGCCGTTCAACCACCTATGTCTGAAAGGGAAATGGCAGATATGTTCATGAACACCCTTCAGGGAACATATATTGACAGGTTGGCTGCTTTCTCTTCCACTAGCTTCGCAGATGTTGTCATAGCTGGGGAGAGAATTGAAAGCCTGTTAAAAATGGGCAAGATTTCTGATAATGGTGCCAGCTCGTCCAGTAGTACAAGAAAGCCTTTTGCAGGCCCAAGAAGAACTGGCGAGACCAATGCCATCCACACCAACAGGGGTAGGCCCCAATATGTTCAAAGGTCAATAGCAGCAGTCACCATTCCTGCTCCAGCTCATCCTCAGCCAGTCTATCAACCTCCGCAACAAAACTATCAACAACAACCTCAGTACCATCAGCAAAATCAGTATCCTCCAAGGAATTACAACAACAGCAACACCAACAACAACAGTCAACAAAGGCCATTCCAACAGAGGCCATCTCAAGCTAATAGGGTGATCGATCCGATCCCTATGCCATATGCTACCCTGCTGCCACAACTCCTGAAACTCAACCTAGTTGAGCTAAGGACGCTGGCACCTCCAGATCCCAACAGTTTACCCAGGAACTATGACTCCAATGCTAGGTGTGCTTTTCATTCAAACGCACCCGGCCACAGTACAGAAAAGTGCAGAGCTCTGCATATGAAGGTACAAGACCTGGTAGACTCCAAGGCTCTGAATTTCGCACCACCACCCAATGTAAATAAAAACCCAATGCCGAACCACGGTGGTCCTAGAATTAACGCTATTGAAGAAGACAAGCCGTCTTATTTAATAACCAGTGTGGGACAGATCAGGACACCGCTGGTGGAAATCAAAGCTCAGCTCTTGGAATGTCAAATGTTCCCGGGGTGTGAGTTAGGTTGTGCTTACTGCAATATCTCTGTAAATGGGTGCGATAATTTGAGGAATGGCATAGACAGCCTTATTCAGAGTGGCCAGCTTCAGATCACTACATCATTTCCAACAAATCCAGCAATCTCATCAGCAGCGGTTTCAGAACCTCCTACAACTGCAACAACCATTGTTCCTGACAATTCTTCGGTTTCATCAACAAGTACTTCATCCATTATCTCAACTGATCAGTTTTCAACAAATTTTCCTGCTACAACTTCAGCTTCACTCCATTTTGAGACTCCTACAACGACAACATCCATTCTTCCGCCAATATCTCCTACAACTCCAGCAACAAATCATGAAGATGTCTCTACTGTCACAATATTTTATGATCCTGAAAACAACTCTGCCTACCATTCAGAAGGTGCTGCTCCCATCAGAGCACCAGTTACAATCTTTTATGATCCACAAACAATTACAGTCTCTTCAGCAGCAGCAATCAGTCCAGTCACTGTCACGGTGCCTGGACCAGTACCTTATGAAAGCAATAGGGCCATCCCTTGGCACTATGGCTCCGACGTGTACTGCGAAGGAGAAAGAATCACTCTTGAAACATCAACACCTGCACCACAAGTAGATAATGTGGGGGGAGGCGGAGGCTTCACTCGAAGCGGACGTCTCTTTGCCCCACCGATTCAAAGACCTACTGCCGAAGCAGAAGCTGCTGCCAAGGCAAAAGGAAAGAGCCCGGTGCAGGAAGATCAAGCTGTCAGGGAAGCTTTGAAGACACCATTCGATCAAGAGGTTGATGAGTTCATGCGAATCATCAAAAAGAGTGATTATAAAATAGTGGATCAGCTTCATCAGACGCCTTCCAAGATCTCAATCCTATCATTGCTCATGTGCTCCGAAGCCCATCGGAATGCACTACTCAAAGTCTTGCACGCAGCTTACGTGCCTGAAGAGATCACTGTCAATCAGCTGGAAGCAGTAGTGGGAAATGTTAATGCTAGTCACGGACTAGGGTTCACCAATACTGATTTGACAACGGAAGGCCGCAACCATAACAAAGCCTTGCACATAACCATGGAATGCAAAGGTGCTGTCCTTTCTCATGTGCTGGTGGACACGGGGTCATCCCTTAATGTCTTACCCAAAAAGGCTCTGGTGAAGCTAGAATATGATGGACTGGCATTGAGACCCAGCAACCTGGTGGTAAGAGCTTTTGATGGCTCAAAGAGATCGGTTCTGGGAGAGATTGAGCTGCCCGTAACGATTGGCCCGCAGACTTTCACAACTATCTTCTACGTGATGGATATACAGCCCGCCTACAGCTGTTTATTGGGTAGGCCATGGATTCACGCCGCCGGCGCCGTGACCTCCACCCTTCACCAGAAGTTAAAATATGAGTGGGAGGGTCAGATCGTTACAATCTGCGGAGAGGAGGACATTTTTGTCAGCCACCTGGCCACCTATAAGTACATTGAAATGGATGGGGAGATCCAGGAAACAATGAGCCAGGGGTTTGAAGCTTTGAATGTGAATGAGGCATCTGCTGTATCTGGTACTCCAATGTCATCATATCAACAAGCCCGGAAGGTTGTTGAGGAAGGAACTGCCCGAGGCTGGGGCAAGCTACTACCGGTGGAGAAGAAAGAAGACAGATTTGGGTTGGGTTACAAACCAACTCAACAAGATCAAGCAGCGGCTGCGAAAGAGCCCAACTTTGTGAGTGGGGGGATGCTTACCCCTGATGCTATCAACTGTCTGGAAGACGAGCTGGAAGAGGAACGCAACCTGGAAAGCTGGATTCGTCCAAAGATCCCGGGGAGCAGTATCTCGAACTGGTCTTCCCAGGAAATTATAAGAGTTACTCATGCAGAGTAATTATTATTTCCTGTATTTTTATAAGCATGCATCAAAGTCTTGCGTCTTGCCCAAGATGACAAGACTCATTTTGTAATCGGGCCATCTGTACTTTTTGTGCAAACAAGATTAATTAATGAAATATCAGACATCTTTTTGCAAACAAGTCTTTTTCTTTTCTGCTCACTGTTTTTTCCATTTTTCTTTTTGTACAAAAAATAAATGGCGGTGTTTTCAAAATGACAACTTCATTTCACTTTTCTAAATAAAGATTAAAATCAAGTCACTAAAATGAACAAACTTAACCCTTGCAGAGAGTGCCTTCCAGACAGCACCGACAACAGCACGGCTATGACTTCGTATGACTTTGACAATCCAATCAATCAAGCTGATGAAGGGGTTGAAGAAGAATATGAGCTTCCTGAAGAGCTAGCCAGGTTGTTAAGACAAGAGGAAAAGGTTATTACTCCTCACCAGGAGGAGGTCGAAGTGATCAATCTTAGTACAGATGAAGACGTGAAAGAAGTTAGAATCGGGGCCTGCCTGCAAGACTCAGTGAAGAGACAACTGATAGACCTGCTTCAAGAGTATGTAGATGTGTTTGCTTGGTCTTACCAAGATATGCCAGGGTTGGATACCGACATTGTTGTGCACAAGCTACCTCTGAGATAAGAATGCCCACCGGTCAAACAGAAACTGCGCCGTACTCGCCCAGACATGGCTATGAAAATCAAGGAAGAGGTACAAAAGCAGTGGGACGCCGGGTTCCTCGCTGTAACTAGCTATCCGCCATGGGTTGCTAACATAGTACCTGTGCCTAAGAAAGACGGCAAAGTAAGAATGTGTGTTAACTACCGGGATCTGAACAGAGCCAGCCCAAAAGATGACTTCCCATTACCTCACATTGATGTATTGGTGGATAATACGGCTCAGTTCTCGGTATTCTCCTTCATGGACGGATTTTCAGGGTACAATCAGATTAAGATGTCACCTGAAGACATGGAGAAGACAACATTCATCACACCTTGGGGCACGTTCTGTTACAAAGTGATGCCATTTGGGCTCAAGAATGCTGGTGCAACATATCAACGGGCTATGGTGACACTATTCCACGATATGATTCATAAAGAAATAGAATGTTATGTGGATGATATGATCGCCAAGTCCCTTACAGAGGAAGATCACCTGGTGAATCTGCTCAAGTTATTCAAGCGTCTGAGGAAGTACCAACTGAAGTTGAACCCCAACAAATGCACATTCGGGGTGCGATCCGGTAAGCTGCTGGGCTTTATTGTGAGCGAGAAAGGGATTGAAGTTGACCCTGATAAAGTCAAAGCTATTCAAGAGATGCCTGCACCGAGGACTGAGAAAGAAGTTCGAGGGTTCTTAGGTCGATTGAATTACATTTCGCGGTTCATATCTCACCTAACGGCAACCTGCGAACCTTTGTTCAAGCTGTTAAGAAAAGAACAAACGGTCAGGTGGAACGAAGATTTCCAGAAGGCTTTTGACAAGATCAAGGAGTATCTGCAAGAACCTCCAATTCTTATGCCTCCAGTTGAAGGAAGACCTCTAATCATGTACTTGACAGTATTAGAAGAATCAATGGGGTGTGTGCTGGGCCAACATGACGAGTCTGGTCGAAAAGAGTACGCAATATACTACCTAAGCAAAAAGTTTACCGACTGTGAACAACGTTATTCACTGCTCGAGAAAACTTGTTGTGCTTTAGCGTGGGCTGCTCGCCGACTAAGGCAGTATATGTTGACCCACACTACTTTGTTGATCTCAAAGATGGACCCGGTCAAGTACATATTTGAGAAGCCAGCTCTTACCGGACGGGTTGCAAGATGGCAAATGATTCTTACAGAATATGACATCCAGTACACTTCTCAGAAAGCCATCAAGGGCAGTGTATTGTCTGAATATCTTGCTGAGCAACCCATTGATGATTACCAGCCTATGAGGTTTGACTTCCCTGATGAAGACATCATGTTCATTAAAGCAAGAGATCATGAAGAGCCTATTCACACTGAAGGGCCTGACCCGGAAGAAGAATGGACTATGATGTTTGATGGGGCTGTTAATATGAATGGTCGTGGCGTTGGTGCAGTACTCATTACACCTAAGGGAGTTCACATGCCTTTCTCGGCAAAACTCACTTTCAACTGCACTAACAACGAAGCTGAATACGAAGCTTGCATCATGGGTCTTGAGGAAGCCATTGACCTCAGGATCAAGACATTGACCGTATTCGGAGATTCAGCTTTAGTAATCAATCAAACCAACGGAAAATGGTACACACACCAAGATCATCTGATACCTTACAGGGATTATACAAGAAGGTTACTGACTTTCTTTACAACAGTCAAGCTTGAGTATATCCCTCGAGACGAGAATCAGTTTGCAGATGCTCTTGCTACCATTTCATCCATGATCAAAGTTCAAGCTACCAACTTTGTACCTCAAATTTCAGTGTCCAGACTGGAAAGACCAGCATATGTATTTGCAGTGGAAGTTGTCAAAGATGATAAGCCTTGGTTCCATGACATTAAATGCTTCTTGGAGGATCAAACATACCCACTTGGGGCATCTTCCAATGATAAGAAGACTTTGAGAAGGCTTGCTGGAAGTTTCTTTCTGAACACTGATGGGTCTTTGTACAAAAGGAACTTTGATATGGTACTCCTCAGATGTGTTGACAAGACGGAAGCAGATTTATTGATGCATGAAGTGCATGAAGGTTCCTTTGGTACTCATGCCGGAGGGCATGCTATGGCTAAAAAGTTGTTAAGATCAGGCTATTACTGGATCACAATGGATGCAGACTGTTGTGCCTATGCCAGGAAATGTCATAAATGCCAGATCTACGCAGATAAGGTGCATGTGCCCCCCAATCCTTTGAACATCATGTCTTCGCCATGGCCCTTTGCCATGTGGGGCATTGATATGATTGGCAAGATTGAGCCGACTGCTTCGAACGGCCACAGATTCATCCTGGTTGCCATTGACTATTTCACCAAGTGGGTTGAAGCAGCCTCATATGCAAACGTCACAAGACAAGTGGTAGCCAGATTTCTGAAGAGAGATATCATCTGTCGGTATGGAGTGCCCGAGCGAATCATTACTGATAATGGTTCCAACTTGAATAACAAAATGATGGCAGAGCTGTGCCGGGACTTCAAGATCCAACATCACAACTCTTCTCCTTACAGGCCAAAGATGAATGGCGCTGTTGAGGCAGCTAACAAGAATATCAAGAAGATTGTGCAGAAGATGGTAGTCACCTACAAAGACTGGCACGAAATGCTACCATTTGCCTTGCATGGGTACCGCACATCAATTAGGACATCCACTGGGGCAACGCCGTATCAACTTGTGTATGGTATGGAAGCAGTCCTACCTGTTGAAGTTGAATTACCCTCCCTACGGGTACTGATGGATGTCAAACTGAGTGAAGCAGAATGGGTTAGGGCCCGATACGAGCAGCTGAGTTTGATCGAAGAGAAGAGATTGGCTGCAATTTGTCACGGGCAGTTATATCAGAAGAGAATGAAGAAAGCCTTCGATCAGAAAGTCAGGCACCGAGAGTACCAAGTAGGAGATCTTGTGTTGAAAAGAATCCTCCCTCCTCATACAGACCACAGGGGCAAATGGACTCCAAATTATGAAGGACCATTCGTGGTAAAGAAAGTTTTCTCTGGTGGAGCACTGATGCTCAGCACCATGGATGGTGAAGATTTCCCATCCCCTGTGAATTCAGATGCAGTTAAAAAATACTTCGCATAAAATGACCCGCTGGACACAAAAACAGAATGTAAGTCCAGGCAAAAATAGGGCATCCCGGCGAGTCAAAAACAGAATAAAAGACTCGGGCAAAAATAAGGGAAATAAATGAAAAGATGTACACCCGCTGAGCTGAAAAGCCGCATTGGACAGCTCAGGCAGAAATGGGTATCCCGATGGATTGAAAACCCGAAAGGGTGATCCATGCAAAATAAGGGAATAAGCGAACAACTGCATTCTGAATTCGTCTGTATTGTCAGCAACCTGGTTAAAACTCCAAAGGATCAAGCTTCAGTCAGAATCAACTTTCTCCAGAAAGCAAGACGAGAAGAAAGTCAAAAGTCATACGAATCATAGCAGAAGAGGAAGCTCTTTAAAGCGTCATCAGCATCGCCAGCACTTTGTTTCTCAATTTGTAACAATCTCCTCATTTCAGGAGATATGTTTCTTTGACTGTATCTTGCCAGTTCAGGGCACATGAATTAATAAAATCAGATTTTTCAGTCATGTTTCGTTTTGTATATTTTTATTTGCAAAGAATGTCTGATGTCTCTAAGAAAAAAAAACTAATTGCATGAGTACAGATGCTTTTCTCTAAGAAAATAAAAACACATGTTTACAGGGAATATACTTACTCTCGAAAGTACTTAACTCCTATGACGGAATCCAGTAAAGGATACCTCGGGACCATTTGTGCGTTTCCTTATCTTTGCAGGATTGCAGGTATGCAGGACGCAACTTGGGGCATGCAAGCTACATCTCCGCAAGCTGGCAAATCAACAAATAATCTCAGCATCTGAAATGCTCTATTCCCAGCCGAGTTGCCTCTCATTATTCTCCCCAGCTGAGTTACCGACAATTCTCCCCAGCCGTAGTACCAATCATTCTTCCTCAGCAAAATACAGGAATCAGGGAATCATCGCCCCACGAGATCCTCAGCCTCTATCCAGAAGAGCAACGCACGAAGAAGTCACAACAGAGTACAGAAGGCTTCCACAAACCCCAGCTGGGTCCCATATTACAAGGATATGTCAATCAGTGACCCATATCCCCAAGTGGATACATATCTCCAGGTCTATCAATGGTCTCATCCCCAGCTGGGAGGTCCGTTTTAAACAGATCAGCCAGAGATCTTCGCGGCAACGGGATCCGAATCCCGGTTTGATACCTCTGCATAATCACGGCATTTGCATCATATTATCCCTTCAGAGCGTAGCATTCCGTCTAATACGGAGCATTACGGCAAAAATCAAACGCATAGCATAATCATGAGCCATGTTCTGAATTAACACTTGTGAATAATAACCGTTCATCATCATTGTACAAAAATCCCCACCAGAATCCCAGCAAAAAGCAGTTGCCTCTCAAGTCAACAAACACCAGTATATATTTCCTTTTGATACCCGTCCGTGTCATCACTCCCCAGTAAAGTCGCCTGAACGCTCTTTACAAACAAATCACCCGTATCACGGATACTTCATGACACCCGTCCGTGTCATATCACCCGCAGAAAGCCAAAGACATCCTCTTTGCATTCCCATATACCTATATATACATTTTCTTGACACTCGTCCGTGTCATATCCCCAGCGCAGTCGCTTACACTTTTACGACCCGTATACTTGTTGATATTATACTTTTCTCCTTTTGACACTCGTCTGTGTCACTCTCCCCAGCAGCTAAACACTTATCTATACACCACTCGCTCTTATACAGATACTCGTCCGTATCTTGTATATGCCAGTTATATCCCCACAGATTCGACAGTAGTCCTTGTTCTTTGTTAACCAGTTGGTACTCATCCGTACCATCATCTCAGAACATTGCGTCTAATGTTTGTTTCTACATGATACTCGTCCGTATCATAGTCTTAAGGATGCTCGTCCGCATCTTTAATCCATACACTGTGTCAAACACTTCTGTCTTTTTGAATATAGACACTCGTCCGTGTCTACTATTCCCCAGAAGAGTCCCTTCAGATACAACACTCGTCCGTGTTCTTTGTTAACCAGATGGTACTCGTCCGTATCATCATCTCTGAACACGCGTCAGTATTTGTTTCTACATGATACTCGTCCGTATCATAGTCATAGGGATGCTCGTCCGCATCTTTGATCTAAACACAACATCTAAACGCTTACACTTTCCTTTCTTGGTTGTGAACGCTCGTCCGTGTTCACTATATCCCCAGTAGATCACCAACAAAGCATTTTCCTTTATCTGACACTCGTCCTGTGTCATGATAACCCTGAGAGCAGCCGTACCCTGCTGAGTGGTCGTCCTCCACTTCTTGATGGTCGTCCTCCATCATGCTCGTCCGATGGCCGTCCCCATCGTTGATCTTTTTAGCAGCCGTCCCCTGCTAGGTGGTCGTCCTCCACCTTTTGATGATCGTCCTTCATCATTTTATCCAATGGCCGTCCCCATTGTTGATTTTGGTTATCTGGCATTCGTCCTATGTCATGAGAAACCTTGAGAGCAGCCGTACCCTGCTGAGTGGTCGTCCTCCACTTTTTGATGGTCGTCCTCCATCATGCTCGTCCGATGGCTGTCCCCATCGTTGACCTTTTCTATCCGGCATTCGTCCTATGTCGCGATATTTTCGGCAACAGTACCCTGCCAGGTGGTCGTCCTCCACCTTAGATGACCGTCCCTCATCTTACCCCCAACAGAGCAGCCGTCCCCTGTTAGGTGATCGTCCTTCACCTTTGATGACCGTACCTCATCATCTTTTTATTTCATTTATTCTTTAACCCGATGGCCGTCCCCGTCGTGGTCCCTTTTCCTTTTTAGCCCGATGGCCGTCCCCATCGTTGGTTACTTTGCTTTATGAACTTGATGGCCGTCCCCGTCATGTTTCATTAATCCCCAGAGAATTTTACAGCTTTATCTTGATGGCCGTCCCCATCATGATTTTATTTTCCCCAGCTAGTCGGCCGTCCCCGTCTTGGCTTTACCTCTCATCCCCAGCATGTCGGCCGTCCCCGTCATTGCTATTTACCCAGCAGTCGTCCTCTGCTCGACGGTCGTCCTCCGTCGCCCACATTTTACAATATATTTTATTTTCCTTTTACAATCTATATCCTTTTTCTTCTTCATCCTGTGAGTGCAAATTTTGGACTGTCTTTGGTTTTCAACCACAAGTTATCTTGTTTGTCTGTTAAGCCGTTGCTTACATCCTGCACAGCTAACTCATGTTTGAATAGGGGCAGCTGTAAACACCCCAAATTTGCCCTCACCCATTCACACCATGGCTTGTGATCATTTCATATGCATAAACACAATCATATCATCTCATATCTCATTTTTGATTCTTTGCATAGATTCAAAGTCATCTGCACCTAGGGTTTGTGATCTGAGCAATCCAAGAGCTTCTTGAGCCACTCCAAAGGCCACCAATCACTTCAAAGGGGTCCATGTGTGTTCTTATATCATATTCCATCTTCTCAAAGTCAAAAATGCAAAAGAATCACAAGAACTAGGGTTTGAGTGGATGCAGAGCCAGGCTAGACTGCACAGTTGACCTAAAATTAGGGTTTTGATTTCAGAGGCCATAACTCCAAATTCTTTGGTCATTCTTGTTTCCATTGGTCTCTATATGGTATAGGGAGTATGCATATCAATTTTCATGAAGAAATTCCATGGGGAAGCCATCTGATCAAGGGTTGACTTTCTGGACAAGTCAATGTAAAATCAGGGCATCTGAGGCCCCCAACAACCCAACCAATGGGTGATCTTCATCATTTTGAGTGTATATGATCTTTATTTGATCATGGAAGGAGTTTTAAGTTCACAAAAATCAAGAATTTGGAGTTTTTGCAAATGTTGACTTTTTGGACATAGTTGACTTTTCAAGAATGCTTCATTTTTAGGTCATTTTTCAAGCCTTGATTCTTGATCCAAAAATGCTTCAAATGAAAAAACTTTGGTCATGAAAGTTGTAGATCACATCTTTCCCTTTTCAAAAAGTACAAGAACATGATCAAACTCTTCTTGGATCAAAAGTTATGGTGTGACAAAGTTGGCAAAAATCATTGATTTTCAAGGCATGCTTCAAGTGAGAATTTTGCAAAACCATGAACCAATGTCTTTTGTAACCTCTAGTTCATTTCAAACCATGACACAAACATTCTATAAGTCATAAAAATCAGAATTGAACCAAGAATGCTCATGTATTATGGCTTGTGGGATAAGGAAATCACATGTGAACCATAAAGCAACAACTTGCAAAACCATCATGAGGCTTCCCTACAACTTGCAACATTGGATGCTGACTTTGGCTAGCCTCTCACCTCATCTTGCTGCACCAGAACCATGCCTTGTACTAGCTATAGATCAAGCCATACTTTCCTTACACAAAATTTGACTTTTTGCAAAAGTAGACTTACCAATCAAAAAAGCACATGTCTTGTCATCTGACCAATGAGAGAGGTTTATGTGGACAAAGAGCAAGACATTTGATACATCTAGCAAGGCTGAAACACTTCATACCATCACATTCACAAAAACACTTCATTTTGCATATTCCTTCGAATCTGTCCCCACAGCATACAAACACAAAAACCATCTTCACCAATCATCTTGCCATGTTTCATTGAGTAGAAAGCAACAAGATTCAAGCCTGAAAGCAGCATGAACTGAGCTTCACCATTCCTCACCTTCAAAACCAGAACTCTTCGAATCCTTTTATCCAGCCATCAAACACATCATTTTTCTTCACCAACAAGTCAAGCACACCTAAAGGAGCAGGAATCCACCATTGGGATGGCCTGAAACCTCCTCATTCCTGACTGTGTTTTCTGCTACACCAGAGCTGTTTCTCTCGAATCAGCCATTCACAAGAGCTTTCAAGTCTTCCACTAGCATCAGGAGAGTCAAGGGAGACCATTTGCACGCAAGGAAAGCCCTGGAAGCTCAGTTTTGAAGCTTTCCAGCTCAGGTATGACCATGGGAACTTTTCTCTCAAAGCTTGATTTTTGAGTTACAAATTGATTATTCATGTCTTGCTGGTCATGGGGTTGGTTTCAGAATCAAAAATGAGTGAAAATTGAGCCTGTATGGTCCCTCTGAAATTTTGCCCGTGAATTTCATTTCTTTCGATTTGTTTGATTCATGATGAATAAATGATGTTTGAGCATGGATTCGTATCCTAGGATGTTAGAGGATCACTTAGGGTTGTTTAATTTGTGGAATAGATGCCTGAAACGTGTTCTAGGGTTTTTGTGTAGCCGGAGAAGATGACCGGAGCTTCTCTCCGGTCACCTGAATATGATTAGCCCTAAACTCAGGTCATTAAGGGCGTTTGAATGTGGAGCGTAGATCCCCCTTGACTTGTTGACTTCCCGCTAGCTTGGATGGCCCAGATTCATTCATTTGCCCTAATCTTGTTTAATTAGAATAATCATAATTAATTAAGTCAGAAGCCATCTGGACCCTCCACTAGCGCGCCAGTCAACGCATTTGAATCCAACCTCAATCTCCACCCTCCATTCTGATTACTTTACCATTTTCTTTATTTTTATTTCATTTCTTTTCCTTTTATTTGTTTAATTTATTTAAAATAGTAAAAATTGTCTAAAAATTATGAAACTTTTTCTCAAGAGTTTTAATAATTTTTATGACACAAAAATATTTTCATTTTATTTTTTATCATTAAAAAAGTATTTTTAAATATTTAAAAGATTATTTTTAATTGATTAATGAAAATTAATTTATTAAAAATACTTTTAGGTATTTAAAAATCACAAAAAAATTCATGAAATGTTCTAAGACATTTAGAAACATTGTCCAACCTTCAAACCAAATTTCTTTTTTGATCTTGATGCATTTTGAGAATTTTCCATGGAATTAAATCATTTTTTGTGCATTATTTTGATCATAAGTTCAAAAAATCATTTCTGCCTATCTAGGAAGAGTTGGACATTGATTCTTCTTGCATTGCATTGTGTTTAGCATGTAGTTTATAGGATTAAATGGCCATGATTTGATTCCTCATTTTCAATTTGTTTGGCATTTCTTTTGTTTAGGAGCCCTAAAAACCCTAATAACTTAGAAAATTCATAACTTGAGATTGGTTAAGAGTTGAGACCTCTCCTTTGGACCTTGGTTTAGTATAGGGTTAAGGTTTCTTTGAGTGGTATTTTCCATTTTTTATCTTAGGGTTTGCTTCTGTTTTTAGTTTTTGTTTGATGTTTGGTTCATAAACCCTAATTTGGGCTTCCATTTGCATCCTTATTGCATTCTCTTGCATAACATGACTTGCCATGATATTTTATGCATCCATGTGATTCATTTGACATCATAAGACATATAGAAAGCATGTTTGATCATTGCATCTTGCATTTGCCATGTTGTTTGCCATGTATGTTTCATAACTTTTCATGTAAGTTCATGCTCCTTAACTTGCATCATTTGCATCCATGATCTTGTATGAACATCTCCATGCCTTGCCTCATGTTTGCAGCATCTCATAGCATCATTATCATCATCAACATGCCTCTGGTTTTGTTTCTCATCATATCACTTCATCTCATTTGGCATTGCATTGCATTTCTTTTCTAACATTTCAGGTGGTAAGTGATGCTGAGAAGTGAATTTGCCTTCACTTCTCATATCTTTTCTTTTCATCTCCCTTGCATCCATTGCTGCATTTTTGTTTGTGTTTGAGTTTGAGCTTTCTCATTCTTGTTCTTCTTACTTTCTTTCTTCAAGTGACTTGACTTCTTGAATGAAGCAAGTCACTTTGCTTCTCTTGATCCTTTCATCTGCTTCCTGGTGGTTCCATTGAAGATTTTTCTTGTTAACCTCACAAACCTTAGGAACAACCAAACATGACAATGATTAGGGTTTTGATTAGCCTCCCTACTTAGTTTTTACCTTTATGTCTCTTTTGAGTCTTCTCCTCTCATCTCATAATCAGGGACTAAACCCTAAAGGCTTTAAGGCTTTGTGATTAAGCTTATGCCTGCATCCTTCTCTTAGGATGGAGTGTATAACTTTAATCCTAAATGTTAAATCCTTAATGTGTTTAAATCCTTTAATCAATCCATCTAATAATCATCAAGACATCACACTTGTAACTTGGGCCTTGCATTAGGGTTCTAATTCTTCCTTAATTGGTTAAGAAGGACTAACCCTAGTGTTAATGGACAAGTCCCCCTCAAGTTGTCTTACAAACCCTAAAAAACACTTCATCATCTTATCATTAAATAAAATCCACTTAATCAAAGGTTTGTTTTGTCATGAGTTTAATCCCTAATCATGGATTAAGTTGAGGAGCTTTCCTCAGCTTAAACACCCTCATCTATTATCCTTCTATTAGGATGGTGTAATGAGTCTGTTTAATCCTTGATTATGGCTTAACCTCATTACTTAACACTAAACAAAAACACCAAAAAACATCTAAATAATCACAAGTAGGTTAATGGTCTTGATTCTACATCAAAGGTGATTAAGTGTGAGAATCTGACTTCACACTTAAAGTACTCTCATTACCCCTAATCAGAGGGAAGATGTGATGAGTTTACTAAATCCATTGGTTTAGGGTTAAGCTCATTAACTTATGACAAACTTTCAAAAGCAATAAAAGACTGAAAACACAAAAACAAACAATAATCGTCTCCTTCGGGATTCTTTTCTCATCATCTTCACTCATAAACGAGAACTTGCTTCTTCCGTCTAATGCAAGACAGTTAGCATCTGTGCCAGACAGATCATACACTTGAGCATAGGCTAGTAAGCAGTTCACAAGTCAATTCACCTTTCAGTCTCTTTGGGTCGAACTACGGTGTTCTGACTTCCTCATTGCACGAGAGGATACGTAGGCATAACTTAACAGTTATCGAACAAAAGTCTCTGTATATTCCCCCTCTTCCAGCCTCATTCTTATAGCCTCATGATCTTGAGTATTTCACTCCTGTTCTTACACTGACACTTCACTGTATATATCACACTTCACATTTCTTTTACACTGACACCTGTACATCCTTTTCCAACTCCTTTACACACAAATTGCACTAACACTACCCCTTTAAAACAAATCTTTTAAGCGTGGATCCCGTCGAATACGACGGACAATCTGGGTGCTAATACCTTCCCAGGTTGTAACCAACCCCCTTTCTCAGTCTCTCTGGTTCGCAACCGTCTTATCCATCTTTTTCTAGGTCTATGCAGCATTGCCTTTCCTCCGGGATAAAAATGCCTAGCTGGCGACTCTATTCATTTCCAGTGAGTTCACGGCTGTGTGTTCTCATTGTCCCTCTCGCCGACCGTTCGCGTCTGTACCCCTATTTGACCCTGTTTCATTTAGCGGGAGTGACAGCTACCAAGCCAGGAAGGAAATCCAATATAAGTAATATTAATTATGGAGTTAAACCAATCAGTTTAATCCTTCACTTAATATCTACCCAAGGCAATTTCTATCTAAGACTCTACTTAGATATGAGTACCTACTCACTCCCCCTCAATCACACAGTGATCTTTAACTTAGAATGATTAATAAGTTTGAAGTCACACTTCAGACACACCAGCTTGATCTTACTTATCAGTTTCAATCAAGACACAATTCACTTTTTGCTTAAAAGCTTATAAAGTGACTAAAAAACAATTAAAACCTGCTTAAATAACTAGCTTCACTAACACCCTTGACAGTCTTCTTAAATTCGTGAGATTTTCTTGAGTGTTTCAGTTTCTTAAATAGATGCTTGGTTTGTGGGCTTTTTGCAAATTATCCAGACTTTGATAAATCCCACAGTTATCTCCTTGAATCAAGGTGAGTTAGTTTGTTATCTCCTTGAATCAAGGTGAGTTAGTTTTTCTGTTTCCTTTACACTGGAACCAGATAACTAAGCTTCCTAAAGAGGCGCCTTGGAGTGCTTATCCTTTTACAATTAATTCCAGATATTTACTCCTGATTTTAAGCACTTCTGTTACGCATCATTTAAGGCAGGTAGCAGGTTTGCGATGTCACAACATCTGGTGTGACATCCTGAGGTCCTGAACTAAGTTCATAACTTATACTTTGTTTGTCAAAAATTCTGCCAATTTCTAATATCTACATTTAGAAACTTAAATGGTATTTTAATTAATTAATTTCCATTAATTAATTAAAATAAACATTTAAATATTTTAAAAATACAAATTTTATGCAAAAAATAAAATAAAAATTATTTTCAGAATGAGAAAAATATTTAAAGTCAGGGTGCAAAAAATGAAAATTTTTGAAAGCTTCTAGCTATTTTAAATAAATTGTGCAAGATAAATGATAAAAAAACTGAAATTAAAATGAGAATTAATGAAAGTAGGATGATCTGATGGTTCACATTTGAACTGAGGGGATTTGGTTTGACCAGCGCGCAAATGAATGGACAGGATCCACTCTGGGCTAATTTTAATTAATTAATTAATTAAACTTAATTTAATCAGGATTAGGGTTTTAACATTCAATCTGGGCCATCCAAAACACGCGCGCAGACACAATCCAAGGGCTCTCATTCAAACTAAACTTAAACCCTAATTAACCATTTAATGACTTTCAGGTGGCCGGAAATGACCTCCGGTCATCTTCTCCGGCCACACCCTTCCCTGAGAATTTCAATCTCACTCCCCAGGCCATTTATGGAGCTCTAAAGCTCCAGATTTGTCCCTCTCACTCCCCTAAACCTAAATCCAACCTCAAATGGAATTTATTCTCAGCCATTAACAAGATTTGAAGCAAAGAACCAAAACTGCAAAAATTTCAGACAAGCCATACATCCTTAATTCTCAACTATTTTCAATAATCTAAAGTTCATCATGCTTAGGGGATCACACTTAACCATTTAAGAACTTAAAATGAAGCTTCTGGAAAAATGAATTCGCATAGCTACCTGAGGTGAAGCATTCAACCCTGGAGCTTTTTGGCTGCTTCTTTGGCCCAAGATGCCTTTAATGAACCTCCTGAGGTGTTTGCAATGCTTGGATGGAATTTCTTATGGCTGGTTTATGAGATTGATTCAGTTTAGTTCAAAGAGGAAGAGAAATCGTGTTTTTGATATAGGGGGTTTCAGGTTGTGTTGAGGGGTGGGAAATGATCAGAGGTTGATGGTGAGTTGTTCTGTGGTGTTTGTTTTAAGGTTTGTGGCTTGAGTGCTGAGTTTCGAAGGGAAATGCATAAGAGGAGGTTTTT
The DNA here is from genome assembly GCA_963966055.1 of Lathyrus aphaca. Classification (NCBI taxonomy): domain Eukaryota; kingdom Viridiplantae; phylum Streptophyta; class Magnoliopsida; order Fabales; family Fabaceae; genus Lathyrus; species Lathyrus aphaca. Next base: position 461,046,208 of record OZ014522.1, on the reverse strand, counting down.
GTGGTTGCTGAGTTATGGGAGGATTCAGGCTATGTTGTTGTGTGTGTTGAGTTGCTTGAGGTCCACATATCAATCCTTGATAGGTCATAGAGTTGTTGTGGAGCAGTGTGATTGGTATGGCTCATTTTGCATAAAGTCCACAAAGTTGTCTTTGGAGGTATGGGCTCATGGAAGGCCAAGGACAATGGGGTGTCATGCGCAGCTGGCTTTAGGGAGGTCCATAGAATTCAGATTGAGGCAAGATAGCAAGTGGGATGAAGTTTGTGTGATGTTTTGCAATTATGTGAAGCTTTGGCCCTTTTGTAATTTCTTGATGTTCAAGGCATGGAATGATGCAATTATTTGGGCAATTCTGAATTATAGGTCATGTACTATGTTTGTGTAATGGTTAGAAGTCAATTAGAGGTCACAAATTGGTTTGACATGAGTTTTTGCAAGTTTCCCTCTTTGGTACATAAGTGAAATTTTGTGATTTTTCCCAACTTTGCAAAGTCATAACTTGAGTTCTATGATGAATTAGATCAAGTTCTTGTACTTTTTGAAAAGGGAATGATCCAATCTACAACTTTCATGACCAAGAATTTTTCATTTGAAGCATTTTTGAATCAAAAAGAGGAGGTTGAAAAACTTTCCCAAAATGGCAAGTTTGCATTACAAGTCACTTTCCCAAAATGGCAACTTTGCAAATGGCTTGAAATTCTTCAATTTTGTGAACTTATAACTTCTTCTAAGATCAAATAAAGATCATATACACCCAAAATTATGGAGAAGACCCTTTGGTTGGATGATTGGGGGCCTCAGATGCCCTGATTTTGCACTGACTTGTTCAAGAAGTCATCTATTGATCAGATGCCTTCCCCACTGAATTTCTTCATGAAAATTGGTATGCATGATCCTCATATCATATAGAGACCAATAGAAACAAGAATGACCAAAAAAATTGTAGTTATGGCCTCTGAAACCAAAACCCTAATTTTAGGTTATCTGTGCAGTTAAGCTTGGCTCTACTTCCATGCCTTTCTCAGTTCTTGTGATTTTCTGACTTTCTTGATCTTGGGAGGATATAATATGATGCTTGAACATACATGGACCCTCTTGATATGATTGAAGACCTTTGGAGTGGCTCATATGGCTCATGGATGGCTCAGATCACAAACCCTAGATGCAGATGACTTTGAACCAATGCAGTGAAGCAAAAATGCAATGTGAGATGCTATGATTGAACTTATGCAAATGAAAAGAATCATAAGTCATGGTGAAAAGAGTGAGGGAAAATTTGGGGTGTTTACAGCTGCCCCTATTCAAACATGAGTTAGCTGTGTAGGATGTAAGCAACGGCTTAACAGGCAAACAAGGTAACTTGTGGTTGAATACCAAAGACAGTCCAAAATTTGCTCTAACTGGGTATGAAGAAGAAAAGGGATACAGATTGTACAAGGAAATAAAATATGATTATAAACAAGTGTTTTGATTTGCAATAAGTGTTTAGGCAACCGTGTTGGGGAATGGTGACACGGACGAGTGTCCAAAGAGTGTATATTGATATCTGTTTGTGGAGAATGTCCCGGCGACTTTACTGGGGAATGATGACACGGACGAGTGCCAAAAGGAGCGTGTATCTGTTTCTTGAAAGTGCAAAGGGGATACTTTGGCTTTCTGTTGTGACTGTGAGTCTTTGTATGAAATGTTGGTATATACAGGTGCTTGATTTAAAACATGGCTTATGATTATGCAATATGTTTGATTTTTGTCGTAATGATCCGTTTTGGACGAAATGCTACGCTCTGAGGGGAAATATGATGTGAATGCTATGATTATGCAAAAGATATCGATCCGGGATTCGGATCCCGTTGCGGTGAAGATCTCTGGCTGATCTGCTTTGAAAGAATATCCCAGCTGGGGTAAAAGACCATTAGTAGATCTGATTGGGGAAATAGGTCACTTGGTAGGCCTATCTTTTGGTGATGGGGAGCCCAGCTGGGGTCTGTGGAAGCTTTCATCGCTTTGTTGTGAGATCTTCAGACATTGCTCTTCTGGATAGAGGTTGAAACTCCGCGGGGAGATAGTTCCCTGTCTGACACTTGGCTGGGGAGGAATGATCGATGAACGATCTTCCTAAGAGATTTCTATGGGGATCCTGCTGAGGATGATTAAATTTGCTGGGGAAAGGAGCCCCTTCTGATGCTGTTTGGTTTAGGGGAGCTTTCATGCCCCATGTTGCGCTTTGAATACCTGCAATATGTTATGACAAAGAAACATACAAGTGCCCCGAGGTGTCCCTTACTGGATTCCATTGTAGGAATTTAGACACTCCCGAGAGCAAACATATTTCCTGTAAGCATGTAATTTTAGGAAAGACGCATCGGTATTTATGCAATCATTATATCAAGGATATCGGACACTTTGCAAATGAAATAAAATGTACAAGACGAAAGGTGACTGAAAATCTGATCTTATTAATTTGTGTGCCCTGAATTGGCGAGTACAGTCAAAGAAACAGATCCCCTGAAATGAGGAGATTGTTAAAAAAATTGAGAAACAAAAAGGGTGCTGGCAATGTTGATGACGCTTCAGTGTGCTTCCCTTTTGCTATGATTCGTATGACATTGACGTTCTTCTCATCCTGCTTTTTGAAGAAGGCTGATTCTGACCAATGCTCGAACCTTTCGAAACGTTCCAGGTTGTAAGTGATACAGACGAATTCAGAATGCAGTTTTTCGCTTATTCCCTTATTTTGCGTGGATTGCCCTTTCGGGTTTTCAATCCACCGGAATACCCATTTTTGCCTGAGCTGTCCAATGCGGATTTTCAACTCAGCGGGTGTACATTTTTTTATTTATTTTCCCTTATTTTTGCCCGAGTCTTTTATTCTGTTTTTGACTCGCTGGGATGCCCTTTTTTGCCTGGACTTACATTCTGTTTTTATGTCCAGCGGGTCGTTTTTATGCGAAGTATTTTTTAACTGCATCTGAATTCATAGGGGACAGGAAGTCTTCACCATCCATAGTACTGAGCATTAGTGCTCCACCAGAGAAAACTTTCTTTACTATGAATGGAACATCGTAATTCGGAGTCCACTTGCCCCTGTGGTTTGTATGAGGAGGGAGGAGTCTTTTCAGCACAAGATCTCCTACTTGGTATTCTCGAAGCCTGACTTTCTGATCGAAGGCTTTCTTTATTCTTTTCTGGTACAGCTGCCCATGGCAAATTGCAGCTAATCTCTTCCCTTCAATCAGATTCAGTTGTTCGTATCGGGATCGGACCCATTCTTCTTCATTCAGTTTAACATCCATTAGTACCCGCAAGGAGGGTAATTCAACTTCAACAGGTAGGACTGCTTCCATACCATACACAAGTTGATACGGTGTTGCCCCAGTGGATGTTCTGATTGACGTACGGTACCCATGCAAGGCAAATGGTAGCATTTCATGCCAGTCTTTGTAGGCGACCACCATCTTTTGCACAATCTTCTTGATATTCTTGTTAGCTGCCTCTACAGCGCCATTCTTCTTTGGCCTGTAAGGAGAAGAGTTGTGGTGTTGGATCTTGAAGTCCCGGCACAGTTCTGCCATCATTTTGTTATTCAAATTGGAACCATTATCAGTAATGATTCGCTCGGGCACTCCATATCGGCAGATGATGTCTCTCTTCAGGAATCGGGCTACCACTTTCCTGGTGACATTTGCATATGAAGCTGCTTCAACCCACTTGGTAAAATAGTCAATGGCTACCAGGATGAATCTGTGGCCATTTGAAGCAGTCGGTTCAATCTTGCCAATCATATCAATGCCCCACATGGCAAAAGGCCAGGGTGAAGACATCACATTCAAAGGATTCGGAGGCGCATGCACTTTATCTGCATAAATCTGGCATTTATGGCATTTCCTGGCATAAGCACAACAGTCTGCATCCATTGTGATCCAGTAATAGCCTGATCTTAACAGTTTCTTAGCCATAGCATGCCCTCTAGCATGGGTAGCAAAAGATCCTTCGTGCACCTCATGCATCAGCAAGTCTGCTTCTGTCCTATCAACACATCTGAGAAGTACCATATCAAAGTTTCTCTTGTACAAGGAACCATCAGCATTCAGGAAGAAGCTACCAGCTAGCCTTCTTAATGTCTTCTTGTCATTGGATGATGCCCCAGATGGATATGTTTGATCCTCCAAGAAGCATTTGATGTCATGGAACCAAGCCTTATCATCTTTAGCAAGGTCTGATGAGAATAAATATACTGGTCTATCAAGTCTGGATACCGAAATCCGAGACACAAAGTTGGCAGCTTGAACCTTGATCATGGAGGAAATGGTAGCCAGAGCATCCGCAAACTGATTTTCATCTCGAGGGATATACTCAAGTTTGACTGTAGTTAAGAATGTGAGTAACCTCCTTGTGTAATCCCGGTAAGGTATCAGATGCTCCTGGTGAGTATACCATTTGCCGTTGGTTTGATTGATTACCAAAGTTGAATCTCCGAATACAGTTAAAGTCTTGATCCTGAGGTCAATGGCTTCCTCAAGACCCATAATACAAGCTCCGTATTCAGCTTCGTTATTAGTGCAATTAAAGGTGAGTTTTGCCGAGAAAGGCATGTGAACTCCCTTAGGTGTAATGAGTATTGCACCAACATCACGGCCATTCATATTAACAGCTCCATCAAACATCATAGTCCATTCTTCTTCTGGGTCCGGCCCTTCAGTATGAATAGGCTCTTCATGATCTTTTGCTTTTATGAACATGATGTCTTCATCATGGAAGTCAAATCTCATAGGCTGGTAATCGTCAATGGGTTGCTTAGCAAGATAGTCAGACAATACACTGCCTTTGATGGCTTTTTGAGATGTGTACTGAATGTCATATTCTGTGAGAATCATTTTCCATCTTGCAACCCGCCCGGTAAGTACTGGCTTCTCGAATATGTACTTGACGGGGTCTATTTTTGAGATCAATAAAGTAGTGTGGGTCAACATATATTGTCTTAGTCGGCGAGCAGCCCACGCTAAAGCACAACAAGTTTTCTCGAGCAGTGAGTAACGTTGTTCACAGTCGGTAAACTTTTTGCTTAGGTAGTAAATTAAATACTTTTTTCGACCAGACTCGTCATGCTGGCCCAGCACACACCCCATTGACTCTTCTAATACTGTCAAGTACATGATTAGTGGTCTTCCTTCAACTGGAGGCATAAGGATTGGAGGCTCTTGTAAGTATTCCTTGATTTTGTCAAAAGCCCTTTGGCAGTCTTCATTCCACCTGACCGTTTTTTCTTTTCTTAACAACTTGAATAAGGGTTCACAGGTCGCTGTAAGATGAGATATGAACCTTGAAATGTAGTTCAATCTACCTAGGAACCCTCGAACTTCTTTCTCAGTCTTTGGTGCAGGCATCTCTTGAATGGCTTTGACTTTGTCAGGGTCAACATCAATTCCCTTCTCACTCACAATAAATCCCAGCAACTTACCGGATCGCACCCCGAATGTGCATTTGTTGGGGTTTAGCTTCAGTTGGTACTTCCTCACACAAATTCACCAGGTGGTCTTCTTCTGTGAGGGACTTAGCAATCATGTCATCCACATAACATTCAATTTCTTTATGGATCATGTCGTGGAATAATGTTACCATAGCCCGTTGATAAGTGGCACCAGCATTCTTCAGTCCGAATGGCATTACCTTATAACAGAATGTGCCCCAAGGTGTGATGAAAGTTGTCTTCTCCATGTCTTCAGGTGACATTTTGATCTGATTGTATCCTGAAAATCCATCCATGAAGGAGAACACCGAGAACTGAGTCGTATTGTCGACCAATACATCAATGTGAGGTAAAGGGAAATCATCTTTCGGGCTGGCTCTGTTCAGGTCCCGGTAATCCACACACATCCTCACCTTGCCATCCTTCTTAGGCACAGGTACAATGTTAGCAACCCATGGCGGGTAACTAGTTACAGCAAGGAAACCGGCATCCCACTGTTTTTGTACCTCTTCTTTTATCTTCATTGCCATATCTGGGCGAGTACGGCGCAGCTTCTGTTTTACTGGCGGACAATCTTCTTTCAGAGGCAGCTTGTGCATAATAATGTCGGTGTCCAACCCTGGCATATCCTGATAAGATCAAGAAAAAACATCCACATACTCCCGAAGCATATCAATCAGTTGTTTCTTTACTGAATCTTGCAGACAGGCCCCGATCTTAACTTCTTTCAAGTCTTCTTCTGTACCAAGATTAACCGTCTCGACCTCCTCCTGATGAGGAGTGATAACCTTCTCCTCTTGTCTCAACAACCTGGCTAGTTCTTCAGGTAGCTCATAATCTTCTTCAACCCCTTCATCAGCTTGATTAATCGGATTGTCAAAGTCATACGAAGTCATAGCAGCGTTGTTATCGGTGCAGTCTGGACGGTATTCTCTACAAGGGTTTAGATTTGTTCATTTTAGTGATCAATTTTATCTTGCTTAGAAAAAGTGAAAAATGAAGTTATTTATTTTGAAAAACATTGCCATTTTATTTTTGTACAAAAAATAAAGAATGAAAAACTGTGAGCGGAAAAGAAAAGACTCATTTGCAAAAGATGTCCTGATATTCATTAATTGATCGTTTGCACAAAATACAAGATGGCCCGATTACAAAATGAGCCCTGACATCTTGGGCAAGATGCAGGACTTGATGCATGCTTTAAAAACAGGAAATAATAATTACTCTGCAGGAGTAACTCTTATAATTTCCTGGGAAGACCAATTTGAGACATGGCTCCCCGGGATCCTTGGACGTATCCAGCTTTCCAGGTTGCGCTCGTCTTCTCACTCATCTTCCAAATTGTTCACAGCATTCGGGGTGAGCATCCCCTTGCTGACAAACTTGGCCTCCGTTGCAGCCTCTGGTTGATCTTGTCAAGTTGGTTTGTAACCCAACCCGAATCGGTCTTCTTTCTTCTCAACTGGCAGCAGCTTGCCCCAGCCTCGAGCGGTACCTTCCTCAACAACCTTCTGGGCTTGTTGATATGATGTGATGGAAGTCCCAGATACAGCAGATGTTTCATTGATATTAAGGGCTTCAAACCCTTGACTCATGGTCTCATGGATCTCCCCAACCATTTCAATGTATTTGAAGGTAGCCAGCTGGCTAACGAAGATATCCTCTTCCCCACAAATGGTAATGACTTGGCCCTACCACTCGAATTTTAACTTCTGGTGAAGGGTCGACGTCACGACGCCAACAGCGTGTATCCATGGTCTACCCAATAGACAGCTATATATCCATCACAAAGAAGGTCGTTTTGAAAACTTGTGGGCCAATCATTATTGGTAACTCTATCTCTCCCAGAACTGATCTTTTAGAACCGTCAAAGGCTCTCACTACCAAGTTGCTTGGGCGTAGTGCCAATCCATCATGTTCCAGCTTCACAAGGGCTTTCTTGGGCAGGACATTGAGTGATGACCCTGTGTCCACCAATACGTGAGAAAGAACTGCACCCTTACACTCCAAGGTAATGTGCAAAGCCTTGTTGTGATTGCGACCTTCCGTTGTCAGATCAGTGTTGGTAAATCCTAGTCCATGACTAGCATTTACATTTCCAACCACAGCCTCTAACTGATTGACAGTAATCTCCTCTGGCACATAAGTTGCGTGCAGTACTTTTAATAGTGCGTTCCGATGAGCCTCGGAGCACATTAGCAATGATAGTATGGAGATTTTGGAAGGTGTTTGGTGAAGCTGGTCCACCACCTTATAATCACTCTTTTTGATGATCCACATGAATTCATCAACCTCTTGATCAAAAGGAGTCTTCAACGTTTCTTTAGCAAATGATTCTTCTTGCACCACGTACTTCCCTTTTGCCTTAGCAGCAGCTTCTGCTTCAGCAATGGGTCTTGGTATTTGCGAGGCAAAGAGACGTCCGCTTCTAGTGAAGCCTCCGCCTCCCCCCATACTGTCTATTTGAGGTGAAGAAGTTGATGACTCTAAAGTGATTTTCTGCCCCTCGTAGTACAGATCTGAGCCATAATGCCAAGGGATGGCATTATTGCTTTCGTAAGGAACTAACCCAGGCACTGTGATAGTGACTGGACTGATAGCAGCTGCAGAAGGGACCACAATGGTGTGTGGATCATAGTATATGGTAACTGGGGCTCTGACAGGAGTAGCATTTTGTTGTGAGTTGTTGGAAGGAATATTTGTGGGATCGTAGTATATCGTAACCGTTGAGACACTTTCCTTAACTGTTGCTGATGTTGTAGACGGAGTTGTTTGGACGGGTGTTGAAGTTGTAGCATGAACTGATGGAGTAATGGGTGTTGTCGTTGTAGAAGGAATTGTGACTGAACTTGTATCCGTTGAAGTGATTGATTGAATATTTGTTGGAGTTGTAGCAAAATCTGTTAGAATAATGGTTGCTGACGTTGTAGGAGTATCTGTGATTGTTGATGAAGGAATTGTTGGAGTTGGAGTTGCTATTGTCGTAATCTGAAGAATGCCATCTCTAATGAGGCCATTTATGTCGTTTCTCAGCCTCTCACATCCATTAATAGCAATGTTGCAAAATCCACAGCCGACCTCACATCCGGGAAACACTTGGCATTCTAATAGCTGAGCTTTGATTTCAACCAAGGGTGTTCGGATTTGTGCAACACTGTTAATCAATGTGGATGGTTTGCCCTCCTCAATAGCATTAATCCTAGGCCCATTGTGACTAGGCATTGGATTTCTTGTGACGTTCGGAGGAGGCGCAAAATTGAGAGCTTTTGAGTCCACCAAATCCTGGACTTTCATCTGTAGGGCCCTGCACTTTTCAGTATTATGCCCCGGTGCGTTCGAGTGGAATGCACACCTGGAATTTGTATCATAGTTCTTTGGCATATTGAGAGGATCTGGAGGTGCCAACGTCCTTAACTCAACTAGGTTGAGCTTTAAGAGTTGTGGCAAGAGTGCAGCATACGACATTGGGATTGAGTCAATTACCCTGTTTGCTTGTGATGGCCTCTGTTGGAAGGGACGTTTTTGTTGGTTGTTGTTGTTGTTGTACGACCTTTGTTGCGGATAATGAACTTGTTGTTGATACTGTGGTTGTTGTTGTTGAGGATATGATGATTGTTGTGGAATTGGAGCTGGGATGGTAACAGCTGCTACTGACCGGTGAGCATACTGAGGCCTGCCCCTGCTTGCATGAATGGAATTTGTTTCACCTGCCCTTCGGGGTCCCGCAAAAGGTTTTCTAGGATTGTTGGAGGAACTTGCACCACTGTCGGAGATCTTGCCCATCTTCAAGAGACTTTCAATCCTCTCACCAGCTATGACCACATCAGCAAAACTGGTAGAGGAGAAAGCAGCCAGTCTATCAATATAGGTCCCTTGCAATGTGTTCATGAACATGTCAGCCATTTCCCTATCTGACATGGGTGGTTGGACAGCAGCAGCAAGCTATCTCCACCTTTGAGCATAATCCTGGAAACTCTCTCTGGAAGACTGGGACATGCCCATTAGAAGAGTTCTATTGGGAGCCATGTCCAGGTTATACTGATACTGATGTATGAAAGCCTCGGCCAAATCCTTCCAGCATCTTATGGTGGCCCTAGACAAATGCGAATACCATTCTCTCGAAGCTCCAGTCAGACTGTCCTCAAAGTAGAACATCCATAGCTTTTCATCCATGGTATAAGCTTTGAGCCTTCCCAAGAATGACTACAGATGAGTGCGAGGACAGGAGGTACCATTGTACTTTTCAAAGCATGGGGGCTTGAATTTGTGGGGAATTCTCACCCCATCCACTAGTCCCATATCCATTAAATCGAAGCCCAAAGAATTCTGATATTGCAAAGATCTTAACTTTTCGGCAATCTCGTCCAATCTTCTGTCATATACCTCATCTTCTGCCCCAATGACAGTAAATTGTTCTCCCTGGGGATCCTCCTGTAGGATTTGGCCCCAGTAGCATTACCTTGACCATTTCTTGGGATGTTAACTTCTGGATTTAGGTGAGGTCCATACTCCTGTGGGTCAATACGAGGCTGGCCCCTTTCATTGTTGCTAGTTCCTCCTGTTCCCAGATGAGGTTCCTCAGGAGTTTGTCTCTCCACCATCTCTCTTAACCTTTCTTGACTCTGGGCTAAGCCAGTCATCACTGCCATGAACTGAGACATCTAATTTCTCATCTCCACTCTCTCATTGGCCATCTGATTTCTGACCTCAGTCAGATCCTGCTGTACTTGTTCCATTTGAATGTCGGGAAGATTGTTACGAGTTGGGTACCGGTGCGTGCGGTTGACAAGGAACACTCGGCAACGAGCAATGTTTCCTGAGGTAACAACAAAGTTAGAAACCATAATAATAACAAAACCTACAAAACAAAAACAAAGTTAGTATGCAATGCAGCATGCTTATTTGTTTTCCAAGGTATCCGGTTTGGTTCTTGGTTTTGACCTTTCCAGACCTCGAGGAAGATGCTTGTTGTTGTTGAGAAAAAGCCCAAATGAAATCAAACTAAAATATATTACAAATGATGAACAATACATAGTTTGTTTTACAACACATGCCCATGGAGGGTCAAAATACCACAAAAGGAAAAGTACATCAAATGGAAACAAACAACAAGCAAAGAATCAGACATCCAGTCCAAACTCATCTTCTCTGACCTCCTTCAGGAGTGCCTCAGTCACTGGACCAGCTGGGTGCTCTGTAATGGTCCTAATGAGGAGGTTCCGGGTAGTGATAACGAGAAAAAGTATCGTTTATATTGCTATGTTTCAATGTCGTTTTATCGCATATTTGTCGTTTTAACACCCGATTCCTCGAGTTTTCTTTGTCATTTTGCAGGTACATCATATACAGAGCTAAATCATGAGCCATAAGTGAAATGAACAAAAACAACCATGAAAAGATGAAGAAAGGAGGAATTCTGCATAACCTGCACTTTTTGTAACAGTCACGATCGTCACTTAGGAGTCACCACCGTGACACGCTAAAAGGAGCAGTCACGGTCGTCACAAGTCCCTCACGACCGTGACGCACATAAGACACGGAAGACGAGCGTGACACCCTTGTCACGAACGTGACAAGGGGAATTTAGGGTATTTTGATGAGACTTGGTCATGAACGTGTACGCTACGTGAATCCAACATGCCTATCTTCCCGCAGACCAAGTATGTCAACTACCTCCTGGATTTTCTCAGCTTCTACGAGGCCCATGCACCAATTCCAACTGCCAAGCCTAAAATATTGATCCTATAAATAGCTTAACTTCAAGAAACAATTTACAGAGTTTTGATTTTAATTTTCTTGCGGAAGCTCTGCCGTTTTTATTTGCACCCTTTATTTTTACAGCATTTATTTTACTTGCTTTAATTTTCTGTATCCTAACCAACCATATAACAATTTTCAACATTAGGAAATTGTTATAATTTAATTTGTTTCAAAACCTTCAGAATTCATTTAGAAGTTTTATTTCCGATTTCGGCCCGTACTCCGAGCTTTCCAGACTGTGGAAGAAGGAGTCTAGCATTTTGATTGTATTCAGGTTTTTTTTATTGCATTTATATTAATGTTAAGTATTTATTTTTCTGTTATGCGTATTTTATTTTGTGTTTTTCTGCCTCTGTCTGGTTCAACAATCATGAGCAGCTAATCACCTTAGGGCGGTATGTAATTAAAATAAACTAAATCGGTAAAATCAATTCTAGGCTTAAAATAATTAAGAGCTTAATATTATGGCTGAGACTTTTTATTATAAAATCAACCTTTTTGTTACGAGAGTAAGGGAAGTGTAATAGGTTAGGTCAAGACCACGAGAGTGTGAGATTTTAACCAGATAGCTAAAGTTAGGCATTTAATTTAAACACAGCGAGAGCGCTTTAAAATGAATTAGAATTACTAAGTTTCCAAAAATTATTTCTAAACACTTATGGGCTAGCGAGAGCAGGCATAGGGCTTTAGGGGTAAGATCTGAGATAAGACCACGAGAGTGTGAGTTAAAGATATTTAAACTGGTAACCTCTACATAATAGATTAAGTGAACCATTTTTATAAGCCTAGGTTAGATTGACCAGCCTAAGTTAGCATAATTACATACCGACCGCCTTAGTATTATTTTATTAAACTTAAATTTAATTCCCGCCTTTAATCTTTAAAAACAACCAAAAATCGTGACAACCATTCACCTTAGCTAAACTAGTAAATTCTCTAGCACTAAGTAATCATAAAGTCCCTGTGGATCGATAATCTTAAATATTACTTCGATAGGCTGTGCACTTGCAGTTAAGATACCGCTAGACAAATAATTAGATACGTCTTTAGCCCATCAAGTTTTTGGCGCCGTTGCCGGGGACCTTAATTTAGTTACTAGTGCACTTTAGGATATGCCAAGTACTCGCTCTCAAGGCGAAGACTTGCAACCTCTAATCCGAGAATCGGAACGCTTCTTACACTTAAGAAGACGGATATTCGATTACGAACAAAGTTACAACATTCCAGATCTTCAAATAGATCCACCTAAACCAGTCGTAACATCAAAGGACGCAGAGATGGCTGAAGAACAGAATCACCCACTTAAATATTACGCTAGTCCTTCGAAAGCTGAACCGCATTCCAGCATTGCTGCACCGGCTATCAACCGAAATGATTTCGAGCTGAAACCTTCGCTGATATCAGCAATGCAACAAAATGAATTCGCCGGAAATCCTACCGAGGATCCGAACCTTCATCTTTCGATATTTGTGCAGTACGCAGATACCGTAAAAGCCAATGGAGTTACCCAAGAAGCTATTAGACTACGTATTTTTCCTTTTTCACTCCGAGACAGAGCGAGAGCCTGGCTTCAATCTCTGCCTTCAAATTCAGTAACTACGTGGGAGGAACTAAAGAGAGTTTTCTTGACCAGATATTTCCCACCTAGCAAGACAGCTATGCTGAGAGCTCAGATCAACGGATTTAAGCAAAGGGAAAACGAATCACTTTTCGAAGCTTGGGAACGCTAGAAGGATATGCTGAGACTTTGTCCACATCACGGATTAGTAGAATGGATGGTCATCCATACCTTCTACAATAGGATCTTATACAATACAAGAATGACAATTGACGATGCCGCAGGCGGTGCACTAATGGACAAAGAATATAACGATGCATATGCACTTATCGAAAGTATGGCTCAAAACCATTACCAATGGGGAAGCGAGAGAGTCGCAACTGAGAAACCAACAAAAGGAGGTATGTATGAAGTGAGTAGTATGGACCAAGTCAATGCAAAGTTTGACCAATTAAACCAAAAGATCGACAACTTGGCCATAACACCAACAGCCACCGTGGCTGCAGTAACACCTAACTGTGAGTTATGTGGAGTTCCAGGACACGATGTTCCTGATTGTCAACTATTGACAAGAATTCCCACAGATCAAGTGAATTATGCTCAAGGAAACCCATACTCAAACACATACAACCCAGGTTGGAAGAATCATCTGAACTTCTCCTATAAGAACAACAATGCTTTATACGCACCAGGTCAAGCACCAGCTACACCACCAGGATATCAAAAGACTGCTCCTAATGTCCCTAGAAAATCGAACCTTGAATTGATGATGGAGAACTTCATAGCTAAGCAATCTCAAACAAACAAGGACTTCTTAAACCAAAACATACACACTAGTGAGCAGATTAAGCAATTAGTGAGCAAAGTAGATGCATTAGCTACACATAACAAAATGCTTGAAACTCAGATTTCACAAGTAGCTCAACAACAAGCACCTACCGCTGCACCAGCTGGAGTATTTCCTAGACAACCTCAACCTAATCCGAAAGGTCAGGCCAATGCTGTGATATTAAGAAGTGGAAAGGAACTTGACGGACCTACCGATCCAAGACTTGACAATCCAGCCATGTACCAAAAACCGGATAAACCGACTGAAATGGTGAATGAACCAGAAGAAAAGGAAGATGATAATCAAGAGGCAGTGGAGAAAGAAAAGCCTTATGTGCCTCCACCACCCTATAAACCACCAATTCCGTACCCTCCGAGATTAACCAATTCCAAGACGATGGGCCAGTTTAAGAAATTTGTCGAACTTCTGAAACAGTTGAATATTACTATTCCATTTACAGAAGATATCACTCAAATGCCTTCTTATGCTAAGTTTTTAAAAGAAATCTTATCCAATAAGAAAAATATAGATGATAACGGAACCGTTACACTTACTGCTGAGTGTAGCTCCATAATTCAGAATAATATGCCTCCTAAGCTAAAAGATCCTGGAAGTTTCTCTATACCCTGTGTAATAGGAAAATTCGTCATTGACAAAGCTCTATGCGATTTAGGAGCCAGTATCAGTGTTATGCCCTTAACGATTTGCAAAAGGCTAGACATGGGAGACCTAAGACCAACTAAAATGTCTATTCAACTAGCCGATCGCTCTATTAAATATCCTGTAGGCATACTAGAAAACGTCCCAGTACGTATAGGACAATTCTACATCCCTACTGATTTCATAATCATGGACATCTCTGAAGACTCCACTACACCTATCATACTAGGAAGACCATTCTTAGCTACCGCCGGAGCTATAATAGACGTAAAGAAAGGAAATCTAACCTTTGAAGTAGGTGAAGAGAAAGTTGAATTTATTTTAACACAATTCTTACAATCACCAGCTATAGAGGATACATGCTATCTATTGGACGTAATTGACGAATGTGTAAGAGAAATGGAAATGAAAGAAACTACCTATTCTGAAATTATGAAAATTCAAATCCCTCCGATTTTCGAAGATGATAATTGGCATAAACCATATCAGGATGATAGTCTAAGCGAAAGTTTAGCACTTACACCGGATCCCATGCCAAGTAAGGATAAACCTACATTAGGGTTAAAAACTTTACCTAAGAACCTAAGATACGAATTCTTAGACATTGAATGTACAAGACCAGTTATAATCAATTCCAGTTTAGGAACAATTGAAACAAAGAAACTTTTAGATGTCTTAAAGAAATATCCAACTGCATTAGGATATAACATATCTGATCTCAAAGGAATATGCCCTTCAATCTGTATGCATCGTATTCTGCTAGAAGAAGATTGCAAAACCTCCAGAGAATCTCAAAGAAGAATTAACCCAATCCTTAGTACTGTAGTAAAGGAAGAAGTTAAGAAACTACTAGATGCCGGAATAATATATCCAATCTCTGATAGTAAATGGGTTAGTCCAGTACATGTAGTACCAAAGAAAGGAGGTATCACTGTTGTGAAAAACGCTAAAGGCGAATCGATATCACAAAGAGTAGTGACGGGACATAGAGTGTGCATCGATTATCGAAAACTAAATAAAGCCACTCGAAAAGATCATTTCCCACTACCTTTTATAGATCAAATGTTAGAACGATTAGCCAAGCATTCATATTTCTGTTATCTTGATGGTTACTCAGGATTTTTCCAAATCCCTATCCACCCAGATGATCAAGAGAAGACTACATTCACATGCCCTTATGGAACGTTCGCTTATAGACGAATTCCCTTTGGATTATGCAACGCTCCTGCAACCTTTCAAAGATGTATGATGTCAATCTTTGCAGATTTTATAGACAACATCATGGAAGTGTTCATGGACGATTTCTCTGTATGCGGGCAAAGTTTTGAAGGATGTCTATCAAATTTAGAAATGGTATTAGAAAGATGTGTAAAAGTAAACCTCGTGCTTAACTGGGAGAAATGTCATTTTATGGTCAGAGAAGGAATCGTACTAGGACATGTTATATCCGACAAGGGAATTGAAGTTGATAAAGATAAGATAGAAGTCATAAAAGATCTTCAACCCCCTAAAACCGTTCGAGAAATACGAAGTTTTTTAGGACACGTCGGTTTCTACCGACGATTCATCAAAGATTTCTCGAAAATCACTAAACCTCTTACCGGTTTATTAATGAAAGACGCTGAGTTCATATTCATTGAAGATTGTCTTAAAGCATTCGAAACTCTAAAAACAGCCCTCATCACCGCACCAATCATGCAACCCCCTGACTGGAGATTACCTTTTGAAATCATGTGCGATGCGAGTGACTATGCTGTAGGCGCAGTTCTAGGCCAGAGGAAGGAAAAGAAACTTCATGCGATTTACTATGCCAGTAGAACCTTAGATTCTGCTCAGATGAACTACGCCACTACTGAAAAAGAATTGTTAGCAGTTGTCTTTGCGCTTGACAAATTCCATTCTTACCTAGTGGGAGCGAAAATAATCGTTTACACAGACCACGCTGCTATCAGATATCTATTGACTAAGAAAGATGCTAAACCAAGACTCTTGAGATGGATTTTACTCTTACAAGAGTTTGATCTCGAAATAAAAGATAAGAAAGGTAATGAAAACGTCGTAGCGGACCATTTATCTATAATAGAAGGTATTAGACCAGAACAAGTGCCGATTAACGATGATTTTCCATATGAACAGCTGATAGCACAAATAGGAAGCGACCCAGTTCAGTTAGACATAGATGAACCAGAACCCGTGGAAACAATCCAAACAACTGTAGGACTGCCATGGTACGCTGACATTGTCAACTACCTAGCTGCAGGAGCTCTTCCACCAGACTTAACCTATCAGCAGAAAAAGAAATTCTTTCACAATCTCAAACATTACTATTGGGATGAACCATTATTGTTCAAAAGAGGACCCGATGGAATCTTTCGTCGATGTATTCCCGAAGAAGAAATAGAAGATGTCATTGCTCATTGCCATTCATCTCCTTATGGTGGACATGCAAGCACTTCCAAGACTTGTGCAAAAATATTACAAGCCGGCCTATTCTGGCCTAATTTATGGAAAGATGTCCACATCGCTGTTATAAATTGCGATCGGTGTCAACACACCGGTAATATTTCAAGAAGAGATGAAATGCCTCAAAAAGGAATATTAGAAGTAGAAGTCTTTGACGTCTGGGGAATAGATTTCATGGGACCATTCCCATCATCCTTCGGTAATAATTACATACTCGTAGCTGTCGATTACGTTTCAAAGTGGATTGAAGTTATAGCTTCTCCTACAAATGACACACGAGTAGTAATAAAGCTTTTCAAAAATATAATCTTTCCCAGATTTGGTGTGCCTAGACTCGTCATAAGTGACGGTGGCTCACACTTCATTTCAAAAATCTTTGACAAATTACTATCTAAGTATGGAGTCAGACACCGTGTGGCAACACCATATCATCCACAAACAAGTGGACAAGTCGAAGTCTCGAACAGAGAAATTAAACAAATCTTGTAAAAGACTTTCGCCATATCTCAGAAAGATTGGTCATCTAAACTTAATGAAGCTTTATGGGCTTATAGGACAGCTTACAAGATACCCATAGGAACCACACCTTTCAATTTAGTATATGGAAAGTCTTGTCATCTCCCGGTAGAACTAGAACACAAAGCATATTGGGCGATCAAAACTCTCAATATAAACTATAATGCTGCAGGAGAAAAGCGAATCCTAGATATTAACGAATTAGAAGAGTTAAGGCTAGATGCTTATGAGAACGCTAAGATATATAAAGAAAGAACTAAGTGATGGCACGATAAACGCCTATCTAGGAAAGAATTTAGTGTGGGAGATGTTGTACTCCTCTTTAACTCAAGACTTAGGCTCTTTCCTGGAAAACTAAAATCTAAATGGTCAGGACCCTTTGAAATAACTAGAGTGTTCCCGAGCGGAGCAATAGAAATTATGGGTAGGAATAGTGAACCGTTCATAGTAACCGGATAACGTTTAAAACATTACCATAAAGTTGAAAATAGAGATTATGCAAATAGTCTAAGGCTTTTAGAGTTGTCCACTAATTTCCCTGATTAATCTACACCTAAGCATTACGTCAGGCTTTAGACGATAAAAACAAAGCTTAGTGGGAGGCAACCCATTTAATCATTTAACCATTTTAATCATTTTATTATTTTGTCGTTTATCATTTTATTATTTATTTATCTGTTTTGTCATTTTATTATAGTTTTATTTCATTATTACTATTATTGCTTTTATTTATGCATTTATTTTCTTATTTTTCTTATTTTAATTTTTAAATCACTTTTACAGATTTTCTAAAGTCTTTTCCACTTTCCTTCTCCCCCTGATTTGTTTCCTCCGTATTTACACTAACTATGGCTAACCAACCGATAAACCTTATGGAAACCAAATTTAGAGGTAGGAACCAAAGAATGAAATTTGAAGAGTTATCACAGAGACCAATGGATTTGACTCTGTACCCGGATGATCTGACTATGGAAACCTTAGGTATACATGATAGCATCCTATACTTGTTTAACCGACTTGGATGGGAGAATGCACTGATTAAACAAAAGTTTGTGACTTACCGCGAGCTCACCCTTGAGTTCCTCAGCTCCTTAGTTTACCTACCTGAGCGCGGTTTTGGATTCAGGAAAGGATTTATCAGTTTCCGCCTATTTGGAATAGAATATGACTTTAACCATAGAGAACTAGCTGACTTATTAGGATTCCCAAGTGGACCCTTTGCTTTTACTACCACACAGGTAGAATTGATGGACATTGAGCTGGATTTCTTTTGGGGAACCTTAACCGGAAGCTACCATCCTGAACCAAATAACATGAACAATGATGAGATACATAACCCTGCTATCCGCTATTTCCATAAGATCCTTGCCCACACCTTCTTTGGAAAAGAAGAAAACCTTACTGGAGTATCTAAAGACGAGATATTCATTATGTCATGTGTGACTAATGGACAGCCAGTCAATGGTGTGCCTTTCATGATGCAAACCTTCACCAGAATCCAAGAAGAACCTGATCTACCCATATTAGTAGGAGGTCTTGTAACCATGATTGCTGATGCCTTAGGACTTAGATACCAATTACACAGGTGTAACCGTTTAGGTACCATTCGTCCTATGAATCTTAACTTTTGCTTTAACCGCCATATCATAAGGAATTTAGGACAACCACCTTTCGAGTACCTGATCAGGAATGAAGTAGTAACTCTGTTCACACTTCCAAACCATGCTAGAGTAAGTGTTCACAATAAGGATAATTGGCTTTAGAGCTTACCCCTCCTGACTATCCATCTACTCCTGAAACACCTCAATCCTACAAGATAAGGGATGATATAATGACCGATGTAGAAAGTGACCCTGAGACACCTCCTGGTTACCATGACATTGACCACACTGATGAAGTGATTGAAACCCCTGAAGTGAATCAAGTAGAATATGCTGACAACTTAAAGAAAATCATGAACACTCTTGAAGCTTACCAAGCCGATATAAATACTGTTAAGGATGAGATTAAAAGCATTCGATTGGATATTATAGGATTAACTGACATAACATGTGAGCAATTCTACCACCTGAACTCTGCAATCGAAGATTTGAAGAAGCACTTTTGAAAATGCTGTAGTGATCTAACTTATTTTATTTATTGTTTTCGTTTCTAGTTAGTTTAGCGTTTCGCAAACATTTTCGTACTTTATTTTTATTAATATAATTTCCCTTCAATTATTAAAGCAAAGCACTTCTAGTTTTACAAATTTTTCCAATTTAATCAATTTCTATGCTTTAAATTCAATTACTGTTATGTTTAAATTGATTAATGTTTTATATATAATTTCTCATGTGATGAAGTTTACCAATTTATGTCGATCTAAATATATTATATATTGTTTGTGTTTAAAATAAAATGAGAAGTGATCATAAAATATAAAAATTGTATTGAACGTGTGAGAGATAATTCATTCTGGAAAATATTCTAAGTTTTAATCCCTCACGGTCGTCATCACCTTCTAACGATCGTGACAAGCTAAATAGCGCGTCACGACCGTCATCCCCTCATCACGACCGTGACGACCCCTGTTATAGGAATTCTGAGAAACAGAATTGTTCTTCTTCGAAACCTCCTCCTTTTCAACTTCCATAACATTCAAAACCCCCCCATTATCTCTTCCAACTCCCGTAACCTCCCATTACCCAAATTAAACTCCATTAATCTCCCCATTTACTCCAAACCTATCACATTCACATCTTGCACTATAATCCGAATCATTTTCTTCCCATTTTACACTTTTCTCACAAACTCAAAAACCTCTCCCGTACTTGCATGCAATGGAAGAAATTCAGTTTAGAGATGGTGAGCATGGAGAAAATCAGAGACAGAAGTTCATCAGGTTCCAAAACCGTGGTGTTCAACCAACTCGATATATCGACACTGAATGTTTGAGGGAGTTGGGAATGCTCAACAGTGTCAAGAACCTGCTTCGGAAGGTCGGTTTGTGGCATCTGTGCAGTCAGCCCCAGCCTACATTCGAGCTTCTGACATTGGAATTTATGAGCTCGTTTCAATACATCACTCCTCCCGGTTCACAAAGTCAACTCACCGGCGCTGCTAAGTTCAGATTGCTCGGCCGGGAGTTCAAAGTTACACAAACAAGGATCGCCGAACTGCTAGGCTTCGATCACGGCGATGATGCTCATCTCCGTGTGCCGGACAACTTTAGTGAACCCGCTTTCACCTTATGGCACGACATCACCAACACCCGTGCCACAGCCTTTCAGAGCCTGAATGCTACGCATATCCACAACCCGGCGATCAGATACTTTCATCGCATCATCTGCAATACCATTTTTGCAAGAGAGAGCAACCACAAACTTAACTCCAAGGAGCTCTTGTTCTTGCACTGCGCCTTAAATGACGAGCGCATCAATGCTGCCCCATTCATGCTATCCCATATCCAGTCCATTGCGCAAAGAGGCGCAACCCCCTTCTACATAGGCGGCATTGTCACTACCCTCGCCATTCAGCTGGAGCTTGGTGACTTGGTCATCAATTTACCTCGCATAGCCGCAGAGCTCCTAACGAAGAATTATTGCAGGTCCGCCCACTTGATTGCTCAGAGAGAGGATGGCAGGTACAGCCCTGTTATCCAAGGCATTGTTTATCACCACATCATCTTGTCGTGCCGTGACCGCATTGATCCGTCCAATCGAGCCAACTGACTATTTATTATACCGGATGCTGCTGGCCACGCCCCCGTTATTGATGAGCAGGCCGATCCACTAGTGGACGAGATGCAAGACACCATGGATGCAGCTGAGCCTGTCCAGGACATTCCTGAGTCATCCACCCGACAGTCTCCTGCACAGGAATTCACACTTGAGGACGTCCTCCGTGCGATTCATCAGCAAAACCAGATGAATGTCGCGCTGGAGCGAAGGCAAAAAGAGCAACATGATGCATTACTCCTAGCTGTTGCCACCAACCAGAGGACGACTGATGAGAAGCTCGGAGAGATCTTTAGCGAGCTAGAGTCTTTGCGCATTGATATCACTGCTCTCACCGGCACCGGTTTTGATCCTGAAGCGACTCCGACCAGATGCTCCCGCACCAGAAGCCGAGGCCGTGGTCACCAGCAGCCTTAGTTTTAGTTTTTGTTTATGTTTTTCCATTTCCGTTGTTTGTATTGTACTTTACCCGCTATTATATCACAACATTGAGGACAATGTCTGATATAGTGTGGGAGAGGTACCTTTCATTTTCCGCATTTTCCCTTTCCGCACTTTCCATTCCGTTGTATTTCCTTTTCGTATTTAATGAAACAGAGTAATATTTGTGCTATTTTCTTTAGTTTCGAACTTTCCCCCGTTTATTTAGCCATACCGAAAAAAAATCTTTAATTTATTCTTCGCATTACCCGACTTACCTACGAAATCATAGTTAGGAAGCTGAGAACGATTCAACAAGATCAATACAGTCTTGACACCTTAGATTTCCCACTTAAGCATTCCGTTCCGATAATTGTTACGACTACACCTTAAGTTTTAGTTCAAAAGTAACCCCTAGTAGTTTATACTAGCAGTCAGCACCGTCTGAACACAAACCACGTGGGGAGCCGATGAATATAAGTGTTTGATGCCTAATCGATAATGATCCTTCATATCTCGATGCAAATGAAAAAGAAATTGCACCAAAGTACACGGTCGCATATAAGAAACGAGAAATATGAGAAGGAGTCCATTGCGGGTTGGTTCAGAGGTACTGGTTCTGAACTTGGTAGGGCGTGCTACGGCTCGACCCCCCACAACCTCCAAATCGGATAATGTATATAGGGTTACCACATTCGTGTACCAGACCCCATGCTTATAAAGGATCAAAGTCACTAACCGGCTACTCCACTACGTGCGTGCTAAGGCAAAGGGCTTAATGTGATTGCGCTAGAATGAAACTGGGCGAAATAATATCGAAAGACTCTAGGCGAAACCGTAACGCAATTACCGGATGTTTCGTTTAACGGGAAGTCGACGACTTAGATTGTTGCTTGTGTCATTAGTGTATCGTTAATGTTTTATTCTAGTACCGGTCTATCTGACAAAACGATCCTTCGTACGGTTTGTTATGTGTGTGCGTCGATGAAAACTTGTCCGACAATTTTCAACCGACTATTTGCTTGAGGACAAGCAAAGGTTTAAGTTTGGGGAAGTTTGATAACGAGAAAAAGTATCATTTATATTGCTATGTTTCAATGCCGTTTTATCGCATATTTGTCGTTTTAACACCCGATTCCTCGAGTTTTCTTTGTCATTTTGCAGGTACATCATATACAGAGCTAAATCATGAGCCATAAGTGAAATGAACAAAAACAACCATGAAAAGATGAAGAAAGGAGGAATTATGCATAACCTGCACTTTTTGTAACAGTCACAATCGTCACTTAGGAGTCACGACCGTGACACGCTAAAAGGAGCAGTCACATTCGTCACAAGTCCCTCACGACCGTGACGCGCATAAGACACGGAAGACGAGCGTGACACCCTTGTCACGAACGTGACAAGGGGAATTTAGGGTATTTTGATGAGACTTGGTCATGAACGTGTACGCTACGTGAATCCAACATGCCTATCTTCCCGCAGACCAAGTATGTCAACTACCTCCTGGATTTTCTCAGCTTCTACGAGGCCCATGCACCAATTCCAACTGCCAAGCCCAAAATATTGATCCTATAAATAGCTTAACTTCAAGAAACAATTTACAGAGTTTTGTTTTTAATTTTCTTGCGGAAGCTCTGCCGTTTTTATTTGCACCCTTTATTTTTCCAGCATTTATTTTACTTGCTTTAATTTTCTGTATCCCAACCAACCATATAACAATTTCCAACATTAGGAAATTGTTATAATTTAATTTGTTTCAAAACCTTCAGAATTCATTTAGAAGTTTTATTTCCGATTTCGGTCCGTACTCCGAGCTTTCCAGACTGTGGAAGAAGGAGTCTAGCATTTTGATTGTATTTAGGTTTTTTTTATTGCATTTATATTAATGTTAAGTATTTATTTTTCTGTTATGCATATTTTATTTTGTGTTTTTCTGCCTCTGTCTGGTTCAACAATCATGAGTAGCTAATCACCTTAGGGCGGTATGTAATTAAAATAAACTAAATCGGTAAAATCAATTCTAGGCTTAAAATAATTAATAGCTTAATATTCTGGCTGAGACTTTTTATTATAAAATCAACTTTTTTGTTACGAGAGTAAGGGAAGTGTAATAGGTTAGGTCAAGACCACGAGAGTGTGAGATTTTAACCAGATAGCTAAAGTTAGGCATTTAATTTAAACACAGCGAGAGCGCTTTAAAATGAATTAGAATTACTAAGTTTCCAAAAATTATTTCTAAACACTTATGGGCTAGCGAGAGCAGGCATAGGGCTTTAGGGGTAAGATCTGAGATAAGACCACGAGAGTGCGAGTTAAAGATATTTAAACTGGTAACCTCTACAGAATAGATTAAGTGAACCATTTTTATAAGCCTAGGTTAGATTGACCCGCCTAAGTTAGCATAATTACATACCGACCGCCTTAGTATTATTTTATTAAACTTAAATTTAATTCCCGCCTTTAATCTTTTAAAACAACCAAAAATCGTGACAACCATTCACCTTAGCTAAACTAGTAAATTCTCTAGCACTAAGTAATCATAAAGTCCCTGTGGATCGATAATCTTAAATATTACTTCGATAGGCTGTGCACTTGCAGTTAAGATACCGCTAGACACATAATTAGATACGTCTTTAGCCCATCAGGTAGCAATGGCAATAGTCAACTTCTTATGCCTGTCCTGGTCTTTTGATCTCTTCAATCCCGCTCTGAGCTTCAATTCTGAAATCTCCTTCTGAGCTGCCAACAAAGCTTCCTGCTGTTTCTTCTCATTGGCCTCTAGCTGTTCAATCTTGGCTTGACTCTTCTGGTCTTCTTGTGTATGGGCTTCGGTGATCCTGACCCACCTAGCCTGACTCTCTTGCAGATAGTGCTCAGCCCTAGCTTTCTGAATCTTGGCCTCCTTGCAGGCATTCTTCAATATATGTTCCCCAACCCTTGCTTTCCTTATGTAGTCTTCTGTCTTTTCAATTTTGGCAAGGTGCTCCACCCTGAGCTTTTCCAATCTCTCAATGTCCAGACGACCATCAGTTCTTTCCCAAAGAGTCTTCTTCAAGGCCTGAGATAGCTGCTCATTCCTTTCCTTCAACTTTTCAAATTCCTCCAGGATAACTGTTGCTACAGGTTGTACTGTGGATGGCCCAGGTATGTCTTCCAAGGTGAAAGGCATTCTGGTAATCTGAGCCCTGGTACGGGACTAGTCTGAGTACTGAGCTGAAGCAACATTGTTACATCTTCCAAGAATAGCTACCCCTTTTGTCTGGATGTTGTCCCAAGCCCAGGATGCTTGTCTGACAACAGCTAAATTAGGTTGTACTTCACAATATAGGGTCTCAGCTAAATCCTGTCCTCTGGGAGGGTGAACCAAGGCATATCCCAGTTGTCTCTTAAACAGTAAAGGATTGTAGTTGATGCAACCCTTTACTCCTATCAGAGGCACATTTGGGTATTGTCCACAGCTGGTGATAATGTCCTTGCCTTTGGTGCTCTGGGTGCACCATCTGATATCATCTGAAGTCAAGGCAATGAACCTCTTGGCCCAATTCTTCTGCTGGTGGGGGTTTAAGAAAGCATCTGACTTAGGAAGGTGTCTGAGCAGCCAGGTGTAAAACAAAGGAGCACAACATCTTACCAACTTCCCCCTTTGTTTCTCATTCCTTTGATGAATGGAGTAGTAAAAATCTCCTAGCAATGTGGGTACTGGGTTCTTCAGAAGAAACAGATGGATGGCATTCTTGCTGACAAATTTTGGCTCATCTGCAAACAATATAGCCCCATATATGCTGAGGGATAACAGTGCACAGACTGCCCTCCACTCTCCCAATGAAGCCTTCAGGATGGCCTGAGAAATCAAGAAGTCCAAATGCAAACCAGGGATCCCAGCTTTTGTTGTCATACCCTGCTCAATAAGGGCAGGTTCCAGGTACAGTGCCCTTGCTATCTCTTCATTTCTGGGAGCAGTCATCTCTGGGTTGAAGGGGATTCCACCTCTGATAGGTACTCCAATCAATAAAGAAAACTCTTCCAGTATAGGCCCTAACTGGAAATCTGGAAATGTGAAGCATCTCAATGGAGGGTCATAAAACTGCAAGCATGTGTGGATCATGCTCCTCTGAGAAGGGTCAAGGTCCATAACCATTTCCAAGATATCTCCATAGTGCTCTCTAAATAGTGGGATGTGGTCAGGTGTGATGAGTGACTGGACCTGCCTGATACCAGTCAATACAGGCTCAAAGAAGTGATAGGACATGTTGCTTTTACTGGGAGTAGTCATGAGTGTTGCTGAAGAAGCTGAAGATAAGTGCTAATGAAGATCACAGACTGAGATGCTGAAAGTGGACCCCTGACAGACTGGTGCTGATGAGGGTGGAGATAACTGAAGCAGATAACTGATGAAGACACCTGAAGCAGAGGTCTATGCAGAAGAAGGTGTCAAAACCAAAACCAAGATACAATGAAATGGATACCCTGAAAAGCAAATAAACAAATGTTAAATGATGCAATGATGATATATGCAAATGATATGCAAGGGTTTGTGATCAAGCTGGATCTGATTATCTGTCTTGATATAAGGCTCATGTATGTTCAAAAGTCCAGATGAAGGCTCAGAAATCCAGTAACCAGGGTGGGGGACTCAAATAAAGAGTCACATATCTAGGGTTAATCACAAGAACTGTCCAAAGTGAAGTATTCTTAATCAATACAGTAACAGGGTATGATGTGGCCAAGGGTTCCTGCAAACCTGTAAATGGCCCAACCCCCTCACAGGTAGTGTTCTAGAACAAGGATCCTCAGACTTGGATCAGTTATGAGAAGTGTAAACACTTCTAACCCGGAGGTATAGTGTGTACAATAACCATAAAAGATCCTCCTCTAATTCACCTCAGCTTCTGAAGGTCATAATAAAGGTCATCCAGACTTAGCAGGCTTCCCAGATAGCCCTAGTACTACAGGAAATCTGTAGCACAGAGTTCTCAAGAAGAAACCCACATCTGAACTGTGTTTCATATTCCCGCACCAGACCGAAATGGAATGAGAAAGAACATGAACCACTCTAGCCTAGGTTTCACTCAGGTCCCAGGTATAGGACCTTAAACTCTCAATGGAACCCCACCCAATAAAACAGCAAACCAGATCCAGCACAGTGACAATGACAGTATGAAATATGCATAAGACTGTAAAGAAAGCAATAAATAAAGCTGTATATAAAGCAATAAATAAAGCAAAATAAATAAACACACATAGCGCATAACACCCCAGTAAACACAAATCAAACAAGCGCTAGGAGGCACCCACAAAAAGAACCAGAAGCCCTGGTTGCAGTATAAGGGTCCCCAGCAGAGTCGCCAAGCTGTCGCTCCCACCTGATCACACAGGGCTAAGAGGGGTACAGACGTGAACGGTCGGCGAAAGAGAGAACACACAAGGGTGAACTGAAAAGAGTCGCCAGCTAGGCATTTTTATCCCGAAGGAAAGGTAATGCTGCATAGACCTAAGAAAAGATGGATAAGACGGTTGCGAACCAGAGAAACTGAGAAAGGGGGTTGGTTACAACCTGGGAAGGTATTAGCACCTAGATTGTCCGCCGTACTCGACGGGATCCACGCTTGAAAAATTTGTGTTTTAAAGGGGTAGTGTCAGTGCTATTTTGTGTGCAACAAGCTGGAAAAGAATCTAGTGTTAGTGTAAAAGAAATGTGAAGTGAAATGAAAAGAGTGTCAGTGTAAGAAAAGAGTATGAAACTCAAGACTATGAGGTTTGAGGAATAATGCTAGAAGGAGGGGGAATATATAGAGACTTTTGTTCGATAACTGTTAAGTTACGCCTACATATCCTCTCGTGCAATGAGGAAGTCAGAACACCGTAGTTCGACTCAAAGAGACTGAAAAATAAATTGACTGATGAACTGCTTACTTGTCTATGCTCAAGTGTATGACCTGTCTGGCTCAGGTGCTAATTGTCTTGCATTAGACGGAAGAAGTAAGTTCTCGTTTGTGAGTGAATGAGGTGAGAAGAGAATCCCGAAGGAGACGATTATTGTTTGTTTTGGTATTTTCAATCTTTTATTGCTTTTGATATTTGTCATAAGTTAATGAGCTTAAGCCTAAACCAAGGGTTAGTAAACTCATCACATCCTCTCTCTGATTAGGGGTAATGAGAATACCTTAAGTATGAAGTAAGCACCTCACACTTAATCACCGTGATGTAGGATTAAGGTCATTAACCTACTTGAATTTATTTAGATGTTTTTTGGAGTTTTTGTTTAGTGTTAAGTAACGAGTTTAAGCCATAATCAAGGATTTAATGGACCCATTACACCATCCTAATAGAAGGATAATAGATGAGAACATTTAAGCTGAGGAAGGCTCCTCAACTTAATCCATGATTAGGGATTAACCTCATGACAAAACAAAGCCTTTATTAAATGGATTTTAGTTAATGGAAGGATTAAGAAGTGAATTTTATGGTTTGTAAGACAACTTGAGGGGGACTTGTCCATTAACACTAGGGTTAGTCCTTCTTAACCAATTAAGGAAGAATTAGAACCCTAATGCAAGGCCCAAGTTACAAGCTTGATGTCTTGATGATTATTAGGTGAATTGATTAAAGGATTTAAACACATTAAGGGTTTAACACTTAGGATTAAAGTTATGCACCCCATCCTAATAGAAGGATACAGGCATAACCTTAATCACAAAGCCTTAAAACCTTTAAGGTTTAGTCCTCGATTAAGAGATGAGAAGAGAAGACTCAAAGATGACACAGAGGTAAAACTAATGGGGGACTAATCAAACCCTAATTGTGATCATTCTTGGGTGTTCCTAGGGTTTATGAAGCTTGCAAGAAGATCTTCAAGAGAGCCACCAAGGAAGAAGCAGGTGAGATGAAAAGAAGCAGCAAGAAGCAAGACAAATTGCTTCACTTAAGAAGACAAGTTGCTTGAAGAAAGAAGGAGGAGCAAGAACATGAATGAGCAAGCTCACTATAATTCACAAGTAAAAACTGCAGCAATGATGCATAAAAGGGATGAGAAGAGGTTATGAGAAGTGAAGGCAAATTCACTTCTCAAACACTTACCACCTGAAAAGTTAGCAAAGGAAATGAAATGAAATGAAATGGATGCAAGGATGCAAACCAAAATCAGAAGCACAATCATGATGTAAATGATGCTATGAGATGGTATGAAAGCATGTCAAGAGATGAGGATGATCATACAAGTAATGTAGATGCAAATGAGACATGAAAGGAAGCATGAAAGTTCATGAAAACTTATGAAATGCAATGGATACATAACATGGAAAATGGATGATGCAATGATCAAACATGATTTCAATATGTCTTAGGATGTCTTATATGTCATGTGGATGCACACAGTGTCATGGCAAGTTCATGTATGCAAGCATATGAAGGATGAATGCAAATGAAGGCAAAGATTAGGGTTTATGAACAAGATGCAATGCAAAATTCAAAATCATAAGCAAAACATGATATAAAAAATTGAAAATGGGATCAAAGGTACCCTAAACCTATACAAGTTCACTACCCAAAGGAGGAGGGCAGAAGCTAAACCCTAAAGGACTTATGATTTTTCTAAGTTTGCTAGGGTTTTAAGGCACCTCACAAGGAAAAATGCAAAACAAATCAAAAATTAAAGATAAATTCATGCCAATTTTATCCTAGAAACTACATGATATGTGGAATGCAATGCAAAAAGAATCACTATCAAACCCTTCATGGTTGGGAAGAAAAGAGTTTTCTAAGTTAGGGTCAAAATATTGATTTTTTAAGAACCCTAAATCCAAAGAAAAATGTCAAAATGGATCAAGAACCAAAAAGAAATTTGTATGAATGGTTTGATAATGTCTCTAAATGTGTTAAGATGCAATGTAATTATTTTGGTGATTTTTAGAAACTTAAATGGTATTTTAATTAATTAATTTCCATTAATTAATTAAAATAAACATTTAAATATTTTAAAAATACAAATTTTATGAAAAAAATAAAATAAAAATTATTTTCAGAATGAGAAAAATATTTAAAGTCAGGGTGCAAAAAATGAAAAATTTTGAAAGCTTCTAGCTATTTTAAATAAATTGTGCAAGATAAATGATAAAAAAAAATGAAATTAAAATGAGAATTAATGAAAGTAGGATGATCTGATGGTTCACATTTGAACTGAGGGGATTTGGTTTGACCAGCGCGCAAATGAATGGACAGGATCCACTCTGGGCTAATTTTAATTAGTTAATTAATTAAACTTAATTTAATCAGGATTAGGGTTTTAACATTCAATCTGGGCCATCCAAAACACGCGCGCAGACACAATCCAAGGGCTCTCTTTCAAACTAAACTTAAACCCTAATTAACCATTTAATGACTTTCAGGTGGCCAGAAATGACCTTCGGTCATCTTCTCTGGCCACACCCTTCCCTGAGAATTTCAATCTCACTCCCCAGGCCATTTTTGGAGCTCTAAAGCTCCAGATTTGTTCCTCTCACTCCCCTAAACCTAAATCCAACCTCAAATGGAATTTATTCTCAGCCATTAACAAGATTCGAAGCAAAGAACCAAAATTGCAAAAATTTCAGACAAGCCATACATCCTTAATTCTCAACTATTTTCAATAATCTAAAGTTCATCATGCTCAGGGGATCACACTTAACCATTTAAGAACTTAAAATTAAGCTTCTGGAAAAATGAATTCGCATAGCTACCTGAGGTGAAGCTTTCAACCCTGGAGCTTTTTGGCTGCTTCTTTGGCCCAAGATGCCTTTAATGAACCTCCTGAGGTGTTTGCAATGCTTAGATGGAATTTCTTATGGCTGGTTTATGAGATTGATTCAGTTTAGTTCAAAGAGGAAGAGAAATCGTGTTTTTGATATAGGGGTTTCAGGTTGTGTTGAGGGGTGGGAAATGATCAGAGGTTGATGGTGGGTTGTTCTGTGGTGTTTGTTTTAAGGTTTGTGGCTTGAGTGTTGAGTTTCGAAGGGAAATGCATAAGAGGAGGTTTTTGTGGTTGCTAAGTTATGGGAGGATTCAAGTTATGTTGTTGTGTGTGTTGAGTTGCTTGAGGTCCACATATCAATCCTTGATAGGTTAGAGAGTTGTTGTGGAGCAGTCTGATTGGTATGGCTCATTTTGCATAAAGTCCACAAAGTTGTCTTTGGAGGTATGGGCTCATGGAAGGCCAAGGACAATGGGGTGTCCTACGCAGCTGGCTTTAGGGAGGTCCATAGAATTCAGATTGAGGCAAGATAGCAAGTGGGATGAAGTTTGTGTGATGTTTTGCAATTATGTGAAGCTTTGGCCCTTTTGTAATTTCTTGATGTTCAAGGCATGGAATGATGAAACTCTTTGGGCAATTCTGAATTATAGGTCATGTACTATGTTTGTGTAATGGTTAGAAGTCAATTAGAGGTCACAAATTGGTTTGACATGAGTTTTTGCAAGTTTCCCTCTTTGGTACATAAGTGAAATTTTGTGATTTTTCCCAACTTTGCAAAGTCATAACTTGAGTTCTATGATGAATTAGATCAAGTTCTTGTACTTTTTGAAAAGGGAATGATCCAATCTACAACTTTCATGACCAAGAATTTTTCATTTGAAGCATTTTTGAATCAAAAAGAGGAGGTTGAAAAACTTTCCCAAAATGGCCAGTTTGCATTACAAGTCACTTTCCCAAAATGGAAACTTTGCAAATGGCTTGAAATTCTTCAATTTTGTGAACTTATAACTTCTTCTAAGATCAAATAAAGATCATATACACCCAAAATGATGGAGAAGACCCTTTGGTTGGATGATTGGGGGCCTCAGATGCCCTGATTTTGCACTGACTTATTCAAGAGGTCATTTATTGATCAGATGCCTTCCCCATTGAATTTCTTCATGAAAATTGGTATGCATGATCCTCATATCATATAGAGACTAATAGAAACAAGAATGACCAAAAAATTTGTAGTTATGGCCTCTGAAACCAAAACCCTAATTTTAGGTTATCTGTGCAGTTAAGCTTGGCTCTGCTTCCATGCCTTTCTCAGTTCTTGTGATTTTCTGACTTTCTTGATCTTGGGAGGATATAATATGATGCTTGAACATACATGGACCCTCTTGAGATGATTGAAGACCTTTGGAGTGGCTCAGATGGCTCATGGATGGCTCAGATCACAAACCCTAGATGCAGATGACTTTGAACCAATGCAGTGAAGCAAAAATGCAATGTGAGATGCTATGATTGAACTTATGCAAATGAAAAGAATCATAAGTCATGGTGAAAAGAGTGAGGGAAAATTTGGGGTGTTTACACCCGCGCCATGTTAAGAGGGAGAATGGGCTTTGGGCCAATTTTCTTTGATGTTTGCAGCAACTGGATTTTCTTTGCACCCTCTTGTGTTCCTTATTTATTTATTTTTTTTAGTATTTGGTTAATTGATTTTTCTTGTAGATTTCTTAATTAAATTTCTTGTTAATTATTTTTTGTGGATTTATCCATTGATTGACTTCTTGTAAATTTTAATTAGAATTTTTTACACTAATTTTAATTAGTGTTTAGGACTAATTTTTGGATAAGTGTTCATGAGTGTTTTTTATCGATATTGGATCGGTTTTCGATTATGGTAGATCTTCACAAAAGAAATTATGGAAGATAAGCATTTATTTTGCTTATGGAGATCACAAGACCTTACTTGAGGCTTTTTTCGGATTTCTTTTATGTGAAGAATCGGCACTTCGATCAAGTAAGTAATCTCGAATCTCCACTTTTAAGCATCATTATAGTTGTATGCGGCTTAGGACCATATAGATTAAGGTACATATTGAACCCTCCCACCTGAGGCACTGGATCTATTTGTGATATATGTTGATTTGTGTCGATTTCGGAGCTTAGGGATTAGGTTATGAACCATTAGGATCGATTCCTTTCACTTCCCCTTAAAATCCACTTTTTTGCCCGTTTCGTTGCAATTATTAAAAATAGTTTTAGGTGGGATAAAATTATGGAAATATTCATGAGTGATCCTAATCCTCTTAATTAATTTGTCATATTTTTTGTTTCCATATTTGGGTGGTCTTAATGATTTATTTGGATTTTAGATCACAAGCTATCCCAAAACGGAGGATTTTGACATAAGGGACCGAAATCAATTTTTCCCCATAGGTGTGAAACCTATTTTTTGTATATGATTAATCACTGTAATTTGTGACATTATGATGATCATTAGGCATTTTTTTCATAATTTTAGGTTCCCTTTTTGATCCATTTTGTGGAATTGTTTTTCGGTGATCATGCTTTGTTACCTTGCTAATCAAGGAATTGTTTTGGCACTTTGGTGCATACTTTTGTGGAATCCTTTTAGACCATTTAAGATACTGACCTTAACATTCCAGAGACTTGATTTCATAATTTTTAAAGCCTTTTTGCTATTTTTCCATGTCACCTAGATCATAGGTTGATTCATGTGTCTATTTGCTCCATAACCTAGATGATAAGAAGGAATTCATGCCATTTTCTTGGAATACTTTTTGGTAACTTTTAGGAGTTGATTATAGGTAATTTGTATGTCCTTAATTCCAGTTATAGGTCACTTTTTGAACCATACTCATTTGGTTTGTTTTGGTGTTTCAAAGTGCATACTTATGTGAAATAATTTAACCTAAACTCATTTCTCTTCTCCTCTAATTGTTAACATGAATTATGTGGGAATAATTAATGCCTATCCATGAATTATAATTGCATCTCATATATTGTATGTTACTGACCCATAATCATCTCATGCATATATATATATGCCATTCATTCTTAACTTGCATCATTTGTGATCTTATACGATGTTTGCCTCATTTGTTCTCACATCTTCTTCTCCTTGCTCAATAGGACTAATACATTGCATCCATAATTGTATATTCATTCATACATATTCATAAGAATTCACTACTGACTTTGATGTTCATTTCATGTATTAATTCATGCTTGTAAGCTATATGCATTCATACTTCATCCATAAATCTTAATTTGCATTCATGTAAACTTAGGTGAACTTTTTGTACATAGTTTGATATAGTTTGACCTTGTGAGGTATCCTAGCATACTTAGGGACCTATAGCATGTAGATACTGACTTTAGAAGTCATATAACCTTTAGGTACCTTCACCTTTAGACTTAGGTCTTATTTCGAACCCTAGTTCCCTTCTAGGACGTTTATGGTACTTAATCGCTTTTATGCTTTTATTTTACTTTCAATATGCATTGTCATACTAACTTTTGTTTTGTTGGGGGGGAGATTGAGGTAAGCCTCACTTCATTCCTATCTATTATGCATTATAATTTTGTTTGCCTTAGCACCTTGTGCTTTGCTCTTAAACTTTCCCTTTCTTTAGAGACAACTTAACTTCCTTAGGAAGTAAGTTAGTTTCTAACTCTCTTTTCTTCTTTTTCTTTTCTTCCTTAGGCTTAGAAACCTCATTAACCATAGGACCTCTCTTGTAAATAAACAAATAAAATTAGGATTGAGTCTTAGTCCCCTTAGTTTGTCCTTTTGCAATTTGAGTCTTCTTTCTCGTCTTCAAGCAAAATCCAAAAAGACTTAATAAATGCATGAAAGGATCCATTGTGTATAGCCTTATTCCATGGGGAACTTGCACTCATTCCATCTTGGAGTGTTGTAAGCTTTTCTAGCATGATGTACAAGTCTCATCAAGGGGTTGTTTCATAAAGAAAACATAAAAGATACTTCTCTTAAAAGATAAAACAAACACAATAAGCGATTATCCTACGGGAACTTCTTCTCTCATCTCATTCACTCTGAGCGCAAACTCGCGACGACTTATCTCGCATGCAAGACAGTAAACGCACTCGTACCAGACGAGCATGCAACACCTGAGCATAGACATACGCAGTTCTAGTATAAAAAAACACAAATAAATAGTTCTCGCCTTAGTTAGGCGAACTACGTCGACTCTGATCCTCATTATCTCGATGAGGTACGTAGGCAGCGGGGTAGGGCCCGTTCGAGTATATTTTTTATTTTCCCTACATTTCCCCCTTTATTCTCATTTCTTTTCCATTCACATTCTAGTTCCAATAGCAGTTTTATTCAGCAGCACTTTATTTTCTCACCCTTTGAAGCAACCAAGCAAGCGTGGATCCCGTCGGGTACGGCGGACGATCTGGGGTGCTAATACCTTCCCAGTTCGTAAACGACTCCTGAACTC
This sequence comes from Lathyrus aphaca, assembly GCA_963966055.1. NCBI lineage: Eukaryota > Viridiplantae > Streptophyta > Magnoliopsida > Fabales > Fabaceae > Lathyrus > Lathyrus aphaca. The sequence goes on along the minus strand of OZ014522.1, from coordinate 461,011,610 downwards.
AGATCTTTGGTTCGCAGGACCTTGTCCTTTCCTTCTTCCTCAGGTTTGTGCAACATTACCTTTCCCATTCATTCAGGATAAAAATGTCTGGCTGGCGACTCTACCCTTTCCGCGCCACTTTCGCGTTTGTACTAGGATGAAAATCCCGGGAGCGACACCTCCCACCAAAGGAAACAACAGATCCAGCACAGATGATGATAACAGTATGAAATGCATAAAATGTAAATAAAAGCAATAAATAAAGCCATACAGAAAGCAATAAATAAAGCAATAAACAACAAGCACAAGTAGCACATAACACCCCCATAAACACAAATCAAACAAGCGCTAGGAGAAACCCACAAAAAGAACCAGAAACCCTGGTTACAAGATAAGAGTCCCCAGCAGAGTCGCCAAGTTGTTGCTCCCGAAGATTTGCATCTCGGTACAAGCGTGAACGGTCGGTGAAAGGAGAAATGAAATGAACTGAATAGAGTCGCCAGCTAGGCATTTTTATCCCGAAGGAAAGGTAATGATGCATAAACCTGGAAAAAGATATGGATAAGACGGTTGCGAACCAGAGAAACTGAGAAAGGGGGTTAGTTACAACCTGGGAAGGTATTAGCACCCAGATTGTCCGCCGTACTCGACGGGATCCACGGTTAAAAGATTGTGTTTAAAGGGGTAGTGTATGTGCTATCTGTGTGCAAAAGCTAAGAAAAGAATATACAGGTTTCAGTGCAAATGGGTGAATTGCTCAAGAACTGAGGCTTTTAAAGAATGCTGAAAGAGGGGGGAGACACAGAGACTTTTGTTTGATAACAATTAAGTTATGCCTACGTATCCTCTCGTGCAATGAGGAAGTCAGAACACCGTAGTTCAACTCAAAGAGACTGAAAGATAAATTGACTGTGAACTGCTTGTTGTCTATGCTCAAGTGTATGACTCGTCTGGCTCGAGTGCTAACTGTCTTGCATTAGAAGGAAGAAGCAAGTTCTCGTTTGTGAATGAGTGTGATGAGAAAAGAATCTCGAAGGAGACGATTATTGTTTGTTTTTGTGTTTTCAGTTTTGTTATTGTTTTTGGTGTTTTGCATAAGTTAATGAGCTTAAGCCTAAATCAAGGGCTTGTAAACTCATTATATCCTTCCTGATTAGGGATAATGAGCCTACTTAAGTATGAGATAAACATCTCAACTTAATTACCATGATGATGTAGGATTAAGATCATTAACCTACTTGTTATTATTTAGGTGTTTTTGGGTTTCTGTTTAGTGTTAAGTAATGAGTTTAATCTCTAATCACAGATTTGTAGGCTCATTACACCATCCAAATAGAAGGATAATAGATGAGAACACTTAAGCTGAGGAAGATACCTCAACTTAATCCATGGTTAGGGATTAAATTCATTATATAACAAAGCCTTTATTAAGTGGATTTAATTAATGGTGGGATTAAGAAATGAGTTTTATGGTTTGTAAGACAACTTGAGGGGTACTTGTCCATTAAACACTAAGGTTAGTCCTTCTTAACCATAAAGGAAGAATTAGAACCCTAATGTAAGGTCCAAGTTACAAGATGAAGTCTTAGTGATTATTAAGATGATTTGATTAAGAGGTTTAAACAAATTAAAGGTTTAACACTTAGGATTAAAGTTATACACTCCATCTTAAGAGAAGGATGCAGGCATAACCCTAATTCCAAAGTCCTAAAACTTTAAGAGTTTAGTCTCTGCTTATGAAGATTGGAAGAGAGACTCAAGGAGACTCAAAGGTAAAAGCTAAGGGGGACTAATCACAACCCTAATTTTTGTCATGCTTGGATGTCCCTATGGTTTGTAAGGCTTGAGAAAGATCTTCAAGGAAGCCACCAATGGAAGAAGCAGATGCAAGGACGATGAAGCAGAAGAATAAGTTACTTACTTCATTGAAGAAGATAAGTAACTAAAAGAAAGAAAGTGAGAGGAATGGAACACAAGTGAACAAGTTCACTTCAAGATACAGCAAGATGCATATGAAAGAGATAAAGAGAAATGAGAAGTGAAGGCAAATCCACTTCTCAAAGTAATTTACCACCTGAAAATGTTAGCATGAATGCATAAAGTTCAAGGCATAAAGAAATGAAATGAAATGAGATGCAATGAGATGAAATGACCAAAGTCAGAAGTGTTTATGAAATTTTAATGTCATATGAGATGATGCAAAGGCATACAAATTCATGTGTATGATCATACAAAGATGAGATGCAAATGGAAGCATGCTTTGAAGTTTGAAAGTACATGAAAGTTAATGAAATGAAATGAATGCAAATTATGGCAAATGAATGAAGAAATGATCAAGAATGATTATAACATGTCTTAAGATGTCTAATATGACTTATGAATTCAATAAATGTCATGGCAAGTTCATGTATGGATGCATATGCAAGATGAATACAAATGAACATGTAAAATCAGGGTTATATGGAAGTATGAGATGCACATGATCATAACAGAAGCATATGACATGATAAAAATTGGAAATCACACTCAAACAAACCCTAATCCCATACTAGGTCACACCCCAAAGGAGAAGGTCATAAGCCTTACCACTCAAAGGTTATGAATTTCCTAAGTTTCTAGGGTTTTTGGATGGTTCAAAAGGGAAAAATGCAAATCAATTTGAAAATGCAAGATAAATTTATGAGATAAATGACCTATAAACTACATGTTATGCACAAAACAATGCAAAAAGAATCATATTCAAACTCTTCTTGGTTAGGCAGAAAAGATTTTTTCAAGTTAGGGTTCAAAAATATGATTTAAATGACCCTTAATTCAAAGAAAATTCTCAAGTTATGATCAAACCTAAAAATAAATTTGTGTGAAGAGTTTGAAAATGTTTCTAAATGCAAAGGGATGATCCATGATTTTTTTGGTGATTTTTAGAAACCTAAATGTATTTTTAATTAATTAAAGACTTTAATTAATTAAAAATAACATTTAAATATTTTAAAAATACTTTTTTTATGCAAAAAATAAAATAAAAATTATTTTCAGGTTAAGAAAAATATTTAAAACCAAAATGCAAAAGAAAATATGTTTTGGATGATTTTTGCTATTTTTAAATAATTGTACAAAAGAAATAGAAAGAAAATGAAATTAAAATGAAAGTCAAAGGATCCAGTGGTCAGGATTTGAACTGGAGAGGGGCCAGTTAACTGGCGCGCTATTGGACGGCAGGGATTGCTTCTGGGCAAATTAATTTAATTAAACTAATTAAATATGTTTAGGGTTTTAATGAAGCCATCTGGGCCATTCACGCGCGCGGCAAACCTAAGATCTAAGGGTCAACATTTACACTCAGCTAATTAATGAGATTAGCCCTAATGACTCTCAGGTGACCGGAACAGTGTTCCGGTCATCTTCTCCGCCCAATCAAAATACCTATCTTCTTCCCTAGGCCAAATCAAAAGCTCTAAAGCTCCAGAATCACTCTCCTAACATCCCTAAGCAAGAATACATCATCAAAACACATTTATCATACATCAAAAACAAGATTCGAAGCAAATCGTAAAACTAAACAAAACTTTCAGAAGTTCAATGCATGCTTAATACTCAACCATTTTCAAAACAAAATACATCAGGATGATCAGTGAAGCATGAAGATTCATTTAGAAACTTAAAATGCAAGTTCTAGAAAAAATGTTCTTGAGGTTACCTGAGGTTGAGCTTTCAGTTCTTGAGCTTTCTAGACCTTTCTTTGGTGCAAACCAACCCCAACGAGCTTCCTGAGAATGCTTTGATGCTTGGAGTGAGTTTATTTGGCCTCTTTCTGAAGTTCACTTTTGAGGGATGAAAAATCGTATTTGTTGTGTGATATGTTTCAAGACATTTTAATGGTTGGGATTTGTTCCTTAGGTGATGCTGAGTTGAATGGTGAAGAAAGTTTGAAGTTTGAGTGGTTGTGCTATGAATTTCGAAGAGATGAAGCTATGAGGTAATTTTTGGCAATCTGAGTCTTGAGAGGTTTTCAGGCTTGAATGTGTTATGGAGTGAGGTCCTTAGGGTTTGCATAAGAGGCTGTGATTGGTCAGAGAGTGGGTGGTGGCTCAGTTTGATTGGTATGGGAGGAAATGCAAAAAGTCAACATTGTTTGTACTATGAGCATGGGTCATGGCAGGAGTGGTTCTATGGCATGTCTTGCTTCAGCATACTTTGTGGAGGGCCCTTAGATTATTTTTATGCAGCTGGATCACTTGGATGAAGAGATACCATAGGTTTTGCAAAATTCCCTCTTTGAAGTTTCTTGGATCACAAGCCATGAAATTCCTCTAACCATGGGCCAATTCTGATCTTTTGAAGTCACATAGGCATGTTATGGAGTGTTTGTACACATTTGAAGTCATTAGAAAGCTTGAATATGCCAATTTGCAAAATCCCTCTTTGACATGAAACTTGAATTTTTAGGATTTTTTGCCAACTTTGAAAGGCCATATCTTGAGTTCTAGGATGAATCAAGACATGTTCTTGTACTTTTTGAAAAGGGAAAAACCTAATCTACAACTTTCATGACCAAGAATTTTTCATTTGAAGCATTTTTGGTTGAGAAAGAGGAGGTTGAAAAACTTTCCCAAAATGGAAAGTTTCCATTACAAGTCATTTCCATTTTTGGCAAGTTTGCAAATGGCTCAAAATTCTTCAATCTTGTGAACTTCTAACCTCTTCTAAGATCAAATAAAGATCATAGAACTTCAATTTGATGAAAATACCCCTTTGGTTCCATTGTTGGGGGCCTCAGATGCCCTTATTTTGACTTAACTTGCTCAGGAAGTTACCTAATGAACAAATGACTTCCACAATGAATTTCTTCATCAAACTTGATACACATGATCCTTATAACACCATAAGAACATTAGAAACAAGAATGGCCCAAAAATTTGGAGTTAAGGCCTCTGAAACCAAAACCCTAATTTTGGCCATCTGTGCATTTGAGGGACATAATATGATGATAGAACACACATGGACCCTCTTGGAAATCTTTGAGGCCTTTGGGATGGCTCAAATGGAATCTTGGATTTCTCAGATCACAAACCCTAGATGCAGATGAACTTGAACTATGCAGATGAAACAAATATGTAATGTGATGTGGTATGCTTATGCTTATGCAAAAATGAAAGGTCACAAGCCATGGTGTGATATGAGTGAGGGAAAATTTGGGGTGTTTACATTAGGGTTAATGACCTCATCTGGGCCATCCACACGCTAAGTAAAACAAGATCCTAGGGATAGCAATCAAACTGAAAAACAAAACCCTAATTAACCCTAATGACATTCAGGTGGCCAGAGAAGACCTCCGGTCATCTTCTCCGGTGACTCAAACCACCAACTTCTTCCCTAGGCAAAATCCAAACATCAAAACCACCCAGAAATGATCCCCTCATCAAATGCAACTCAAATAAAACAATAAACAACATTTATATCACACGAATAGAGAGAATAGAATCAAAACAAATTTCTGGGAAAAATTTCAGAAGCTTACAACATACTCATTTCTTGACTATTTTCAATTCTAAAAACATCATAGTGATCCCCATAACATGTACTTTTATTTTATAACAAGAAATTGAAGATCTGAGAGAATGTGTTCTTGAGGTTACCTGATCTGGAGCTTTGTATTCTTGAGCTTTCTGACCCTTTCTTTGGTGCAAACCAACTCTAATGGCCCCTCTGAAGATAGTGTGATTCTTAGAACAAGTTTATATGGGATATTTAGAGGTGTGTGGTTCTGGTTTTGCAGAAATCGTATTTGTGAATGGGGAGCTTTCAGGCCAAAGTGAATGGTGGTTTGTGTTCCCTATGTTGTGTAGAGATGAATGGTGGAAAAAGATTTGAGGTTTGATGCTTGTGTTGAGGGAATCGAAGATATGAAGATTTTTGTGATTTTTGGGCAAACTGACTTGTGGGAGGTTCTGAGCTTGTGTGTCCTGTGCTTTGGAGTGCTTGAGGTTTGTATAAACAAATGTGATTGGTTCAGAGAGTTGGTGTGGCCTATTGTGATTGGTATGGGCAAGTTGCAAAAAAGTCAAAAGTTTTGTACCTCAAGCATGGGCCATAGCAGAGCTGGCTTTTGGGGTGTCTTGGCCTCAGCATGATTTGTGGATAGCCCTAGGATCAAAGTTATGCAGCTGGCACAAGTGGATGAAGAGTTTCAAGGCATTTTGAAAATTTCCCTCTTTTAACTTTCTTGAGAAACAAGGCATAGAAACTTGTGATTTTTGGTGCAATATTGATCAAAATGTGTTGCATTATGTTGGTATGATGTTTAAAAGTTGATTAAAGGTCATGAAATGGCTTGAAACTTGAATTTGCAAAAAATCCTCTTTGGCATGAACTTGAAAATTATAGGATGTTTGCCAACTTTGAAAGGCCATATCTTGAGTTCTAGGATGAATCAAGACATGTTCTAGTAATTTTTGAAAAGGGGAAGACATAATCTACAACTTTCATGCCCAAGAATTTTTCATTTGAAGCATTTTTGGTCATGAAAGAATAAGTTGAAAATCTTTCCCAAAATGGAAAGTTTCAATTACAAGTCATTTCCAAAAATAGCAAGTCTACATTTGGCCCAAAATTCTTCAACTTTGTGAACTTCCAACCACTTATAAGATCAAATAAAGATCATAGAGACTCAAAATGATGATGATGACCCTTTGGTGCCCTTGTTGGGGGGCCTCAGATGCCTTGATTTTGACTTTACTTACTCAAGAAGTTACCCAATGATCAGATGACTTCCACAGTGAATTTCTTCATCAAATTTGATACACATGATCCTTATAACATATTGAGACCATTAGAAACAAGAATGACAAAAAAATTGGAATTAAGGCCTCTGAAACCAAAACCCTAATTTTGGTCATTTGTGCAGGAAAACCCTAGCTCTGCCTCTATGCCTTTGCCATTCTTTGTGATCTCTTGACTTTTATGAACTTTGGGGAGCATAATATGATCATGGAACACACATGTACCCCCTTGGCAAGCTTCAAGACCTTTGGGATGGCTCAGATCACTTCTTGGATTGCTCAGATCACAAACCCTAGATGCAGATGAAATGGAACTATGCAGTGAAACAAATATGCAATATGAGATGTAATGCTTATGTAAATGCAAAAATGAAAGATCACAAGCCATGGTGTGAGAAAAAGTGAGGGAAAATTTGGGGTGTTTACATACTGTCCTTTTATGGATGATAAGTAGAACTCATCCTCAACTTGGTTCCTAAAGCATCTTGTAAACGCTTCCAAAATCTCGATGTAAACCGCGGATCTCTATCCGAAACGATAATCGATGGTATCCCATGCAAATTCACAATCTCATCAATATACAACTCTGCTAGCTTCGACATGGAATGATTAATCTTCATCGGCAAGAAAGGCGCCGACTTAGTTAATCGATCAACAATCACCCAAATGGAATTATTTCCCTTCACCATCTTTGGCAAACCTGTCACAAAATCCATAGAAATGCTATCCCATTTCCAACCCGGAATACTCAACGGTTGCATCATACCTAAAGGCTTTTGATGTTCAACCTTCGATATTTGGCAAACCAAACACGCATACACAAACTCCGCAACATCTATCTGCATACCCGGCCACCAAAACAGCTTTTGTAAGTCATGATACATCTTAGTCGCACCAGGATGAATACTCAATCTACTTTGGTGTCCTTCCTCAAGAATACTTTTCTTCAATTCTGGAATATCAGGAACACACACGATCTCGAAACCTCATCATACCATTCTCATTGATTAGGAAGTCTCCTTTGTTACCTCGGTTAATCAAACTCATTTGATCAACCAACTTTAAATCTAATTGTTGTCCTATACGAATCTCTTCCACAATATCATTAGTCATTTTCAGCATACCCAGCTTCACACTCTCATATGTAGTTTCACACAATAAACTTATGTCTCTGAACTGCTCAATCATCTCAAGTTCTCTTACCATCAACATTGACATGTGCAAAGTCTTTCTACTCAAAGCGTCTGCAACCACATTAACTTTACCAGGGTGGTAACTCAAATCAAAATCAAAATCTTTCAATATTTCTAACCATCTTCTCTGCCTCATGTTTAGTTCTTTTTTATCAAACAAGTATTCCAAACTCTTATGATCACTGAACACCTCAAACCTCGATCCAAATAGATAGTGTCTCCAAATCTTTAACACGAAAACCAAGGCTGCTAACTCTAAGTCATGGGTAGGATAGTTCCTCTCATGAACACGTAACTGTCTAGAAGCATAGGCAACTACTTGACCATTTTGCATCAAAACACCAACAAGACCCATCTTCGAAGCATCACAATACACCACAAAGGATTCATTTGGATTTAGTAAAATTAAAATTGGAGCAGTAGTTAACCTCTTCTTCAACTCAACAAAACTCTTATCACACACTACATCCCACACATAAGCCTGACCCTTTCGAGTCAACCGCGTCAGAGGCAACGCCAACTTAGAAAAACCCTCTATGAACTTACGGTAGTAACCGTCCAACCCAAGAAAACTTATGACCTCAGTGGCAGACTTCGGAGTATTCCAATGTAATACAGCATTAATCTTCGAAGGATCCACTAAAATCCTACCACTAGAAATCACATGGCCAAGAAAACTTACTTCCTTCAACCAGAACTCACACTTAGAAAATTTAGTATAAAGCTTCTTCTCTCTCAACACTTGTAATACAATCCTCAGATGTCCCTCATGTTCTTCCTCTGACTTTGAATAAATCAGAATATCATTAATAAAAACCACCACAAACTTATCCAAATACTCATGAAAAGTCTGATTCATATATTCCATGAATACACCATGCTCATTAGATACACCAAAAGGCATCACAGTATATTCATAGTGACAATACCTCGTTCGGAAAGCTGTCTTCAGAATATCATATGCTTTAACTCGAATCTGATGATAACCCAACCTCAAATCAATTTTGCAAAAAACGCAAGCTCCCACCAATTGATCCATTAAATCATCAATCCTCGGAAGTGGATACTTATTCTTAATTGTCACCTTATTCAATTGTCGATAATCGACGCACAACCTCATACTACCATCCTTCTTCTTAACCAACAACATAGAAGAACCCCACGGAGAAACACTCGGACGAACAAATTTCTTCTCAAGAAGTTCTTCAAGTTGTTTCTTCAACTCACTCAATTCAGAATCCAACATCCTATAAGGAGCCATCGACACTGGACTAGTACCTGGTACCAAATCCACAAAAAACTCTACTTCACGCTCCGATGGTAAATCACTAATGTCATTCGGAAACACATCAAGAAATTCTCGGACAACAGGTAATTCAACACCCACCCGTTCACGGTCAACTTGCAATGCCGTAAACAAAGCAAACATATGGGTTTCATCTGCTAAAAGGTCATCCACTTGCTTTGCAGATAGAAACATCATCTCCCCACAATCACTAAACTCTGGAAACTCCACCATCTTTGCATAGCAGTTGAAATGCACAAAGTTAAATTCTAACCAATTCATCCCCGGAACAACATCCATATGGAGCAAAGGCAAACACACTAAATCCATCAAGAAACCCTTACCATAAATGGTCAAAGGACACTTCAAACACACACGGTTAGTCGTAATTGAACCATCAGCAGGAATTTCAATCAATATATTACCATTCATAACAATCAAAGGTAAATTCAACCCGGTCGCGCATTCAATCAAAATAAACGAATGAGTAGCACCAGTATCAATTATAACAATCAATTCAACATCATTAATAAAACAAGTACCTCAGATCAAGTTGTCTTTCTTCTGAGCATCTGAGCCACTCAAAGTAAATACTCTACCAGTAGGCTGAGCCGCAGTAACAACCTTCTTCGATTTCTGGCACTGAGTACTGATATTTGCTTCTTCGTCGCAATTAAAACAAGTTGGTTCAGCACTCGTACAATCATTCTTCATATGGCCCTTCTTACCACACTTATAACATCTTATCACAGTAGCAGTGCACACATCAGATTTGTGACCTGCTTCGCCACACTTATAGCACTTGAGAGGAGTGGAACCCTCTCCCCCACTTGGCTTCTTTCCATCATTACCCTTCTGTTTCCCCTTGTCACTTGGAGTTGCATAAGGCTTCCCTCGAAACTGACCCTTGTCTCTCTTCTCACTCATCTGCTTATAGTGAGCAGATCGAGCTTGATTATCCTCATCATATATTCTACACTTATCCACAAGTTCAACATACTTGCGGATCTGCTGACAACCTATCGCTTGCTTGATTTCCGGTCTCAGCCCATTCTCAAACTTCAAACACTTGGACAACTCAGCATCATCACGACTATAGTGAGGATAAAACTTCACCAACCTCTCGAACTTGGCAGCATACTCAGCCACCATCATGTTCCCCTGAACACATTCCAAGTTATCGCAGCTCCAACCCCTTCTACTCTCTGACGAGTATTATCCCACCAATCCTCGACTTCCTCATCCAGTATATAGGTGCTAAACTGTACCTTTTGTGCATCGGAGAATGCCATAGTCCTAAATATCTTTTCAGTCGCCTTCAGTCACTTATGCACGTTCTCTGGTTCATGAGAACCCTCGAACTTAGGCGGATTATTCCTCTGAAAAAACCCCAAAGCATGAAACTCGTCTCGAATGTTATTCTGCGTCGTAGCATGAGCAAGTACAGCTACCGCATCCATAAGAGCACGATTCCAAGTCATTCCACAAATCACCAACAACATCAGAAACAACTCAACCTTAAGACACTCAAACTCAATAACCGACACGACTGACACGACACGACCGACAGATGGTATGAGTTATGAGATGCCTATTTATACCTAGGTTGTTGCGAACCGTTAGCGTTCTATACACGGGAAGCATCCGTAAAGGCTTGAGGTACCGTCAGCATTGAGTAAGTCTTGAGGTGGGTATTACACTGAGTCCCACAGGAAGCATCGGTTTAGACTTGAGGTGGGTATTACACTGAGTCCCACGGGAAGCATCAGTTTAGGCTTGAGGTGGGTATTACACTGAGTCCCACGGGAAGCATTGAGTAAGTCTTGAGGTGGGTATTACACTGAGTCCCACGGGAAGCGTCAGTTTAGGCTTGAGGTGGGTATTACACTGAGTCCCACGGGAAGCATTGAGTAAGTCTTAAGGTGGGTATTACACTGAGTCCCACGGGAAGCATCGGTTTAGGCTTGAGGTGGGTATTACACTGAGTCCCACGGGAAGCATCGGTTTAGGCTTGAGGTGGATATTACACTGAGTCCCACGGGAAGTATTGAGTAAGTCTTGAGGTGGGTATTACACTGAGTCCCATTAGAAGCATCAGATGAACACTTGAGGTGGGTATTACATTGAGTCCCATGTGAAGAGTTGAGAACGTTGTATGGGTATTCCATCATGTTTTAGTTCCTTATAGAGAAGTAACCTTAGGCTTGAGATGGGTGTTATATCGAGTCCCATGAGAAGTATAAAGGTATTATCCTAACTACTGATAGTAGGATTTGTAGAACACTTGGACGTGGTTCCAATGAGTGTGAGACGTGTAAACTCAAGGTCATTTCTTTTTCAAGGACTTGAGTTAGGTTTGATAGAGCCCTTAGAGCCGAGAGAACTCTAAGATAGGGAACCCACTGAGATGTTGTTATCTCACCCCACTATTGCTGTTTCTTTTTCAGGTTTCTTTTGCAGGTTTGATTTACAAATGGAGTTATGCTCGAGATGTTTCAAGTGAAGCGTAATTTTAGTCTTCCGCTGTGTACTTCTTTATCTTTGGACAATAATGGATATTGTATTATTCTTAGCTTTTATTTTTTTAGTATGATTTCCATGTCTTGTGCCATAGTTTGTATTGTTTTTAGAATTGGACAAGAATGTGAATTATACTAGTAGGTATTTATGATGGTGCCAGTACCAAAAATTAACTCTGTATGATATTATTCTAGATATATATTATATGGGTGTTACAAAGGTGGAGTTGGGAAGGGCATTGTTTAGGGTTCTTAACAGGTTGGATTCGAAATTGATAAAGGGTAAATGGATTTTAAAATCCTTGAATACACTTGCATAAAAGTGGAAATACTCATCTTTATCTCTGTCGCTCCCAAAGATTTGCATCCCGGTACAAGCGCGAACAGTCGGCGAAAAGAGGAAATGAAGATGAAGTGAATAGAGCCACCAGCTAGGCATTTTTATCCCGAAGGAGAGGTAATGCTGCATAAACCTAGAAAGATATGGATAAGACGGTTGCGAACCAGAGAAACTGAGAAAGGGGGTTGGTTACAACCAGGGAAGGTATTAGCACCCAGATTGTCCGTCGTACTCGACGGGATCCACGCTTAAAAGTTTGTGTTTAAAGGGGTAGTGTTTGTTATATCTGTGTGTAACAGATGGAAAAGAATATACAAGTGTCAGTGCAAGAAACTGAAGTGAGGTGCTCAGGAATGAGGCTTAAAAAAGAATGCAGAAAGGGGGGAAGACACAGAGACTTTTGTTCGATAACTGTTAAGTTATGCCTACGTATCCTCTCGTGCAATGAGCAAGTCAGAACACCGTAGTTCGACTCAAAGAGACTGAAAGATAAATTGACTGTGAACTGCTTGCTTGTCTATTCTCAAGTTTATGACTTGTCTGGCCCAAGTGCTAATTGTCTTGCATTAGACGGAAGAAGCAAGTTCTCGTTTGTGAGTGGAGATGATGAGAAAAGAATTCCGAAGGAGACGATTATTGTTTGTTTTTGTGTTTTCAATCTTTTATTGCTTTTTTTTGTGTTTGTCATAAGTTAATGAGCTTAAGCCTAAACCAAGGGTTAGTAAACTCATTATATCCTCCCTTTGATTAGGGATAATGAGAATACCTTAAGTATGAGATAAACATCTCAACTTAATTACCATGATGATGTAGGATTAAGATCATTAACCTACTTGTGATTATTTATATGTTTTTGAGTTTTTGTTTAGTGTTAAGTAATGAGTTTAAGCCATAATCAAAGATTAGTGAACCCATTACACCATCCTAATAGAAGGATAATATATGAGCACACTTAAGCTGAGGAAGATACCTCAACTTAATCCATGATTAGGGATTAACCTCATGACAAAACAAGCCTTTATTAAAGTGGATTTTAATTAAGGGTAAGATTAAGAAGTGAATTTTATGGTTTGTAAGACAACTTGAGGGGGACTTGTCCATTAACACTAGGGTTAGTCCTTCTTAACCAATAAAGGAAGAATTAGAACCCTAATGCAAGGCCCAAGTTACAAGCTATTGTCTTAGTGATTATTAAGATGAATTGATTAAGAGGTTTAAAAAAATTAAGGGTTTAACACTTAGGATTAAAGTTATACACTCCATCCTAAGAGAAGGATGCAGGCATAACCCTAATCACAAAGTCTTAAAACCTTAAAGGTTTAGTCTCTAATGATGAGATGAGAAGAGAGACACAAAGAAGACACAAAGGTTAAAGCTAAAGGGGGACTAATCAAAACCCTAATTATTTTCATGCTTGGAGGTTCCTATGGTTTGTAAGGCTTGCAAGAGATCTTCAAAGAAGCCACCAATGGAAGAAGCAGATGAAAGGATGAGAAGCAGAAGAAACAAGTTACTTACTTCACTGAAGAAGATAAGTAACTTGGAGAAAGAAAGTGAATGATGAACATGAATGATCAAGCTCACTCTAAAGCAAATAAAAATGCAGCAATGATGCATAAGAAGAATGAGAAGAGAAATGAGAAGTGAAGGCAAATTCACTTCTCAAGTTACTTACCACCTGAAAAGGTTAGCATAAAGGAAAGAAATGAAATGAAAGTGAGACATATGCAAAGGTAAAACGAAAACCAGAAGCAAACACATGATGCAAATTATACTATGAGATGATGCAAAAGCATGTCAAGTTTTATGAATGTTCATGCAAAGAGAAAGGATGCAAATGAAGCATGTAGGAAGCATGAGAACACATGGATGTTTATGAAATGAAATGAATGCAAAGCATAGCAAATGTATGAATAAATGACCAAGCAATATTCAAGCAATGTCTTAAGATGTCTAAGATGGCATACAAGTGCTTAGAATGTCATGGCAAGTTCACATGTTCATGCAATGCAATGTAAGATGCAAATATGGATGCAAGATTAGGGTTACATGAAAGGATGAGATGCAAATATCAAAAACAGAAGCAAATCACATGATAAAAAATTGCAAATGAACTCAAAGGAACCCTAACTCCATATGATATCACACCCCAAAGGAAAAGGTCTAACTCTTGACCTAAAGAAAGTTGTGAATTTTCTAAGAAAACTAGGGTTTTTGGGTACCTTAAGAGGAAAAATGCAAATCAAATGGAAAATGCAAGATAAACTCATGGAAAAACTATCCTATAAACTAAATGCTATATGAAGAACAATGCAAAAAGAATCAATGTCAAACCCTTCATGGTTAGGCAGAAAAGAATTTTCAAAGTTAGGGTTCCAAAAAGGGATTTTTATGAACCCTAAATTCAAAACAAATGTCAAAATTAGATCAAAACCAAAACGAAATTTGTATGAATGGTTTGACAATGTTTCTAAATGTCCTAAGATGCAATGTGAATTTTTTTGGAATTTTTAGAAACCTAAATGATATTTTAATTAATTAATTTCCATTAATTGATTAAAATAAACATTTAAATATTTTTAAAATGATTTTTTAATGCAAAAAATAAAAATAAAAATGTTTTTGGGTGAAGAAAAATATTTGAAGTCAAAATGCAGAAGAAAAATATTTTTGGAATTTTCTAAGTATTTTAAATAAAATGTACAAAATAAATGCAATAAAATGAAATAAAAATTGAAATAAAAGAAAGTATGTTGATCTGATGGACAGGATTTGAACTGGGGTTTGGAGGGAAAGACCACGCGCGCTATCCAATGGTCCAAATTCAAACTGAGTTAATTAATTAATTAAACCTAATTAAATTAATTAAATTGAATTAGGGTTTAAGTGGATCAATCTGGACCCTACAAACACGCGCTAAACAGGATCCTACGGCTGATATTCAAACTGACTGGATTAACCCTAATCTCACCCCTAAACGTTTTCAGGTGACCGGAACAGTGTTCCGGTCATCTTCTCTGGCAAGACCTCCAACCTAACTTCTTCCCTAGGCTATTTCCAGAGCTCTAAAGCTCCAGATCATTTCCCCACACCTCCTTAAACATGAATCTAACCTCAAAACTAATTTCTAATGGCTGAATCAAAGGATACGAATCAAAACCTAAAAACTGCAAAAGTTTCAGAGCATGCATACAAGCTTATTTCTCAACCATTTTCAAAAGTAAACACATCATGATGATCAGCAAAGCATAAAGAACATTTCTATAACAAGAAAAACAAGTTCTGGAAAATTTGTTCTTGAGGATACCTGAGATGGAGCTTCTTCAATCTGAGCTGTCTGGCCTCCTCTTTGGTGTAAAATGACTCCAATGATCCTCCCGGTGATGCTTTGATGCTTGGAAGGAGTTTATAATGGCTGGTTTGAGTGGTTGTTCTTCAGCTGGTCAAAAATCGTGTTTCAGTTTGGCTGGCTTTGAGGCTTGTTTGATGGTTGGTTTATGTTATAATGATGATGGTGAGTTGAATGGTGAAGTTTGTTTGTGATTTTAGTGGTTGAGCAGAGTGTTTCGAAAGCTTTTGCTTTTGGGGTGATTTTGAGGAACTTGGTGATTCTGAGGTTCCAGGCTTGTGTGATGTGTGTTATGAGTTGCTTTTGATCCACATAACAATGTTTGATAGGTCAGAAAGCGGGTGGTGGCCTATGGTGATTGGTATGGGCAAGTTGCCAAAATGTCAACATAACTTGTACTTGAGGTATGGGCTCATGTTGCAGCTGGCTTAGGGCATGTCTTGGCTCAGCAAAGATCAAGGAGAGCCATGGAAAATGTTTTGTGGTGATTCAGCAAGTGTGTGAGAAGTTTCATGCTCTTTTGCAAATTTGAAGAAGTTTGGCCCCTTTTGAATTTCTTGAAGTTCAAGGTATGAAAATGTATGATTCTTGGGCCAATTCTGATCAAAATGAGTTGTACTATAATGGTATGATGTTTATAGATGCATTAGAGGTCATGAAATGGCTTGGCAAGTGGTTTTGCAAAACATCCTCTTTGGTGCATTCTTGAAAATTATAGGATTTTTGCCAACTTTGAAGGATCATAACTTGAGTTCCATAATGAATTAGAACATGTTCTTGTACTTTTTGAAAAGGGAATGATCCAATCTACAACTTTCATGACCAATAATTTTTCATTTGAAGCATTTTTGGTTGAGAAAGAGGAGTTTGAAATACTTTCCCAAAATGAAAAGTTTCCATTACAAGTCATTTCCATTTTTGGCAACTTTTGGTTTAGCTCAAATTCATTCAATTTTGTGAACTTCCAAGCACTTCAATGATCAAATAAAGATCATATAACTTCAATTTGATGAAAAATCCACTTTGGTTCCATGGTTGGGGGCCTCAGATGCCCTGATTTTGCTCTGACTTACTCAAGAAGTTACTCAGTGAACAGATGACTTCCACAATGAATTTCTTCATCAAACTTGGTACACATGATCCTTATAATATATTGAGACTATTAGAAACAATAATGACCAAAAACTTTGGAGTTATGGCCTCTGTCAGACCCTAATTTTTTACCCTAAGATTTTTCGCATCTCATCTGCATTTCGCATACAAACAAGATCACGCACTGTTCGTTTATCCTGCTTCAGGTGCAGGTCTATGCTTCGTAGGAGATCACCATGTTTAATTTATGTTATTTGTTTATATTTACTAACTTCTAACCAAAATACAAAAAAAAATATGTTGCAGTGTTCTTCTTCTTCTCTGTGTTGCAGGATTTCAAAGACAGGGCAGTGATTTTCAAGTCAAATGCGTTTGTTCAGTTATGATTCGATTCAGATGGACGTTTGACCTAATATTGGTCAAGCTATCAAAAGATTGTTTCGACTGCAAGTTGTTTGTACCAGTGGTTTATTTCTCAGATGGTGCGTTTTCAAAGTTCAAGTTGTGTCGTGTACAAAAGTCATCGGTTATCAGGCAGTTTTCCGTGTGAAGTTTGGTTTGAATCTCCAAGGTTGTCCATCAGTTTATCGGTGATTCATCTGAGAATTTATTTTTCTCAGCATGAATTCAAATCATTTGAGCAGTTTTCAAACGATTTCAGTGATTGTGGTTGAATTGGCAAGTTGTTCAGTGGTTTCGTGTTGGCTGTATTCATCATTACCAGTAGTTTGTGCAAGAAAGATCAAGCTTTGGTTTTGGGCCTAAGACCAGTTTCCTTTTTCTTTAAATCCATTCTGATCCTCTTTTTATTCAATTATTCATTCACATCATATTTCTAAACCATATTTCTAGTTCGATTATCCAAATTATCATTTTTTTCATTACCCAATTTCATATCCATTTTCGATAAAAACCATTTTTTATTTTATTCATTATTATCCTAATTACCATTTCTTAAATCATATTTCGATTTTTATCCGATTCTCTCCAATTGCCATTAACCATTTTTTTTTAGAAATTTTATGTCCATATTACCATTACAAGAAAATTCAAATTTATATTTTCATTCTTTTAAATTTTTCTTTCTTAAACAATTAGTCTATAATATTTTTTTTCTTAAAAGGCCCATTTTTTTATCAAACTCCAAAAAAGAAAAAGGAAGGCCCAATTCTATTTTTTTGCTTGAAGCCACTCTTTCAACATCAGCCAAAGTCTCATCTATCCAGCTTTTCACACGCACTCAGCTAGCCAAATCAATCAGCCGTACAACCCTCATCACAAGCCAGCGCCACACTCTTCTCACATCAACCAAAATACAGCTTACAATACTTTCCAACAGCTACACACAAACCCAACTCGCAAAGCAAAACAAGCCATACGGCAAACTCCCAGCCTTCCGCACACCAAGCCTCTTAATCCGCAAGCCAAGCTTCACTCCCAGCTTTTCCTTTCAAGCCAGCAACAAAACAACAACAATACGCCCAGCCGAAACAATACATCCAAGCTGCACTTCGCAAAAGCCAACACGCTGCACAAAACTCAGTTGTGAGCAAAACGCAAGCTGAATGCAAAATGTAAGCTGCACATCAATTCAAAACGCAGCTGCACACGAGAAATCCCCAACGTAAAACACACCAATTTTGAATCAAAATTCAGCAAGCAAAACGCAAGGTCAACGTGAATAAAACGCAAAAATTTCAGAAGGCCAAAACACGAATCCCGTGAGCATCAAAACGCCGCGGATTTCAATCAAAAACGCAGCAACCAAATTCACAATCCCTCTATAAAAACCAACTCACCTCTCCTTCAAACTTCAAGCTTCAAGAGCCTATCCAAACTCTGCCGAAATCTCACCACCACCGTTCAAAAGCTTCAAAATCATTTCTATAATTCCATCCTCAAACAACTCTCAATCCTTCATCAATCTCAACCTTCAACTCTTTAATTTTGTTAACCTTTGTGAATTTCGTTCATAATCACTCAACATCAACAACTTCTACCGCAAATCAAGAGAGGTTGAGAGTGAGAACCGAATAAGAGAGATTCGATTGGGATTTTACGAGGTGAAGAAAAAATGAAATTAATGATTTAAAGATCCGAAGAAGAAGAAGAAGAAAGCCACTGGATCCGCGTTTGAGAGTGATGAAGAAGAAGCTATGCGGCCGGAGGTTTATCGCTGTGTCTTGAAAGAGGTAGTGCCGGCGTTTTGCCCTGTTTTATGAAGGAGAAGATGATTTTGTTTTGTTTTGTCTCACTGTTGACACGGATGAAGAAGAGGAAACTTTGTTTTTCCTTTTATTTGTTTTTTTATTATTGTGATAATTGATGATTTTAGTTTTCATAAAAAGAATGAAATTAAGCTGGTTGGGCCTGCATTTGGATCTAGTGCTATCCATCACTACTTATCCGTGGATCCCCCTCCCCATTTTCCTTTTCTATTTTTTTATTTTTCATTCTTTAGTTGCTTTTTGTTTTTTTTAAATGTTTTATTTCCAATTTTTTTTTTGATATAAGAGATTTAGAAAATATGTTTTAGAAAGAGATTTGGAAAATATATTTTAGAAAAGGCATTTTAGAAAAGATTTTAGGAAAAGAGATTTAAGAAAAGAATTTAAAAAATATTTTAATTATTTTTATGGATCTACTTTTATGTCCATTTTCTTCTTCATCTTTTATTTTTGGTCGATGACAATCTCCGATTCGTGATTGTTAAATTTCAAATAGGTTTAATCTTCATTATTTAAAATCTATGGATGAATGATCATTTGGATCATTCTCCATACTTTGAGATCGTGATAGGTTGCCTTCGATAAATTCAACGAAAATCTCGATTAAGATTAGACCGTTCCTTTTCTTTTAGTGTGACATGTTTTCGGAGAACGATCCATAATATCGTTTCTCTAACATGTATTAACACGAATATTTTCCACTTTAATTAGTGGTGGCCGGCCTCATTTGTAGGGTAATTACTCCGTAAATTACTCGGCGATTGCTTAACATAGACTTAAAGTTGTCCTGATTCGGAATAAGATCCACTTGGATCCGGTTGCCTCGATTTTGTTATTTTTTCGTGGTTGTGCTTGATTAAGTTCATCATACCACTTATATGTAAATATTATAATAATACTAATATACTAACATTTTTAATTCAATTTCTCGCTCCTTATCTCTCTTATTATGCTTATTATACTATATCATTCATCATATTGCTTATTGTTTATATTATTATGCTTGTGATTTTTCTTTTGTCCATTTGGACACAAAAACATTAATAAAGGATTAAACATCTAAAAAATTGGTGACTTTAATTTCGGACTATGGTTACTATCCTTAGCATGGGACTTGGAGTTGGACTTAGATTTTAGGATCTATCCCTTTGCTTGAGTTGTTATGGATTGAAGACTTTGGCTCCGATTGAGTTCACTCGCTTATGAAGATGGAAATCCGATTGCTTCAAGAATGCTTGCCATATGGTTTGATTGTTCTTCCTTTAGCTTTTATTTTCAAGTTTTAGGATAGTCCCTTCATCTCTTCCATCTTCTTAAATTTTCAAATCTCCTTCCTATTTTCAAAATCTTCTTTGTTTTCAAACTTCAAACATTTTCTTAATCAAACCTTGACTTAGGTCAGGCGGTTTTACCTTTTCACTTCATTTTCTTAATAAATGCTAAACCACATAAGCATATCGAAACTTTCTTCTCAAAAAAACTTTAAAACTTTCAAAACTCATTCAATTGTTTTTGTGCCCTCGTGCACGTTTTCTTTTAACCTTTTTTATGTTTAGATATGATTCATTCTTTCTAGCGGAATTATTCGCTAAAGAATGACGACTTATCTTTACATTTTAAAATCAATTCAACGCATTCTTCTTTTCACAATTTGTACCACGAACTACGGGATTTTGATCTCGCATTGCACTTTGTGGGTACGTAGGCATGAGATGTTCGTCTCTTCAAACACCAAAATCTTAAAAAACATTCTTCTTCTCATCTCTTCAATCTTTTTTCAAGCAAACCATTTCAAACCAAAAATGCAGTAAATATTTCAAAGGGTTCCCGTGGAATACCACGGACAAGTCGGGTGCGTAAAACCTTCCCGGCTTGTAACCAATCCCCTTACCCGTTCTCTGTTTGTTTCTTTTAGCTTTTTCTTTTAGATTCAGTAGTCTTTCTTCGTTCTTTTTGCCTTTTTCCTTTTTGGAAATAAATAAAAGCGCGGTGGCGACTCTGTGTATATTGAGTTAAGCTAATCAATAGCTTACACTCACGATTTTACCGCTACAGAAAAGTGGCGACTCTGCTGGGGAGTCAATCTCTAAGTGGATTCGGCCTACTTTGATTTGTTTACTGTTTTAGTTTGATTTGCTTGTTACTTGGTTGTTCTGTTTCGATTTTGGTAATCCTCTGCGAGATAGATTCTAACCCGGATCTGAGTGGAACTTATGATAGGACGGCGATATTTGAAGCGATACGCGATGGAGTAGTCCAAAGCAATATCAATTTGATAATCTCCACTCGGTTAGGCTCTCTTGGACTATCAATGTCATGATGAGTAATCGTACGTGGCATTATTTTCCGACTTTGAGCTGATCATACTGAGGACCGTAGAACCCTTAACCAATCTAAGCCAATTTAGGAACGTAGTGAGGAAACTATCTGAGTGTAAACTTAAGGT
This sequence comes from Lathyrus aphaca, assembly GCA_963966055.1. NCBI lineage: Eukaryota > Viridiplantae > Streptophyta > Magnoliopsida > Fabales > Fabaceae > Lathyrus > Lathyrus aphaca. Next base: position 460,990,400 of record OZ014522.1, on the reverse strand, counting down.
GGTTGTCACGCGATACTACACTCGGACGAGGTCTATTTTAAGAATATTATCGGTTGGGGAGTAATCCAACGTACCGATGATATTCTAAAGAGATGGCTGTTAACCCCGGGAACCTCTGTTAGCACCCTTTTGGTTTTTTGCAGGTACAATGAAGACAAACCTTAGTACATGCCTGTGTGGGTTGGTGTTCTGTTACCATGACTCCATGCTCGTGATCTGAATCTTTGAACCTAAGTGCTTTGCGTGATCTTGTTTGTGTTTGTTGCATCTACATATTCATCATGATCATCTTCACAACCATTTTTCAAGGAAGACAATTCTGATTATTGCAAATATTGGAAAGAATAAATATTCCTTTTTGTCAAGATTTTTCATGACAGTATTCTCGATGTTGGCCACGTTTGCAATAATCGAGTTGTTTTTCTGAAAATGGAAGTGAACATAGCATATCATTGCATCCTCGCATATTCTTGCGTTCATCCGAGTTGTGTGGGAACTCATCCCGGTTGTTTCTTTCCTCAGTTGTCTGTTGATCCGTCAAGCTGACTCCTCACCATAGATACGGTACTAGAGCTGCTAATAGATTGATAGCTGTTAGATTGAGAATGGAACGCCAAGAACAGCATAACATGGAAGTCCGGATGGACATTGATAAGTTGAAAGCCGGTATGACCAGGCTCACTGAAATGATGCAAGTTCTGATTGCTCGAGGTGAACCACCTCAAAGGACTGTTATCTCTGAAGTTTTTACTGATGTTGTTGACCCTCCTGTTGTTCAGCAACCAGTTTCTACTTGGCCAGAATATGGGTTACCTCCGGATTATGTGCCAGTTTCTGCTACTGCTCAAGTGGGTGGTCCATCTGTTGTGACAGTCTTTTCAGCTCCGACTTTTGTCGAACCTCAACCTGTTATGCACACTACTGCTCAGACTACTTATCAGAATTCTCCTTTCTTGTACCAGGCTACTGGTCCACAAGCTGAAATTCAGGGTGAACTTGGATATATGGATGAAGTTAGAGAGCAATGTTTGACTCTTGAGAAGAGGGTAAGAGGTCTAGAAGGAAAAGATGTCTTTGGTTCTGCTGCAATTGACATGTGTTTGGTTTCTGACTTGGTTCTTCCTGATAAGTTCAAGGTTCCTGTATTTGAGAAGTACAATGGTCATACTTGTCCAAAGATTCATCTGTTGATGTATTGTCGCAAAATGGCTGCACATGCCAAAGATGACAAATTGCTTATTCATTATTTTCAAGATAGTCTGAGTGGTGCTTCTATGAAATGGTATGTTGGACTTGAGAAGAGTCACATTCGAAGCTGGAAAGATTTATCTGATGCTTTTATAAGACAGTATAAGTACAATCTGGATATGGCGCCTGACCTTCGTCAACTTCAAAACATGTCACAGAAAGAGAAAGAATCGTTCAAAGAGTATGCTCAGCATTGGAGAGAGCTAGCTGCTCAAGTGGAGCCACCTTTGCCTGAAAAGGAATTAACTGGTTTGTTCATGGACACTCTTCAACCGTTCTTTTGGGAGAAAATGGTAGGAAGTGTTTCATCTGGTTTTTCTGATCTAGTCACTATCGGAGAAAGACTAGAGGAAGGTATCAAGAAAGGTAATATTACCAATTCTGAAGCTCCTAATGCTGCGAGAAAGTCTTTTGGGAATCCTCACAAGAGAAGAGATGGTGATGCTTATGCTGTTTCAACTGAGAGGATGCCTTATCGCCCACAACAACGATATGTTCAACCATATGTAGCTGCAGTTGCTCCTGTTGTTAAAACTCAACCTAGTCAAACTCAAGCTCAAGGTCAAGTTCAACCAACTCAAGCTCAAGTTCAAATTCAAGCTCAAGCTCAGGCTCCTCATCCTGCTGCTGGACAAAATCAGTATCGCAATAGGCCAAACTTTGATCCGATCCCGATGCCTTACACTGAATTGTTTCCTTCCTTGATTAAGAGTGGTTTAATTACTACTAGGCCTCCGCCTCCTGTTCCAAATCCTCTTCCAGTTGGTTATAGATCGGATCTCCGTTGCGAATTTCATCAAGGTGGAACTGGTCATGACTTGGAACATTGCTTTGCACTGAAGGCTAAAGTGCAAGAACTTATCAGGAACAACATACTTTACTTTAATGACACAAATCCCAATGTTATCAACAATCCTTTGCCGAAACTTGGGAAGTGAATCTTCTAGAAGACTTCAACAGTCAAATTTTTCTTCAAGGCCAGAATCTCAGACGGGATAGCTCATCCTTGTTGTTGATGGATCACTAAGCCATTGTTTCTTTATGTTTGCAATTTTTCTTCAATCATATTAAGTTGTTTGCTTTTAAGCTTGTTTGTACTTTCATGTTGGTTTTAATGAAATGAGCATTACTTTGTTTTGATTCAATTTCATTTACTATTTGCATCTTTATGCTTTACATTTCAAGTTCATTTATCTTTTCTCAAAGTTTTACAATGATTGGAGGGAGGATGATGAAAACGAGATACCCATAACTGTTGTTGGTATGCTTTCAATTGAGACTTGGTTGATGATATACATGCATTGTTTCAAATCCCAAACACTGGAGAAATAAGGAAGTTAATCCTTTGTCAACCCCTTTGAGCCTTGAAGTTGGAGTTTTCTTTCTATTCGGAAAAAACCTCAATTTTAACCCGGGGATGGTTAGTTCTCAATTAATTCAAATATGCATTCAAGTACAAGAGACTCATTCAAGATACCTTTCAATAAAGGTTGTAATCTCAAACTTTCCTTCATACACATCAAAGAAGTGTTGAAGATGTTTCTCAATTCAAAAGTTAGTGATGGTTCATCGTAATCATTAAGCCATGCAGTCATTATCTTTCAAAAAAAATGATATTGAAAAAATTATTATTGAAAAAAATCAAAGCCCGCTAAGTCAAAACCTATGAAGGAGACTTAGGCAAAAATAAATTGGGGCATCCCGCTGGCTGTAAGTTGAAATGATATAGTTCAGGCAAAAGTTAGGGATAATAAAAGGAAATATTTGTCAAGAGGTCATCAAAATCCTCAACAAAAGCAAGATAAATGGACCAAAGTCCTCACTGGAAATAACAAAGGGAAAGATGTGACTGCTATCTCAAAATCCTTTGGCTTATGAACCATCTTCGTCTGTGCTATCCCAAATATCTGGGAACTTGAATGCATAGGCTGAATCAATTGAATGTAAGACTGGAGTTCATCACGAAGTTGGGTTGGGTACAAATAAACTTTGAGCCTATATCCTTTGTTTCATAAACCATGAACCAGGCCACGTTACAACCTTCAAAAGTCCTAATTGAATCCAGGTTTCTTTTGAAAAGCATACTACAACGAGGTTGCGTAAACTGACTCCCAAGTTCTTTACCAATCATTTGTTTTCTTACCGTTGCTTCATCTTTAATTTTTGTCTCAACTGCCGTGTTTTGACAATGTTTTCATTTACTTTACATCAATAAATTTCATTCCAAAAATGATTCTTGATTTCAAACTTTGCATTGAACTTTGCATTAAAATTACCAGGTTTGTACAAACACTTTTTATTTGCAAATAAACTTTCCACATCAAGGAATTTTCAAACAGTTAAGAAACTTGGTCAGTGATCCTATCAGGGGCAAGTTTTTCTCAGTTCCTATGGTTCAAGAGTTGTTGCTCAGCGCAAGTTATTCTCAGATTCGGTTGGTCAGAAGATTCTCTGCAAGTGTCATACTAGGTTTGTTTTCTCAACATTCATTTCAAAGAACTGAAGTCGTGATCAGTTTATTCTTCTCAGCAGTTATTTCAAAGATGTGATTATTTTCTCCAGCAATAGTCAGGAACTGAATCCATTATCAGTTTACTTTCATCAGTCATTGAACTAGGGGCAATTTTCTTCAAGAATCCCCAAGCAGCTTTGCATGACTTCTCTCAAAAGATTTTCAACTTGGTACAGTTTACTGGTGTGACAGAGATTTGTTCAGCAGTAATATCTCTAATTTCCGAGCAGAATGGCAGTGACTTCTGTGTTGAGGAATCAGTCTTCCTTTCTTTTCTACTCCTCTAAGAGTCTAAACTAGTTGTCAGCATTTTCTCTCATATAATCTCTTCGGGTGTGTTATTCCCCAATCTTGTTCATGTTCGCATATTTGAGTGTTTTAGTCCTCATTATGCATTTTCTTGGGTGTGTTATTCCCCAGTATTGTTTATGTTTGCATATTTGAGTGTTTTAGTCCTCATTATGCATTTTCTTGGGTGTGTTATTCCCCAGTATTGTTTATGTTTGCATATTTGAGTGTTTTAGTCCTCATTATGCGTCTTCTCGGGTGTGTTATTCCCCAGTTTTGTTTACCTTTGCATATTTGAGTGTTTTAGTCCTCATTATGCGTGTTCTTGGGTGGTTTAGTCCCCATTTTCGTAAATGTCTGCATACTGAGTGTTTTAGTCCTCATATGCATTTCTCGAAGTCTTGTCGTTTTCAACTTCTTACTTTTTGGTCAAAGTCCAACTTACTTGGCATTTGTCTGTCTCTCCAGAACTTTTTCTTCACCTACTTGTTGTGTCTTCTCAAGTATTGCACCCTTTTATCCGATTGCTATTCTCGGATGTCCATAGTGAAGTCATCATTGATTTGATGTACTGTCCTGGACCTTTTTCCATCTCATTCAGTTTTGTTCCTGAATGTTGTGATTCACATTTTATCTGATTGCCATTCTCAGATGTTGTGATCACTTTCTGTCCGGTGGCCATTCTCGGATTTCCATGATTGGAGTCATCATTGAGTTGATGTACTTTCCCAAATATTTCTCATTTCATTCAGTTCTGTTCCTGAATGTTGTGATTCACACTTCTTATCTGATTGCTATTCTCGGATGTTGTGATTACCCTTTTCCGATTGCCATTCTCGGATATCCCTATTAAAGTCAGTAATGTCATCCCTGGATGATTCTGATGTACCCTTTTTCGGGACTTTTCTCACTACATTCAGTGCCATTCCTGGATGTTGTGATCCTTTTGGTCCAATTGCCATTCTTGGACACTTTCACCTCAACTGAGCCATGTGTTGGTCTCTAGCATGTTGTTTTTCCTGTCGGAGCTTCATGCTCCTTATCCCCAGCAGAGTCGCCACTTTTCTGTAGCGGTAAAATCGTGAGTGTAAGCTATTGATTAACTTAACTCAAGTACACAGAGTCGCCACCGCGCTTTTATTTATTTCCAAAAGGAAAAAGGCAAAAAGAACGAAGAAAGCCTAATGAATCTAAAAGCAAAAGCTAAAAGAAACAAACAGAGAATGGGTACGGGGATTGGTTACAAATCGGGAAGGTTTTACGCACCCGACTTGTCCGTGGTACTCCACGGGAACCCTTTGAAATATTTACTGCATTTTTTTGGTTTGAAATGGTTTGCTTGAAAAAAGATTGAAGATATGAGAAGAAGAATGTTTTTTAAGATTTTGGTGTTTGAAGAGACGAACGTCTCATGTCTACGTACCCACAAAGTGCAATGCGAGATCAAAACCCCGTAGTTCGTGGTACAAATTGTGAAAAGGCAAATGAGTTGAATTGATTTTAAAATGTAAAGATAAGTCGTCATTCTTTAACGAATAATTCCGCTAGAAAGAATGAATCATATCTAAACATAAAAAAGGTTAAAAGAAACGTGCACGAGGGCACAAAATCAATTGAATGAGTTTTGAATGTTTTAAAGTTTTTGAGAAGAAAGTTTCGATATGCTTATGTGGTTTTGCATTTATTTAAGGAAATGAAATGAAAAGGTAAAAGCACATGACCGAAGTCAAGGTTTGATGTTCAAAAATATTCTTTGTTTTAAAACTTCAAACATTTTTCTCAATCAAACCTTGACTTCGGTCATGTGCTTTTACCTTTTCATTTCATTTCCTTAAATAAATGCAAAACCACATAAGCATATCGAAACTTTCTTCTCAAAAACTTTAAAACATTCAAAACTCATTCAATTGATTTTGTTCCTTCGTGCACGTTTCTTTTAACCTTTTTTATGTTTAGATATGATTCATTCTTTCTAGCGGAATTATTCGCTAAAGAATGACGACTTATCTTTACATTTTAAAATCAATTCAACTCATTTGCCTTTTCACAATTTGTACCACGAATTACGGGGTTTTGATCTCGCATTGCACTTTGTGGGTACGTAGGCATGAGACGTTCGTCTCTTCAAACACCAAAATCTTAAAAAACATTCTTCTTCTCATCTCTTCAATCTTTTTTCAAGCAAACCATTTCAAACCAAAAAAATGCAGTAAATATTTCAAAGGGTTCCCGTGGAGTACCACGGAGAAGTCGGGTGCGTAAAACCTTATCGATTTGTAACCAATCCCCGTACCCATTCTCTGTTTGTTTCTTTTAGATTTTGCTTTTAGATTCATTAGGCTTTCTTCGTTCTTTTTGCCTTTTTCCTTTTGGAAATAAATAAAAGCGCGGTGGCGACTCTGTGTACTTGAGTTAAGTTAATCAATAGCTTACACTCACGATTTTACCGCTACAGCCTTTGAAACCAAAACCCTAATTTCAGGTCATCTGTACAATGAAACCCTAACTTTGCTTCCATGCTTTCCAAGTTCTTGTGATTTCTTAACTTCCTTGGTCTTTGAGGGATATAAAATGATGATAGAACATACATGGACCCTCTTGGAGTGATTGGAGACCTTTGGAGCGGCTCAGATGGATCCTTGGATTGCTCAGATCACAAACCCTAGATGCAGATGAATTTGAACTATGCAGATGAAACAAAAATGCAATATGATATGATATGCTTAAACTAATTAAAATATGGAAGATCACAAGCCATGGTGTGAAATTAGTGAGGGCAAATTTGAGGTGTTTACAATCTCCTCTAAGACGGACTATACAAACACGTTCCCCTGGGATGCATGACTCCAATATAACATCATCCTCGTCTCCGGTAGAGGATATATTCTTAAAAGATTGGAGTTTAGTGATCTCTACTTCATCAATAGAGCCATGATCATAGCTCATCACCTTTTGATCAAAGGAGTCGGCAATCTCTACCAACACTTCAACTGATGAACCTAATGAGGAAGATTCATAATCCGTATTGCTAAAAGAAGCATAAATATCACCGTATAGTTCCTTTATAAAACGATCAAATTCAACTTGGCTTAGGATATCCTTACAATATCTCATGCATAAGTCCCAAAGGTTTATCTTTTCTTGGATAGTTGGGGTTTTTCACGCACATCTGTCATCGTCACATTCATATACAATAGTCATTTCTTAAAAGAAAGAAAATCAGATAAAGAGATTAAAGCAAAAATACCTGAGATTGAAGAATGATTGGAATCTCAGAAATCGTCTTGAAAGATAAATAAATTACTTGAATGGATGATTAGCAAGAAGAGGAAGAAATGACTTTAAATAAGGGGGAATTTCTGAGATGATTTTGAAATGACTTTGAAAGAGGAATATGAGGCATTTGGGGTTTCTGAAGAAAATCAATTCCCCATAAAATCATCATTACTTAAGAAAGATAAAATTTGGCAGAGCTACACCCCCACGTCTGCCACGATTGCCCACATCACTAAGTCGGGTTTATAGAACAAATAACAATATGTTAGGGCCGAGATATACCTCGACCTCATGATGGACAAAAAATGTTACATGCTTCTTTTACCTGGACATTTCACTATTTTAGATTTCATGCTCGGGGGCTTATGTGCATCTTGAAATTATTTTGACCAATCAATGTGTAAAATTTGAAGAAGTTTTGTGATGAAGTAGGGATGGTTCAAATGGAAGTCGAATAGTAGCCAGAGCTAGAACACGGACTAGCCTAAGGGAGACTGTAATATAACCCAACCTAGCAAAATCATCGTATTGTCAAGTTGGGGGTCCTAAAGGTTCTAAGCTTTGAATGCACAAAGGAAGAAGAAAGGGTTCTTCATGATTGTTAGGGGTCAGGATTGTAGCTAAATAAAAGACATCAAGAACTGAGGAAAGGCAGATAATAACTACCTAAGAAAAACATTTACAGACACTTAACCAATCAATTAAAGCTCTCTCTGACTAGCATCATGGAAGTTAATATTTTAGTGTTTTTAGCAAGAACAATTGTATTACTAACATTTTTGCGCAGGTCAAACTTTCGAGCAATCAAACTTCCAAGCTTACAAACTTTACTATCAACAACTTTTCATTATTGAAGAAGTTTGACATCTCAATTCATCATAGCAAGTCTTTACTTACAAAAAAAAAAAAATCTTTGAACTACTCCTTCGACTAGTTGGATTAATGCAGTATTGATGATTTATCTAGAGGTTCGCCTACTCTTAGCTCTTGTGGTGGCATTTTCATAGATGACAAAGTTTGTCATGTGGATAATTTTGGTGCTTTTTTGGATATTGACTCAGCTAAGAATACAATTTTATATGTGGTTATGTATGTGATAGAGAAAGCTAGAGAGTCCGATTAGAAAAAGATTTGAGTTGAGATAGACTCCATTTTTGCAGTCAATATTTATTTGAATTATAGTCTAATCCCTTAGAGAATTAAGTCTTATTGGCTTAAATGTTTCTCTTACACACATTCCATAGAATTCATTGTTACTCTCATCTAAATAGAGACCAATTTTTGTGTTGATTTACTTGTTAACATAGGCTTAAGGAGTAATAGTTATTTTTTATTTTCTCATGTGCATAATGATATTGTCATAATGATATTGTCAAGGAGTGCTTGCTAAACAAGAAATGATACCCCTGAGCTATAGTTTTTCTCTTTAATGGATCTTGGTTCAGTCTCCCTTATGTTCTTATATTATTTTTTTTTGGTTTTATCAAATTTTGTTTTGGTTAAAAATTAATTTATTTTAATTTATTTTAAATAAATAATTTGTACTTGACAAAATTCAAACCTTGAGAGGATTAAATATATATATATATATATATATATATATATATATATATATATATATATATATATATATATATATATATATATATATATATATATATATATATATATATATATAAATTCAAAATCCTGATACTTTGAGATATAAATTGGATAATGGTAATAGTTTGGTGAAAAATTAAATAATATCTTTATATTATTTAACAAATAAGTATTTAAATATTGTAACAAATAAGTTCTTTAAGAAAAAAAAAGTTAACAAATAAGTACTAGTACGTCCAAAAGAACAGGACTGTAAAAGATCTGACGTAGAAGCTCCAAAATTATAATTGAAGTCCTCTTTTAATACAAAAACCTTAGCCACGGATTTTTCTCATGGAATTTTGTGTCAAATTCCATCTTAGCCACGCGTTTTATTAAAAAAGAAATGTACAAAAAAATCTATAAGAAAAATAATATAAAATACAAAATTACAAATGATAAAATAAAATACTAGGCTTATATAAAATTATCCAACGGTGGAGGAACATTCATGCGCGGAAACACGGAGCCGCTCACACCCAAGACATTGGAATCTCACACCCTCCCATACAAACAAAAAAGTTCACTGCTCTCTGAAACACACTCACGCTCCTTCACGTCTCTCTCCCCACTTGCAAACACTAACTTTAACTCAACCATAGTTTACTACCAACCACACCTCTCCATTTTCTTCCCTTTATTTATATCCCAACTCCACCTCATTTCGCATTCTCCATTCCCCTATCATTATTCTTCCTTAACCACCCTTGTTACCAACCTTTCTTCTCTGTTTTTTTGTTTCATGTGAGGGAGAGAGATTCTGCGATAAAAATTTGTGATAATAACTATGAGTTGCAATGGCTGCCGTGTTCTCCGAAAGGGTTGCAGTGAGTCGTGTATCTTAAGACCTTGTTTGCAGTGGATTGAAACTCCAGAAGCTCAAGGTCACGCCACTGTTTTCGTAGCCAAATTCTTTGGTCGCGCTGGTCTCATGTCTTTCATTTCAAATGTCCCTGAACCACAAAGACCAGGTAATTAATAATTAATAATTCAATTTAATTTAATTTTACTGTAATATTCTAATAATAATAATAACTGGCAATTAATAACAATGATTATTTGCTTGTTCTCTTTTCAGCTCTGTTTCAGTCTTTACTATTTGAAGCGTGCGGAAGAACGGTTAATCCTGTAAACGGTGCTGTAGGACTTCTCTGGACTGGGAACTGGCACGTGTGTCAGGCAGCGGTGGAGACTGTTCTTCGCGGTGGGACGCTTAGGCCTTTACCGGAGCTGACAGGTATGAACGCGCCTCCTGTCGCGTCTGATGAAGCATCGGAAGCGGAAGACGCTGGCACAGACGCCATTTGGAGGATCCGAGATCCGAATCCGAATTTTCGGCCACTGACCTCTCGATCTAACAATAAGGTCTCTTCTGGTGTGAAACGCAGGCGATCGGAGGATTTTGTGAAGATTCCGGCGGCGATTAACCTTGATCTCCGATTGACGCCGATTTTTCAGCAGAAAGGAGTGGAGAATCGCCGGCCTGGATCGCCGTCGATGACGTCGGAAGAATCCGTGACTACGACGGCGTGTTTGGAGGCTGGGATCGGAGAAAAATGGACTCACGGCGGTGATAGGAAAGTTCTCAACCTTTTCATATGAGGACTCTCCGGGTTTGTGTAGCGTATGTTACTCACGCGCGCGTCGTAACGTTCCTTTGTTTTGATTACAATAGTCATTGTGGTGGAAAAGGATAAAACGGTTTTGTAGTTCGACGAGTTTTCGTGAGTTACCGGTTCAGGATTTCTCTGGAGAGAAAAATGATGGTTCGTCGGTGATTTTTTTTTTCTTTCAGTTTTTTGTTTTTATTTTATTTTTATTTTCTAGCAAATATGAGACATGTAAACCTGTAACCGTGGAATATTAATATTAAATCATATGAAATAAAAATAAAGAGAAGCTTTATTTAATTATTACTTTTTATGTTTAGTAAAACATTTATGAGTTTTTGAGTTGGATAAGCATTAAGTTCTTTAAATTAGATAAGTGGGTCTGAACTCAGTTCCACAACTAGTGTGGTACGGCGATTTTTTTCTATTATGGTCAATTTTATCACACGTTCTTTTTAACATGAAGTTAAATGTTTTCTTGAAAAGAAAATTCAAATCCTATATATATGTATGTAAGAAATATAAAAGTCATGAAAATAAAAAAGACACCGTCATCACTATGATTCTAATTTATAAGAATGAGTTGGATCTCTGTAAAATCTAATTTTGATAAAATCAACATAATAACATATTTACATTACTCTGTTATATCTGTTTAATTTTTGTGGCTTAAATTATAGTTGATTTGAACCTCATATTTGTCAACAAAACGTTTGTACATTATTTAATCTAACTGATCCATTTCGCTAAGGGATTCCCATTTGGTTTTTTATTTGATATAAAATGAAACCCTCACAATAAATAATTAATGACAAATAACAATCAAGAAAGTAAGAGATATATTGAAAATAACTTTACAACATCTTGATATTCTTACAACGATTTAGTAGATGTTGAATGACCATGTAAAATTTCGTTTATACTGACGGTGTATGTCTATTAAATTTAAAATAAAAAATGACTTGTATAATATTTACTATGATGATTAAAAATTAAGAATAATAAAAAACTCTAACGTCACACTAGTAGGACATACACAGCTCCACCAAGTTGCAAACTTGGAACAAACAACGGTAAAATATGACCAAAACAAACATGAGCATTTTTGTTTTGTTTAGTGTAATATGGAAACAAGTTGGAATATTTGTACTAGAAGCTGCTAGAGCCAAGAAGTGGTAAATGACTTTTGGGGAAAGCAAAGAGACGTACAAATACAATGAAGGAGAAGGAATCAAGAGAAGAGGATTAAGTATTCAAAATTTAATATTACTCGATTATGGCCTACAAACAAAGCTGTGATTTGCTTCTTGTGTAGGTGCGTATCTCTTTGGTCTCCACCAAGTGCAAACAGCTAGCAGTAAAGCCAAAATATACGGCTATAGCTTCGGCGTCGAGTTTTGGCTTTCTTGTTGAAAGTGATGTCAACTTCTTATTAGTTGTTATGAGTGTTTTGATTTGTTTGCAAGTCTCTTAACATTGGCTATGACGCATGTATCATATAAATTTTAAGGTATCTATCTACTTTAATTTTCTAGCAATAGAAAATTGATTCTTTTTATTAGAGAGTTGTAAAGGCAGATTTTTTAAAAATATTTTGAGATCAATTTATTGTTTATTTGTCTATGCGGTGATACAAGTTAATTTTAAATTAATTAATTATATAAAATTAATTCAGATTGAAATAAATTAAAGATAACATTATTTGTTTTTGAACACATTTATATTTATATAAGAATAAGTGGAATAGCAAATTTGGCATGAGAAGTTCTTGGAACAACGTAATATTTTGGAGTGCTTAGTTATTTGGATAGACATATATGGTTTTATCAAGTAAGTTGATAGTGTGTGGGACAGTTCAGAGCAAAATAGTTTGAATTACGAGAAAGTTCATTTTGAGGATAAAGATAAAAGATGAGCTCTAACGTCGAATAATGTCATCGTAAGATTGCAGATGGTCACTTCACAACAATTATAAAAGTGTTGGGGTCATCAAGAATGACCCCCTTATAATGAGCATACAATGATGATTTTAGAGGCTAAGCATTCGTACAGACCACCTTCATCCATGCAGACCACCTTGTTCTCCAAAGCTCCCCTAATGGATGTAGTTGATACTATCTTCAAGTGCAATAAATTATTTTCCGAAAGGACATCATGTGGTAGAGATGGTTTGTGAGCTTACTATATGTTAGATGCATTGTGTGGAGAAGGTCATATTGTTGCAAGAGATCTTTTATATGCAATCACTCTAGTTTTTAACTTATGAATAAGAGGAAGATGTCTCGTGAGTTCAACAAAGTTTGTTGACTCCACACTCATTACGTCTTTATTAAAGTTTGAGTGTGGGATATAATCAATTGGTGTGAGTTCTATTTAGAGGCGACCGGTATCCAAAGTTGCTATGAAAAATGTCAGTAAATATATGGAACGTTATTTCCATGATTTCCAGTTTGGGTATGAGGTATGAAGTGGTGTGAAGGTCATTTTGCACAATGCTAACAAGGTGTTAAGAAAGTGACACATAGATGGTTCTTTGGTTATGATCATAGTAAGTTTCTTGAATGCATTCAACATGGTAGAGAGATTAAACCTATTGTGCAAGGCGAGAGTGAGATACTCGTCTATTTCTTTGTGACTTCAGCTTTTTTATGGCCAGACAGTGAGGTTGTACCTTGGTGATAGATATATCATGGAGTGCAACAAGGTGACCCGTTAGAGCTACTCCTTTTTTTCTCTTGTGTTACCCTTACTCATTCACTAGGTTAGAGACAACTATAAGCTTCTTCTTTATGTCTGTTATCTTAATGACGGGAGCATTGTAAGGGATTCACGTGAGGTAGCTAAAGCCCTAACATCATCCGGGAGACAGGTCCATGTTTAGTTCTCGAATTGGATATTCTAGTAAACTTCGTAAGGATTTAATCCCATCAAACATTGGCATGACGATGTTGGAGATGAAGTTGTAGGCACATAATTTTGACACCATGAGTTTAAGATGTAAAATCATTTTTTACTAAGAAAATGGTCACCAGATAAAGGAGAAAGAAAATAAAGATGTTCAAAAGTTTTGATATTTTCGACAAGACCAGATGCTCAAGTACTTCGACAGGAATACAAAGAATGTTTCAACAAACAAAGTTTGAAGATCTTCTATTATAGTTCGGCATTTTTCAGAATTTGAAGAATTTGTGTGTTTTTCGACATTTTGACAGAAGATAGGTTTGGAAGAGGTTTTTCGACAAAGGCATTATCCTGTAAAGTTTGAAGAGTTTTGTTCTCTTCGACAATTCGACAAAACGAAGAGATGCAGTGTTTCGTCACAAAGAGAAAGAATTCAAATTTAAAAGTTACAACATTTGGCAGTTGGACGCGTGGAAGCTTCAGGAAAAGAAGAATACATGCAGATTGACAAGTGTCAATTAGTTAGGATTTTTCCGTTTTAGACAGTTATTTTATTTGTATATAAATATGGTAGTTGTTGTAGAATCAGGTGTGTGAAAATTTGTACAATAATCCTGTAAAAAATACTCTAAGTACCTAGTGTGAGAGAAACGAGTTTGATATTTGGAGAAATGTACGTGTTGAACACCAATGTTATTCAAGTTATTTAAATTACAAGTCTTTTTCGTTTCAATTCTTTTACTTCCAATTTCTTTACTTTCCTGTAAAATTTATACTCTTTTTTACCATTTTTCTTTACTTTTGTTCAACCTTTAGTTCACTTTACTTTTACATTCAAACACTCAAGATTTTAAAATCATTGACAAAATAAACCACAAACAATTATCAAACACTAAGAGTAATTCGACAACAAATTGCACATGTGTCCTAGGACTTGTTTGGTTGGTCCTGCAAGTAACTCAGTCCTGTAAAAGATTGGTTAACCAGAGGTTGTTCGTCAGAAATCACAGCGAACAAATTGGCACGCCCGGTGGGACGAGTGCAATTGTAAAAAATTGATACAAATCCTCTTAGTTAGAAAGTTTCTTACTGTGTTGTATGATTCTTAGAAGCGGTAAATTAGTCGTAACCGACGTAGAAAGACCAAAAAGAACAAGAGGAAGAAAGATGGCTAATCTGCCAAATACTTCAAACAATCCTAATGAAACCATTCCAGTATCCAATCCTATCCCTTCGTCAGAAGGAGGTGCAGGCTCTGGCCCTGTTTTAGAACAGATTGTGCCTTCATCAGCAGATTCGATACCAGCGGTTTCAGGATCCCAAAATGCGCCTGGTGCTTCCACAATAGGACACTCAATGCCCATGGGAACGCCTCCTCCTGGAGGAAGTAACTCTAGGCCATTCTTTAATTATTCCATGCCCCTGTTTGGTAGAGAATAACCATACAGAATGCCAACTTCAATGATGGCAAATTTACATAATTCATCACCATTGTTTTCTGATGCTATGGTTCAAATGTCTTCACCATTACAAGGGTCAGGATATGGTGGAAATGAGAGTAGATTAAATCAAATTCCACCAGGATTCCAAATGCCAACTATTACGAACCATTATGCGCAAGTAATTCATCAACAGATGGATGAAAGTAACCATGATATGGTACAGGCATTGACACAACAAATGGGGGAAGTGTTCAACCCTTTAATACAAAACACTACCCAAACAAACCAGATATTGGCAGAACAAATGGCACGTATTGCTAGTTTTTTTGGAGTCCCTCAAACACAACAAAGAATACAAATAAATAAAAATCCTGCAAATAGGTCTGTCGAAGAAGAACTTACCATAAACCAAAGGCCATTAGGAAATCCTCCGGAAAATCCTAGGGGCCAAGAGGTAATAGTCGAGCAACCTCGTGTAGAAAATCCTGTTCGACAGGAACCTAGGAGAATAATAGTTCAAAGAGATCAAAATGATGATGAAATATTGCAGCAGAGAATGCGTTGTAACAATTTGCCTGTCGAAAATAACATTGCAGCCATGGTCGAAAGAATAATGGCGCAAAATGGGGTGAACGTAGGATTACAAAGGCCTAGTTATACTTCCCCTTTGTCTGAATACGTTTTGCAACAAGAATTACCACCAAGGTGGAAAGTCCCTAAATTCACCAAATTTTCAGGGGATACTAGTGAATCCACCGTAGAGCACATAACACGTTATTTGATCGAAGCAGGAGAAATAGCTAATAATGAGAACTTAAGAATGAAATATTTTCCAAGTTCTTTGACAAAAAATTCTTTCACTTGGTTTACTTCCTTGCTTGCGACTTCAATATTTACATGGACCCAATTAGAAAGATTGTTCCATGAACAATTCTATATGGGGAAAACTAAGATAAGTTTGAAAGAATTAGCAAGTGTCAAAAGAAAATTCTCTGAACCTATAGATGACTATCTAAATAGATTTAGATTATTGAAGGCTAGATGTTTTACACAAGTGCTAGAACAAGAATTAGTTGAAATGGCCGCAGGGGGTCTGGATTATTCCATAAGGAAAAAATTAGACACCTAGTATTTAAGAGACATGGCACAACTAGCAGATAGAGTAAGACAAATAGAAAGGCTGAAAACTGAGAAATTTAGATCAAATAAAAATAAAAAGGAAAGAGTGGCCTATGTAGGGATATGTCAAGACGAAGATTATGACGAAAACGAATCCGTCATCTTCGACGAATAAGAAATTGATCTGGCAGAATTAAAACAAGGCCCTCCATATTCGTGTAAAGTTTTAGCTCCGTCGAATGGAAAAAATCCAGTCGAAATTGAAAGGAATGATAGGTTCCCTAAAAGAACTTACACATTCGACATCACCAAGTGTGATGAAATTTTTGACTTATTAGTTAAAGATGGTCAATTGATAAAACCAGCAGGTACTAAAGAGCCTCCTGTAGACCAACAGAAAAAGAGAGGTTTTTGCAAATACCATAATTTCTTGGGTCATAAAACTTCTCAATGTTACCTTTTTAGGGATCTTGTCCAGAATGCAATTCAAAACGGAAGGCTGAAATTTGGAGACAAAGCTAAGCAACAGATGAGGATCGACTCTAATCCCATGCAGATTGTATAGGCCAACTATGTTGAACCGGACATGGTGAATGTGGTCGAAATGGAAGTAATGTTTGAAGGAAGTTTTGAAATGGTAGAAGCTACTGAGGGCTTCGACGCCAACTTCACCATGATAGAAGCTACTGAGGGCTTCGACAACCATGTAAACATGGTGGAAGGTGTTGATGATCTCACTGATCAAGCCGAGGAGGTAATATCTGAAGGCTCTGTGGCAAAACCAGCCATAATCAAGGCTGCTGAGAATCTTGACATTAAAGAAATAAATGGTTACGCCAACACAGAAGAAACTACTGACAATTTCGACAGCCAAGAAGAAGTCAAAACTACTGAAGGCTTCGACAGAGAGAACATAATTCAAGCTACTGGAGGCTTCGGCGGAGGGAACACAGTCAAAGCTAGTGAAGGCTTCGACAAGAAGAATAACAAAGCTAGTGAAGGCTTCGACAAGAAGAATAACAACAAAGGTACTGAGCATGGAGTGGTCTGGGACACTCTAGGAGAGCCCAGTGGAAAGTTTGATTTCACGGTGAAGTATTTTGCACCACCAAGCCCTAAAACTGACATCAATGAAATCAAACCCACAGGATGGGGAGATTTCTTCAGAGATGTTGACGAGGAAACAGATAACAAGGTCCTCATTACCAAAAAAGAGGCCACTGAAGGCCTTAGTCATGACAAAATTGATGAAATAGGAATTGCTGACAATGTCCACACTGTCGAACCAGTGAATAAAAGCATTACCAGAATGAAAGAAGATCCTGCTGAAAGTTGCGTGCAGCCCACCCCTCATGGAATTCTGCGCAGAATAATGGAAGATCCAAAAGAAAAGTCAGTTGCACAATGTTGTAAGTACATCCACAAAGGCTTACGCTCAAAAAGCAGTTTGGATCAGCTAAAAGGAAATATCCCTGAGGAGATGATGTTAATTGAAAAAATGAACAAACTAAAGATTACAAGTGATCAGAACGCAGACATTCATATGGTGGAGGTCACTCAGAAAACACAACCAAATACCAATAAAAATAATCATCAAGAGGAACATCAGAAGTTTGTTTATCCAAAAGAAGACGAAAGTCTGGTAGAATTCATCCAAAGATGCCAGAAAAAGAATGCAGAGGTTATGCTTTGTCCAAGGTGTAGTGTTGTATTCGACAGAAAAGCAGCCAACAATCTGGAAGCAGTAGAGAAGGCCAAAAAGAGAGGGAACTGGGGAGCAGTCCCACCAGTCAGAAATGAAAGATTTAATCCAAGAAAAAGGGAGCATCATAACCAAAGAACGGGAGAAAGGCGTTATAATACCTATAAGCCATCCAACAAGGCAAATGATGACAAGTGGGTCCAGCCTATAAGGAATGCCCAAGGGCATAAAAGGTGGAAAAGTTTCGAAGTAAGTAGAGGTGCTTCGATAGAAGCAAAAAAGGAAGTAGAAAAACCAAAGACAAAATACGTCTCTGAAAATTACAAGGGGAAGAACCCCATGTCGAGGTCACAATGGAGGAGGTTTCAAAGGCAAAAGAGAGCCGAAAAAGAAACTGCAGAACAGAACAGGGATGGTAAGAATAAGGCTGAATCAAGTAAGTTTATGCAGGCAATAAGCAAAGAAGAATCTATGCCAAAAGAAGAGCCTTCTCAGAAGAACAAATCTAGCAACATAACAGAAATGTCAAAGACTGACAACAAAATGCCAGAAGACGAAGAGGTGACTGATGACTTCAAGTCAGATTCTGAAGCGTCCTTCGACGGAACATGCAATGTGGTTTCAGTATTGCCTGGAGATTATGACAGAACAATGGAAGTGGAGGACGAAGAGGATGATATGGTAGATGACAACATAGGGCTTAAGCCTGTGTGTTACTATGTAATGAATAATGGCTGTGTCGAAGAGCATAATGCGTTCTTTGAAAAGCCAGACGATGCAATGAAGGCCCATTTGAAACCCTTGTTTATAAAAGGGAAAGTAGAGAATGTGGGTGTAAACAAGATCTTGATAGACGGAGGAGCAGCTGTCAATCTAATCCCTCATTATATGATAAAGAAGATTGGCAAAGATGACTCAGACACCAAACCTCACAACATGGTGTTATCTAACTATGAAGGTAAGGTAGGAACGACATTGGGGGTGATACAGTTGAACCTAACTGTGGGAACCATTACCAAACCTACAATGTTTGTGGTTATAGCATCAAGAGCAAACTACAATTTGCTGCTAGGAAGAGAGTGGATCCATGGGATTGGGGCTGTACCTTCATCCATGCATCAGAGGATAGCAATTTGGAGGCCAGATGGGATCGTCGAGAACATAGAGGCAGACCAAAGTTACTTCATGGCTGATGTGAACAACGTTAATAGTCGTAATTTCGACAAAAACTTGGCTCACATAGCACCTTGCAACCCTGCTGGGTTCGACTTGACAGCCTCCGACAATGCATATTGTTCCATGTATCTCCACCCTACGCATGGATTCCAGTGGGACAAAGAGATAATTGGAGAGACGAATTATGCTTGGGGAACCACTCATGTCAATCCAACTGGGTGGGGAAGTGAATTTAGTGAAAATGACTGAAGCATCGACAATGAAAAGGATTACGGCTTATATAGCCGAAAACAAACTCAAAGCGACCCTTGAGGCCGAAGTGAAATATATGACTATTAAAGCCAACGCAAAAACTGTTGAAGGACAACATTCTCAACGAACTGTCAAAGAACAACATCCTCCAGAGAATGTTGGGGGAAAATGTGCAAAACAAAGTATTGAAGAAAACTTTAATGGCGAATGGCAAAATCAAAGGCTTGACGCCATTTACGATGACGAACCCCTGGGGTTTGAAAAAGATCCAGCCCCAACAAATATGAAAATGGTGGTGCAGGATCCCTTAGAAGAAATTAATTTAGGACTGGGGGCAGAAAAAAGGCCAACTTACATCAGTGCCAAGATGGATCCTCAGTTCAGAGTCGAAGTAATCCAATTGCTGAATGAGTTTAAAGACTGCTTCGCATGGGATTATGACGAAATGTCTGGTTTAGACAGGAACTTGGTCGAATTGAAGTTGCCAATAATGGAGGGAAAAAAGCCAATAAAGAAAAACTCCCAGATGTTTCGCACCAGAGATCCTGTCGAAAATTAAAGAAGAAGTCGAAAGACTTCTAAAATGCAAATTCATCCGTACAACGAGGTATGTCGAATGGATTGCTAACATTGTTCCTGTGATTAAGAAAAATGGCAAGCTTAGGGTATGCATTGACTTTAGAGATTTGAACTCAGCTACCCCTAAGGATGAATATCTTATGCCAGTAGCAGAAATGCTTATAGATTCTGCAGCAGGCCGTGAGTATTTGAGTATGCTTGATGGATACTCTGGCTATAACCAGATTTTTATTGCTGAAGAAGATGTTCCAAAGACAGCTTTTCGTTGTCCAGGGGCAATAGGAACGTATGAATGGGTAGTCATGCCCTTTGGTTTAAAGAATGCTGGAGCCACCTATCAAAGGGCAATGAATTCTATTTTTCATGATTTCATTGAGACATTTATGCAAATTTATATAGATGACATTGTGATTAAGTCTATCTCAGGTTCAAACCATATTGACCATCTTCGACAATCCTTTGAAAGGATGAGGAAGTTTAGTTTAAAAATGAATCCCCTTAAATGTGCTTTTGGCGTGCAGGCGGGTGATTTCTTAGGTTTTGTGGTCCACAAGAAAGGGATTGAAATTAATGAGAACAAAGCCAAAGCCATAATGGAAGCGAAAGTGCCATTGACAAAGAAGGGATTGCAGTCTCTACTAGGGAAAATCAACTTTCTTAGAAGGTTCATCTCCAACCTTAGTGGAAAAACACAGGCTTTCTCACCTCTCCTTCTATTGAAGAAGGAAGATTTCATTTGGGGGCAAGAGCAACAAGATGCTTTCGACAAAATCAAAGAGTATCTGGCTAGTCCTCCAGTTCTAATGTCTCCTTGTCGGAAAAGAAATATGAGGCTTTACATCTCAGCATCTGACAGAACATTGGGAAGCATGCTTTGTCAGGAAGATGAATATGGCGTCGAAAGGGCCATCTATTACCTCAGCAGAGTCTTAAATGATGCTGAAACTAGATATAGTATAATAGAAAAACTATGTTTATGCGTATATTTCTCTTGTACAAAGTTAAAGCATTATATAAAACCCATTGATGTATATGTATCTTCTCATTTCGACATAATAAAACACATGTTATCTAAATCCATTCTACATAGTCGAATTGGGAAATGGGCCTTGGCATTAACTGAATATTCTTTGAAGTATATACCTCTAAAGGCTGTCAAAGGACAAGTGGTTGCTGATTTTATAGCTGACCACTCAATAATTGAAAGTGAAATAAAATATGTCGAAGTAGAACCTTGGACATTATATTTCGACGGTTCCAGTCACAAGAATGGAACTGGTGTTGGGGTGTTGATTATTTCTCCTAATAAAATTCCAACAAAATTCAAGTACAAAGTAGAAGGCTTGTGTTCAAATAATGAAGTAGAGTATGAGGCTTTGATTGCTGGACTTGAAATATTGTTGGAATTGGGGGCAACAAGAGTCGAAATAATGGGTGACTCCGAGTTGGTAATAAAGCAATTGACAAAAGAATACAAATGTGTCAAAGATAATTTGATCATGTACTTTGTAATAGCCAATAGACTCCTCAAGAAATTCAACAGTGCAGCCTTTAAACACATTCCTAGATTGGAAAATCAGGAAGCAAATGACTTGGCTCAACTGGCATCAGGCTACAAAGTGTCGAAAGAAAATTTGGAGAAAGCTATTGAAGTAAGAGGAAAAGTATTATCCACCAAACTGTCCCCATCAGATTTGGAAACAATAAGACTGGGTTATGGTGACGAAGAAAATTTTGAAATTTTTAATGTAGATGATCTAGAGGTGGGAGATTGGAGAAAACCTATTAAGGATTATTTACAAAACCCAAACCAGACAGTCGAAAGAAAAATAAAGTATAGGGCTTTAAGTTATGTACTTTTTGGAAATGAGTTATTTAAAAAGACTGCAGAAGGAGTCTTACTAAAATGCTTAGGTGAGACTGAAGCTTATATAGCTTTGTCAAACGTGCACAGTGGTGCATGTGGTGCACACCAGGCAGGTCACAAGATGAAGTGGTTACTATTTCGACAAGGGATGTATTAGCCAACAATGTTAAAGGACTGTGTAGAATTTGCAAAAGGGTGTCAAGAATGCCAAATTCATGCAAGCATACCTCATGTACCTGCAAATGAGTTACACTTTATTATAAAGCCTTGGCCGTTTAGAGGATGGGCTTTAGATTTAGTTGGGGAAATTCGACCAGCTTCTTCAAAGGGGCAAAGGTACATTTTGGTTGGAGTAGACTATTTTACTAAGTGGATTGAAGCTATACCACTGACGAATGTAGATCAGGAGGCAGTTATAGAATTCATCCAGAAACACATAATTCATAGGTTTAGAATACCAGAAACCATAACCACTGATCAAGGATCTGTGTTTACTGGGAAAAACATGCAGACATTTGCAAAAGAAATAGGTTTTAAGTTGTTAACTTCGACACCTTATTATGCTCAAGCAAATGGACAGGTCGAAGCAGCCAACAAAGTTGTGATAAATCTGATAAAAAAGCATGTTGGTAAAAAACCTAAAAATTGGCACAAGACTCTGGATCAAATTCTTTGGGCTTGTCGAACGTCTCCTAAAGAGGCAACTAATTCTACCCCATTTAAGTTAACTTATGGGCATGATGCAGTATTACCAGTTAAAATCTATTTACAATCAATACGAATTCAAAGGCATCATGAAATTCCATCTGAGACTTATTGGAGTATGATGATGGATGAGTTAGTTGACTTAGATGAGGAGAGGTTGCGTGCTTTAGAGTTGATAAAGAGGCAGAAAGAAAGAGTCGAAAAGTTTTACAATAAGAAAGTAAAATTTAAAGCCTTTTTAGTTGGTGATCTTGTTTGGAAGGTGATTTTGCCCATGGACAAGAAAGATAAATTAATGGGAAAATGGTCTCCTAAGTGGGAAGGACCTTTCCAAATCTTAAGAGTTTTTTCAAATGGCGCATATGAAGTCGAAGAAATAGAAAAAGATAAAAGGATACTAAAAATAAATGGCAGGTATTTGAAAAAATATAAGCCAACATTGCAAGAAATAAAGATAGAAATGGAATAAATTCATAAACTACAAAATATGTCTTCGCCAAACAGATGGCGTTGGTAACATTACATATAAAAGCCTTGAGTTGCTGAGCTATTTCTGCATGTTGAAGCCCCTTTTGAAGTTCTCTGTCAATGTCCTCTTGGTTAGGTTGTTGAAGATTGGCTTGACGTTCTTTCTCTTGAAGGATTTTCTTCTGGAGTTCGACAATTTGAGCCTGGAAAGTCTGGATTTTGCTTTCACATTCAGCAGCAGCTTTGGAGTAGTCTTCAGAAAGTTTTTTTAGTTCTGATATTTTTTCGGTCGAAGAGGCTACAACATTCCACTCCGAAACTTGTTTCTCATACTTAGTGTCGCTCCCACTAAATGAAGCCGGGTCAAATAGGGTACAGACACGAACGGTCGGCGAAAGGAGGATGTGAGAACACACAGGAGTGAACTCACAGGAAATGAAAAGAGTCGTCAGCTAGGCATTTTTATCCCGGAGGAAAGGCAATGCTGCATAGACCTAGAAAGATATGGATAAGACGGTTGCGAACCAGAGAGACTGAGAAAGGGGGTTGGTTACAACCTGGGAAGGTATTAGCACCCAGATTGTCCGTCGTACTCGACGGGATCCACGCTTAAAAGATTTGTGTTTTAAAGGGGTAGTGTCAGTGCAATCCGTGTATAAAGGAGCTGGAAAAGGATGTACAGGTGTCAGTGTGAGAGAAGTGAAGTGTGTAAATGAAGTGTCAGTGTAGGAACAAGAATGAAATGCTCAAGAATATGAGGCTGAAAGAATAAAGCTGGAAAGAGGGGGAATATACAGAGACTTTTGTTCGATAACTGTTAAGTTATGCCTACGTATCCTCTCGTGCAATGAGGAAGTCAGAACACCGTAGTTCGACCCAAAGAGACTGAAAGATAAAATTTGTAACACCCCATATTTGCCCTCTTCATCTTTAGCATCATATCATATCATAGGCATCATACTCATATCATTTCCTCAGCATCATATCATGGAAAGATGAAGCATAACATCCCTCATGTCCTAGCATAAGCATATGGTCATCTGTGGAGTTCCCAGAAGCCTTTCAAGCCATGACAAGGGTCCCAATGAGTTTGTACAAGTTCTAAGGCGAGTCTACGCTCCTTTTACAAGATCAAGTCCTTTGGCAAAAGTTCAGAAGATTGCATGATCGTAGGAGATCTCAGGATAAGCTCCTATGCAAAGCACCCGAATTAGGGTTTTGAGATGCAAGTGTTATAACCTCACAACTTTGGCCATTTAATTTGGGCAAAGTTTTCTATATGTCAAGAGAATCCTAGATGTTGATTTTTGTGAGAAAATTCAGTGTGGAGGTGAAGCAAGAAAGTCAACTGCACAGTCAGAAGGTCAACATGACAATTTCAGAAGTTTTGGTCAGGACTACCTTTTCTTTGAGGTCGTATTATGGCAGGGAGCATTTCATTTGAGCTTAAATGTCAAAAGTCGGGAGTATGCAAAAGGTTACTAAATTTGAGAATTTCTATTTTTAGAAATTATTCGATCCTAAACTTCAGGCTATTATTTCATGTGCGAAAAAGTTCCGAATGATTTTTTCAGTGAGCACAAAAGTTGTAGAGCACGATTTTCCCTTTCCAAAAAGTCGTGGAACACCCTCATGGCATTTGGGAAATTCAGGATATAAATTTTGGAAGTTTGGGTGTATTTTAGAGTTTTGTGTGACACTTGTCCCAATTGTATTAGGTCCTTTTATTTTATTGAGGTATATTTTATATTTCCTTTTTTGCTACACACTTTTCATGCCTAACACACTTTTTAGCGTGACTATTTTTTGAGGGTGGGGAATCTAAGTGGGTCACGTTTTTTATGTTGTTGGTTGATGGGGAGAAATAAAAAAAAACAGAAAAAAGCAAATGAAGAAGGCACAAGGGTAACATGTGTAAGAAAAAAGAAGAACAAAGTCACACTCTCTCCCCCTCAATTTCACGCCACACACTCTCATTCATGCTCACATTATTCACTTACACACTTTCTCTCTCTTTCTTTCCCTCACATAGGCCAGCACTTTTTTTTCCTCCTCATCCATTTCACACGCTCTCCCTCAACTTCTCTCACCTCACGTTGTAAACACCACAAATTTGCCCTCATCCATTCACACCATGGCTTGTGATCATCTCATATGCATAAACACAATCATATCATCTCATATCTCATTTTTGATTCACTACATAGTTTCTAAGTCATCTGCACCTAGGGTTTGTGATCTGAGCAATCTCAGGGCTTCTTGAGCCACTACAAGGGCAACCAATCACTTCAAAGGGATCCATATGTGTTCTTATATCATATTCCATCTCCTCAAAGTCAAAAATGCACAGGAATCACAAGAACTAGGGTTTGTGTAGATGCAGAGCCAGGTTTGACTGCACAGTTGACTGAAAATTAGGGTTTTGGTTTCAGAGGCCATAACTCCAAATTTTTTGGTCATTCTTGTTCCCATTGGTCTCTATATGGTATAGGGAGTATGCATATCAATTTTCATGAAGAAATTCCATGGGGAAGTCATCTGATCAAAGGTTGACTTTTCAGACAAGTCAGTGCAAAATCAGGGCATCTGAGGCCCCCAATGACCCGACCAATGGGTGATCTTCATCATTTTGAGTGTATATGATCTTTATTTGATCATGGAAGAAGGTTGAAGTTCACAAAATTCAAGAATTTAGGGTTTTTGCAAATGTTGACTTTTTGGGCATAGTTGACTTTTCAAGAATGCTTCATTTTAGGTCATTTTTCAAGCCTTGATTGTTGATCCAAAAATGCTCCAAATGGAAAAACTTTGGTCATGAAAGTTGTAGATCTCATCTTTCCCTTTTCAAAAAGTACAAGAACATGATCAAACTCTTCTTGGATCAAAAGTTATGGTGTGACAAAGTTGGCCAAAATCATTGATTTTCAAGGCATGCCTCAAATGGAAATTTTGCAAAAATCATGAACCAATGCCTCTTGTGACCTCTAGTTCATTTCAAACCAGCATACAAACATTCTATAAGTCATGAAAATCAGAATTGAACCAAGAATGCCCATGAATTATGGCTTGTGGGATTAGGAAATCACATGTGAACCAAAAAGCCAACAACTTGCAAAATCATCATTGTGCTTCTACCACTTGATGCATTGGATGCTGCACTTTGGCTAGCCTCTCACCTCACCTTGCTGCACCAGAACCAGCCTTGTACTAGCCTAGATCATGAGCCATACCTTCCTTACACAATTTTTGACTTCTTGCAAAAGGTGACTTACCAATCAATAAAGGACATGTCTTGTCAACTGACCAATGAGAGAGGTTTTTGTGGACAAATTGCAAGCCATTTCATGTACAAGGCAAGGCTGAAACTCTCCCATTCATAACATTCACAAAAACACACCAAGCTGCAAGTTGCTTCGAATCTCTCTGCCCAGCCTTCAAACACAAAAACCATCTTCACCATTCATCTCACCTCACTCCATAGACCTCAAACCACCAAGAGCCTGGCCTGAAACAAGCAAGAACATCCCACTGCCATTCTTCACCTCATTTTGCAGTTTCCTTCGAAACTCTCACCATAGCTCACAAACATACCAACAAACACCACAGACCTTCTCCATTCACCCTCAGGATCACAAACAATCCCTCACAATGACCTGAAAGTGCCAGAATCACCATATCCATTTCTGACTGAGCTTGAGCAGGAGCTGTCGAAACTCATTATCTAGCCAACATAAACTCTTCTTGAGCATTCAAACATCATCTGGAGAGCAAGTGGAGTGGTTTGCACTGAAAGAAGAGGCCAGAAAGTCATCAGGTTGAAAGCTCCAAATCTCAGGTAGCTTGAAATTTATTTTTCCAGAAATCGTTTCTTTTGTTTCAAACTTGTTCCTTATGTTTCACTGAGCATCCTGGTGATTTTGGTTTTTAAAATGGCTTTGATTTGAGCATTTAATTTGCTTCTGAAACCTGCGTGCCCTAGTTTTCATTTTCTTCGATTCAGCTTAGTTAGGGAAAAGAAATTTGTTTTGAGAGAGGGGTTTGGTTCGTGAGTGTGTAAGGAACATTTCCCAATTCTTAGTTTTCATTTTTGATACGATTTGAGTGAGTTGGGAAGTTTTCAGGGGAGTTGCTCGCCGGAGAAGACGACCGGAAGTCTTCTCCGGCAGCCTGAGTGTGATTAGGGCTAAGTGTCATTAATTAGCGAACTTTGAATTTGGTCCCTTGGATGGACTCTCCCGCGCGTGAATGAAAGGCTGAGATGAGTCATTAGAAGCCCTAATCCTGATTATCCATTTAATTTGTGTTTAAATAATTCATAATTATTAATTAGCCAGATTTGAATCTGGGCCCTTGGATCTGGCGCGCAGTCAACCAGACCAAGCCCAGATCAAATCCTGGCCCTCCTTTCTGTTTACTTTCATTTTTATTAAATTTTAATTCATTTCTTTTTCAATTAACTTGCATAATTTATTAAAAATAGTTAAAAATTCCTAAAAATTATGAAACTTTTTCCTAAGAGT
Source organism: Lathyrus aphaca (assembly GCA_963966055.1). NCBI lineage: Eukaryota > Viridiplantae > Streptophyta > Magnoliopsida > Fabales > Fabaceae > Lathyrus > Lathyrus aphaca. The sequence continues at coordinate 460,963,094 of OZ014522.1, read as the reverse complement.
TTTAATAATTTTTATGACCCAAAAATATTTTCATTTTATTTTTTATCATTAAAAAAAGTATTTTTAAATATTTAAAAGATTATTTCTAATTGATTAATGGAAATTAATTAATTAAAAATACTTTTAGGTATTTAAAAATCACCAAAAAATTCTTGAAATGTTCTAAGACATTTAGAAACATTGTCCAACTTTCAAACCAAATTTCTTTTTTGATCTTGATGCATTTTAAGAATTTTTCATTGAATTAAATCATTTTTTATGCATTAATTTGATCCTAAGTTCAAAAATTCATTTCTGCCTATTTGAGAAGAGTTGGACATTGATTCTTTTTGCATTGCATTGTGTTTAGCATGTAGTTTCTAGGATTAAATGGCCATGATTTGATCTTGCATTTTCCAATTGTTTGGCATTTCTTTTGTTAAGAACCCTAAAAAACCCTAATAACTTAGAAAATTCATAACTTGAGATTGGTTAAGAGTTGAGACCTCTCCTTTGGGTATTGGTTTAGTATAGGATTAGGGGTCCTTTGAGTGGAATTTTCAATTTTTATCTTAGGTTTTGCTTCTGACTTTTGATTTTTGTTTGATGTATGGTTCATAAACCCTAATTTGGGCTTCCTTTTGCATCCCCCTTGCATTCTCTTGCATAACATGATTTGTCTTTGCATTTTATGCATTCTTGTGATTCATTTGACATCATAAGACATGTAGAAAGTATGTTTGATCATTGCATCTCATATTTGCCATGTCATTTGTCTTGTATGTTTCATAACTTTTCATGTGTATCCATGCTTCTAAGCTTGCATCATTTGCATCCATAAGCTTGTATGATCATTTCCATGTCTTGCCTTATGTTTGCAGCACCTCATAACATCATTATCATCATCAACATGCTTCTGGTTTTGTTTAGCATCATACCATTTCATCTCATTTTGCATTACATTGCATTTCTTTCTAACATTTCAGGTGGTAAGTAACTTGAGAAGTGAATTTGCCTTCACTTCTCATAACCTTTCTTTTCATCTCTCTTGCATCCATTGCTGCATTTCTATATGTGTTTGAGATTGAGCTTGCTCTTTCTTGTTTCTCCCACTTTCTTTCTTCAAGTGACTTGACTTCTTGAATGAAGCAAGTTACTTTGCTTCTCTTGATCCTGTTCATCTGCTTCCTGGTGGCTCCTTTTGAAGACTCCTCTTGTAAACCTCACAAACCTTAGGAACAACCATGCATGACAATGAATTAGGGTTTTGATTAGTCTCCCCTCATAGTTTTACCTTTGTGTCTCTCTTTGAGTCCTCTCTTCTCACCTCATAATCAGGGACTAAACCCTAAAGGCTTTAAGGCTTTGTGATTAAGCTTATGCCTGCATCCTTCTCTTAGGATGGAGTGTATAACTTTAATCCTAAGTGTTAAACCCTTAATGTGTTTAAATCTCTTAATCAATTCACATAATAATCATCAAGACATCACACTTGTAACTTGGGCCTTGCATTAGGGTTCTAATTCTTCCTTAATTGGTTAAGAAGGACTAACCCTAGTGTTAATGGACAAGTCCCCCTCAAGTTGTCTTATAAACCCTAAAAATCACTTCATCATCATATCATTGAATAAAATCCACTTAATCAAAGGCTTGTTTTGTCATGAGTTTAATCCCTAATCATGGATTAAGTTGAGGAGCTTTTCTCAGCTTAAACATTCTCATCTATTATCCTTCTATTAGGATGGTGTAATGAGTCTGTTTAATCCCTGATTATGGCTTAATCTCATTACTTAACACTAAACAAAAGCACCAAAAACATCTAAGTAATCACAAGTAGGTTAATGATCTTAATCCTACACCAAAGGTGATTAAGTGTGAGAATCTGACTTCACACTTAAGGTACTCTCATTACCCCTAATCAGAGGGAAGATGTGATGAGTTTACTAAATCCATTGGTTTAGGCTTAAGCTCATTAACTTATGACAAATTTTCAAAAGCAATAAAAGACTGAAAACTCAAAAACAAACAATAATCGTCTCCTTCGGGATTCTCTTCTCATCTCATTCACTCATAAACGAGAACTTGTTTCTTCCGTCTAATGCAAGACAGTTTGCACCTGAGCCAGACAGGTCATACACTTGAGCATAGGCTAGCAAGCAGTTCACAAGTCAATTCACCTTTCAGTCTCTTTGGGTCGAACTACGGTGTTCTGACTTCCTCATTGCACGAGAGGATACGTAGGCATAACTTAACAGTTATCGAACAAAAGTCTCTGTATATTCCCCCTCCTTCCAGCTTCATTCTTTAGCCTCATGATCTTGAGCATTTCACTCCTTTCTTACACTGACACTTTCATACTTCACATCACTTATACACTTCATTTCTTTTACACTGACACCTGTACATCCTTTTCCAGCTCTTTTACACACAGATTGCACTGACACTACCCCTTTAAAACACAAATCTTTTCAAGCGTGGATCCCGTCGAGTACGGCGGACAATCTGGGTGCTAATACCTTCCCAGGTTGTAACCAACCCCCTTTCTCAGTCTCTCTGGTTCGCAAACCGTCTTATCCATCTTTTTCTAGGTCTATGCAGCATTGCCTTTCCTCCGGGATAAAAATGCCTAGCTGGCGACTCTATTCATCTCCAGTGAGTTCACGGCTGTGTGTTCTCACTGTTCCCTTCGCCGACCGTTCGCGTCTGTACCCTTATTTGACCCAGTTTCATTTATCGGGAGCGACAGCTTGGCGACTCTGCTGGGGAACCTTATATTGCAACCAGGGCTTCTGGTTCTTTTTGTGGGTTCCTCCTAGCGCTTGATTGATTTGTGTTTACTGGGGTGTTATGTGCCTATTTGTGTTTGTATTTATTTTGCTTTATGTACAGTTTGCTTTACTGCTTTCTTTATTGCACTTTGTATATATCATACTGTCATGCTGCTGGCTGGATCTGGTTTTGCTTTGGTGGGTGGGTGTTCCATTGAGAGTTAAGGTCCTATACCTGGGACCTGAGTGACACCTAGGCTAGAGTGAATCATATTCTTTCCCATTCCATTTCGGTCTGGTGCGGGAATATGAAACACGGTTCAGATGTGGGTTTCTTCTTGAGAACTCTGTGTTGCAGATTTCCTGCAATGCTAGGGCTATCTGGGAAGCCTGCTAAGTCTGGATGACCTTTAGTATTGACCTTCAGAAACTGAGGTGAATTAGAGGAGGAATTGTTATGGTTATTGTAAACACTGTACCTCCGGGTTAGAAGTGTTTACACTTCTCATAACTGATCCAAGTCTGAGGATCCTTGTTTTAGAACACCACCTGTGAGGGGGTTGGGCTGTTTACAGGTTTGCAGGTACCTTGACCTCAGAATACCCTGTTACTTTGCTTTGTTAAGAGTACTCCATGTTGGACAGTTCTTGTGACTCTAAACCCTGGACATGTGGCTCTTTATTTGAGTCCTCCACCTTGGTTACTGGATTTATAGACCTCCATCTGGAATTCTTGAACACACATGGACTTATATCAGGGCATTTTGATCAGATCCAGCTCAGTCACAAACCCTTGCATATCATTTGCATACATAATCATTGCATCATATTAACATTTGCTTATTTGTGTTTCAGGGTATCCATCTTCATCTGGTTTTGGTTTTGACCCCATCTTCAGTTTTGACCTGCCTTCATCAGCACTTGCTACCAGCTATCTTTTCCAGCCAATCAGTGGCCCTTCTCTTCAGTATCTTCATCAACATTTGTCATCATGGCTCCAAAGAAAAGCAACATCACCTATCACTTCTTCCAGCCAGAGTTATCAGACATCAGGAGGATTCAAACCCTGATCACTCCAGATCACATACCTTTGTTCAGGGAGAGTTATGGAGATATACTGGACATGGTTATGGATCTGGACCCTTCACAGAGAAGCCTGATCCACACCTGCATTCAGTTTTATGATCCTCCACTGAGATGTTTTACTTTTCAAGACTTTCAGTTGGGCCCCTTATTGGAAGTGTACTCCTCATTAGTTGGTATGCCTATCAGGAGAGAAATTCCTTTCAACCCTGAGATGGTCTTTCCTGCTAACGGAGAAGTAGCAAAGGCTTTGCACCTGGAACCTGTCCTGATTGAGCATCATATGACCTCTAAGGCTGGAATTCTTGGTTTCCATCTGGATTTCTTAATCTCTCAAGCTATCCTGAAAGCTTCTCTAGGAGAGTGGAAAGCTGTTTGTGCTTTACTGGCCTTGAGTATATATGGAATTGTATTGTTTGCAGATGAGCCTCGATTCATTAGCAAGAATGCAATCCATCTGTTCATCTTGAAGAACCCAGTGCCAACTTTATTGGGGGATCTTTACTATTCAGTACATCAGAGGAATGAGAAGCAGAGGGGAAGGTTAGTGAGGTTTTGTGCTCCATTGTTTCACACTTGGCTTCTCAGGCATCTACCCAGGACAGATGCATTCCTAAACCCTCATCAGCAGAGCAACTGGGCTAAGAGACTCACTGTTCTAACTTCAGCAGACATCAGATGGTGCACTCAGAGCACCAAGGGCAGGGATATCATCACCAGCTGTGGGCACTTTCCTAATGTGCCTTTGATAGGAGTTAAGGGCAGTATTAATTACAATCCCCTGCTGTTCAGAAGGCAACTGGGCTATGCACTGGTCCACACTCCTAGGGCACAGGACTTGGTGGAGACCCTTTATTGTGAGAACAAGATTAGTTTGGCTGTTGTTAGGCAGGCTGCATGGGCCTGGGATAATGTTCAAACCAAGGGAGTCACCATTCTGGGGAAGTGTAATAATGTGGCATCAGCACAATATTATGAATGGTCCCGTGCCAGGGCCCATTTCTCTGGGATGCCCTTTACCATAGAAGACATGCCTGAGTCATCTTCAGCACCACCCCCTGCCACTATCAGTTTGGAGGAGTTTGAGAGCTTGAAGGAAAGAAATGAGAAGCTAACCCAGGCTTTGCAGAAGACCCTCCGGGAGAGGAGTGAAGGTATGAGGGAGATTGAGAGATTGGAGAAGTTGAGAGTGGAGCATTTGACTAAGATTGAAAAGTCTGGGGATTATATCAAAAAGTCTAAGGCTGGTGAACAAATTCTGAAGAATGCTTGCAAAGAAGCCCAGTTCCAGAGAGCAAGGACAGACTTGTATTTGAAGGAAAGTCAAGCCCGGTGGGTCAGGATCACCGAGGCTCGTACCCTGGAAGACAAGAGAGTTCAAGACAAGATGGAGCAATTTGAAGCCAATGCAAAAGAACAGCAAGAAGCCCTGGCAGCAGCACAGAGGGAAATATCAGAATTGAAGATCAAAGCAGGGGTGAAGAGGTCCAAGGACCAAACTCAGCACAAAAGGCTAGCAGCAGCTATTGCAACCCGGAACCTCCTTATCAGGAATCTCACGGAGCGTCCGGCTGATCCTGTGACCGAAGCACTTCTCAAGGAAGTTCGTGAGGATGAGTTTGGTCTTGGTGTTTGACCATTTGTTTGTTGTTGTTTTCTTTCCGTGTACTTTTACTTTTTGTGATGTATTTTGACCCCTTAAGGGGCTTATGTTGTAAAACGAACAAGTTGTATTATTTCACCTTATGTAATATATTCATGTTAGTTTACTTCGGAAGCAACATTCAACAGCATCTTCAAGGGTCTGGAAGGGTCAAAACTGAAGGCCAAACCGGATACCTTGAGAACAAATAAGCATAACTGCATTGCATGCTAACCCTTTGCTTGTTTTGTAGGTTTTGTTTTATTGTTGCTAACCTCTGTTGTGATGTTCAGGAACTATTGCTAGGCGCCGGGTATTTCCCCTCAACCGTCCGCACCGTTATCCAACCCGAAACAATCTTCCGGGAATTCAGATGGATCAGATGCAGCAGGACCTTACGGAGGTCAGAAACCAGATGGCCAACGAAAGGTTGGAGATGAGAACTCAGATAACACAGTTCATGGAAGTAATGAACAACTTAGCTCAAAGCCAGGAGAGGCTCAGAGCTTTGGTAGAAGGGAGGAATCAAGAGGAGCCCCATGTGGGAACTGCTGGCACAAGTAACAACGAGAGGGTCCAACCTCATGTCAATCCCCCAGTTTTTGGACCCCATCTCCATCCAGAGGCCAACATCCCTGTCAATATACAAGGGACTGCCACAGCAGGTAGGGTACTACAGGAAGACCCTCAAGAAGACCAGTTCACAGTAATGGGTGCTGGAGAAGAGGCTTACGATAGAAGGTTGGATGAAATAGCTGAGAAGTTAAGATCCTTAGAATCTCAAAATTCTTTGGGTTTCGACGTCATGGACATGGGCTTGGTAGACGGGGTCAGGATCCCCCATAAGTTCAAGCCTCCTTGCTTTGAAAAATACAACGGGACTTCATGCCCCCGGACTCATCTACAGTCATTTCTGGGAAGGCTGAAGGCCTACACAATGGATGAGAAGCTTTGGATGTTCTATTTCGAAGACAGCTTAACTGGAGCGTCGAGAGAATGGTACTCTCACTTGACAAGGGCAACTATTAGATGCTGGAAGGACCTGGCAGAGGCCTTCATCAGACAGTATCAGTATAATCTAGACATGGCACCCAACAGGACCCTCCTGATGGGAATGTCACAGTCTTCAAGGGAGAGTTTCAGAGAATATGCACAGAGATGGAGGCAACTAGCTGCTGCTGTTCAACCGCCCATGTCTGAACGGGAAATGGCAGATATGTTCATGAACACCCTTCAGGGGACATATATTGACAGGTTGGCTGCTTTCTCTTCTACTAGCTTTGCAGATGTTGTCATAGCTGGGGAGAGAATTGAAAGCCTGTTGAAAATGGGAAAGATCTCAGACAACGGTGCAAGCTCGTCCAGTAGTACAAGAAAGCCTTTTGCAGGCCCGAGAAGAACTGGCGAGACCAATGCCATCCATTCAAACAGGGGCAGGCCCCAGTATGTTCAGAGGTCAATAGCAGCAGTCACCATTCCTGCTCCGGCTCATCCTCAGCCAGTCTATCAACCTCCTCCGCAAAACTATCAGCCACAACCTCAGTACCATCAGCAAAATCAATATCCTCCAAGAAATTACAACAACAGCAATACCAACAGTCAACAGAGGCCATTTCAGCAAAGGCCATCTCAAGCTAACAGAGTGATTGATCCAATCCCAATGCCATATGCTACATTGCTGCCACAGCTTCTGAAACTCAACCTGGTTGAGCTAAGAACGTTGGCACCTCCGGATCCCAACAGTCTACCAAGGAATTATGACTCCAATGCTAGGTGTGCTTTTCATTCAAACGCACCTGGCCACAGTACAGAAAAATGCAGGGCTCTGCATATGAAGGTACAAGACCTGGTAGACTCAAAAGCTCTGAATTTCGCACCACCACCCAATGTCAATAAGAACCCGATGCCGAACCATGGTGGTCCCCGGATTAACGCTATTGAAGAAGACAAACCGTCTTATTTAATAACCAGTGTGGGACAGATCAGGACACCGTTGGTGGAAATCAAGGCTCAGCTCTTGGAATGTCAGATGTTCCCAGGGTGTGAATTGGGTTGTGCTTACTGCAATATCTCCGTAAATGGGTGCGATAATTTGAGAAATGGCATAGATGGCCTTATTCAGAGTGGCCAACTTCAGATCACCACATCATTTCCAACAAATCCAACAATATCATCAGCAACGGTTCCAGAACCCCCTACAACTGCAGCAACCATTGTTCCTGACAATTCTTCGGTTTCATCAACAAATACTTCATCCATCATCTCAACCGATCAGTTTTCAACAAATTTTCCTGCTACAACTTCAGCTTCACTCCACTTTGAACCTCCTACAACAACAACATCATTTCTTCCGACAATATCTCCTACAACACCAGCAACAAATCATGAAGACGTCTCCACTGTCACGATATTCTATGATCCGGAAAACAACTCTGCCTACCATTCAGAAGGTGCTGCTCCCATCAGAGCACCAGTTACAATCTTTTATGATCCACAAACAATTACAGTCCCTTCAGCAGCAGCAATCAGTCCAGTCACTGTCACGGTGCCTGGACCAGTACCATATGAAAGCAATAGGGCCATCCCTTGGCACTATGGCTCTGACGTGTACTGCGAAGGAAAAAGAATCACTCTTGAAACATCAACACCTGCACCACAAGTAGATAATGTGGGGGGAGGCGGAGGCTTCACTCGAAGCGGACGTCTCTTTGCTCCACCAATTCAAAGACCTACAGCCGAAGCAGAAGCTGCTGCTAAGGCAAAAGGGAAGAGCCCTGTGCAGGAAGATCAAGCTGTTAAAGAAGCCTTGAAGACGCCGTTCGATCAAGAAGTTGATGAGTTTATGCGAATCATCAAAAAGAGTGATTACAAAATTGTGGATCAACTTCACCAAACGCCATCCAAAATCTCTATCCTCTCACTGCTTATGTGCTCCGAAGCCCATCGGAATGCATTACTCAAGGTCTTGCACGCGGCTTACGTGCCTGAAGAGATTACTGTCAACCAGTTGGAAACCGTGGTTGGAAATGTTACTGCTAGCAATGGGCTAGGGTTCACCAATACTGACTTGACAGCGGATGGCCGCAACCACAACAAAGCCTTGCACATAACCATGGAATGCAAAGGAGCTGTCCTTTCTCATGTGCTGGTAGACACAGGTTCATCCCTGAATGTCTTACCAAAGAAGGCTCTGGTGAAGCTAGAATATGATGGTTTGGCGTTGAGACCCAGCAACCTGGTGGTAAGAGCTTTTGATGGTTCTAAGAGATCGGTTCTGGGAGAGATTGAGCTGCCTGTGACAATTGGCCCACAGACCTTTAAAACTATCTTTTATGTGATGGACATTCAGCCCGCCTACAGCTGTTTGTTGGGTAGACCCTGGATTCACGCCGCCGGCGCAATAACGTCTACCCTTCACCAAAAGTTAAAATATGAGTGGGAAGGCCAAGTTGTCACAATCTGCGGAGAGGAGGACATTTTCGTCAGCCACCTGGCAACCTATAAGTACATTGAAATGGATGGGGAGATCCATGAAACAATGAGCCAAGGATTTGAAGCCTTGAATGTCAATGAAGCATCTGCTGTATCTGGGATCTCCATGTCATCATACCAACAGGCCCGAAAGGTTGTTGAGGAAGGAACCTCCCTGGGCTGGGGCAAAGTTTTAGCTGTGGAGGAGAAGAAAGACAAATTTGGGTTGGGTTACAGACCAACTCAACATCAAGCAAAGGCTGCTGGAGAGCCTGGTTTTGTCAGTGGGGGGATGCTTACCCCTGATGCTATCAACTGTCTGGAAGACGAGCTGGAAGAGGAACGCAACCTGGAAAGCTGGATTCGTCCAAAGATCCCGGGGAGCAGTGTCTCGAACTGGTCTTCCCAGGAAATTATAAGAGTTACTCGATCAGAGTAATTATTATTTCCTGTATTTTATAAGCATGCATCAAAGTCTTGCATCTTGCCCAAGATGACAAGACTCATTTTGTAATCGGGCCATCTGTACTTTTTGTGCAAACAAGATCAATTAATGAAATATCAGACATCTTTTTGCAAACAAGTCTTTTTCTTTTCGTTCACTGTTTTTCCATTTTTCTTTTTGTACAAAAAAAATAAATTGCGGTGTTTTCAAAATGACAACTTCATTTCACTTTTCTAAATAAGACTAAAATCAGATCACTAAAATGAACAACTTAACCCTTGCAGAGAGTGCCTTCCTGACAGCACCGACAACAGCACGGCTATGACATCGTATGACTTTGACAATCCGATCAATCAAGCTGACGAAGGGGTTGAAGAAGAATATGAGCTTCCTGAAGAGCTAGCCAGGTTATTAAGACAAGAGGAAAAGGTTATTACTCCTCACCAGGAGGAGGTTGAAGTGATTAATCTTGGTACAGAGGAAAACGTGAAAGAGGTTAAAATCGGGGCCTGCCTGCAAGACTCAGTGAAAAAGCAACTGGTTGATCTACTTCAAGAGTATGTGGATGTGTTTGCTTGGTCGTATCAAGACATGCCAGGGTTGGATACCGATATTGTTGTGCACAAGCTGCCTTTGAGAGAAGAATGCCCTCCGGTCAAACAGAAGCTGCGCCGAACTCGTCCAGACATGGCTATGAAAATCAAGGAAGAGGTACAAAAGCAATGGGACGCCGGGTTCCTTGCTGTGACTAGTTATCCGCCGTGGGTTGCTAACATAGTACCTGTGCCTAAGAAAGACGGCAAAGTAAGGATGTGTGTTGATTACCGGGATCTGAACAGAGCCAGCCCGAAAGATGATTTCCCTCTACCTCACATTGATGTACTGGTTGATAACACGGCTCAGTTCTCGGTATTCTCCTTCATGGATGGATTTTCAGGATACAACCAGATTAAAATGTCACCTGAAGACATGGAGAAGACAACATTCATCACACCCTGGGGCACGTTCTGCTACAAGGTAATGCCATTTGGGCTCAAGAATGCCGGTGCAACGTATCAACGGGCTATGGTAACATTATTCCACGATATGATCCACAAAGAGATAGAATGTTATGTGGATGATATGATTGCCAAGTCCCTTACTGAAGAAGATCATCTGGTGAATCTGCTCAAGTTGTTCAAGCGTCTGAGAAAGTACCAACTGAAGTTGAACCCCAACAAATGCACATTCGGGGTGAGATCTGGTAAGCTGCTGGGCTTTATTGTAAGCGAGAAAGGGATTGAAGTTGACCCTGATAAAGTCAAAGCCATCCAAGAGATGCCTGCACCGAAAACTGAGAAAGAAGTTCGAGGGTTCTTAGGTCGATTGAACTATATCTCACGGTTCATATCTCACCTCACAGCAACCTGTGAACCCTTGTTCAAGCTGCTAAGAAAAGAACAAACGGCCAGGTGGAATGAAGATTGCCAGAAGGCTTTTGACAAGATCAAGGAGTATCTGCAAGAACCTCCAATCCTTATGCCTCCAGTTGAAGGAAGACCTCTGATTATGTACTTGACAGTATTAGAAGAGTCAATGGGGTGTGTGTTGGGCCAACATGACGAGTCTGGTCGAAAAGAGTACGCAATATACTACCTAAGCAAAAAGCTTACCGACTGTGAACAACGTTATTCACTGCTCGAGAAAACTTGCTGTGCTTTAGCGTGGGCTGCTCGCCGACTGAGACAGTATATGTTGACCCACACTACTTTGTTGATCTCAAAGATGGACCCAGTCAAGTACATATTTGAGAAGCCAGCGCTTACCGGACGGGTTGCAAGATGGCAAATGATCCTCACAGAATATGACATCCAATACACATCTCAGAAAGCCATCAAGGGCAGTGTATTGTCTGAATATCTTGCTGAGCAACCCATTGATGATTACCAGCCTATGAGGTTTGACTTCCCTGATGAAGACATCATGTTCATTAAAGCAAAAGATCATGAAGAGCCTATTCACACCGAAGGGCCCGACCCGGAGGAAGAATGGATTATGATGTTCGATGGGGCTGTTAACATGAATGGCCGTGGTGTTGGTGCGGTACTTATTACACCCAAAGGAGTTCACATGCCTTTCTCGGCAAAACTCACTTTCAACTGCACTAACAACGAAGCTGAGTACGAAGCTTGCATTATGGGTCTTGAGGAAGCCATTGACCTCAGGATCAAGACATTGACCGTATTCGGGGATTCAGCTTTGGTAATCAATCAGACCAACGGAAAATGGTACACCCACCAGGATCATCTGATACCTTACAGGGATTATACAAGAAGGTTATTGACTTTCTTCACAACAGTCAAACTTGAGTATATCCCTCGGGACGAGAATCAGTTTGCAGATGCCTTGGCTACCATTTCATCCATGATCAAAGTTCAAGCTGCTAACTTTGTACCTCAGATTTCAGTGTCAAGACTTGATAGACCAGCATATGTATTTGCAGCGGAAGTTGTCAAAGATGATAAGCCTTGGTTCCACGACATTAAATGCTTCTTGGAGGATCAAACATACCCACCTGGGGCATCTTCCAATGATAAGAAGACTTTAAGAAGGCTTGCTGGGAGTTTCTTTCTGAACACTGATGGATCTTTATACAAAAGGAACTTTGATATGGTACTCCTCAGATGTGTTGACAAGACGGAAGCAGATTTGTTGATGCATGAAGTGCATGAAGGCTCTTTTGGTACCCATGCTGGAGGACATGCTATGGCTAAGAAGTTGTTAAGATCAGGCTATTATTGGATCACAATGGATGCAGACTGTTGTGCCTATGCCAGGAAATGCCACAAATGCCAGATCTACGCAGATAAAGTGCATGTACCTCCGAATCCTTTGAACGTCATGTCTTCACCATGGCCCTTTGCCATGTGGGGAATCGACATGATTGGCAAGATCGAGCCGACTGCTTCAAATGGTCACAGATTCATCTTGGTCGCCATTGACTATTTCACCAAATGGGTTGAGGCAGCCTCATATGCAAACGTCACAAGGCAAGTGGTAGCCCGATTCCTAAAGAGAGACATCATCTGTCGATATGGAGTTCCCGAGCGAATCATTACTGATAATGGTTCCAATCTAAACAACAAAATGATGGCAGAACTATGCCGGGACTTCAAGATCCAACATCACAATTCTTCTCCTTACAGGCCAAAGATGAATGGCGCTGTTGAGGCAGCAAATAAGAATATCAAGAAGATTGTGCAGAAGATGGTAGTCACCTACAAAGACTGGCATGAAATGCTACCATTTGCCTTGCATGGGTACCGCACGTCAATCAGGACATCCACTGGGGCAACCCCGTATCAACTTGTGTATGGCATGGAAGCGGTCCTGCCTGTTGAAGTTGAATTACCCTCGTTACGGGTATTAATGGATGTCAAACTGAGTGAAGCAGAATGGGTTAGGTCCCGATACGAGCAACTAAGTCTGATCGAAGAGAAAAGGTTAGCTGCAATCTGTCACGGGCAGTTGTATCAGAAAAGAATGAAGAGAGCCTTCGATCAGAAAGTCAGGCACCGAGAGTACCAAGTGGGAGATCTTGTGCTGAAAAGAATTCTCCCTCCTCATACAGACCACAGGGGCAAATGGACTCCAAACTATGAAGGACCATTCGTGGTAAAGAAAGTTTTCTCTGGTGGAGCACTGATGCTCAGCACCATGGATGGTGAAGATTTTCCATCCCCTGTGAATTCAGATGCAGTTAAAAAATACTTCGCATAAAATGACCCGCTGGACATAAAAACAGAATATAAGTCCAGGCAAAAATAGGGCATCCCGGCGAGTCAAAAACAGAATAAAAGACTCGGGCAAAAGTAAGGGAAAATAAATAAAAAAACGTACACCCGCTGAGTTGAAAAGCTGCATTGGACAACTCAGGCAAAAATGGGTATCCCGATGGATTGAAAACCCGAAAGGGCGATCCATGCAAAATAAGGGAATAAGCGAACAACTGCACTCTGAGTTCGTCTATATCACTTACAACTTGGAAAGCTTCGACGGAATCAAGCTTCAATCAGAATCAACCTTCTTCAGAAAGCAAGACGAGAAGAACGTCATTGTCATACGAGTCGTAGCAGGAGAGGAAGCTCCTTAAAGCGTCATCAACACCGCCAGCACTTTGTTTCTCAATTTGTAAACAATCTCCTCATTTCAGGGGATATGTTTCTTTGGTTGTATCTTGCCGATTCAGGGCACATGAATTAATAAAATCAGATTTCTCAGTCATGTTTCGTTTTGTACATTTTCATTTTTTGCAAAGAATGTCTGATATCTTAAAAGAAAAAAAAAACTGATTGCATAAGAGTACAGATGATTGTCACTAAAAATAGAAACACATGCTTGCAGGGAATATACTTACTCTTGAGAGTGCTTGACCCCTATGACGGAATCCAGTAGAGGATACCTCGGGACCTTTTGTGCGTCTCCTTATCTTTGCAGGATTGCAGGTATCCAGAGCGCAGCCTGGGGCATGCAAGTTACGTCTCAGCAAGCTGGCGAATCATTATCAACTCGGTCTATCTTCCACATGGCACTGGAAAGTGCCCACTTCCCCAGCAAAGTTGCCAAATCAACATACACTCAATCTCAGCATCTGAAATGCTCTATCCCCAGCTGAGTTGCCTCTTGTTGCTATCCCCAGCTGAGTTGCCTCTTACAATTCCCCAGCCGAGTTGCCATCCTTAGCTGAGTACAGGAGTCAGGGAACCATCTCCCCACAGAATCCCCAGCCTCTATCCAGAAGAGCGGCGCATAGAAGATCACAACAGAGTGAAGAAAGCTTCTACAAACCCCAGCTGGGTCCCGTATTATAAGGATATGTCAACCAGTGACCTATATCCTCAAATGAATACCATCTTATTAGATCTACCAATGATCTCATCCCCAGCTGGGAGGTTCACCTCAAACAGATCAGCCAGAGATCTTCGCAACAACGGGATCCGAATCCCGGTTTGATATCTTTACATAATCATGGCATTTGCATCATAATATCCCCTCAGAGCGTAGCATTCCGTCTAATACGGAGCATTACGGCAAAAAAATCAAACGCATAGCATAATCATAAGCCATGTTCGGAATCAACACTTGTGAATAATAATCATCCATCAGAATACAAAATATTTCCCCAAAATCCCCCAGAGTCCCCAGCAAAAGCAGTTGCCTTACAAATCACAAACACCGGTTTATATTTCCTTTTGATACCCGTCCGTATCATCACTCCCCAGTAAAGTCGTCTGAACACTCTTCATAACAAAATCACCCGTATTACAGATACTTCATGACACCCGTCCGTGTCATATTACCAGCAGAAAGCCAAAGACATCCTCTTTGCACCCACATACACCTATATATACACCTTCCTGACACCCGTCCGTGTCATATCCCCAGCGCAGTCACCTAGACTTTGCATAGCAGATACTTGTTCATATTATACTTTTCTCCTTTTGACACTCGTCCGTGTCACTCTCCCCAACAGTTAAACACTCATCTATAAATGCTCACTACTCACGATACACTTATACAGATACTCGTCCGTATCTTGTATACACCACTCATAACCCCACAGATTCAACAATAGTCCTTGTTCTTTGTTAACCAGTTGGTACTCGTCCGTATCATCATCTCAGAACATTGCGTCTAATGTTTGTTTCTACATGATACTCGTCCGTATCATAGTCTTAAGGATGCTCGTCCGCATCTTTAATCCATACACTGTGTCAAACACTTTTGTCTTCTTGAATATAGACACTCGTCCGTGTCTACTATTCCCCAGAAGAGTCCCTTCAGATTCAACACTCGTCCGTGTTCTTTGTTAACCAGATGGTACTCGTCCGTATCATCATCTCTGAACACGTGTCAGTATTTGTTTCTACATGATACTCGTCCGTATCATAGTCTAAGGATGTTCGTCCGCATCTTTAATCTATACACAATACCAAACACTTATACTTTCCTTTCTTGGTTGTGAACGCTCGTCCGTGTTCACTATATCCCCAGTAGATCGCCAACAAAGCACTTTCCTTTTATCTAACACTCGTCCTGTGTTATGATAAACCCTGAGAGCAGCCGTACCCTGCTGAGAGGTCGTCCTCCACTTCTTGATGGTCATCCTCCATCATGCTCATCCGATGGCCGTCCCCATCGTTGATCTTTTTAGCAGCCGTCCCTTGCTAGGTGGTCGTCCTCCACCTTTTGATGATCGTCCTTCATCACTTTACCCGATGGCCGTCCCCATTGTTGATTTTTGGTTATCTGGCATTCGTCCTATGTCATGATAAACCCCGAGAGCAGCCGTACCCTGCTGAGTGGTCGTCCTCCACTTCTTGATGGTCGTCCTCCATCATGCTCGTCCGATGGCCGTCCCCATCGTTGACCTTTTCTATCCGGTGGCCGTCCCCATCGTTGATATTTTCGGCAGCCGTACCCTGCCAGGTGGTCGTCCTCCACCTTTGATGGCCGTCCCCATCATATTTCTTTTATCCCCAACAGAGCAGCCGTCCCCTGCTAGGTGATCGTCCTTCACCTTTGATGGCCGTACCCCATCATCTGTTTATTTCATTTATTCTTTAACCCGATGGCCGTCCCCGTCGTGGTCCCTTTTCCTTTTAGCCCGATGGCCGTCCCCATCGTTGGCTACGTTACCTTTATGAACTTGATGGCCGTCCCCGTCATGTTTCATTAATCCCCAGAGAATTTTACAGCTTTATCTTGATGGCCGTCCCCGTCGTAATTTGATTTTCCCCAGCTAGTCGGCCGTCCCCGTCTTGGCTTTACCTTTTATCCCCAGCATGTCGGTCGTCCCCGTCATTGCGTTGTTTCCCGCTTTACAATATACTTTATTTTTCTTTCACAATCTATATCCCTTTTCTTCCTCATTCTGTGAGTGCAAATTTTGGACTGTCTTTGGTATTCAACCACAAGTTATCTTGTTTGCCTGTTAAGCCGTCGCTTACAACCTGCACAGCTAACTCATGTTTGAATAGGGGCAGCTGTAAACACCCCAAATTTGCCCTCATCCATTCACACCATGGCTTGTGATCATCTCATATGCATAAACACAATCATATCATCTCATATCTCATTTTTGATTCACTACATAGTTTCTAAGTCATCTGCACCTAGGGTTTGTGATCTGAGCAATCTCAGGGCTTCTTGAGCCACTCCAAGGGCAACCAATCACTTCAAAGGGATCCATATGTGTTCTTATATCATATTCCATCTCCTCAAAGTCAAAAATGCACAGGAATCACAAGAACTAGGGTTTGTGTAGATGCAGAGCCAGGTTTGACTGCACAGTTGACTGAAAATTAGGGTTTTGGTTTCAGAGGCCATAACTCCAAATTTTTTGGTCATTCTTGTTCCCATTGGTCTCTATATGGTATAGGGAGTATGCATATCAATTTTCATGAAGAAATTCCATGGGGAAGTCATCTGATCAAAGGTTGACTTTTCAGACAAGTCAGTGCAAAATCAGGGCATCTGAGGCCCCCAATGACCCGACCAATGGGTGATCTTCATCATTTTGAGTGTATATGATCTTTATTTGATCATGGAAGAAGGTTGAAGTTCACAAAATTCAAGAATTTAGGGTTTTTGCAAATGTTGACTTTTTGGGCATAGTTGACTTTTCAAGAATGCTTCATTTTAGGTCATTTTTCAAGCCTTGATTGTTGATCCAAAAATGCTCCAAATGGAAAAACTTTGGTCATGAAAGTTGTAGATCTCATCTTTCCCTTTTCAAAAAGTACAAGAACATGATCAAACTCTTCTTGGATCAAAAGTTATGGTGTGACAAAGTTGGCCAAAATCATTGATTTTCAAGGCATGCCTCAAATGGAAATTTTGCAAAAATCATGAACCAATGCCTCTTGTGACCTCTAGTTCATTTCAAACCAGCATACAAACATTCTATAAGTCATGAAAATCAGAATTGAACCAAGAATGCCCATGAATTATGGCTTGTGGGATTAGGAAATCACATGTGAACCAAAAAGCCAACAACTTGCAAAATCATCATTGTGCTTCTACCACTTGATGCATTGGATGCTGCACTTTGGCTAGCCTCTCACCTCACCTTGCTGCACCAGAACCAGCCTTGTACTAGCCTAGATCATGAGCCATACCTTCCTTACACAATTTTTGACTTTTTGCAAAAGGTGACTTACCAATCAATAAAGGACATGTCTTGTCAACTGACCAATGAGAGAGGTTTTTGTGGACAAATTGCAAGCCATTTCATGTACAAGGCAAGGCTGAAACTCTCCCATTCATAACATTCACAAAAACACACCAAGCTGCAAGTTGCTTCGAATCTCTCTGCCCAGCCTTCAAACACAAAAACCATCTTCACCATTCATCTCACCTCACTCCATAGACCTCAAACCACCAAGAGCCTGGCCTGAAACAAGCAAGAACATCCCACTGCCATTCTTCACCTCATTTTGCAGTTTCCTTCGAAACTCTCACCATAGCTTACAAACATACCAACAAACACCACAGACCTTCTCCATTCACCCTCAGGATCACAAACAATCCCTCACAATGACCTGAAAGTGCCAGAATCACCATAGCCATTTCTGACTGAGCTTGAGCAGGAGATGTCGAAACTCATTATCTAGCCAACATAAACTCTTCTTGAGCATTCAAACATCATCTGGAGAGCAAGTGGAGTGGTTTGCACTGAAAGAAGAGGCCAGAAAGTCATCAGGTTGAAAGCTCCAAATCTCAGGTAGCTTGAAATTTATTTTTCCAGAAATCGTTTCTTTTGTTTCAAACTTGTTCCTTATGTTTCACTGAGCATCCTGGTGATTTTGGTTTTTAAAATGGCTTTGATTTGAGCATTTAATTTGCTTCTGAAACCTGCGTGCCCTAGTTTTCATTTTCTTCGATTCAGCTTAGTTAGGGAAAAGAAATTTGTTTTGAGAGAGGGGTTTGGTTCGTGAGTGTGTAAGGAACATTTCCCAATTCTTAGTTTTCATTTTTGATACGATTTGAGTGAGTTGGGAAGTTTTCAGGGGAGTTGCTCGCCGGAGAAGACGACCGGAAGTCTTCTCCGGCAGCCTGAGTGTGATTAGGGCTAAGTGTCATTAATTAGCGAACTTTGAATTTGGTCCCTTGGATGGACTCTCCCGCGCGTGAATGAAAGGCTGAGATGAGTCATTAGAAGCCCTAATCCTGATTATCCATTTAATTTGTGTTTAAATAATTCATAATTATTAATTAGCCAGATTTGAATCTGGGCCCTTGGATCTGGCGCGCAGTCAACCAGACCAAGCCCAGATCAAATCCTGGCCCTCCTTTCTGTTTACTTTCATTTTTATTAAATTTTAATTCATTTCTTTTTCAATTAACTTGCATAATTTATTAAAAATAGTTAAAAATTCCTAAAAATTATGAAACTTTTTCCTAAGAGTTTTAATAATTTTTATGACCCAAAAATATTTTCATTTTATTTTTTATCATTAAAAAAAGTATTTTTAAATATTTAAAAGATTATTTCTAATTGATTAATGGAAATTAATTAATTAAAAATACTTTTAGGTATTTAAAAATCACCAAAAAATTCTTGAAATGTTCTAAGACATTTAGAAACATTGTCCAACTTTCAAACCAAATTTCTTTTTTGATCTTGATGCATTTTAAGAATTTTTCATTGAATTAAATCATTTTTTATGCATTAATTTGATCCTAAGTTCAAAAATTCATTTCTGCCTATTTGAGAAGAGTTGGACATTGATTCTTTTTGCATTGCATTGTGTTTAGCATGTAGTTTCTAGGATTAAATGGCCATGATTTGATCTTGCATTTTCCAATTGTTTGGCATTTCTTTTGTTAAGAACCCTAAAAAACCCTAATAACTTAGAAAATTCATAACTTGAGATTGGTTAAGAGTTGAGACCTCTCCTTTGGGTATTGGTTTAGTATAGGATTAGGGGTCCTTTGAGTGGCATTTTCAATTTTTATCTTAGGTTTTGCTTCTGACTTTTGATTTTTGTTTGATGTATGGTTCATAAACCCTAATTTGGGCTTCCTTTTGCATCCCCCTTGCATTCTCTTGCATAACATGATTTGTCTTTGCATTTTATGCATTCTTGTGATTCATTTGACATCATAAGACATGTAGAAAGTATGTTTGATCATTGCATCTCATATTTGCCATGTCATTTGTCTTGTATGTTTCATAACTTTTCATGTGTATCCATGCTTCTAAGCTTGCATCATTTGCATCCATAAGCTTGTATGATCATTTCCATGTCTTGCCTTATGTTTGCAGCACCTCATAACATCATTATCATCATCAACATGCTTCTGGTTTTGTTTAGCATCATACCATTTCATCTCATTTTGCATTACATTGCATTTCTTTCTAACATTTCAGGTGGTAAGTAACTTGAGAAGTGAATTTGCCTTCACTTCTCATAACCTTTCTTTTCATCTCTCTTGCATCCATTGCTGCATTTCTATATGTGTTTGAGATTGAGCTTGCTCTTTCTTGTTTCTCCCACTTTCTTTCTTCAAGTGACTTGACTTCTTGAATGAAGCAAGTTACTTTGCTTCTCTTGATCCTGTTCATCTGCTTCCTGGTGGCTCCTTTTGAAGACTCCTCTTGTAAACCTCACAAACCTTAGGAACAACCATGCATGACAATGAATTAGGGTTTTGATTAGTCTCCCCTCATAGTTTTACCTTTGTGTCTCTCTTTGAGTCCTCTCTTCTCACCTCATAATCAGGGACTAAACCCTAAAGGCTTTAAGGCTTTGTGATTAAGCTTATGCCTGCATCCTTCTCTTAGGATGGAGTGTATAACTTTAATCCTAAGTGTTAAACCCTTAATGTGTTTAAATCTCTTAATCAATTCACATAATAATCATCAAGACATCACACTTGTAACTTGGGCCTTGCATTAGGGTTCTAATTCTTCCTTAATTGGTTAAGAAGGACTAACCCTAGTGTTAATGGACAAGTCCCCCTCAAGTTGTCTTATAAACCCTAAAAATCACTTCATCATCATATCATTGAATAAAATCCACTTAATCAAAGGCTTGTTTTGTCATGAGTTTAATCCCTAATCATGGATTAAGTTGAGGAGCTTTTCTCAGCTTAAACATTCTCATCTATTATCCTTCTATTAGGATGGTGTAATGAGTCTGTTTAATCCCTGATTATGGCTTAATCTCATTACTTAACACTAAACAAAAGCACCAAAAACATCTAAGTAATCACAAGTAGGTTAATGATCTTAATCCTACACCAAAGGTGATTAAGTGTGAGAATCTGACTTCACACTTAAGGTACTCTCATTACCCCTAATCAGAGGGAAGATGTGATGAGTTTACTAAATCCATTGGTTTAGGCTTAAGCTCATTAACTTATGACAAATTTTCAAAAGCAATAAAAGACTGAAAACTCAAAAACAAACAATAATCGTCTCCTTCGGGATTCTCTTCTCATCTCATTCACTCATAAACGAGAACTTGTTTCTTCCGTCTAATGCAAGACAGTTTGCACCTGAGCCAGACAGGTCATACACTTGAGCATAGGCTAGCAAGCAGTTCACAAGTCAATTCACCTTTCAGTCTCTTTGGGTCGAACTACGGTGTTCTGACTTCCTCATTGCACGAGAGGATACGTAGGCATAACTTAACAGTTATCGAACAAAAGTCTCTGTATATTCCCCCTCCTTCCAGCTTCATTCTTTAGCCTCATGATCTTGAGCATTTCACTCCTTTCTTACACTGACACTTTCATACTTCACATCACTTATACACTTCATTTCTTTTACACTGACACCTGTACATCCTTTTCCAGCTCTTTTACACACAGATTGCACTGACACTACCCCTTTAAAACACAAATCTTTTCAAGCGTGGATCCCGTCGAGTACGGCGGACAATCTGGGTGCTAATACCTTCCCAGGTTGTAACCAACCCCCTTTCTCAGTCTCTCTGGTTCGCAAACCGTCTTATCCATCTTTTTCTAGGTCTATGCAGCATTGCCTTTCCTCCGGGATAAAAATGCCTAGCTGGCGACTCTATTCATCTCCAGTGAGTTCACGGCTGTGTGTTCTCACTGTTCCCTTCGCCGACCGTTCGCGTCTGTACCCTTATTTGACCCAGTTTCATTTATCGGGAGCGACACACGTCACACTCTCCCACCTCACATAACACATGACACACACATTACACTCATGTTATTCACCTCACATTTTTTCTCTCACTCACTGATCCTCACCTTCTCTCACCTCATAGCACATGCCACTCATACCCATTATTTTCATGCATTCTCACGTTTTCACTCACCTCATGCACACAATCACTCTTCATAGCTTTTTTTAGCTCACTCACGAGGGATTTTTCGGTGGTTCTCCATCTTAAAAGAAAAAGGAAGAAGATCCACAAGGAAAAGAGAGGAAGATATCACCCTGCATTCTTCTTCAACTCATAGAACTTTTGCTCTCATAACATTACCCGAAAAGCTCAGATCCATAAAGAAAGTTTTGCTCTCATCACATTTCATAAGAGCTCTTCTAAATTCTTCTTAGAATCACCTTGTTCACATCATCATTCCCTCTAACCGCGGTCAAAAGGCGTTATAGAGAAGATTGAAGCTCACAAATACTTTCAGATTTCCTTTCTTTTTGGTATCCATAGCAAATCATTAAGCCTTTATTTGGCCAAGGTACATATTGCAGGATCGTCGTGAGTCCCGGCTTCTTTTAGGATCTTAAAGAAAAGCTTCATAACAGGTTTTGTGTTCAATCTTTTTTAGCTTCAGTTTTGATTGTTTCTTGCTTGTTTCATGTTGATGATGTTCGGCATAGTTTATATGAGATGATAAGAAGTTTTGTGAAGTATTGATTGTGGATTTAAAGTTTTTGTTCGAGTTTGCTTGATTTGATCTGTCTTATATGTTGCTTGTTTGTAAGAGCTAATCGCATATTTATGATCCTTGCGCTTTGTACACTACAACAAACAAGACCTTAGACAGCGCTTTTTTTAGCCTTAGACAGCGCTTTAAAGCGCTGTCTAAACCTCCGCTGCTAAAGGTTTAGACAGCGCTTTTTAAAATGTGAAAAGCGCTGTCTAATCCCTCACCCTTAGACAGCGCTTTGGCCAAAAGCGCTTTAAAAGACCCTCTTAATTTAAATTTTTTAGGTACACCTTAGACAGCGCTTTTCAAAAGCGCTGTCTAAGCCCCCTACCTTAGACAGTGCTTTGGCCAAAAGCGCTGTCTAAGCCCCTCCTATTTTAATTTTTTTAGGTATACCTTAGACAGCGCTTTTCACAAAGCGCTGTCTAAGCCCCCCCCCTTAGACAGCGCTTTTGCCTAAAGCGCTTTCTAATCCCCCCTTAGACAGCGCTTTTGGCAAAAGCGCTGTCTAAGGTATACGAAATTTTTTGTAGGATTTGTTTGTAACCACATTTTTTCCAGGTTTATAAACCAGAATTGGTACCTGTTTTCAACCAGATTTTTGCAGACAATTATCACATTTTATATATGCCATTTTGGCCTTTTTTTACCAATTTTTGGCTAACCAATTCAAACCAATTCAAACCAAATTTGCCATAAATGTATCAAAATATATACAAATTTATGTTTACATTTATAAGTCATTACATATACTACTACAAATGTACACATTAATTACACACTTTGAGCTCTATCATGTATTGACACCACTCCTCTTTGATTTCGTCCACTTGATCCTTTGTATAAGATGCACACTTGAATTCATCAAAGTACTACATAATAATATAACATATTTTGAATCAATTCCAACTATTTAATTATATGAGATATGTGTAAATATAAAAATAACTCATAAGTTAGAAATACATACATCGGTGGGAATCTCTAATCGGCCCAACATGAGAGTATCTCGCATAAACCTCAACATGAAATACCCGCAATCTATTTGATTACGTTGAAGAGGACACTACATATGAAAAAAAAATATGGATTATAAATCCTAAGTTTTATCAAGTGTAGTCATCACTAATATAATAAAAAACGCGGTAATTAAAAATATACCGCCACTTTAATCCATGCAATGGAGTTGGCGCCCCTCCTTGAGGTTTGGATAACTCGTTGGGCCCGAAAAGCTTGTAGGACGCTAATAAAATAAAAATGAAGCAATTAGAACAATTCACATAAACTAAGAAAAATTTTGAACATTCTCACTTACGTGTCAATTAGGACCTTCATATCCGGGTATGTTGTCCAATCATTTCCTAACGAGTCAAGATAATACACAATTTCTCGGATAGGATTGATTGCGAGCAACAACCAATGTCCACTGTAATGATTAGGCAAATGTTAGATGGTAACTTGGAAAATAATTATAATAGATGAATTTAGAATGAAATGCTAACCCGGTATTAAACGGTACAAAAAACAACTTCTCCGCATCTTTATTCTCCACGAGGATCCGAAGAACGTACTCCGTCACGGTATCCGGTCTACTTATCATTAAACTATAGTTGACGGTCGCGGTGCTAAGAATCCGAATGACACGTCCAAACCATTGGGGCGCATCAATTTGTCATACAAAAACCTAATATAAAAACATCATTAACATAAAGTAAACATCATTAAAATAAGTTGTTTAATTAATAAAACAAAGTAGTCCGGATTTACCTAACATATGTATTGACAACGTTGACGCCGATTTCTTCACGACCAAAAACTTGCATGAAGTCCTCATTACCAATCATTTGTTCGTAATCAAAGCCGAAAATCCCTACCTCCATAGGTATAGTCCGAACACCTCCGGTCGGTATATCGGTCATCTCTAGAAATGTCCTGAGGCACGACCTATACTTGGTGGTAGGTTTTTTCCTAGCTACGGACTTCTTAGCACCAGAACTTTGTACCCGTGCGGAGGCGTTGCTAACCTCCTTTTTTTGTTGTGCGGAGGCATTGCTAGCCTCATTTTCTTGAAGCTACATGTCATATAAATAGTTAGATCAAATTAAGAATGTAACAACTTCCATGAATATATGTCATATAATTGTATATTACCTCTTTTCTTGAAACCGTGGACTCGGTAGGCCGTGGAATCGCACTATCTTTTGATTTGGATTGCGTGGGAGTCTATTTAACATAGGAAAATATGTAAGTAAAATTTTAAGCATAAATTTTAAACTTTGAATATACCAAGGAAGTTAACATAAGTTTTAATCATACCTCATATCCTACGCATATGAGGTTTGTCGGCCATGCAACAAACGAACCTACTGCTTCGTGCACCGTTGTTGCATCCGAATCATCGCTAGGATATGGTAATGTTGCATTCGGCTCAACTGCAATATCAACTGATACCTTCAAACATCCAGCAGGGAGCTCTCTAGTGTGGAGTAATACTCCGCTAACGTTATGCACTTTTCCCTTGCCAACCATCCGATAGTATGGTGACGACAAATACAGCTGACAATGGGAAATGCCCTAAAACCAATAATAACAAGAAATCGTTAATGTGTATATATGTCAAATACATAATTTAAGCAAATAGTTCAATTTAAGACAATTCCAACTATTACCTCTGGAATGTTCGGCTGAAAGGTACAGTTGATACTGTCTTTGTCCGAAGCATCTCTGTATACTGTTGAGGCGCTAGCCTCTCTTTCTCTCCTCAATGCATCAAGCTCAGCTTGCATGGCTTCCATTCTTGCATGAAGCTCCCGATTACTAGGAGCCTTTCCTTTTTTAATACTCATGGAGGTCGGAGTGACTCCAAATCCCTTACCCCTCACCCGACCAGAGTACTCAGGGACATCTAATGCCCGACCAAGTATGCTCCTAGTATCATCGGGAGATAAAGACTGAGATAGCTCCTCCTGAAAAATCAGATGAATACCGTACACTTGTCAAATATTTTATCTATAAAAATGTTATTCAATTAATGAAAAAATGTTATACTTACACATTTCTGGTATACGTGTAAAACTTCTTCTTGAGGAACTCCAGATTTGCCCACACGGGCTTCCTTCCACAAAACATGTGCAGGAAGAGATGTTTCTGAACTTTCCTCCTTCTGCAGCTACACATTAAGTCATACAATTTGATCAGATAAAACTAATATATGATGAACAAATTTGTTATCGCAATTTATAAATACTTACCATGGATTGTTCTAACCGTCCATATCCGACACGTCCTTTTCGGTACGGATATGCGGGACTTGATGCTCTTTCCCGATTTGTAGCACTTATTCTTTGAAAAACCGGGTCTTGTCTTTTGGATTTGAAAGCTTCCCATTCTTCAGCCGATATCAAACTTTCATATTTTTTGGGAAGCTCCGCATCCACAAAATTACCATCCGCATCCTTAAGGAACTTGGATGATAAAAATGTCCGAAACCCTCTTAGAAGCTTTCCGGCCAATTTCATACAAAAGCCTCTTCTTTCTTCTTCGATGTTAAAACATCTCTAAGAAAAACATACAGATTGATAGTTAGTATCGGTAATTGAAAAAACATAATTGATACCGTATAATTAAGGGCCAAATGATTGTACCTTTATCTCACTCCAAATTTTATCTTTGGACTCTTTCAGCTCTTTGTTTCTCCAATCATCACATGTAATGGGAATTTCATTCCTTACTAGTGCACCGATAAAACTAGTTAAGGTATGCCCATTAGGTTCTATAAGCTGTCCCTGGGTGCTCCAATAGACATCTAGTATGATGCCTCGAGATCTTCCTTGGACCACCCTTCTCATTACTGTGATGCCTCTTCAAATTTCTTCTTC
This sequence comes from Lathyrus aphaca, assembly GCA_963966055.1. Taxonomy (NCBI): domain Eukaryota; kingdom Viridiplantae; phylum Streptophyta; class Magnoliopsida; order Fabales; family Fabaceae; genus Lathyrus; species Lathyrus aphaca. The sequence continues at coordinate 460,936,923 of OZ014522.1, read as the reverse complement.
CGCGGATACTTTTTTAGGAACTTCCTCAGGTTGGTCATCAACCATGTCTAACCTGTAATAAACCAAGGAAACCATCAAATATCAAATATAACTTATAATCAAAGCAATTGAAAACAAAAAAAATAAAGAAATCATGCATTATCATATATAACTTATAATCAAAGCAATTGAAAACAAAAAAAATAAAGAAATCATGCATTATCATATATAACTTATAATCAAAGCAATTGAAAACAAAAAAAATAAAGAAATCATGCATTATCATATATAACTTATAATCAAAGCAATTGAAAACAAAAAAAATAAAGAAATCATGCATTATCATATATAACTTATAATCAAAGCAATTGAAAACAAAAAAAATAAAGAAATCATGCATTATCATATATAACTTATAATCAAAGCAATTGAAAACAAAAAAATAAAGAAATCATGCATTATCACATATAACTTATAATCAAAACAATCGAAAAAATAAAATAAAGAAACCATGGATAATTTACCTAAGTCACTAACATCTCTTTCTTTTCTTTGTTGGAATATTAATCACTTGTTTCTTAGCAATGCGTACGGATGAATTGATCCAAATTCCCTCATTATGATCGTTTCTTATATATGACTCATCCGGTATAAGATCCTCAACTTCATCATTTCTATTCAACTCATTCCGTCTAATGCATGACTCATTCTCAACATCAATATCACATTGATCGACACCGCTATCATCAGTCACTTTGTTAGAGAAAAGCACTATAGACCATTTTGTACTCTTCGGGTCATTCACATAGAACACTTGTTTAGCCTGAGATGCTAGAATAAAAGGTTCATCTTTGTACCCCACCCTAGTAAGATCAACTTGCAAAAATCCAGACTTATCCATTCGTATGCCACTACTATTCACCCACTTGCAACCAAAGATGGGAATCTGAAACTTCTCGTAATCAAACACCCAAATGTGCTCAATAACTCCAAAATATGACAAATTTGCATATTTGGGGTTTAAGTCCTTCATACTTGATATATGCATTGCTTCAGCTAGCACGGTGACACCACTATTTTGCATAGTACTCTTATCATCTTGTTCTTTGGTATAAAATGTGTATCCATTAATTGAATATGCGCTATGAGAAAACACATGCAAACTTGGACCATATGCCAAACATCTCAACCTTTCTGTTACCGAAGAAGGATCTGAAGAGCGCTTCAAATAAATATGATCCTTCAACCATTGTATGAAACTTTGATTGTGCTCTATAACTATCCAATTTTCATTTCTGTTCGGATTTAACCTTCGGAGTACATCCTTGTGCATTTCAATATATGGCTCAACCTCATTATTATTGTGCAGAACATACAAATGAACTTGATCCCGTTCATCCCTTGATATTGTCACAATTTTATTCCCAATTAATTTTTTACCTTCCATTTTGTCGAATATCTGAGCTCTGGGGAGTCCAATCGATTGAACGTTAGACAAATATTCAGTACAAAACTCAACAGCTTCTTCAACAATGTATCGTTCAACAATACAACCCTCTGGTCGACTTCGGGATTTCACGTACCCTTTTAATATTTTCATATACCGTTCAGCAGGGTACATCCATCTCATATAAGCTGGTCCACACAACTGTGTCTCTTTCACAAGATGAACAACTAAATGAACCATTATGTCAAAAAAAGACGGAGGAAAATACATTTCAAGCTCACACAAGGTAATTACAATCTCTTTTTGTAGTGTTGGTAAGATCTCGGGATCGATCACCTTACTACAAATTGACCTAAAGAAAAAACACAATTTAGTTATGGAACTTCTTACTTTTTCTGGCAAAATAGAACGTATACCGATCGGTAGAAAATGTTCCATTATAACATGACAATCATGTGTCTTCAAATTCTTCAACTTGAGGTCTTTCATAGAAACAAGTCTTATGATATCAGATGAGTATCCTTCTGGAACCTTAACTTCACTCAGAGACTTACACAAAATTTTTTTCTCCTTTCTAGATAAAGTAAAAGCAGCAGGTGGTAGATATGTTCGTCTTCCTTTCTTCACGGGTGCTAATTCAGTTCTCATTCCCATTTTTAACATGTCCTCCCTTGCTTTAAGGCCATCCTTAGACTTGCCTTTTATATTGAGTAATGTACCGATAACACTTTCAAATACGTTTTTTTCAATATGCATAACATCGAGAAAATGTCTCACGTACAAAGACTTCCAATATGGCAATTCAAAAAATATCGACCTTTTCTTCCACCCACCTTTCACAATCTTATGTGCAAAAGGCTTGCCAAACTCAGTACGCACATCTTTCACCTTTTCAAAAACTTGTTCACCTGACAATGCGGGTGGAGCTCTACGATGTTCGGTGTCTCCATTGAATGCTTTTCTCCACCCACGGTAGTGATGTTTAGAATGTAAGAATCTACGATGACCGAGAAACACATTCTTCTGGCAAAGTTCCAATCGAATCGTATCGGTTCCGTCTTCACAAACAGGACACGCACATTGACCTTTAATGCTATACCCAGATAGATTCCCGTATGCTGGAAAATCATTAATTGTGCCAAACAACATCGCCCTCAAATTGAAACTTTCTTTCCTATATCCATCATAAACCTCCACACCGTTCTCCCACAAAATCTTTAAATCTTCGATCAGAGGTGTCAAGTATACGTCTATGTCATTACCTGGTTGTTTAAGCCCAGAGATTAACATAGATAACATCATGTACTTACGCTTCATACATAGCCACGGAGGTAGGTTATAAATCATAAGAATCACAGGCCATGTGGTATGTGAAATACTTTGAAGACCATGTGGGTTCATTCCATCAGTAGATAATGCCAATCGAAGGTTTCTTGCTTCTGATCCAAACTCAGGATAATCATTATCAATCTTCGACCACTATGGTGAATCAGCCGGATGCCGATACTTTCCATCAGTAATTCTTTCATCTGCATGCCAAGTAAGATGTCTTGCATCGGTTTCACTACGAAACATGCGCCTAAATCTCGGAATTATCGGAAAATACCATAAGACTTTTGCGGGAGATAATCTTTTCTTATATCGAGACAAACCGCATTTGGGGCACTCAGTTAACGTTGCATATTCGTTACGAAACAAAATGCAATCGTTAGGACAAGCATGTATCTTATCATAGCTCATGCCAATAGAGCACAACATTTTTTTTGCCTCATAGGTTCGATTAGGAAGAACATTATCATCCGGTAGCATTTCTCTCATAAGGGCCAACAACTCTGTGAAACTTTTATCCGACCATCCATTGCCCGCCTTTAAGTTGTACAACTTTAATACCGCAGAAAGTCTTGAGAATTTAGTGCAACCTTTGTACAACGGTTTTTCTGCATCGCTTACCATCCTCTCAAACATTTCAGGACAATCATGAAGATCTTCTTCCAGTGCTTCTACAATCTCTTCAACTCGATCACAATCATATGTTTCCGTGTCTTTGTCGTATTAAGCATAGGTCGTATTACTTTTTCCACTCGATTCAACATTCCCGTTAATTTTCTCACCATGAAATATCCAACACTGATAACTTTGATCAATTCCATGCCTCAGCAAATGCGATTTCAATCCATGTGCGTCAACCTTACCAATATAACAACAACGCAAGCAAGGACAATGCATTCGTCTGGGGTTTTCAGCGTGTTGAACAGCATACTTAACGAATTCCGCAACCCCACTCTCGTACTCTTTGGTCATTCGATCGACACAGATCCATGTTTTATCCATGGTTTTCCTACTTATTTAAAAGAACACTCAAATAATGATAAATAAAATTTAAATATATTAGTTAAAATATTCAAATAATAGAAAAATTAATGGCATTTTTTAACCGAACTCAAACAACTCAACTCATGAGTATCATCGTTGGCTTGTCCAAACTCCTAAATTCATGGCATTTTTTAAAAAACCTTTTATCTTGTAGTATTTTAGTATATATTTTTTAAATCAGTGGCACTTGAGTAAAAAATCCATTTTAACAACTTTGTTTGGAGATGGAAGATTATGAATTTTAATAAAAGATACATGTTTGGAGGGGTATCCTACTATTATTTCATTGTGAAAACAAACCTACCTAGGCAGGCCTTGAAACCATGGGTGAATAATGTGTCCTAGTATTATTATCATTTTCTACATACTCATAATTTTTAATGATTTTGAAGTTGATATAATTCATAAGATATTGTCACATTGTGATATGATATCATCCATAATTTCAGTATGAAACTTATCATCCTAAAAACATCCTAAATACTGATTTTTCCCTAAAAACATCAAAACTGAGTTATGAAAAGTAATGATTTTTCCCTAACCAACCACAACCAGAACAAAAAGAAATTATATCAGGAACGATTCGTCAAACACATACCGTAATGAGATTATACCAGGAACGATTCGTCAAACACAGAAATGAAACGAAGAACTGAAGAAATGAAACCTGAAACGTAGAACAGAAGAAATGATTTTTCCATAACCAACCACAACCAGAAAAAAAAAGCAATTATATCAGGAACGATTCGTCAAACACATACCGTAATGTGATTATACCAGGAACGATTCGTCAAACACAGAAATGAAATGAAGAACTGAAGAAATGAAACCTGAAACGAAGAACTGAAGCAATGAAACCGATTCTTCAAACGCAGTGAATGAATGAAGAAGCAATGAAACCGATTCTTCAAACGCAGTGAAAAAGTGAAGAAATGAAGCACAATCAATGGCTGAAACACTTTCAAGAACGAACGATTTCGCTGTTAGGGTTCGCTTTCGCTGTTAGGAGGGAAAACAGAAAGAACAGAGAACGAAAATAGAAGTCTGAATTTTAATTTTAATAAGACCTTAGACAGCGCTTTTGGGAAAAGCGCTTTCTAAGGTATGCCTTAGACAGCGCTTTTCAAAAGCGCTTTCTAAACCCCCCCTTAGACAGCGCTTATGGTTTTATTTTTTTTTTAAATTTAAAAACTTTAAACAGCGCTTTATCAAAAGCGCTGACTAAGGTGAATATTTAAAAGCGCTTTCTATAAGCGCTGTCTAAGGGGGGGGGGGGGGTCTTAGACAGTGCTTTCTAAAAGCGCTGTCTAAGACCCCCCCTTAGACAACGCTTTCATTATTTTTTTGGAACATTTTCCGTGTTTTTTTTAAATTTTAAACTTAGACAGCGCTTTCTCTTAAAAGCGCTGTCTAAGATGCGCTGTTAAAAAGCATTTTTGGCGTAGTGGTACTTCATGTTTGGTTCTTGAATTTTCGGATTTCATGGGGAAATGGAAAAGTTATGTTGAATTTCGGTTTTGGTGTTCAAGTTTGTCTTGGTCGATCTGAATTATGCAGTGTGTTTTATCGAGTTTTGCCAGTAGATTCATGATATTTGTGGTCTAAGCTTCACGTTGGTATGCGTACTAGTGATTTTCTATGTTTCTTCGCGGCGACGATCGAAACCGTACTTGGTGGCGTTACTTTAGCATGATATATCCGTGTGTTGAGGCTTTTGTTTGAGTTTATTCCAGGCCGGTTGCGTTGTCCTCGTTCCGTAGAGCATTTTCCATTTTTGTATCTTCGAATTCCGTTGATCTTTGAGAGAGATATGTGAGGATGAAGTCGGTATAATGAGGTAGCTTCCGCCATTAGCTCCTGCATTTTCTTGTTGCTGGATTACGTCTTCTGTCATGAGCATGGGAGGAAGATGACCGCGTGTCATCATGCGGTTGGCTCAAGTTTGTTTTCTTTTATTTTTTTCTTTTTTATTTTTCTTCTTCACTTAAATGATAAGTGACCGATTGATATGGGGTCCCTTTTTTATGTGTTGTTTTTTTAGTTAAATAAAATGGATTTGGCATAGAAACATTAAATCATTCTGCTGGCTTGCATTTGAAAATTCGCGTGGGCCTACAGGGCGTGCTAATGGCACCTCCTCTCCCAAGCCCAATCCAATTTTTAACGTGCAAGGCCTGCTAAATGCACCTTCTCCCAAATTCATTTAATTTCTTTTTTCTTCCTTTAAGTTCTTTTATTTTCAGTTCCATTTTAATCCATTAAAAATAGTTCTATTCATCTAAAAATTATCAAATAAATCATGGATATTCCTTTTTGTTTCTAGTTTTTTATCACATTTTTATTTTATTTTTTTCATTGATCCAGGTGCCAGGAATAATTCACCAATGTGCATAGCTTCTTTTGCTTCTTTTCTTGACCAGTCTGTCTTGTTTATTTTCTATAGCCTTCAATATTTGGAGTTTTGATCCCATTCTTTTTGCATTGTGTTCCTAAGATCTTCTAGGTTTCATGTGATTTTTCTCTGAATTTTTAGGAAATTATTTCTTGAGTTTTGATCTGATGTCTTATGATGTAAGTTTTCTGTCCTAACTTGTGTTCTTGCCTCCATTTGAACTAGTTCCTTTCTGAATTTTTGCAAATCCTTTTGGCAAGTTAATATGATATGTTTGAAGATCATTTAGTTTCAGTTGTAGAATTTTTATATGGATGGTTGATGATTTGTGGGTTTTTGTTCTCACCTTGTCCCATTTTGTTTCTTTTGGTTTATTAGATCTCTTATAGGCTTAAAAGGGCACTTGTGCCAACTTCTTCTTCTTATTTGGGGTTCCTTTGGGGTGTGGGTATCTTCCTGGTCCTAGGATAGGTCTTGTTTCCTCCGAATTTTTAGGTTTGCTTCTTATTCAAGTCATTTGTTTCTTTAAGTGTTTACATTCCATCTTTTGGTTTCGTTGCTTCTATTTTGACATTGTTTGGTATTGTGTGACTTCTCTCTTCATCTTGCTGGACTCTTAGGCCATTCTTCATATCATTTTGATTCTGGTTTCGAACTTTGTGTTTGTATTTTGTGTGTTTTGCATTACATCTTTCATAAGTGCGCATTTGTTTCCATATGTATTCATGTTGCCTCATTTTAAGTCATAAGTCTCTCATTTTCATTTCATTAAGTTGGATTGGCATTAAGCATTTGTTTACTTCACTTCACTTCTGATTGTTGGATGATGTCATGCTAATTTGCTCATTTTTTGTTCACTTGTGCATACTAACCTTGCAGGGGCTATGGTAAGTGTGAGATGTGGGAATTGAGTTCCACATCTCCAATTCTCATCTTTCCCTCTTATGTTTATGTGAACTAATCCTTTGTTGTTTGGCTTAGGCCTTTCTCATCCCTTCTTCTATCTTCTTCTTCCTTCTTCGTTAGGATAGAAACCTCACTAACCCTTAGGACATCCATGCATGTTAACACTTAGGATTACTTGTAGTCCCCTTTAGAATTTTTCCTTTGAGATCCTTTGGTGCTCTCTCTTCTCATCTTCAAACTTAATTCTAATTCATTTAATAAAGGTTGAGTACTTTCATGTGACATGAGACTTTGCTATGAGATGCTCACATGCGTTCCATTTCGGGGCGAGGTGTGAGTCATCACTCGTGGTGGATAGGTCTTAACATGAGTACCTCACAAAGAAAAGCTAAAAAACACTTCTTAACCAAAAAACCACAAAAACACTTAATAATGGTAATAGGCCAGTGTGCTTGAGCCTTAACTTGTAGGACTAGCTTTGGGGATTTCCTCCATGGATAGGTGTGCCTCTTGCGCATTCCATTTCGGGATGATGTGAGATGTACACATCCCATTGAGTAAGACTTAGGTACACTTACCTATGCAAACCTTCACAAATAAAAGCTTCATAAAAATCTCAAACAAATAATAAGCGTCTTTCCTTCGGGAATTCTTTTCTCATCTCCTTCGCTCCGTACGCGAACTTGCTCCTACTTGTCATCTTGCAAGACGGTTACGCACTCGTCGTCCGAGCCTGCAACACCTGAGCAATGACATAGGCAGTTCAAGCCTTAATTCACAAGCAATTTCTTTTCTACCCCTAGTTAGGCGAACTACGTCGACTCTGATCCTTATTATCCCGATGAGGTACGTAGGCAGCGGGGTAGGGCCCGTTCGAGCACATTCTTTATTTTCCCTACATTTTCCCCCTTATGTTCTTTCTCTTTTTCAATTCCCTTTCTCATTTCTCATTCCAGTTCCAGTAGCAGTTTTATTCGGCAGCATTCTTTATTTCTCACCCTTTGAAACAAGCAAGCAAGCGTGGATCCCGTCGGGTACGACGGACGGATTGAGGTGCTAATACCTTCTCAATTCGTAACCGACTCCCGAACTCAGATCTTTGGTTCGCAAGGCCTTGTCCTTTCCTTCTTCCTCAGGTTTATGCAACATTACCTTTCCCATTCTTTCGGGATAAAAATGTCTGGCTGGCGACTCTACCTTTCCGCGCCACTTTCGCGTTTGTACCAGGATGAAAATCCCGGGAGCGACAAAATTGACTGATGAACTGCTTGCTTGTCTATGCTCAAGTGTATGACCTGTCTGGCTCAGGTGCTAACTGTCTTGCATTAGACGGAAGAAGCAAGTTCTCGCTTGTGAGTGAATGAGATGAGAAAAGAATCCCGAAGGAGACGATTATTGTTTTTTTTTTGTGTTTTCAGTCTTTTATTGCTTTTGGAAGTTTGTCATAAATTAATGAGCTTAAGCCTAAACCAATGGGTTAGTAAACTCATCACATCCTCCCTCTGATTAGGGGTAATGAGAATACCTTAAGTGTGAAGTCAGCTTCTCACACTTAATTACCTTTGATGTAGGATCAAGATCATTAACCTACTTGTGATTAATTAGATGTTTTTGTTGTTTTTGTTTAGTGTTAAGTAATGAGATTAAGCCATAATCAGGGATTAAACAGACTCATTACACCATCCTAATAGAAGGATAATAGATGAGAATGTTTAAGCTGAGGAAAGCTCCTCAACTTAATCCATGATTAGGGATTAAACTCATGACAAAACAAAGCCTTTATTAGATGTATTTTAGTTAATGATAAGATGATGAAGTGATTTTTAGGGTTTGTAAGACAACTTGAGGGGGACTTGTCCATTAACACTAGGGTTAGTCCTTCTTAACCAATTAAGGAAGAATTAGAACCCTAATGCAAGGCCCAAGTTACAAGCTTGATGTCTTGATGATTATTAGATGAGTTGATTAAAGGATTTAAACACATTAAGGGTTTAACACTTAGGATTAAAGTTATACACTCCATCCTAATAGAAGGATGCAGGCATAAGCTTAATCACAAAGCCTTAAAACCTTTAAGGTTTAGTCCTTGATTATGAGATGAGAAGAGAAGACTCAATGAGACACAAAGGTAAAACTAAATGGGGAGACTAATCAAAACCCTAATCATTCTCATGCTTGGTTGTTCCTAAGGTTTGTGAGGTTTACAAGAAAGATCTTCAGAGAAACCACCAAGGAGCAGATGAAAGGAGCAAAGAGAAGCAAAGTAACTTGCTTCATTTAAGAAGACAAGTCACTTGAAGAAAGAAAGTAAGATGAAGAAGAAAGAGCAAGCTCAATCTCAAACACAAAACAAAATGCAACAAGGATGCATAAGAGGAGATGAAAAGAAGTGTGAGAAGTGAAGGCAAATTCACTTCTCAAAGTTGCTTACCACCTGAAAAGTCAGTGAAAGAAATGCAATGTAATGCAAAATGAGATGAAATGGCATGATGCAAATCAAAACCAGAAGCATATATGAGATGATAATGATGCTATGAGATGATGCAAACATGAAACAAGGCATGAGGATGATCACATGAACAAATGAATGCAAGAGAAGCATGCTTGGACCCATGAACATATATGAAAAGTTATGAAATGCAGATGACATACAACATGGCAAATGAAAGATGTAATGATCAAACATGCTTCTAATGTGTCTCAAGATGTTCAATGAATCAAATGGATGCACAAAATGCTATGGCAAGTCATGGTATGTAAGCAAATGCAAGATGAATGCAAAAGGAAGCCCAAATTAGGGTTTATGATCAATGTACAAAACAAAAACCAAAACCAGAAGCAAACATCATGATAAAAAATTGAAAATGCATTCAAGAGAACCCTAACCTTACATAAACTCACTGCCCAAAGGAGGGGTTCTAACTCTTAACCTAATGAGGGTTATGAATTTCCTAAGATTTTTAGGGTTTTAGGGTACCTTGACAAGAAAAATGTCAAACAAATGGAAAATGCAAGATCAATTCATGCCAATTTAATCCTACAAACTACATGATATTCAAGACACAATGCAAAAAGAATCAAAGTCCAACTCTCAAAAACTAGGCAAAAATGAATTTTTGAACATTGGATCAAAATAATGCATTGAAATAGAATTAATTCCATGAAAAATTGTCAAAATGCATTAAGATCAAAAAAGAAATTTGGTTTGAGGGTTGGACAATATTTCTAAATGCTTTTAATGGTTTCATGAATTTTTTGGTGATTTTTAAATACCTAAAAGTATTTTTAATTAATTAATTCTCATTAATTAATTAAAAATAAACTTTAAAATGATTTAAAAATATTTTTTAATGCAAAAAATAAAAATAAAAATGGTTTTGGTTTCTGAAAATTAATAAAAGTTTATACAAAAATTTTCAGAATTTTTATAATTGTTTTACTATTTTTAATAAAATGCACAAATTAAATGAATTAAAATGCAAATAAAATTGGATTTAAATGAAAGTCAGCGCATCCAATGGCCAGGGTTTAAACTCAGGAAGGAGGGAAAGACTTCGCGCGTGATCCTAGGGATGAGATTCAAACTGACTAAAATGAATTAATTAAATTAATTAATTGAGATTAGGGTTAAGTGGATGATCTGGGCCATTGAACACACGCGGGAATTGACCAAGTCAACCTATCCTACGCTCCAGATTCAAACTGCAATTAATTACAGGGATTAGCCCTAATTACTTTCAGGTGGCCGGAGAAGACTTCCGGTCGTCTTCTCCGGCAAGACCCTCACCTGAAAGTTGTCAAAATCCTTAAAACTTCATGAAAATGAAAACTAAAAGCCCATAAATCATCCCCATTTGAAACTAAACCAAAACCCCCAAACAAAAACCATTTTTCATTCATCAATCAGCCAAATCGAAGCAAAACATTTCTAGGGCAAAAAGTTTCAGAGCATTCATACATCCTGGTTTCTCAACCATTTTCAAAAGTAAACACATATTCATGATCAGGGGAGTGCATAGAAGCTTCTAAGAACTTAAAATGGAGTTTCTAGAAAAAAAGTTTGAGATGGCTACCTGAACTGAAGCTTTGGCTTCTGGTACTTTCTGGCTGGTTTCCTGCTTGCAATCAACTCCACTGGACCCCCTGAGAAGCTTTCAATGCTTGTTTGGAGTTTATAATGGGTGGTTTGAGAGATGGCAGAAGTTCTGTTCAAGGTGGGGTGGAAATCGTATTTGTGATTCTGGGAGTTTAAGGCAATGGTGATGGGTGCTTTGTGATCAGGAAAGTGTGTTGAGTTGATTTGTGAAGTTGGTTTGTGTGTTTGAGGCTTGTGCAATCAGTTTCGAAGAGTTTTGCAAATGGGGTGGGAAATGAGAATGCTGTGTTGGAGAGTGTTTCAGGCTTGTGTTTTGTATGCTTTGGCTTGCCTTTTGTTTGCATAAACTATTGTGATAGGTCAGATGAGGTGATGTGTGCTTTTGTGATAGGTATGGCTCAAGTTGCCAAAATGTCAAAGTTGTGTAAGAGAAGCATGGGCTACTTGCTAGCCAAGGACAAAAGGTGTGTCCTGCGCAGCATGATGTGGGGAGAACCCTAGGATGGTTTGTGAAGTCAGCAAGCAAGTGGATTCACACTTGAGTGAGTTTTTGCAACTTGCCTTGCTTTTGCTTCCTTTGAAATTTCTTGCTCCATAAGCCATAAAAATGAATGATTCTTTGGTGCAATCTGACTTTTAGGTCTTGGTATATGCTTGTATGAAGATTAGAAGTGTATTTGATAACTCAATTTGCCTTGACAAGTGAATTTGCAACTTTGCCTCTTTGGTGGAAAACTTCAAATTTTGTGATTTTTGCCAACTTTGACAAGCCATAACTTTTGATCCAAAATGAATTAGGTCATGTTCTTGTACTTTTTGAAAAGGGAATGATCCATTCTACAACTTTCATGACCAAAGTTTTTTCATTTGAAGCATTTTTGAATCAAAAAGCAAGGGTTGAAAAAGTTTCCCAAAATGGCAATTTCATTAAAAAGTCAACTTTCCCAAAAAGTCAACTTTGCAAAAGACTTGAAATTCTTCAATTTTGTGAGCTTCCAACTTCTTATATGATCAAATAAAGATCATATACAATCAAAATGATGAAGAACACTCTTTGGTTGGGTCATTGGGGGCCTCAGATGCCCTGATTTTGCACTGACTTGCTTGAAAAGTCAACTCTTGATCAGATGACTTCCCCATGGAATTTCTTCATGAAAATTGATATGCATACTCCCTATACCATATAGAGACCCATAGAAACAAGAATGACCAAAAAATTTGGAGTTATGGCCTCTGAAACCAAAACCCTAATTTCAGGTCATCTGTGCAGTCAAACCTGGCTCTGCTTCCATGCCATTTTCAGTTCTTGTGATTCTTTGACATTCTTGACTTTGATAGGATATAATATGATACTTGAAAATACATGGACCCTTTTGAAGTGATTGATGACCTTTGGAGTGGCTCAAGAAGCTCTTGGACTGCTCAGGTCACAAACCCTAGATGCAGATGACTTTGAACCAATGCAATGAATCAAAAATGTGATATGAGATGCTATGATTGAGTTTATGCATATAAGGAGATCTCAAGCCATGGTGTGAATGGGTGAGGGCAAATTTGGGGTGTTTACAATTGCCCCTATTCAAACATGAGTTAGCTGTGCAGGATGTAAGCTACGGCTTAACAGGCAAACAAGATAACTTGTGGTTGAATACCAAAGACAGTCCAAAATTTGCACTCACAGAATGAAGAAGAAAAGGGATATAGATTGTAAAAGAAAAATAAATTATATTATAAAGTGTGGGCGACGGAGGACGACCGTCGAGCAGAGGACGACTGCTGGGTAAAGAGCAATGACGGGGACGGCCGACATGCTGGGAAAAGTGCGGGAAACAAGGCAATGACGGGGACGGCCGACATGCTGGGAAAAGTGCGGGAAACAAGGCAATGACGGGGACGGCCGACATGCTGGGGATAAAAGGGATCATGATGGGGACGGCCATCAAGTAAAGTTATAAGATTCTCTTGGGGATTAATGAAAAATGATGGGGACAGCCATCAAATTCATAAAGTAATGTAAACAACGATGGGGACGGCCATCGGGCTAAACTGATGAAGGACGATCATCAGGAAAAGGAAAAGGGACCACGACGGGGACGGCCATCGGGTTAAAGAATAAATGAAATAATGATGAGGGACGGTCATCAAAGGTGAAGGACGATCACCTGGCAGGGGACTGCTGCTCTGAAAGGGGTAAGATGAGGGACGGTCATCTAAGGTGAAGGACGATCACCTGGCAGGGTACGGCTGCCAAAATTATCGCGACATAGGACGAATGTCGGATAAAAGGTCAACGATGGGGACGGCCATCGGACGAGCATGATGAAGGACGATCATTAGGAAAAGGAAAAGGGACCACGATGGGGACGGCCATCGGGTTAAAGAATAAATGAAATAATGATGAGGGACAGTCATCAAAGGTGAAGGACGATCACCTGGCAGGGGACGGCTGCTCTGAAAGGGGTAAGATGAGGGACGGCCATCTAAGGTGAAGGACGATCACCTGGCAGGGTACGACTTCCAAAAGTATCGCGACATAGGACGAATGTCGGATAAAAAGTCAACGATGGGGACGGCCATCGGACGAGCATGATGAAGGATGATCATCAGGAGGTGAAGGACGATCACCTAGTAGGGGACGGCTGCTCTCAAGGTTTATCATGACATAGGACGAATGCCAGATAACAAGATCAACGATGGGGACGACCATCGGATAAAATGATGAAGGACGATCATCAAAAGGTGAAGGACGATCACCTAGGAGGGGACGGCTGCTCTCAAGGTTTATCATGACATAGGACGAATGTCAGATAGAAAAGAAATTTTGCTTTGCTGGCGATCTACTGGGGAATAGTAAACACGGACAAGTGTTTATATCCAAGAAACAAAAGGTATAAGTGTTTAGATGTTTGTGTATAGATTAAAGATGCGGACGAACATCCTTAAGACTATGATACGGACGAGTATCGGATAGAAACAAATACTGACACGTGTTCAGAGACGATGATACGGACGAGTATCAACTGGTTAACAAGGAACACGGACGAGTGTTGAATCTGAGGGGACTCTTCTGGGGAATAGTAGACACAGACGAGTGTCTATATTCAAGAAGACAAGAGTGTTTGACACAGTGTATGGATTAAGGATGCGGACGAGCATCCTTAAGACTACGAGACAGACGAGTATCGGGTAGAAACAAACGCTTGACGCATGTTCTGAGATGATGATACGGACGAGTACCAACTGGTTAACAAAGAACAAGGACTAGTGTCGAATCTGCGGGGATATAAATGGTGCATACAAGATACGGACGAGCATCTGTATAAGTAAATTAAGTATGAGAGGTGTATAGATGAGTGTTTATCTTGCTGGAGAGAGTGACACGGACGAGTGTGTAAACACCCCAAATTTGCCCTCACCCATTCACACCATGGCTTGTGATCATTCTCATATGCATAAGTACAAACATATCATCTCACATCTCATTTTTTGATTCACTGGATAGTTTCTAAGGCATCTGCACCTAGGGTTTGTGATCTGAGCTATCCCAAAGCATCCTGAGCCATTCCAAAGGCCACCAATCAACTCAAAGGGGTCCATGTGTGTTCTTATATCATATTCCATCTCCTCAAAGTCAAAAATGCAGAGGAATCACAAGAACTAGGGTTTGAGTGGATGCAGAGCCAGGTTGAACTGCACAGTTGACTGAAAATTAGGGTTTTGGTTTCAGAGGCCATAACTCCAAATTTTTGGTCATTCTTGTTTTCATTGATCTCTATATGGTATAGGGAGTATGCATATCAATTTTCATGAAGAAATTCCATGGGGAAGTCATCTGATCAAGAGTTGACTTTCTAGACAAGTCAGTACAAAATCAGGGCATCTGAGGCCCCCAATGACCCAACCAATGGGTGATCTTCATCATTTTGAGTGTATATGATCTTTATTTGATCATGGAAGAAGGTTGAAGTTCATAGAAATCAAGAATTTAGGGTTTTTGCAAATGTTGACTTTTTGGGCATAGTTGACTTTTCAAGAATGCATCATTTTAGGTCATTTTTCAAGCCTTGATTCATGATTCAAAAAGGCTTCAAATGAAAAAACTTTGGTCATGAAAGTTGTAGATCTCATCTTTCCCTTTTCAAAAAGTACAAGAACATGATCAAACTCTTCTTGGATCAAAAGTTATGGCAATGCAAAGTTGGCTAAAATCATTAATTTTCAAGGCATGCCCTAAGTGAGAATTTTGCAAAATCATGGATCAATGACTTTTGCAGCCTCAAGTTCACCTCTAACCAATGTGCCAACATTCTACAAGTCCTAAAAATCAGATTTAAACTAAGATTGCCCATGGTTTCATGCTTGGTTAGACAAAGAATCACATGTGAACCAAAATGTCACAACTTGCAAAAACTCATGATCATGCTCCCTCCTACTTGCAGCCTTGGATGCTGAGCTTTGCTAGCCTCTCACCTCACCTTGCTGCGCCAGCCCATGCCCATGTACTTGCCTAGATCATGAGCCATGCTTCTCTTACACATTATTTGACTTTTTGCAAAAGTTGCCTCACCTATCCATAAAGCACATGTCAAATCAACTGACCAATGAGAGAGAGTTATGTGGACAATTTGCAAGCAAAACATAAGGGCAAGCAAGGCTGAAACACATACATTCAACACATTCACAAAAACCTTCCATTTTTGCATAAGCTTTCGAATTTCTCTCCACAGCTTGCAAACACAAAAACCTTTTCCTCCATCCAACTCACCATGTATCATTGAGTAGAAACCACCCAAAGCACAAGCCTGAAACAGCCAGATTACTCCATAGCCATTTCTCACTCCATTTTGCAGTTTCATTCGAAACTCTCATCCTAGCTCACAAACACACAAACAAACGCCACAAACCTTCTCCATTCATCATCAGGACCTCAAACCTTCATTCACCATGACCTGAAAGTGCCAGAATCTCCATTGCCATTTTTGACTGAACTGAAGCAGGAGCTTTCGAAACTCATCATCAAGCCAACTTAAACTCCATTTGAGCATTCAAACATCTTCTGGGGACCAAGTGGAGCAGCTTGCACAAAGAGAGGTGGCCAGAAAGTTCCTAAACTGAAAGCTTCGAATCTCAGGTAGCCTGAAATTTATTTTTCCAGAAGTTGTTTTTCTTGTTACAAACTTGTTCTTTGTGTTGTCCTGATCATCCTGGTGCTTTTAGTTTTTGAAATGGTTGTGATTTGAACATTTAATTTGACTCTGAAACTGGTTTGCCCTAAAAATGTTTGCCTTCGATTCATGCGATTGATGAAGAATAAATTTGTTTGGGGTTAGGGTTTTGATTCAGGAGATCATGGGGTTCATTTCTATGTGCTTAGTTTTCATTTTCATTGCGTTTTGAGGGAGTTGGTGAGTTTTCAGGTGAGGAGCTGGCCGGAGAAGACGACCGGAAGTCTTCTCCGGCATCCTGAGAGTGATTAGGGCTTAATCCAGTCATTAATGAGAGTTTGAATCCTGAGCGTTGGATGAGCTGACTTGGTCAATTCCCGCGTGCATTCAATGGCCTGGATTGCTTCACTTAACCCTAATCCACGTCATTACCTTAATTAATTAAGTTTATAATTAATCTGGCCAGCTTGAATCTCCACCCTCAGATCACGCGCGCAGTCAACATGTTTAAAACCAGGATCAATCTCATCCTTCCATTTGTTTGACTTTTATTTTAATTCATTTTAATTCATTTCTTTTTCATTTGTTTTGCATAATTATTTTAAAATAGCAAAAAATCCTTAAAAATTATGAAACTTTTTCCTTAAAGTTTTAATAATTTTTAAGACCCAAAAATATTTTTATTATATTTTTTATCATTAAAAAAGTATTTTTAAATATTTAAAAGATTATTTTTAATTGATTAATGAGAATTAATTAATTAAAAATACTTTTAGGTATTTAAAAATTACAAAAAAATTCATGAAATGTTCTAAGGCATTTAGAAACATTGTCCAACCTTCAAACCAAATTTCTTTTTTGATCTTGATGCATTTTAAGAATTTTTCATTGAATTAAATCATTTTTTATGCATTATTTTGATCATGGATTCAAAAATTCATTTCTGCCAATTGGTGAAGGTTGAGACATTGATTCTTCTTGCATTGTCTTTTGTTTGGCATGTAGTTTCTAGGGTAAAAAGGCCATGAATTGTTCTTGCATTTTCAAATTGTTTGACATTTGTTTTGTTAAGAACCCTAAAAAACCCCTAATAACTTGCAAAATTCATATCTTGAGTTTGGTTGAGAGTTGAGAGCTCCCCTTTGGGCAGTGGTTCATTATAGGTTTAGGGTTTCTTTGGGTGCCATTTTCCATTTTTTATCATGAGGTTTGCTTCTGTTTTTGGTTTTTGTTTGATGTTTGATCCATGAACCCTAATTTGGGCTTTCTTTTGCATCCTTCTTGCATTTCCTTGCATAACATGACTTGTCTTTGCATTTTGTGCATTCTTATGATTCATTTGACATATAAAGACATGTAGGAAGCATATTTGATCATTGCATTACATGTTTGCCATGTCATCTGTCTTGTATGCTTCATAACATTTCATGCTTGTTCATACTCCTTAACTTGCATCATTTGCATTCATAATCTTGTATGAACATCCCCATGCCTTGTCTCATGCTTGTAGCATCTCATAACATCATAATCATCATCAACATGCTTCTGGTTTTTCTAAGCATCATACCATTTCATCTCATCTTGCATTGCATTGCATTTCTTTCTAACATTTCAGGTGGTAAGTAACTTGGGAAGTGAATTTGCCTTCACTTCTCATAACTTTTCTTTTCATCTCTCTTGCATCCATTGCTGCATTTCTATTTGTGTTTGAGATTGAGCTTGCTCATTCTTCTTCTTCCCACTTTCTTTCTTCAAGTGACTTGACTTCTTGAATGAAGCAAGTCACTTTGCTTGTCTTGATCCTGTTCATCTGCTTCCTGGTGGTTCTTCTGAAGATTGTCCTTGAAAACCTCACAAACCTTAGGAACAACCAAGCATGACAATGAATTAGGGTTTTGATTAGTCCCCCCATAGTTTTACCTTTGTGTCTCTCTTTGAGTCTTCTCTTCTCATCTCATAATCAGGGACTAAACCCTAAAGGCTTTAAGACTTTGTGATTGAGCTTACGCCTGCATCCTTCTCTTAGGATGGAGTGTATAACTTTAATCCTAAGTCTTGAACCCTTAATGTGTTTAAATCTCTTAATCAATTCATCTAATAATCATCAAGACATCACACTTGTAACTTGGGCCTTGCATTAGGGTTCTAATTCTTCCTTAAGTGGTTAAGAAGGACTAACCCTAGTGTTAATGGACAAGTCCCCCTCAAGTTGTCTTACAAACCATAAAAATCACTTCATCATCTTATCATTAATCTAAAATCCACTTAATAAAGGCTTGTTTTGTCATGGGTTTAATCCCTAATCATGGATTAAGTTGAGGAGTCTTCCTCAGCTTAAACATTCTCATCTATCATCCTTCTTTTAGGATGGTGTAATGAGTCTGTTTAATCCTTGATTATGGCTTAACCTCATTACTCAACACTAAACAAAAATCCCAAAAACATCTAAATAATCACAAGTAGGTTAATGATCTTAATCCTACATCAAAGGTGATTAAGTGTGAGAATCTGACTTCACACTTAAGGTATTCTCATTACCCCTAATCAGAGGGAAGATGTGATGAGTTTACTAACCCATTGGTTTAGACTTAAGCTCATTATCCTATGACAAAAATTCAAAAAGCAATAAAAGACTGAAAACTCAAAAACAAACAATAATCGTCTCCTTCGGGATTCTTTTCTCATCATCCTCACTCACAAACGAGAACTCGCTTCTTCCGTCTAATGCAAGACAGTTAGCACCTGAGCCAGACAGGTCATACACTTGAGCATAGGCAAGCAAGCAGTTCACAAGTCAATTCATCTTTCAGTCTCTTTGGGTCGAACTACGGTGTTCTGACTTCCTCATTGCACGAGAGGATACGTAGGCATAACTTAACAGTTATCGAACAAAAGTCTCTGTATATTCCCCCTCCTTCCAACATTATTCTTTGAGCCTCATTATCATGAGCATCTTATTCTTGTTCTTACACTGACACTGTATATATCACACTTCACACTCTTTTACACTGACACCTGTACATCTTTCCAGCTATCTTATACACAGATTGCACTGACACTACCCCTTTAAAACAAAAATCTTTTAAGCGTGGATCCCGTCGAGTACGACGGACAATCTGGGTGCTAATACCTTCCCAGGTTGTAACCAACCCCCTTTCTCAGTCTCTCTGGTTCGCAACCGTCTTATCCGTATCTTTCTAGGCCTATGCAGCATTGCCTTTCCTCCGGGATAAAAATGCCTAGCTGGCGACTCTTTTCATCTCCAGTGAGTTCACGGCTGTGTGTTCTCACTGTTCCCTTCGCCGACCGTTCGCGCTTGTACCGGGATGCAAATCTTCGGGAGCGACAGCTTGGCGACTCTGCTGGGGACCCTTATACTGCAACCAGGGCTTCTGGTTCTTTTTGTGGGTTCCTCCTAGCGCTTGTTTGATTTGTGTTTACTGGGGTGTTATGTGCTTGTATTTATTTTTGTTTATTGCTCTATGTACAGTTGCTTTACTGCTTTCTTTACTGCATCTATATACCATATTGTCATTATTGCTGGCTGGATCTGTTGTTTGCCTTGGTGGGTGGGTGATTCATTGAGAGTTAAGGTCCTATACCTGGGACCTGAGTGACACCTAGGCTAGAGTGAATCATATTCTTTCCCATTCCATTTCGGTCTGGTGCGGGAATATGAAACACGGTTCAGATATGGGTTTCTTCTTGAGAACTCTGTGTTGCAGATTTCCTGCAATGCTAGGGCTATCTGGGAAGCCTGCTAAGTCTGGATGACCCTTTTAGTATTGACCTTCAGAAACTGAGGTGAATTAGAGGAGGAATAGTTATGGTTATTGTAAACACTGTACCTCCGGGTTAGAAGTGTTTACACTTCTCATAACTGATCCAAGTCTGAGGATCCTTGTTCTAGAACACCACCTGTGAGGGGGTTGGGATGTTTACAGGTTTGCAGGTACCTTGACCTCAGAATACCCTGTTACTTTGTTTGTTTAAGAATACTCCAACTTGGGACAGTTCTTGTGATTCTAAACCCTGGACATGTGGCTCTTTATTTGAGTCCCCCCACCTTGGTTACTGGATTTATAGACCTCCATCTGGATTTCTTGAACACACATGGACCTATATCAAGGCAGTTAATCGGATCCAGCTCAGTCACAAACCCTTGCATTTCATTTGCATACATACCCATTGCATCATATTAACATTTGCTTATTTGTGTTTCAGGGTATCCACCTTCATCTTTGGTTTTGGTTTTGACCCCATCTGCAGTATTGACCTATCTCCACCAGCACTTGCTTCAGTTTGTCAGCCATACTTCAGTTACTTGCACTAGCCATCCAGTGGCCCACTCCTCAGCATTTTCATCAGCACTTACTCTACTCAGTCTTCAGCATTATGGCTCCAAAGAAAAGCAACATCACTTATCATTTCTTCCAACCAGACTTATCAGACATCAGGAGGATCCAAACCCTGATCACCCCAGATCACATTCCTTTGTTCAGAGAGCATTATGGGGATATACTTGACTTGGTCATGGATCTGGACCCATCTCAGAGGAGCCTCATCCACACCTGTATTCAGTTTTATGACCCCCCATTGAGATGTTTCACCTTTCAAGACTTTCAGTTGGGGCCTCTTCTGGAAGAATACTCATCATTGACTGGTCTGCCCATCAAAAGAGAAATCCCATTCAACCCTGAAATGGTCTTTCCTAGCAATGGAGAGGTAGCAAAAGCTTTGTATCTGGAGCCTGTTTTGATTGAACAGCATATGACCTCTAAAGCTGGAATCCCTGGTTTTCATCTTGACTTCCTGATTTCTCAAGCTAGTCTGAAGGCCTCCTCGGGGGAGTGGAAAGCTGTTTGTGCTCTATTGGCCTTGAGTGTATATGGAATTGTATTGTTTGCAGATGAGCCTAGATTCATTAGCAAAAATGCAATCCATTTGTTCATCCTGAAGAACCCAGTGCCAACTTTACTGGGTGATCTCTATTACTCAGTCCATCAGAGAAATGAGAAGCAGAGGGGAAGATTAGTGAGGATTTGTGCTCCATTATTCCATGCTTGGCTTCTCAGGCATCTACCCAGGACAGATGCATTTCTAAATCCTCATCAGCAAAGCAACTGGGCTAAGAGGCTCACTACTCTCACTTCAGCAGACATCAGATGGTGTACTCAAAGCACCAAGGGCAGAGATATAATCACCAGCTGTGGGCACTTTCCCAATGTGCCCTTAATAGGGGTCAAAGGAAGTATCAATTACAACCCTCTGCTGTTCAGGAGGCAATTAGGCTATGCACTGGTCCACACTCCTAGGGTACAGGATTTGGTTGAGACCCTCTACTGTGAGAACAAGGTTAGTCTGGCAACTGTTAGGCAGGCTGCTTGGGCCTGGGATCATGTTCAAACCAAGGGAATCACCATTCTGGGGAAGTGCAATAATGTGGCATCAGTCCAATATTATGAGTGGTCCCATGCTAGGGCCCAATTCTCTGGAATGCCCTTTACCATAGAAGACATGCCTGAGTCATCTTCAGCACCACCCCCTGCCACTATCAGTTTGGAGGAGTTTGAGAGCTTGAAGGAAAGAAATGAGAAGTTAACTCAAGCCTTGCAGACGACCCTCCGGGAGAGGAGTGAAGGTGTGAGGGAGATTGAAAGATTGGAGAAACTGAGAGTGGAACACTTTACTAAGATTGAGAAGTCTGGAGATTATATCAAAAAGTCTAAGGCTGGTGAGCAGATTCTGAAGAATGCTTGCAAAGAAGCCCAGTTCCAGAGAGCAAGGACAGACTTGTATTTGAAAGAGAGTCAGGCCAGGTGGGTCCGGATCACTGAGGCCCGTACTCTAGAAGACAAGAGAGTTCAAGACAAAATGGAACAGATGGAAAAAGCCCTGGCAGCAGCCCAGAAGGAAATATCAGAGCTAGAAATCAGAGCTGGAGTGAAGAGGTCTAAGGACCAAAGTCAGAATAAGAAGTTGACTGCAGCTGTTGCAACAAGAAACCTTCTCATCAGAGGTCTCACGGAGCATCCGGCTGATCCTGTGACCGAAGCACTTCTCAAGGAAGTTCGTGAGGATGAGTTTGGCCTTGGAGTTTGATCATTTGCTTGTTGTTGTTCCTTTTCCATGTACTTTTGCTTTTTGTGATGTATTTTGGCCCCTTTGAGAGTTTGTGTTGTAAAATGAACAAATTGTATTATTTCACCTTTGTAATATATTTGTGTTGGTTTCTATCTGGGTTCACATCAAAAGCAACTTCAACAGCAGCATCTTCAAGGGTCTGGAAGGGTCAAAACTGAAGGCCAAACCGGATACCTTGAGAACAAATAAGCATAACTGCATTGCATGCTAACCCTTTTGTTTGTTTTGTAGGTTTTTGTTTTGTTGTTGCTAACCTCTGTTGTGATGTTCAGGAATTATTGCTCGCCGCCGGGTATTTCCTCTCAACAGGCCTCACAGGTACCCAACTAGAAACAACCTTCCGGGAATCCAGATGGATCAGATGCAGCAAGACCTTACGGAGGTCAGAAACCAGATGGCCAACGAAAGGTTGGAGATGAGAACCCAGATAACACAGTTCATGGAAGTGATGAACAACTTAGCTCAAAGCCAGGAGAGGCTCAGAGTTTTGGTAGAAGGAAGGAATCAAGAGGAGCCCCATGTGGGAACTGCTGGCACAAGTAACAACGAGAGGGTCCAACCTCATGTCAATCCCCCAGTTTTTGGACCCCATCTCCATCCAGAGGCCAACATCCCAGTCAACATTCAAGGGACAGCCACAGCAGCCAGAGTACTTCAAGAAGATCCTCAGGAAGACCAGTATACAGTAATGGGTGCTGGAGAGGAAACATATGATAGACGATTGGAAGAGATAGCTGAGAAGTTAAGGTCCTTAGAATCTCAAAATTCTTTGGGTTTCGACGTCATGGACATGGGGCTGGTAGACGGGGTCAGGATCCCCCATAAGTTCAAGCCTCCTTGTTTCGAAAAGTATAATGGGACTTCATGCCCCCGGACTCATTTGCAATCATTTCTGGGAAGGCTGAAGGCCTATACAATGGATGAGAAATTGTGGATGTTCTATTTTGAAGATAGCTTGACTGGAGCTTCTAGGGAATGGTATTCCCATCTGACAAGAGCAACTATAAGATGCTGGAAGGACCTGGCAGAAGCCTTCATCAGACAGTATCAGTATAATCTAGATATGGCACCCAACAGGACCCTCCTAATGGGAATGTCACAGTCTTCGAGGGAGAGTTTCCGAGAGTATGCCCAAAGGTGGAGGCAATTGGCTGCTGCCGTTCAACCCCCTATGTCTGAAAGGGAAATGGCAGACATGTTTATGAATACTCTTCAGGGAACGTATATTGACAGGTTGGCTGCTTTCTCTTCCACCAGCTTCGCAGATGTTGTCATAGCTGGGGAAAGAATTGAAAGCCTGTTAAAGATGGGAAAGATCTCAGACAACGGTGCCAGCTCGTCCAGTAGTACAAGAAAGCCTTTTGCAGGCCCGAGAAGAACTGGCGAGACCAATGCCATTCACACCAACAGGGATAGGCCCCAATATGTTCAGAGGTCAATAGCAGCAGTCACTATCCCTGCTCCAGCTCATCCTCAGCCAGTCTATCAACCTCCTCAACAAAACTTCCAACAACAACCTCAGTATCAGCAGAATCAATATCCTCCAAGAAACTACAACAACAACAACTCCAACAACAACAGTCAACAGAGGCCATTCCAACAAAGGCCATCCCAAGCTAACAGAGTGATCAACCCGATCCCAATGCCGTATGCTGCTTTGCTGCCACAACTTCTGAAACTCAACCTAGTTGAGCTAAGAACGTTGGCACCTCCGGATCCCAACAGTCTACCAAGAAACTATGACTCCAATGCTAGGTGTGCTTTTCATTCAAACGCACCTGGTCACAGTACAGAAAAATGCAGGGCTCTGCATATGAAGGTACAAGACTTGGTAGACTCCAAGGCTCTGAACTTTGCACCCCCGCCCAATGTCAATAAAAACCCAATGCCAAACCATGGTGGTCCTCGAATTAATGCTATTGAAGAAGACCAACCATCTTATTTGATAACTAGTGTGGATCAGATCAGGACACCATTGGTGGAAATCAAAGCTCAACTCCGTGAAAGCAATATATTTCCGGGGTGTGAACTAGGGTGCCCATACTGCAATATTTCATGGAATGGGTGTGAAGATTTAAGGAATGGCATTGACAGCCTTATTCAGAGTGGCCTACTCCAGATCACTACATCATTTCCGACAAATCCGGCAACTTCATCAACAACGGTTTCAGAACCTCCTACAACTACAGCAACTATTGTTCCCGACAATTCATCAGCACCATCAGCAAGTACTTCATCTGTCCTCCCAAATGATCAGTTTTCAACAGTTTCTCCTGCTACAACTTCAGCTTCATTCCATTTCGAATCTCCGTCAGCAACAACAACAGTCCTTCCAACAGTACCTCCTACAACACCAGCAATCAATCATGAAGATGTCTCTACCGTCACCATATTCTACGATCCTGAAAATAATTCCGCCTACCATTCAGAAGGTGCTGCTCCCACTAGAGCACCAGTTACAATCTTTTATGATCCACACACAATAACAGTCCCTTCAGCAGCAGCAATCAGTCCAGTCACTGTCACGGTGCCTGGACCAGTACCATATGAAAGCAATAGGGCCATCCCCTGGCACTATGGCTCCGACGTATACTGCGAAGGAAAAAGAATCACTCTTGAAACATCAACACCTGCACCACAAGTAGATAATGTGGGGGGAGGCGGAGGCTTCACTCGAAGCGGACGTCTCTTTGCTTCACAAGTTCAAAGACCTACTGCCGAAGCAGAAGCTGCTGCCAAGGCAAAGGGAAAAGGCCCGGTGCAGGAAGATCCAGCTGCCAAAGAAGCCCTGAAGACTCCATTTGATCAGGAAGTTGATAAGTTTATGCGAATCATCAAAAAGAGTGATTATAAAATCGTGGATCAGCTTCACCAGACGCCATCCAAAATCTCTATCCTCTCACTGCTTATGTGCTCCGAAGCCCATCGGAATGCACTACTTAAAGTCCTGCACGCAGCTTACGTACCTGAGGAGATTACTGTCAACCAGTTAGAAACCGTGGTTGGAAACTTTACTACTAGCAATGGGCTAGGGTTTACCAATTCTGACTTGACAGCGGATGGCCGCAATCACAACAAAGCCTTGCACATAACCCTGGAATGCAAAGGAACTGTCCTTTCTCATGTGCTGGTGGACACAGGTTCTTCCCTGAATGTCTTGCCAAAGAAGGCCCTGGTGAAGTTAGAATATGATGGACTGGCATTGAGACCCAGCAACCTGGTGGTACGAGCCTTTGATGGCTCAAAGAGATCGGTTCTGGGAGAGATTGAGCTGCCCGTGACAATTGGCCCGCAGACTTTTAAAACTATCTTTTATGTGATGGACATTCAGCCCGCCTACAGCTGTTTGTTGGGTAGACCCTGGATTCACGCCGCCGGCGCAATAACGTCTACCCTTCACCAAAAGTTAAAATTTGAGTGGGAAGGCCAAGTTGTCACAATCTGTGGAGAAGAGGATATTTTCGTTAGCCATCTGGCTACGTATAAATACATTGAGATGGATGGGGAAATCCATGAAACAATGAGCCAAGGTTTTGAGGCTTTGAATGTGAATGAAGCATCTGCTGTATCTGGTACTCCAATGTCATCTTACCAACAAGCCCGGAAGGTTGTTGAGGAAGGAACTGCCCTAGGCTGGGGCAAGGTTTTAGCTGTGGAGGAGAAGAAAGACAAATTTGGGTTGGGTTACAAACCAACTCAACATCAAGCAAAGGCTGCTGGAGAGCCTGGTTTTGTCAGTGGGGGGATGCTTACCCCTGATGCTATCAACTGTCTGGAAGACGAGCTGGAAGAGGAGCGCAATCTGGAGAATTGGATTCGTCCGAAGATCCCGGGGAGCAGTGTCTCGAACTGGTCTTCCCAGGAAATTATAAGAGTTACTCATGCAGAGTAATTATTATTTCCTGTATTTTTATAGCATGCATCAAAGTCTTGCATCTTGCCCAAGATGACAAGACTCATTTTGTAATCAGGGCCATCTGTACTTTTGTGCAAACAAGATTAAATTAATGAAATATCAGACATCTTTTTGCAAACAAGTCTTTTTCTTTTCTGCTCACTGTTTTTCCATTTTTCTTTTTGTACAAAAATAAATGGCGGTGTTTTCAAAATGATAACTTCATTTCACTTTTTTCTAAAGCAAGATTAAAATCAATCACTAAAATGAACCAACTTAACCCTTGCAGAGAGTGCCTTCCTGACAGCACCGACAACAGCACGGCTATGACACCGTATGACTTTGACAATCCGATCAATCAAGCTGATGAAGGGGTTGATGAAGAATATGAGCTTCCTGAAGAGCTAGCCAGGTTGTTGAGACAGGAGGAAAAGGTTATTGCTCCTCATCAGGAGGAGATTGAAGTGATTAATCTTGGTACAGACGAAGACGTGAAAGAGGTTAAAATAGGGGCCTGCCTGCAAGACTCAGTGAAGAGACAACTGATAGATCTGCTTCAAGAGTATGTTGATGTGTTTGCTTGGTCGTATCAAGATATGCCAGGGTTGGATACCGACATTGTTGTGCACAAGCTGCCTTTGAGAGAAGAATGCCCTCCAGTCAAACAGAAGTTGCGCCGAACTCGCCCAGACATGGCTATGAAAATCAAAGAAGAGGTACAAAAGCAATGGGACGCCGGGTTCCTTGCTGTGACTAGCTATCCGCCGTGGGTTGCTAACATAGTACCTGTGCCTAAGAAGGATGGCAAAGTAAGGATGTGTGTTGACTACCGGGATCTGAATAGAGCCAGCCCGAAAGATGACTTCCCATTACCTCACATTGATGTATTGGTGGATAACACGGCTCAGTTCTCGGTATTCTCCTTCATGGATGGATTTTCAGGATATAATCAGATCAAGATGTCACCTGAAGACATGGAGAAGACGACATTCATCACACCCTGGGGCACGTTCTGTTACAAAGTGATGCCATTCGGACTGAAGAATGCTGGTGCCACATATCAACGGGCTATGGTGACATTATTCCACGATATGATCCACAAAGAAATAGAATGTTACGTGGATGATATGATCGCCAAGTCCCTTACAGAGGAAGATCACCTGGTAAATCTGCTCAAGTTATTCAAGCGTCTGAGGAAATACCAATTGAAGCTGAACCCCAACAAATGCACATTCGGGGTGCGATCCGGTAAATTGCTGGGCTTTATTGTAAGCGAGAAGGGGATTGAGGTTGACCCTGATAAAGTCAAGGCTATACAAGAAATGCCTGCACCGAAAACTGAGAAAGAAGTTCGAGGGTTCTTAGGTCGATTGAACTACATCTCACGGTTCATATCTCACCTTACAGCAACCTGTGAACCTTTGTTTAAGCTGCTAAGAAAGGAACAAACGGTCAGGTGGAACGAAGATTGCTAGAAGGCTTTTGACAAGATCAAAGAATACTTACAAGAACCTCCAATCCTCATGCCTCCAGTCGAAGGAAGACCTCTGATAATGTACTTGACAGTATTAGAAGAGTCAATGGGGTGTGTGTTGGGCCAGCATGACGAGTCTGGTCGAAAAGAGTATGCAATATACTACCTAAGCAAAAAGTTTACCGACTGTGAACAGCGTTATTCACTGCTCGAGAAAACTTGCTGTGCTTTAGCGTGGGCTGCTCGCCGACTGAGACAGTATATGTTGACCCACACTACCTTATTAATCTCAAAAATGGATCCAGTTAAGTACATTTTCGAGAAGCCAGCTCTTACTGGACGGGTTGCAAGATGGCAGATGATTCTCACAGAATACGACATACAGTACACATCTCAGAAAGCCATCAAAGGCAGTGTACTATCTGAATATCTTGCTGAGCAACCCATTGATGACTACCAGCCTATGAGGTTTGACTTCCCTGATGAAGACATCATGTTCATTAAAGCAAAAGATCACGAAGAGCCTATTCACACTGAAGGGCCTGACCCGGAAGAAGAATGGACTATGATGTTTGATGGGGCTGTTAACATGAATGGCCGTGGTGTTGGTGCAGTACTCATTACACCCAAAGGAGTTCACATGCCTTTCTCGGCAAAACTCACTTTCAACTGCACTAACAACGAAGCTGAATACGAAGCTTGCATTATGGGTCTTGAGGAAGCCATTGACCTCAGGATCAAGACATTGACCGTATTCGGAGATTCAGCTCTGGTAGTCAATCAAACCAATGGAAAATGGTACACCCACCAGGATCATCTGATACCTTACAGGGATTATACGAGAAGGTTACTGACTTTCTTTACAACAGTCAAGCTTGAGTATATCCCTCGGGACGAGAATCAATTTGCAGATGCTCTTGCTACCATTTCATCCATGATCAAAGTTCAAACGGCCAACTTTGTACCTCAGATTTCAGTGTCTAGACTCGATAGACCAGCATATGTATTTGCAGCGGATGTTGCAAAAGATGATAAGCCTTGGTTCCACGACATTAAGTGCTTCTTGGAGGATCAAACATACCCACCTGGGGCATCTTCCAATGATAAGAAGACCTTGAGAAGGCTTGCTGGTAGTTTCTTTCTGAACACTGATGGGTCTTTATACAAAAGGAACTTTGACATGATACTCCTCATATGTGTTGACAAGATGGAAGCAGATTTGTTGATGCATGAAGTGCACGAAGGATCTTTTGGTACCCACGCAGGAGGGCATGCCATGGCTAAGAAATTGCTAAGATCAGGCTATTACTGGATCACAATGGATGCAGACTGTTGTGCTTACGCCAGAAAATGCCATAAATGCCAGATCTATGCAGATAAGGTGCATGTGCCCCCCAATCCTTTGAACATCATGTCTTCACCGTGGCCCTTTGCCATGTGGGGCATTGATATGATTGGCAAGATTGAGCCGACTGCTTCAAATGGTCACAGATTCATCCTGGTCGCCATTGACTATTTCACCAAGTGGGTTGAAGCAGCCTCATATGCAAACGTTACTAGGCAAGTGGTAGCCAGATTTCTGAAGAGAGATATCATCTGTCGGTATGGAGTGCCCGAGCGAATCATTACCGATAATGGTTCCAACTTGAACAACAAAATGATGGCAGAGCTGTGCCGGGACTTCAAGATCCAACATCACAATTCTTCTCCTTACAGGCCAAAGATGAATGGCGCTGTTGAGGCAGCTAACAAGAATATCAAGAAGATTGTGCAGAAGATGGTAATCACCTACAAAGACTGGCATGAAATGCTACCGTTTGCCTTGCATGGGTACCGCACGTCAATCAGGACATCCACTGGGGCAACACCGTATCAACTTGTGTATGGTATGGAAGCGGTCCTACCTGTTGAAGTTGAATTGCCCTCTCTACGGGTATTAATGGATGTTAAACTGAACGAAGCAGATTGGGTTCGGTCCCGATTCGAACAACTGAGTTTGATCGAAGAGAAAAGATTAGCGGCAATCTGTCATGGGCAGTTGTATCAGACGAGAATGAAGAAAGCCTTCGATCAGAAAGTCAGGCATCGAGAATACCAAGTAGGGGATCTTGTGTTGAAAAGAATCCTCCCTCCTCATACAGACCACAGGGGCAAATGGACTCCAAATTATGAAGGACCTTTTGTTGTAAAGAAAGTTTTCTCTGGTGGAGCACTGATGCTCAGCACCATGGATGGTGAAGATTTCCCGTCCCCTGTGAATTCAGATGCAGTTAAAAAATACTTCGCATAAAATGACCCGCTGGACATAAAAACAGAATGTAAGTCCAGGCAAAAATAGGGCATCCCGGCGAGTCAAAAACAGAATAAAAGACTCGGGCAAAAGTAAGGGAAATAAATAAAAAATGTACACCCGCTGAGTTGAAAAGCCGCATTGGACAGCTCAGGCAAAAATGGGTATCCCGATGGATTGAAAACCCGAAAGGGCGATCCATGCAAAATAAGGGAATAAGCGAACAACTGCATTCTGAGTTCGTCTGTATTGTCTACAACTTGGTAAGCTCCAAAGGATCAAGCTCCAATCAGAATCAACTCTCTCCAGAAAGCAAGACGAGAAGAACGTCATTGTCATACGAGTCATAGCAGGAGAGGAAGCTCCTCAAAGCGTCGTCAACACCGCCAGCACTTTATTTCTCAATTTGTAACAATCTCCTCATTTCAGGAGATATGTTTCTTTGACTGTATCTTGCCAATTCAGGGCACACGAATTAATAAAATCAGATTTTCGGTCATGTTTCGTTTTTACATTTATGTTTTGCAAAGAGTTGTCTGATATCTCTAAAATACAATTGCATAAGTACAGATGCCTTTCTCTAAAAATAAAAACACATGCTTACAGGGAATGTGATTACTCTTGAAAGTACTTAACTCCTATGACGGAATCCAGTAAGGGATACCTCGGGACCTTTTGTACGTTTCCTTATCTTTGCAGGATTGCAGGTATCCAGAACGCAACTTGGGGCATGCAAGGTACATCCCAGCAAGCTGGCAAATCAACAAAAGATATCAGCATCCGAGATGCTCTATCCCCAGCTGAGTAGCTCCCCATTGCTTTCCCCAGCAAAGTTGCCAAACCAACTAACAGGCTTAACACTCCGGATGCTTTCTCCCCAGCCGAGTTGCCTCTCATTACTCTCCCCAGCTGAGTTATCAACAGCATTCCCCAGCTGTAGTGCCAACCATTCTTCCTCAGCAGATGCAGGAGTCAGGGAATCATCTCCCCACAGAATCTTCAGCCTCTATTCAGAAGAGCAACGCACGAAGAAGTCACAACAGAGTACAGAAAGCTTCTACAAACCCCAGCTGGGTCCCGTATTATAAGGATATGTCAATCAGCGACCTATATCCCCAAACAGATACGTCACTAGATCTACCAATGATCTCATCCCCAGCTGGGATGTTCACTTCAAGCAGATCATCCAGAGATCTTCGCGGCAACGGGATTCGAGTCCCGAATCTACGCCTCTTTGCATAATCATAGCATTCACATCATATTCACCCTCAGAGCGTAGCATTCCGTCTAATACGGAGCATTACGGCAAAAATCAAATACATAGCATAATCATGAGTCATGTTGTGAATTAACACTTGTGAATAACAACCGTTCATCACCATTATACAAAAATCCCCATCAGAGTCCCCAGCAAAAGCAGCTGCCTCTCAAATCACAAACACCGGTATATACACCTTTTGGCACCCGTCCGTGTCATCTTTCCCCAGTAAAGTCGCCTGAACACTCTTTACAAACAAATCACCCGTACTACAGGTACTTCCTGACACCCGTGTCAAATCACCAGCAGAAAGCCAAAGACATCCTCTTTGCACTCACATATACTTGTATATACACCCTCTTTGACACCCGTCCGTGTCATATCCCCAGCGCAGTCGCTTACACTTTCATCAACCCACACACTTGTTCATATTATACTCTTCTCCTTTTGACACTCGTCCGTGTCACTCTCCCCAGCAGATAAACACTCATCTATACACCACTCGCTCTTATACAGATACCCGTCCGTATCCCGTATACATCACTACTTATATCCCCACAGATTAGACAGCAGTCCTTGTTCTTTGTTAACCAGTTGGTACTCGTCCGTACCATCATCTCAGAACATTGCGTCTAGTGTTTGTTTCTACATGATACTCGTCCGTATCATAGTCTTAGGGATGCTCGTCCGCATCTTTAATCCATACACCGTGTCAAACACCTATGTCTTCTTGAATATAGATACTCGTCCGTGTCTATTATTCCCCAGAAGAATCCTTTCAGATGCAACACTCGTCCGTGTTCTTTGTTAACCAGTTGATACTCGTCCGTATCATCATCTTTGAACATGTGTCAGTTTGTTTCTACGTGATACTCGTCCGTATCATAGTCTTAAGGATGCTCGTCCGCATCTTTAATCTATACACAATACCAAACACTTTTACCTTTTGTTTCTTGGATGTAAACACTCGTCCGTGTTTACTATATCCCCAGTAGATCACCAACAAATTTTCCTTTATCTAACACTCGTCCTGTGTTATGATAACTCTGAGAGCAGCCGTACCCTGCTAAGTGGTCGTCCTCCACTCCTTGATGGTCGTCCTCCATCATGCTCATCCGATGGCCGTCCCCATCGTTGATTTTAGCAGCCGTCCCCTGCTAGGTGGTCGTCCTCCACCTTTTGATGATCGTCCTTCATCACTTTATCCAATGGCCGTCCCCATTGTTGATTTTGGTTATCTGACATTCGTCCTATGTCATGACAAACCTCGAGAGCAGCCGTCCCCTGCTGAGTGGTCGTCCTCCACTTCTTGATGGTCGTCCTCCATCATGCTCGCCCGATGGCCGTCCCCATCGTTGACCTTTTCTATCCGATGGCCGTCCCCATCGTTGATATTTTCGGCAGCCGTACCCTGCCAGGTGGTCGTCCTCCACCTTTGATGGCCGTCCCCATCATATTTCTTTTATCCCTAACAGAGCAGCCGTACCCTGCTAGGTGATCGTCCTTCACCTTTGATGGCCGTACCCCATCAGCTGTTTATTTCATTTATTCTTTAACCCGATGGCCGTCCCCGTCGTGGTCCCTTTTCCTTTTAACCCGATGGCCGTCCCCGTCGTGGTCCCTTCTCCTTCTAACCCGATGGCTGTCCCCATCGTTGGTTACTTTACCTTTATGAACTTGATGGCCGTCCCCGTCATGTTTCATTAACCCCCAGAAAAATTTTACAGCTTTAACTTGATGGCCGTCCCCATCATAATATCCTATTTTCCCCAGCTAGTCGGCCGTCCCCGTCTTAGCTTTACTTGTTTTTCCCCAGCTAGTCGGCCGTCCCCGTCTTAGCTTTACTTTTTATCCCCAGCATGTCGGCCGTCCCCGTCATTGCTTTATTTTCCTGCACTTTTCCAGCATGTCGGCCGTCCCCGTCATCGCTTTACTTCACATTTATCCCAGCATGTCGGCCGTCCCCGTCATCGCTCTTTACCCAGCAGTCGTCCTCTGCTCGACGGTCGTCCTCCGTCGCCTACACTTTACAATATACTTTATTTTGCTTTTACAATCTATATCCCTTTTCTTCTTCATTCTGTGAGTGCAAATTTTGGACTGTCTTTGGTATTCAACCACAAGTTATCTTGTTGGCCTGCTAAGCCGTTGCTTACATCCTGCACAGCTAACTCATGTTTGAATAGGGGCAGCTGTAAACACCCCAAATTTGCCCTCACCCATTCACACCATGGCTTGTGATCATTCTCATATGCATAAGTACAAACATATCATCTCACATCTCATTTTTTGATTCACTGGATAGTTTCTAAGGCATCTGCACCTAGGGTTTGTGATCTGAGCTATCCCAAAGCATCCTGAGCCATTCCAAAGGCCACCAATCAACTCAAAGGGGTCCATGTGTGTTCTTATATCATATTCCATCTCCTCAAAGTCAAAAATGCAGAGGAATCACAAGAACTAGGGTTTGAGTGGATGCAGAGCCAGGTTGAACTGCACAGTTGACTGAAAATTAGGGTTTTGGTTTCAGAGGCCATAACTCCAAATTTTTGGTCATTCTTGTTTTCATTGATCTCTATATGGTATAGGGAGTATGCATATCAATTTTCATGAAGAAATTCCATGGGGAAGTCATCTGATCAAGAGTTGACTTTCTAGACAAGTCAGTACAAAATCAGGGCATCTGAGGCCCCCAATGACCCAACCAATGGGTGATCTTCATCATTTTGAGTGTATATGATCTTTATTTGATCATGGAAGAAGGTTGAAGTTCATAGAAATCAAGAATTTAGGGTTTTTGCAAATGTTGACTTTTTGGGCATAGTTGACTTTTCAAGAATGCATCATTTTAGGTCATTTTTCAAGCCTTGATTCATGATTCAAAAAGGCTTCAAATGAAAAAACTTTGGTCATGAAAGTTGTAGATCTCATCTTTCCCTTTTCAAAAAGTACAAGAACATGATCAAACTCTTCTTGGATCAAAAGTTATGGCAATGCAAAGTTGGCTAAAATCATTAATTTTCAAGGCATGCCCTAAGTGAGAATTTTGCAAAATCATGGATCAATGACTTTTGCAGCCTCAAGTTCACCTCTAACCAATGTGCCAACATTCTACAAGTCCTAAAAATCAGATTTGAACTAAGATTGCCCATGGTTTCATGCTTGGTTAGACAAAGAATCACATGTGAACCAAAATGTCACAACTTGCAAAAACTCATGATCATGCTCCCTCCTACTTGCAGCCTTGGATGCTGAGCTTTGCTAGCCTCTCACCTCACCTTGCTGCGCCAGCCCATGCCCATGTACTTGCCTAGATCATGAGCCATGCTTCTCTTACACATTATTTGACTTTTTGCAAAAGTTGCCTCACCTATCCATAAAGCACATGTCAAATCAACTGACCAATGAGAGAGAGTTATGTGGACAATTTGCAAGCAAAACATAAGGGCAAGCAAGGCTGAAACACATACATTCAACACATTCACAAAAACCTTCCATTTTTGCATAAGCTTTCGAATTTCTCTCCACAGCTTGCAAACACAAAAACCTTTTCCTCCA
This sequence comes from Lathyrus aphaca, assembly GCA_963966055.1. Lineage (NCBI taxonomy): Eukaryota > Viridiplantae > Streptophyta > Magnoliopsida > Fabales > Fabaceae > Lathyrus > Lathyrus aphaca. Next base: position 460,901,946 of record OZ014522.1, on the reverse strand, counting down.
TCCAACTCACCATGTATCATTGAGTAGAAACCACCCAAAGCACAAGCCTGAAACAGCCAGATTACTCCATAGCCATTTCTCACTCCATTTTGCAGTTTCATTCGAAACTCTCATCCTAGCTCACAAACACACAAACAAACGCCACAAACCTTCTCCATTCATCATCAGGACCTCAAACCTTCATTCACCATGACCTGAAAGTGCCAGAATCTCCATTGCCATTTTTGACTGAACTGAAGCAGGAGCTTTCGAAACTCATCATCAAGCCAACTTAAACTCCATTTGAGCATTCAAACATCTTCTGGGGACCAAGTGGAGCAGCTTGCACAAAGAGAGGTGGCCAGAAAGTTCCTAAACTGAAAGCTTCGAATCTCAGGTAGCCTGAAATTTATTTTTCCAGAAGTTGTTTTTCTTGTTACAAACTTGTTCTTTGTGTTGTCCTGATCATCCTGGTGCTTTTAGTTTTTGAAATGGTTGTGATTTGAACATTTAATTTGACTCTGAAACTGGTTTGCCCTAAAAATGTTTGCCTTCGATTCATGCGATTGATGAAGAATAAATTTGTTTGGGGTTAGGGTTTTGATTCAGGAGATCATGGGGTTCATTTCTATGTGCTTAGTTTTCATTTTCATTGCGTTTTGAGGGAGTTGGTGAGTTTTCAGGTGAGGAGCTGGCCGGAGAAGACGACCGGAAGTCTTCTCCGGCATCCTGAGAGTGATTAGGGCTTAATCCAGTCATTAATGAGAGTTTGAATCCTGAGCGTTGGATGAGCTGACTTGGTCAATTCCCGCGTGCATTCAATGGCCTGGATTGCTTCACTTAACCCTAATCCACGTCATTACCTTAATTAATTAAGTTTATAATTAATCTGGCCAGCTTGAATCTCCACCCTCAGATCACGCGCGCAGTCAACATGTTTAAAACCAGGATCAATCTCATCCTTCCATTTGTTTGACTTTTATTTTAATTCATTTCTTTTTCATTTGTTTTGCATAATTATTTTAAAATAGCAAAAAATCCTTAAAAATTATGAAACTTTTTCCTTAAAGTTTTAATAATTTTTAAGACCCAAAAATATTTTTATTTTATTTTTTATCATTAAAAAAGTATTTTTAAATATTTAAAAGATTATTTTTAATTGATTAATGAGAATTAATTAATTAAAAATACTTTTAGGTATTTAAAAATTACAAAAAAATTCATGAAATGTTCTAAGGCATTTAGAAACATTTTCCAACCTTCAAACCAAATTTCTTTTTTGATCTTGATGCATTTTAAGAATTTTTCATTGAATTAAATCATTTTTTATGCATTATTTTGATCATGGATTCAAAAATTCATTTCTGCCAATTGGTGAAGGTTGAGACATTGATTCTTCTTGCATTGTCTTTTGTTTGGCATGTAGTTTCTAGGGTAAAAAGGCCATGAATTGTTCTTGCATTTTCAAATTGTTTGACATTTGTTTTGTTAAGAACCCTAAAAAACCCCTAATAACTTGCAAAATTCATATCTTGAGTTTGGTTGAGAGTTGAGAGCTCCCCTTTGGGCAGTGGTTCATTATAGGTTTAGGGTTTCTTTGGGTGCCATTTTCCATTTTTTATCATGAGGTTTGCTTCTGTTTTTGGTTTTTGTTTGATGTTTGATCCATGAACCCTAATTTGGGCTTTCTTTTGCATCCTTCTTGCATTTCCTTGCATAACATGACTTGTCTTTGCATTTTGTGCATTCTTATGATTCATTTGACATATCAAGACATGTAGGAAGCATATTTGATCATTGCATTACATGTTTGCCATGTCATCTGTCTTGTATGCTTCATAACATTTCATGCTTGTTCATACTCCTTAACTTGCATCATTTGCATTCATAATCTTGTATGAACATCCCCATGCCTTGTCTCATGCTTGTAGCATCTCATAACATCATAATCATCATCAACATGCTTCTGGTTTTGCTAAGCATCATACCATTTCATCTCATCTTGCATTGCATTGCATTTCTTTCTAACATTTCAGGTGGTAAGTAACTTGGGAAGTGAATTTGCCTTCACTTCTCATAACTTTTCTTTTCATCTCTCTTGCATCCATTGCTGCATTTCTATTTGTGTTTGAGATTGAGCTTGCTCATTCTTCTTCTTCCCACTTTCTTTCTTCAAGTGACTTGACTTCTTGAATGAAGCAAGTCACTTTGCTTCTCTTGATCCTGTTCATCTGCTTCCTGGTGGTTCTTCTGAAGATTGTCCTTGAAAACCTCACAAACCTTAGGAACAACCAAGCATGACAATGAATTAGGGTTTTGATTAGTCCCCCCATAGTTTTACCTTTGTGTCTCTCTTTGAGTCTTCTCTTCTCATCTCATAATCAGGGACTAAACCCTAAAGGCTTTAAGACTTTGTGATTGAGCTTACGCCTGCATCCTTCTCTTAGGATGGAGTGTATAACTTTAATCCTAAGTCTTGAACCCTTAATGTGTTTAAATCTCTTAATCAATTCATCTAATAATCATCAAGACATCACACTTGTAACTTGGGCCTTGCATTAGGGTTCTAATTCTTCCTTAAGTGGTTAAGAAGGACTAACCCTAGTGTTAATGGACAAGTCCCCCTCAAGTTGTCTTACAAACCATAAAAATCACTTCATCATCTTATCATTAATCTAAAATCCACTTAATAAAGGCTTGTTTTGTCATGGGTTTAATCCCTAATCATGGATTAAGTTGAGGAGTCTTCCTCAGCTTAAACATTCTCATCTATCATCCTTCTTTTAGGATGGTGTAATGAGTCTGTTTAATCCTTGATTATGGCTTAACCTCATTACTCAACACTAAACAAAAATCCCAAAAACATCTAAATAATCACAAGTAGGTTAATGATCTTAATCCTACATCAAAGGTGATTAAGTGTGAGAATCTGACTTCACACTTAAGGTATTCTCATTACCCCTAATCAGAGGGAAGATGTGATGAGTTTACTAACCCATTGGTTTAGACTTAAGCTCATTATCCTATGACAAAAATTCAAAAAGCAATAAAAGACTGAAAACTCAAAAACAAACAATAATCGTCTCCTTCGGGATTCTTTTCTCATCATCCTCACTCACAAACGAGAACTCGCTTCTTCCGTCTAATGCAAGACAGTTAGCACCTGAGCCAGACAGGTCATACACTTGAGCATAGGCAAGCAAGCAGTTCACAAGTCAATTCATCTTTCAGTCTCTTTGGGTCGAACTACGGTGTTCTGACTTCCTCATTGCACGAGAGGATACGTAGGCATAACTTAACAGTTATCGAACAAAAGTCTCTGTATATTCCCCCTCCTTCCAGCATTATTCTTTGAGCCTCATTATCATGAGCATCTTATTCTTGTTCTTACACTGACACTGTATATATCACACTTCACACTCTTTTACACTGACACCTGTACATCTTTCCAGCTATCTTATACACAGATTGCACTGACACTACCCCTTTAAAACACAAATCTTTTAAGCGTGGATCCCGTCGAGTACGACGGACAATCTGGGTGCTAATACCTTCCCAGGTTGTAACCAACCCCCTTTCTCAGTCTCTCTGGTTCGCAACCGTCTTATCCGTATCTTTCTAGGCCTATGCAGCATTGCCTTTCCTCCGGGATAAAAATGCCTAGCTGGCGACTCTTTTCATCTCCAGTGAGTTCACGGCTGTGTGTTCTCACTGTTCCCTTCGCCGACCGTTCGCGCTTGTACCGGGATGCAAATCTTCGGGAGCGACAGAGTGTCAAAAGGAGAAGAGTATAGATAAACAAGTATCTGATATACAAAGTGTTTAAGTTACTGGAAGGTGACACGGACGAGTGTCAAGAAAGTTATATATATGAGTATTTGTGAGTGCAAAGGGGACGCTTTGGTCTTTTATTGGGGATATGACACGGACGGGTGTCACAAGGAGTATATACGGGTGTTTGTGAATGTAAGGCAACTGCTTTAGCTTTAGCTCTCTGTTGAGGAATCTGGGGGGTTTTCTGTATACTGTTGATGGATTGTTACTATTCACAAGTGTTTGATTCAAAACATGGCTCATGATTATGCAATATGTTTGATTTTTGCCGTAATGCTCCGTGTTAGACGGAATGCTACGCTCTGTGGGAAAAATATGATGCGAATGCTATGATTATGCAAGGATACCAGTCCGGGATTCAGATCCCGTTGCTGTGAAAATCTCTGGTTGATCTGTTTGAAATGGACATCCCAGCTGGGGACGAGATCATTGGTAGATCTGATGAGATGTATCTGCTTGGGGAAATGGGTCTATGATAGACCCAACCTGGTAATAAGGGACCCAGCTGGGGTTTGTAGAAGCTTTCGTCACTCTGTTGTGATTCCTTCAAGCGTTGCTCTTCTGGATAGAGGCTGAAACTCTGTGGGGAGACGATTCCCTGGCTATTGTACTTGGCTGAGGAAGAATGATTGGCACCTCGGCTGGGGAGAAACAACAAGTGGCAACTTAGCTGGGGAGGAAACACTTTCGAGTGCTAAGACTGAGTGAGTGTTGATATGCCAGCTTGCCGGGATGAGGCTTACATGCCCCATGTTGTGCCTTGAGTACCTGCAATCCTGAAAAGACAGAGAAACGCAAAAGTGATCCCGAGGTATCCCTTACCGGATTCCGTCATAGGAGTTAGACACTCCCGAGAGTAAGTATATTTCCTGCAAGCATGTATTTTTAGAAGAAAAGCATCTGTATTCATGCAATCAGTATTTTAAGGACACCAGACATTTTTGCAAATGAAAATGAAGTGTACGGGGAGAAACATGACTGAAAATCTGATTTTATTAATTCATGTGCCCTGAATTGGCAAGATACAGTCAAAGAAACATATCCCCTGAAATGAGGAGATTGTTACAAATTGAGAAACAAAATGCTGGCAATGTTGACGACGCTTCAAGGAGCTTCCCTTTTGCTATGACTCGTATGACATCTGACGCTCTTCTCGTCTTGCTTTCTGAAGAAGGCTAATTCTGAGTGAAGCTTGATCCTTTCAAAGTTTACCGAGTAGTAGGTGATACAGACGAATTCAGAATGCAGTTGTTCGCTTATTCCCTTATTTTGCATGGATCTCCCTTTCGGGTTTTCAATCCATCGGGATACCCATTTTTGCCTGAGTTGTCCAATGCGGCTTTTCAACTCAGCGGGTGTACATTTTTTTATTTATTTTCCCTTATTTTTTCCCGAGTCTTTTATTCTGTTTTTGACTCGCCGGGATGCCCTATTTTTGCCTAGACTCACATTCTGTTTTTGTGTCCAGCGGGTCATTTTATGCGAAGTATTTCTTAACTGCATCTGAATTCACAGGGGACGGGAAATTTTCACCATCCATAGTGCTGAGCATCAGTGCTCCGCCAGAGAAAACTTTCTTTACTACGAATGGTCCTTCATAGTTTGGAGTCCACTTGCCCCTGTGGTCTGTATGAGGAGGGAGGATTCTTTTCAGCACAAGATCCCCTACTTGGTACTCTCGGTGCCTGACTTTCTGATCGAAGGCTTTCTTCATTCTTTTCTGATACAGCTGCCCATGACAGATTGCAGCCAATCTTTTCTCTTCAATCAGACTCAGTTGTTCGTATCGGGATCGGACCCATTCTGCTTCGTTCAGCTTAACATCCATCAATACCCGTAGGGAGGGTAATTCAACTTCAACAGGTAGGACTGCTTCCATAGCATACACAAGCTGATACGGTGTTGCCCCAGTGGATGTTCTGATTGACGTGTGGTACCCATGCAAGGCAAACGGTAACATCTCATGCCAGTCTTTGTAGGTGACTACCATCTTCTTCACAATCTTCTTGATATTCTTATTAGCTGCCTCAACAGCGCCATTCATCTTTGGCCTATAAGGAGAAGAATTGTGGTGTTGGATCTTGAAGTCCCGGCATAGCTCTGCCATCATTTTGTTGTTTAAATTGGAACCATTATCAGTAATGATTCGTTCGGGAACTCCATATCGACAGATGATATCTCTTTTCAGAAATCGGGCTACCACTTGTCTTGTAACGTTTGCATACGAAGCTGCTTCAACCCACTTGGTGAAATAGTCAATGGCGACCAGGATGAATCTGTGGCCATTCGAAGCAGTCGGTTCAATCTTGCCAATCATGACAATGCCCCACATAGCAAAGGGCCAGGGTGAAGACATCACATTCAAAGGATTGGGAGGCACATGCACCTTATCCGCATAAATCTGGCATTTGTGGCATTTTCTGGCGTAGGCACAACAGTCGGCATCCATTGTGATCCAGTAGTAACCCGATCTTAGCAATTTCTTGGCCATTGCATGTCCTCTAGCATGGGTACCAAAGGATCCTTCGTGCACCTCGTGCATCAACAAGTCTGCTTTTGTTCTATCAACGCATCTGAGGAGTACCATATCAAAGTTTCTCTTGTATAGGGAACCGTCAGTGTTCAGGAAGAAACTACCAGAAAGCCTCCTTAAAGTCTTCTTATCATTGGAAGATGCCCCAGGTGGGTATGTTTGATCCTCCAAGAAGCACTTAATGTCATGGAACTAAGGCTTATCATCTTTGACAACATCTGCTGCGAACACATATGCTGGTCTGTCAAGTCTGGACACTGAGATTTGAGGTACAAAGTTGGCAGCTTGAACTTTGATCATGGATGAAATGGTAGCCAGAGCATCTACAAAATGATTCTCGTCCCGAGGGATATACTCAAGCTTGACTGTTGTAAAGAAAGTTAATAACCTCCTTGTATAATCCCTGTAAGGTATCAGATGATCCTGGTGTGTGTACCATTTGCCGTTGGTCTGATTAACTACCAGAGTTGAATCTCCGAATACAGTTAAAGTCTTGATCCTGAGGTCAATGGCTTCCTCAAGACCCATAATGCAAGCTTCGTATTCAGCTTCGTTGTTAGTGCAGTTAAAGGTGAGCTTTGCTGAGAAAGGCATGTGAACTCCTTTAGGTGTAATGAGTACTGCACCAACACCACTACCATTCATATTAACAGCCCCATCAAACATCATAGTCCATTCTTCTTCCGGGTCAGGCCCTTCAGTGTGAACAGGCTCTTCGTGATCTTTTGCTTTTATGAACATGATGTCTTCATCAGGGAAGTCAAATCTCATAGGCTGGTAATCATCAATAGGTTGCTCAGCAAGATATTCAGACAATACACTGCCCTTGATGGCTTTCTGAGAGGTGTACTGGATGTCATATTCTTTGAAGATCATTTGCCATCTTGCAACCCGTCCGGTAAGTGCTGGCTTCTCAAATATGTACTTGACTGGGTCCATTTTTGAGATCAACAAAGTAGTGTGGGTCAACATATACTGTCTCAGTCGGCGAGCAGCCCACGCTAAAGCACAACAAGTTTTCTCGAGCAGTGAATAACGTTGTTCACAGTCGGTAAACTTTTTGCTTAGGTAGTATATCGCATACTCTTTTCGACCAGACTCGTCATGCTGGCCCAGCACACACCCCATTGACTCTTCTAATACTGTCAAGTACATGATTAGAGGTCTTCCTTCAACTAGAGGCATAAGGATTGGAGGCTCTTGTATGTATTCCTTGATCTTGTCAAAAGCCGTCTGGCAGTCTTCATTCCACCTGACTGTTTGTTCTTTTCTCAGCAGCTTGAACAAAGGTTCTCAAGTTGCTGTAAGGTGAGATATGAACCGTGAAATGTAGTTCAACCGACCTAAGAACCCTCAAACTTCTTTTTCTGACTTCGGTGCAGGCATCTCTTGAATAGCTTTGACTTTATCAGGGTCAACTTCAATCCCTTTCTCACTCACAATAAATCCCAGCAGCTTACCGGATCGCACCCCGAATGTGCATTTGTTGGGATTCAGCTTCAGTTGGTACTTCCTCAGACGCTTGAATAGCTTCAGCAGATTTACCAGGTGGTCTTCTTCAGTGAGGGACTTGGCAATCATGTCATCCACATAACATTCGATTTCTTTATGGATCATATCGTGGAATAATGTCACCATAGCCCGTTGATATGTTGCGCCAGCATTCTTCAGTCCGAATGGCATCACCTTGTAACAGAACGTGCCCCAGGGTGTGATGAAAGTAGTCTTCTCCATGTCTTCAGGTGACATTTTAATCTGATTGTATCCTGAAAATCTGTCCATGAAGGAGAATACCGAGAATTGAGTCGTATTGTCAACCAATACATCAATGTGAGGTAATGGGAAGTCATCTTTCGGACTGGCTCTGTTCAGATCTCGGTAGTCAACACACATTCTTACTTTGCCGTCTTTCTTAGGCACAGGTACTATATTAGCAACCCACGGCGGATAGCTAGTTACAGCAAGGAACCCGGCGTCCCACTGCTTTTGTACCTCTTCTTTGATTTTCATTGCCATGTCTGGGCGAGTACGGCGTAGTTTCTGTTTAACCGGCGGGCAATCTTCTCTTAAAGGCAGCTTGTGCATAACAATGTCGGTGTCCAACCCTGGCATATCTTGATAGGACCAAGCAAACACATCCACATATTCTTGAAGCAGTTCGATCAGTTGTCTCTTCACTGAGTCTTGTAAGCAGGCCCCGATTTTAACTTCTTTTACATCTTTATTTGTACCAAGATTGATCGTTTCGACCTCCTCCTGATGAGGGGTAATAACCCTTTCTTCTTGTCTCAACAACCTGGCTAGCTCTTCAGGAAGCTCATACTCTTCTTCAACCCCTTCATCAGCTTGATTGATTGGATTGTCAAAGTCATACGGAGTCATAGCCGTGCTGTTGTCGGTGCGGTCTGGAAGGCACTCTCTGCAAGGGTTCAGTTTGTTCATTTTAGTGATTGATTTTAATCTTGTTTAAAAAGAGTGAAATGAAGTTATCATTTTGAAAACATTGCCATTTATTTTTGTACAAAAAGAAAAATGGAAAAAACAGTGAGCGGAAAAGAAAAAGACTCATTTGCAAAAGATGTCTGATATTTCATTGATTAATCTTGTTGCACAAAATTACAGATGGCCCGATTACAAAATGAGTCTTGTCATCTTGGGCAAGATGCAAGACTTGATGCATGCTTAAAAATACAGGAAATAATAATTACTCTGCAGGAGTAACTCTTATAATTTCCTGGGAAGACCAGTTTGAGATACTGCTCCCCGGGATCTTTGGACGGATCCAACTCTCCAGGTTGCGGTTGCTTTCATCCTCGTCTTCCAAGTTGTTCACTGCATCGGGGGTGAGCATCCCCCCACTGACAAAATTGGGCTTCTTAGCAGCCTCTGCTTGATCTTGTTGAGTTGGTTTGTAACCCAACCCAAATCTATCCTCCTTCTTCTCTACGGGCAGCAACTTGCCCCAGCCTTGGGCAGTCCCCTCTTCAACAACCTTCCGGGCTTGTTGATAAGATGTCATTGAGGTTCCAGGTACAGCGGATGCTTCATTTATGTTCAAGGCCTCAAACCCTTGACTCATAGTTTCGTGGATCTCCCCATCCATCTCAATGTATTTGTATGTAGCCAGGTGGCTAACAAAGATATTTTCCTCTCCACAAATAGTAACGACTTGGCCCTCCCAATCGAATTTTAACTTCTGGTGAAGGGTAGACGTAACTGCGCCAGCGGCGTGAATCCAAGGTCTACCCAACAAACAGCTGTAGGCCGGCTAAATGTCCATCACGAAGAAGGTCGTTTTGAAAGTTTGTGGGCCAATCGTTATAGGCAACTCAATTTCCCCCAGAACTGATCTCTTAGAACCGTCAAAGGCTCTCACTACCAGGTTGCTGGGGCGTAATGCCAATCCTTCATACTCCAGCTTCACAAGGGCTTTTTTAGGTAAGACATTGAGGGATGACCCTGTGTCTACCAGTACATGGGAAAGAACTGCACCCTTACACTCCATGGTAATGTGCAAAGCCTTGTTGTGATTGCGGCCTTCCGTAGTCAAATCAGTGTTGGTAAATCCTAGTCCATTACTAACGTTAACATTTCCAACTACAGCTTCCAACTGATTGACGGTAATCTCTTCTGGCACATAAGCTGCGTGCAAGACTTTTAATAATGCGTTCCGGTGAGCCTCGGAGCACATTAGCAATGATAAAATGGAGATCTTGGAAGGTGTCTGGTGAAGCTGGTCCACTATCTTGTAATCACTTTTCTTGATGATTCTCATGAATTCATCAACCTCTTGATTGAAAGGGGTTTTCAAAGCTTCTTTAGCAGCATGTTCTTCTTGCACCATACTCTTCCCTTTTGCCTTGGCAGCAGCTTCTGCTTAGGCATTGGGTCTTGGAATTTGCGGGGCAAAGAGACGTCCGCTTCGAGTGAAGCCTCCGCCTCCCCCCACATTGTCTATTTGTGGTGAAGAAGTAGATGATTCCAAAGTGATTTTCTGTCCTTTGCAGTATAGATCGGAGCCGTAATGCCAGGGGATGGCATTACTGCTTTCATAAGGTACTGGCCCAGGCACTGTGATAGTGACTGGACTGATAGCAGCTGCAGAAGGGACCATGATAGTATGTGGATCATAGTATATTGTAACCGGTACTCTGACGGGAGTGGCACTTTGTGAGTTGTAGGCAGAATCATTTGCAGGATCATAATAAATTGTAACCGTTGAGACACTTTCATTGTTTGCTGTTGATGTTGTAGGAGACACTGTTGACTGGATGGGTGTTGCTATTGTAGGAGGTTCTGAATGAAGGGGTGCTGAAGTTGTAGAAGGGATGTTTGTTGATATTTGGTCCGTTGAAGTAACAGATGAAGCATTTGTTGATGAAATTGAAGAGTTGTTTGGAACAATTGTTGTTGCAGTTGTAGAAGACTCGGGAATTGTTGTTAAGGAGATTGCCAGATTTGGAGGTGTTGATGTTGTGATTTGAAGCAGGCCGCTCTGGATGAGACCATCTATGCCATCTCTCAAGTTATTACACCCATTCACTGAAATGTTGCAATAAGCACATCCTAGCTCACATCCAGGGAACACTTGACACTCAAGGAGTTGAGCTTTAATCTCTACCAAGGGTGTCCGAATCTGCCCCACGCTAGTTATCAAGTAAGACGACTTATCTTCCTCAATAGCATTGATTCTGGGTCCTCCGTGGTTGGGCATCGGGTTCTTACTGACATTTGGTGGAGGTGCAAAGTTTAGAGCTTTGGAATCCACTAGATCCTGTACTTTCATGTGCAAAGCTCTACATTTCTCTGTGCTGTGGCCAAGTGCATTTGAGTGAAAGGAACATCTGGCGCTGGCGTCATAATTTCTGGGTAGACTGACAGGATCTGGAGGTGCCAATGTCCTTAGCTCAACCAGGTTGAGTTTCAGGAGTTGTGGCAATAATGTGGCATAAGGCATAGGGATCGGATCGATCACCCTATTGGCCTGAGATGGTCTCTGTTGAAACGGTCTTTGCTGATTGTTGTTGCTGGTGTTGTTGTTGTTATAATTTCTCTGAGGTGGATATTGAGCTTGTTGCTGGTAGTGGGATTGTGGCTGAGGTTGGTATGCCGGTTGTGGATGAATTGGAGCGGGAATGGTGACAGCTGCCACAAACCTATGAACATACTAGGGTCTGCCCCTGCTGGTATGGATAGCATTAGTCTCACCAGTTCTTCTTGGGCCCACAAAAGGCTTTCTTGGGTTGCTGGAAGAGCTTGCACCGTTGTCAGAAATTTTGCCCATCTTTAATAGGCTCTCAATTCTTTCTCCAGCTATAACTACATCCGCAAAGCTGGTAGAAGAAAAGGCATCAAGCCTGTCAATGTATGTTCCTTGAAGGGTGTTCATAAACATGTCGGCCATCTCCCTCTCCGACATGGGTGGCTGGACAGCAGCAGCCAGCTGTCTCCACCTCTGGGCGTACTCCCGGAAGCTTTCTCTGGATGATTGTGACATTCCCATCAGGAGGGTCCTGTTGGGAGCCATATCCAAGTTATACTGGTATTGTCTAATGAAGGCCTCAGCCAGGTCCTTCCAGCATCTGATGGTTGCTCTGGTTAAATGAGAGTACCATTCCCTTGAAGCTCCTGTTAAGCTATCCTCAAAATAAAACATCCATAGCTTTTCATCCATGGTGTATGCCTTCAGCCTCCCCAGAAAGGATTGCAAGTTGGTTCGCGGACAGGAGGTTCCGTTGTACTTCTCAAAACACGGAGGTTTAAATTTGTGGGGAATCCTGACCCCGTCCACTAAGCCCATGTCCATAACATCAAAACCCAAGGAGTTTTGAGACTCCAGGGATCTTAATTTTTCAGCAATTTCCTCTAGCCTTCTGTCATAGGCTTCATCCCCAGCTCCCATCACTGTGAACTGATCTTCCTGGGGGTCTTCTTGCAGTACTCTGCCTGTAGTAGCATTCCCTTGTACATTAGCAGGGATATTGATCTCTGGATGAAGGTGGGGTCCAAACACAGGTGGGTTAATATGAGGCTGAACCCTCTCATTGTTGCTTGTTCCACCAGTCCCTAGATGGGGGTCTTCCTGAGTCTGCCTCTCTACTAAAGCCCTCAATCTCTCTTGGCTCTGTGCCAATCCATTCATCACCTCCATAAATTGAGTCATCTGATTCCTTATTTCCAGTCTCTCATTGGCCATTTGAGTCCTGACCTCTGTAAGGTCCTGTTGTACCTGGTCCATCTGTATACCCGGAAGGTTATTGCGGGTAGGATATTTGTGTGGACGGTTGAGTGGGAACACCCGACGTCGAGCAATAGTTCCTAAATCGACAACAGAGTTAGTAACAAACAAAACAAAAACCTACAAAACAAAACAAAAGGTTAGTATGCAATGCAGTTATGCTTTTTTGATTCCAAGGTTTCCGGCTTGGCACTTGGTTTTGACCTTTCCAGATCCCTGAGGAAGATGCTTTTGATGTTGCTTGAAGAACTCAGATAAAACAAACCAACACATATATTACAAAAAGTAAATGATACATAGTTTGTTTTTTACAATACATGCCCTCTGAGGGGTCAAAATACAACACAAAAAAGGAAAAATACAATGAAATGGAAGCAACAACAAGCAAAAGTCAGACACCAAGACCAAACTCATCCTCCTGAACTTCCTTTAGAAGTGCTTCAGTCACAGGATCAGCTAGACGCTCTGTAAGGTTCCTGATAAGGAGATTCCTGGTAGCAACAGCTGCAGTTAGCTTCTTGTGTCGACTCTGGTCCTTTGACCTCTTCACACCAGCTCTAATCTTCAACTCTGAGATCTCTCTCTGGGCTGCTAGCAGGGCTTCCTGTTGCTCCTTTGCATTAGCCTCCAACTGCTCAATCTTGTCCTGAGTCCTTTTATCTTCCTGAGTGCGAGCTTCGGTGAGCCTGACCTACCTAGCTTGACTCTCTTTCAGATACAAATCAGTCCTGGCCTTTTGGAACTGAGCCTCCTTGCAGGCATTCTTCAAAATCTGTTCTCCCGCCCTTGACTTCTTGATGTAATCCTCTGACTTCTCAATCCTGGCTAGATGTTCCACCTTTAGCTTTTCTAACCTTTCAATGTCCAGCCGACCATCACTCCTCTCCCAGAGGGTCTTCTGTAGAGCCTGAGTCAGATTCTCATTCCTCTCTTTCAATTTCTCAAACTCTTCTAGGCTGACAGTGGCAGGAGGTGGTGCTGTGGAGGGTCCGGGTGCATCCTCAATGGTGAAGGGCATCCCTGAAATTTGTGCCCTGGCATGAGACCACTCATAGTACTGAGCTGAGGCCACATTGTTGCACCTCCCAAGAATGGTTATCCCTTTGGTCTGGACATTGTCCCAAGCCCAGGATGCTTGCCTGACAATGGCCAGATTAGGCTTAATCTCACATTAAAGGGTTTCAGTCAGGTCTTGTGCTCTAGGAGGGTGGACCAATGCATAGCCCAATTGTCTTTTGAATAACAGAGGGTTGTAGTTGATGCAACCCTTCACTCCTATCAGAGGTACATTGGGGAACTGCCCACAACCAGTAATGATGTCCCTGCCCTTGGTGCTCTGAGTGCACCACCTGATGTCAGCTGAGGTTAAAGCAATGAGTCTTCTAGCCCAATTCCTTGGCTGGTGAGGATTCAAGAATGCATCAGTCTTGGGCAAGTGCTTGAGCAGCCAGGTATGGAACAAGGGAGCACAGCACCTCACCAATCTTCCTCTTTGCTTTTCATTCCTTTGGTGGACAGAGTAGTAGAAATCTCCTAGTAAAGTGGGCACTGGGTTCCTCAGGATGAAAAGATGGATTGCATTCTTGCTAATAAACTTAGGCTCATCTGCAAATAATATGACCCCATATATGCTAAGGGCCAATAATGCACAGACTGCCTTCCATTCTCCCAAGGAGGCCTTCAGGATGGCCTGAGAAGTCAAGAAATCCAAATATAGACCAGAGATTCCAGCCTTGGTAGTCATATTCTGTCCAATCAGAGAAGGTTCCAGATATAATGCCTTTGCCACTTCTTCATTACTGGGAAAAGCCATCTCAGGGTTGAAGGGGACTCCACCCCTGACAGGTACACCAACCAATGATGAATAATCCTCTAATAGAGGCCCCAACTGAAAATCCTGAAAGGTGAAGCACCTCATAGGGGGATCATAGAACTGCAGGCAAGTATGAATCAAGCTCCTCTGGGAAGGGTCTAAATCCATAACCACATCAAGGATGCCTCCGTAATGTTCTCTGAATAATGGTATATGATCTGGAGTAATCAGGGCCTGGATCTTCCTGATGTCAGCTAGCTCAGGCTGAAAATGATAGGAGATGTTGCTCTTCTTGGGTGCCATGTTGCTGAAGAAAAGCTGAGACAAATGCTGATGATGGAGAATAATACTGAAGATGGGCCACTGACAGGCAGATGCTGGTGATAACAGTAGCTGAAGCAGGAAGGTCTATGCAGATGATGGGGTCAAAACCAAGCCAAAATATAGTATGGATACCCTGGAAAACAAATAAGCAAATGTTAAATGATGCAATGATGATGTATGCAAATGATATGCAAGGGTTTGTGATCAAGATGGATCTGATTAACTGCCTTGATATAGGTCCATGTATGTTCAAGAAATCCAGAAGGAGGTTCATAAGTCCAGTAACCAAGGTGGGGGACTCAAATAAAGAGTCACGTGTCCAGGGTTAAAAATCACAAGAACTGTTCCAAGATGGAGTACTCTTAATCAAAACAAAGTAACAGGGTATGTTGAGGTCAAGGGTACCTGCAAACCTGTAAACAGCCCAACCCCCCCTCACAGGTGGTGTTCTAAAACAAGGATCCTCAGACTTGGATCAGTTATGAGAAGTGTAAACACTTCTAACCCGGAGGTACAGTGTTTACAATAACCATAAAAGATCCTCCTCTAATTCACCTCAGTTTCTGAAGGTCATAATAAAGGTCATCCAGACTTAGCAGGCTTCCCAGATAGCCCTAGAACTACAGGAAATCTGTAGCACATAGTTCTCAAGAAGAAACCCATATCTGAACCGTGTTTCATATTCCCGCACCAGACCGAAATGGAATGGGAAAGAACATGAACCACTCTAGACTAGGTGTCACTCAGGTCCCAGGTATAGGACCTTAAACTCTCAATGGAACCCCCACCCACCAAGACAACAAAACCAGATCCAGCCAGAACAGTATGACAGTATGACGTATATATAAAGCTATAAAGAAAGCAATAAAAAAACTGTACATAAAGCAATAAACAAAATAAATATACAAACATAACTAGCACATAACACCCCAGTAAACACAAATCAAACAAGCACTAGGAGGAACCCACAAAAAGAACCAGAAGCCCTGGTTGCAGTATAAGGGTCCCCAGCAGAGTCGCCAGGCTGTCGCTCCCACTAAATGAAGCCGGGTCAAATAGGGTACAGACGCGAACGGTCGGCGAAAGGAGGATGTGAGAACACACAGGAGTGAACTCACAGGAAATGAAAAGAGTCGCCAGCTAGGCATTTTTATCCCGGAGGAAAGGCAATGCTGCATAGACCTAGAAAGATATGGATATGACGGTTGCGAACCAGAGAGACTGAGAAAGGGGGTTGGTTACAACCTGGGAAGGTATTAGCACCCAGATTGTCCGTCGTACTCGACGGGATCCACGCTTAAAATATTTGTGTTTTAAAGGGGTAGTGTCAGTGTAATCCGTGTATAAAGGAGCTGGAAAAGGATGTACAGGTGTCAGTGTGAGAGAAGTGAAGTGTGTAAATGAAGTTTCAGTGTAGGAACAAGAATGAAATGCTCAAGAATATGAGGCTGAAAGAATAAAGCTAGAAAGAGGGGGAATATACAGAGACTTTTGTTCGATAATTGTTAAGTTATGCCTACGTATCCTCTCGTGCAATGAGGAAGTCAGAACACCGTAGTTCGACCCAAAGAGACTGAAAGATAAAATTGACTGATGAACTGCTTGCTTGTCTATGCTCAAGTGTATGACCTGTCTGGCTCAGGTGCTAACTGTCTTGCATTAGACGGAAGAAGCAAGTTCTCGCTTGTGAGTGAATGAGATGAGAAAAGAATCCCGAAGGAGACGATTATTGTTTTTTTTTGTGTTTTCAGTCTTTTATTGCTTTTGGAAGTTTGTCATAAATTAATGAGCTTAAGCCTAAACCAATGGGTTAGTAAACTCATCACATCCTCCCTCTGATTAGGGGTAATGAGAATACCTTAAGTGTGAAGTCAGCTTCTCACACTTAATTACCTTTGATGTAGGATCAAGATCATTAACCTACTTGTGATTAATTAGATGTTTTTGTTGTTTTTGTTTAGTGTTAAGTAATGAGATTAAGCCATAATCAGGGATTAAACAGACTCATTACACCATCCTAATAGAAGGATAATAGATGAGAATGTTTAAGCTGAGGAAAGCTCCTCAACTTAATCCATGATTAGGGATTAAACTCATGACAAAACAAAGCCTTTATTAGATGTATTTTAGTTAATGATAAGATGATGAAGTGATTTTTAGGGTTTGTAAGACAACTTGAGGGGGACTTGTCCATTAACACTAGGGTTAGTCCTTCTTAACCAATTAAGGAAGAATTAGAACCCTAATGCAAGGCCCAAGTTACAAGCTTGATGTCTTAATGATTATTAGATGAGTTGATTAAAGGATTTAAACACATTAAGGGTTTAACACTTAGGATTAAAGTTATACACTCCATCCTAATAGAAGGATGCAGGCATAAGCTTAATCACAAAGCCTTAAAACCTTTAAGGTTTAGTCCTTGATTATGAGATGAGAAGAGAAGACTCAATGAGACACAAAGGTAAAACTAAATGGGGAGACTAATCAAAACCCTAATCATTGTCATGCTTGGTTGTTCCTAAGGTTTGTGAGGTTTACAAGAAAGATCTTCAGAGAAACCACCAAGGAGCAGATGAAAGGAGCAAAGAGAAGCAAAGTAACTTGCTTCATTTAAGAAGACAAGTCACTTGAAGAAAGAAAGTAAGATGAAGAAGAAAGAGCAAGCTCAATCTCAAACACAAAACAAAATGCAGCAAGGATGCATAAGAGGAGATGAAAAGAAGTGTGAGAAGTGAAGGCAAATTCACTTCTCAAAGTTGCTTACCACCTGAAAAGTCAGTGAAAGAAATGCAATGTAATGCAAAATGAGATGAAATGGCATGATGCAAATCAAAACCAGAAGCATATATGATATGATAATGATGCTATGAGATGATGCAAACATGAAACAAGGCATGAGGATGATCACATGAACAAATGAATGCAAGAGAAGCATGCTTGGACCCATGAACATATATGAAAAGTTATGAAATGCAGATGACATACAACATGGCAAATGAAATATGTAATGATCAAACATGCTTCTAATGTGTCTCAAGATGTTCAATGAATCAAATGGATGCACAAAATGCTATGGCAAGTCATGGTATGTAAGCAAATGCAAGATGAATGCAAAAGGAAGCCCAAATTAGGGTTTATGATCAATGTACAAAACAAAAACCAAAACCAGAAGCAAACATCATGATAAAAAATTGAAAATGCATTCAAGAGAACCCTAACCCTACACAAACTCACTGCCCAAAGGAGGGGTTCTAACTCTTAACCTAATGAGGGTTATGAATTTCCTAAGATTTTTAGGGTTTTAGGGTTTTAATGCAAAAAATAAAAATAAAAATGTTTTTGGTTTCTGAAAATTAATAAAAGTTTATACAAAAATTTTCAGAATTTTTATAATTGTTTTACTATTTTTAATAAAATGCACAAATTAAATGAATTAAAATGCAAATAAAATTGGATTTAAATGAAAGTCAGCGCATCCAATGGCCAAGGTTTAATCTCAGGAAGGAGGGAAAGACTTCGCGCGTGATCCTAGGGCTGAGATTCAAACTGACTAAAATGAATTAATTAAATTAATTAATTGAGATTAGGGTTAAGTGGATGATCTGGGCCATTGAACACACGCGGGAATTGACCAAGTCAACCTATCCTACGCTCCAGATTCAAACTGCAATTAATTACAGGGATTAGCCCTAATTACTTTCAGGTGGCCGGAGAAGACTTCCGGTCGTCTTCTCCGGCAAGACCCTCACCTGAAAGTTGCCAAAATCCTTAAAACTTCATGAAAATGAAAACTAAAAGCCCAGAAATCATCCCCATTCGAAACTAAACCAAAACCCCCAAACAAAAACCATTTTTCATTCATCAATCAGCCAAATCGAAGCAAAACATTTCTAGGGTAAAAAGTTTCAGAGCATTCATACATCCTGGTTTCTCAACCATTTTCAAAAGTAAACACATATTCATGATCAGGGGAGTGCATAGAAGCTTCTAAGAACTTAAAATGGAGTTTCTGGAAAAAAAGTTTGAGATGGCTACCTGAACTGAAGCTTTGGCTTCTGGTACTTTCTGGCTGGTTTCCTGCTTGCAATCAACTCCACTGGACCCCCTGAGAAGCTTTCAATGCTTGTTTGGAGTTTATAATGGGTGGTTTGAGAGATGGAAGAAGTTCTGTTCAAGGTGGGGTGGAAATCGTATTTGTGATTCTGGGAGTTTAAGGCAATGGTGATGGGTGCTTTGTGATCAGGAAAGTGTGTTGAGTTGATTTGTGAAGTTGGTTTGTGTGTTTGAGGCTTGTGCAATCAGTTTCGAAGAGTTTTGCAAATGGGGTGGGAAATGAGAATGCTGTGTTGGAGAGTGTTTCAGGCTTGTGTTTTGTATGCTTTGGCTTGCCTTTTGTTTGCATAAACTATTGTGATAGGTCAGATGAGGTGATGTGTGCTTTTGTGATAGGTATGGCTCAAGTTGCCAAAATGTCAAAGTTGTGTAAGAGAAGCATGGGCTACTTGCTAGCCAAGGACAAAAGGTGTGTCTTGCGCAGCATGATGTGGGGAGAACCCTAGGATGGTTTGTGAAGTCAGCAAGCAAGTGGATTCACACTTGAGTGAGTTTTTGCAACTTGCCTTGCTTTTGCTTCCTTTGAAATTTCTTGCTCCATAAGCCATAAAAATGAATGATTCTTTGGTGCAATCTAACTTTTAGGTCTTGGTATATGCTTGTATGAAGATTAGAAGTGTATTTGATAACTCAATTTGCCTTGACAAGTGAATTTGCAACTTTGCCTCTTTGGTGGAAAACTTCAAATTTTGTGATTTTTGCCAACTTTGACAAGCCATAACTTTTGATCCAAAATGAATTAGGTCATGTTCTTGTACTTTTTGAAAAGGGAATGATCCATTCTACAACTTTCATGACCAAAGTTTTTTCATTTGAAGCATTTTTGAATCAAAAAGCAAGGGTTGAAAAAGTTTCCCAAAATGGCAATTTCATTAAAAAGTCAACTTTCCCAAAAAGTCAACTTTGCAAAAGACTTGAAATTCTTCAATTTTGTGAGCTTCCAACTTCTTCTATGATCAAATAAAGATCATATACAATCAAAATGATGAAGAACACTCTTTGGTTGGGTCATTGGGGGCCTCAAATGCCCTGATTTTGCACTGACTTGCTTGAAAAGTCAACTCTTGATCAGATGACTTCCCCATGGAATTTCTTCATGAAAATTGATATGCATACTCCCTATACCATATAGAGACCCATAGAAACAAGAATGACCAAAAAATTTGGAGTTATGGCCTCTAAAACCAAAACCCTAATTTCAGGTCATCTGTGTAGTCAAACCTGGCTCTGCTTCCATGCTATTTTCAGTTCTTGTGATTCTTTGACATTCTTGACTTTGAGAGGATATAATATGATACTTGAACATACATGGACCCTTTTGAAGTGATTGATGACCTTTGGAGTGGCTCAAGAAGCTCTTGGACTGCTCAGGTCACAAACCCTAGATGCAGATGACTTTGAACCAATGCAATGAATCAAAAATGTGATATGAGATGCTATGATTGAGTTTATGCATATGAGGAGATCACAAGCCATGGTGTGAATGGGTGAGGGAAAATTTGGGGTGTTTACACTTAGTTGTGATGTTCTGGGAAAACTCCTTTTGGCGAAGTAAGTCAGCACTCACCGAGTCAATCATAGACATCAAATCCATTACCAGACGGCTTTCCTCAGTAGAAGCCTCCAAGAGATTAGCCTGTTTTAGAAGTTTTTTCAAATCATATTGGGCAGAAGGCTTTTCGACCAGAACTTTAAACAAATCTACGCCAAGGATTCTAGTCTTGATCTCAGCCATGACAACATCAATTGATTGAACTTCAGAGGTAGCTCCAGAAGTTGTCGAACTGCTGTAGGAAGAATCCTGAAAGTTATGTCGAGAGCTGAGAAGAGCCTTCAGATATTCTAGAGGTTTTTTCACTTTCAGACTCTCAATCGCTTCATGAGATAAACTTGTCGAACCCGTGTTTGGAGGAGTTTCTGTTCGAATGGGAATAGGTTGGGCACTTCCTCCAGGATGCAAGCTAATATCTGATCGTTTCGACATATCTTTTTCCTTTTCGACAGCCTTCTTGTCAGCTTCAGCTGTATCAATTGGCCCTTGCATTTGTTCATCTTGGTCCTTATCAGTTTTTTCCTCCACGGTGAATTTTGGGCGAACAGGGGAGTTATTGTCAGAGGATTCTTGGTCACTGATGTCGAAGTCACTATTGGTTTGAGGTCCATAAGTACCAGCGTCTGGAGTGGCCCCTCCCAGGAGTCGTTCAGCCAAAGTTTTCTCAGAATCATAAGGGATACGTTTTTCTTGGACTTTGGAGGTTCCTTCGACGTCGAGATCAACCTGAGGTCAACAGCAAAAGGAAATTGAGTAAAGAAACAATGCAAGTAAAAAATGTTTTGAATACTATCAGTCGAAATAAAAATACCTGAGGAATCTCAGTATGGGTGCTTGAATTCCCACTCTTCTCACTTTTTGAGTGAGTTTTGGTGATTGGACTGGTAGGGGGAGTTCTTCTGTTGACGATAGATCTCTGGGATGCTACCGTTTTTATTTTCATACCCTTTTTCCTTTTGAGAGGATGTGGCTCAGGGGATTCGTCTTCGGACTCTTCGACACCCACCTCTTTCTCTTCTTGTTTCCTCTTGGTTGCTGGTGTGCGATTTATCTGAGACATACAAAAAGAAATTTATTCAGCATTAAAAATAATAAAGTTTATATAAGAAAGGTGGAATGTTTTTTGCATGTCGAAACCTTCTTTGCAGCTGCAGGTGATCTTTCGACCTGTTTGGTGGAAGTCCCTTCGCCAGGGGTTTTCTTGCTAGTTATCTTGACAGCTGAAAGGAAGGGAAATAAATCAACATGGATATAAAGCAGATAAGAAAGTTAGAAATAAGAAGAGAGGTTGTATTTCTTCGACACCTTCAAGAATAGGAGATTCCACGCGAACGTGTTCTATTCCAATATGAAGGTGCATTGGGAAGTTGTCCAAATGATACTTCGTCGGAACCACACGATCAGCAAGTTTTTTGCGGGACTCACGAAGCAGCTTTAAGTCAGACCCACACACAAACCAATCTGGAAATGGAGGGCACAGGGCCACACCAAATTCTGCAGAAGGAAGTGGGGGAAACCTTGGAGGAAACATGGTAAAAGCAAAATTATAGCGTGCATGTGATGGAATATATGGAGGCAACTCCAACTTATCCATTTTTTCTGAAAATTTCTATTTTAAGGTCACTGCTGCTTCGCCTATGGTTCGACGAAGATCATTTGGCCTGTAAATGGTTTCGAAATATTTTTGAAAATTTTGAATCTCTTTGATGTGTTTGTCCGTACCTTTCTTCTTTTTGTCCTGCACAAAAGTAAAAACGTTTGTCAGGTGTATTGTAAAAGCTGCTACGTCGAAGAATTTGGTAAGATAGTATCCTTTCCACCAGACGTCGAAGTCCTCAGTGCACAGATAGGTTGGTCGAAAAATTACAGGTTGGACTTCCAAGGTTGAGTCAAAAAACTTGTGATACAATTATAAACTTTTTTCTAAGTTGTGAAAAGAATTGTAAAACAAAATGGAACCTTTCTTGGGATAGATAGGTTTGGTTTTTGTTTGGATTAACCCAAATTGTCTAGCCACCAGATTAGGCTGATAGACAATGAGAGAAATCTTTGTGTTATTCAGGCTATGGTGAGAAAAGAGATGCCTTGGTGTGAGGAATGATGCCCAGATGGATATGTATGAATCCTCTTCTTTCTGATGTTCTAAGGGAAGTTGTCTGGTAAACCATTTAGGACCTACAATCCTGTTGGCGAAGGGTGCCATGGATGGTGTGAATTTATAACGTTTGGCAAACATCATCACGTAGCTGGTAAAGGCTTGTCGAAGGCTTATCCCTTCATCAGTTGGAGTCAGTTTGACCAGCCTAGGCCATTCGACACGCCTGTCCTTTACCTCTTCTTCGTCTATTGGGTTCTTGATGGGGATGCAGGTTTCAAAAGTAGCATTCAGCCACAATTGTAGAAGCCAAAAAGGACCTGTCAGGCTGATATTTCCTTTTTCTTTGATCGTCTTCAGGTTGTTTACACTTTCACTAAGGGATTCATAAAGGTTCGCCAGAAGCATTTCACTTAGACAAAAAGTAACTCCGGCATGAAGTTGGTTAGCAATGGTGATGTAACTCCTGGCAACTTGAAGAGATCTGGTGCAGAAGACAAATTTGGCTAGCCACATAGTTAGGAAAGCCACATGTTCCTTATCAGAAACCTCTTCAGTGTCTTCACCTTGATGGTGTGCAATGAACAGGGAGTAACCAGCATGTTTTGTGTCGAAGCCTATAGGGTCTTTATTTAAATGTTCGGGGTTGAAAATTTCACCTATAGGACTAAGACCTGTGATGGCTGCTATATCAAAAAGGGTTAGGGTGACCATCCCACAAGGGAGGTGAAAATTGTTGTACGTGCTGTCCCAAAAATATAGGGAGGCCAATAACATTTTTTGGCAATAACGTGGTCCATCTTTCGACAGTTGGATTAGGTCATAAATGCCTGTTTTCTTCCAAAATTTTCCCTTAGCCCTTTCGACTCTATTTAACCAAGCTAGGTAATCCTTGGGGTCTTTTGTCAATGGAGGGCTCCTAAAAATCCTATTTTGATTTAGATATGATAAATCTAGGTCTGTCGAAGCTAAAAGGGTTTCAGGAGTTTTGGAAGTTGTTTCCGTAGGTTGAGGTTTTCTACCTGCACCTATGGGTTTTGAAGTAGAATAAGATGGGTAAAAATCTTTTAAACGGTCCTGATCAGCGTTAGGATCAGAGAGTGGACCTAACAATGCTTGGCAGACTCCAGAAATTAAAATAGGGATAAGTACCTGAGATCGGTAGATGCTAGCCTTTTCTCTCTCATTAGGAGGCTCTGGAACATATTGTTGTTGGTTTACCTGCACTGGCCCAGGTAGTGTGTGAGCAGGAGGAAGATCAGTGGTTCTTTTTGCTTTCTTATCACCTTGATCAGCAACGTTCTTTGGAGGAGCCATTGTTGAGAGAAGTTTGAGCAAGAGTTGCAGAGGGAGTAATGGAATGGAAATATTTGTTTGATAAAGAAGAAGTTTAAGAGTGTAAAAAGTGAAAAGATTAAAAAAAAAAGATATTTATAGGAAGGAAAATGATAAAATAAAAAGAAAAGGAAGAAAAGAAATGTTTCAGTTTTTGATCATGGGGTACGTGTCCTGTTGATCAACGGTGGTGATTAAAAAAGTGGTGGTTGGAGAAAACCCATGATTAGCTAGGTTGTAGGGTTATGGAAGATCATGTCTAAACGTGGGCTAGATGAGACATTTTCAGAGAAAGTGAAATCATGGTTTTTCTTGGGACTTAACAAAGTCACGTCACAATTAATGAAACTGACATGGTGTCAGAATGATTTCGACAGCAAAGGATGATTTCTTCAGAGTTAGTCGAAACATCTTTGCTGGGGGGCAATTTGTAGGCACATAATTTCGACACCATGAGTTTAAGATGTAAAATCATTTTTTACTAAGGAAATGGTCACCAGATAAAGGAGAAAGAAAATAAAGATGTTCAGAAGTTTTGATATTTTCGAAAAGACCAGATGCTCAAGTACTTCGACAGGAATACAAAGAATGTTTCAGCAAACAAAGTTTGAAGATCTTCTATTATAGTTCAGCATTTGTCAGAATTTGAAGAATTGGTGTGTTTTTCGACATTTTGACAGAAGATAGGTTTGGAAGAGGTTTTTCGACAAAGGCATTATCACGTAATGTTTGAAGAGTTTTGTTCTCTTCGACAATTCGACAAAACGAAGAGATGCAGCGTTTCGTCACAAAGAGAAAGAATTCAAATTTAAAAGTTACAACATTTGGCAGTTGGACGCGTGGAAGCTTCAGGAAAAGAAGAATACATGCAGATTGACAAGTGTCAATTAGTTATGATTTTTCCGTTTTAGGCAGTTATTTTATTTGTATATAAATTGGGTAGTTGTTGTAGAATCAGGTGTGTGAAAATTTGTACAATAATCCTGTAAAAAATACTCTAAGTACCCAGTGTGAGAGAAACGAGTTTGATATTTGGAGAAATGTACGTGTTGAACACCAATGTTATTCAAGTTATTTAAATTACAAGTCTTTTTCATTTCAATTCTTTTACTTCCAGTTTCTTTACTTTCCTGTAAAATTTATACTCTTTTTTACCATTTTTCTTTACTTTTGTTCAACCTTTAGTTCACTTTACTTTTACATTCAAACACTCAAGATTTTAAAATCATTGACAAAATAAACCACAAACAATTATCAAACACTAAGAGTAATTCGACAACAAATTGCACATGTGTCCTAGGACTTGTTTGGTTGGTCCTGCAAGTAACCCAGTCCTGTAAAAGATTGGTTAACCAGAGGTTGTTCGTCAGAAATCACAGCGAACAGAAGTTGGATGGGTTGTTAATCGAGATGAAAGCTTTATCGTGGGGTTTGTCCATGAAGAAAGCTTATAGGGTTGTTGAGTTAACGCATCTTCTACCACAACTAAGGGATCCTCAAAGTGAGCTTGTTCTACTTCAATCATGCATGGGTATCACCAAATTGTTTTTTGGCCTAAGAACATGCCAACATAATCATATGAAGGAAGAAACTATTTGGTTTGATAAAGAGTTATGAAGGAAGTTTTGAGACATAATGGTTGGTGAAGGTCATTTCATCAAAGACCTTCAATGGATGGTGGCTTCTTTATCTATTAGAGTTAAGGCATTGGATTTATACTCGACAGTAGAGGTAGCTTTATACGTTTTGTAGCCTATATAGCCCAATATTGGTTGTTACAAAATGATATATTGAGAGACAATGGGGCATATGGTATGAACTTTGATTTTGATAGAGCTTTGGATGGTATTAGTAAATGTGTTAAGGATATGGATGTAAAGTTTTACCTGAGCATAAGATAGAAACCAGTTTTTGTATGTTTACAAGCCACACATGCTCATAATTTTCTCCTTGTTATTCCTATTGATGGGTTATGTCAACATATTTAATGGTGGAGTATCGTTATATGTTTAGATACCTCCTTATGATTTACTTATTTCCTATTACTGATGTTTGCCCTATTTTTCTCAATGCGTGTTTTGACACATTTTGGGAATACATGATTCATTGTAAAGGGCTTTCAGGTTTCAGATACTGACATGGCCTTGTTATGGATATCATATTTGATATATTTTTGTGGGATGGAGTATCTGTGAAAAAAGAGGTGCTTGTGAATTTCTCGACTGACCCACATGAGGGGAAATTGACACTTAGGTCTACAGATGTTCTAATGTACGAGTGGTAGGAGGAAAACATGCATGTGTGGACTTGACAAGAGTTTCTCTACTCACTACTACAAAAAAACACATTTAACCTCAAACGCAAAATGCATTTAACCTCGATTTTTGGGTAGGTTTAATATTCTCTTTATAATATATAATTAGTGTAGGTTTAATATCATTTTTAGTCCCTTACCTATATTTTTGGGTCCATTTTTGTCATCTTTCTTTTAAAAGTCTCAATTTGATCCCTTACGTTGTTTAACGAAATCAAAGTAGTTTTTTCCGTCAAATATTGGCAAATGGCGTTAAAACTGAGGGATGTGGCATCTACGTGGTAATTGAGGTGGCGACAACAAGACGTGACAGCTGAGGTGGCAAAATTATTATTTATTAATACATTTAATTATTAAATGTTTAAAATTTTGAATATAAAATATTTGGGCTAAAGCCCATGTTTTCTAACCGGCTTTGTAGGGTGAGTTAAATCAAACTCTAATTCTAACATGGTATCAAGAGCCTATCGATTCGGCCACCCACCATTTAATATGTGCACCAGGCCCAAGATGTGCTGGGCGCAAGGGGGTGTATTGGGAAAAACTCAAGTCCTACATTGGCTAAATATATAACTCACAAAGGGTTTAAATAGAGTGACACTCCCCACCTTACCAACCGGTTTTGTAGGGTGAGTTAGGTCAAACTCTAATTCTAACACCTCTATACCCCAATTCCTTAGAGATATAGAAAGTATTCCAAGAAATTGTTTTATCAAAAGTTATACGGTTACTATAGGGTATTCTTATTCCTAGGTGATATCTATTATACTATTATTGTACAAAAAGCGTTAACAGTGGTTTTTCCACCCTAAAGTTAACCGTGAATCAAATCTAATTTTCCAATTCAGATAAGCGTTAAAAACATCATACATTAAACATGATAATGAGAAAGCAGTGAAATTACTATTATAAAGTATAAAACATCATTACAAAGAAAATTAGGGACACCCCCTGTCATTGGGGGGTTTAGCTACTCATAATATTCAAAGAAATTACAAAATAAAGATTAAACATTACAAGAATTTGGATGCCTCTTGATCTTCAATTGCTTCCGCTCATGAAAATCTTTTGCCTTCCCAAAACCTTGATCTCTCCAATCTTGATTGTCTAAGTCAAAAGTGTTTTTCCCTTCCTAAAAACTCATCTAAATAGTAGAAAGTCACTCAGTTCGATTAGAAATACCCCAAGCACCCCCACAACTTAACATAAGGCGAAAATATGAAGAAAAAAAACAGGAAATCAGCGTCACCTCCTGACACGGGCCGTGTCAGATAACACGGACAACCATGTCAGCTTGCTGGATTTTATAACCGAACTTATTTTGATCATAATTTTTGATCCGTAAGTCTGTTTTGGTCCCCGTTCGAAGCATCAGAAAGCTAACGAATTGAAATAAAACATAGTACAAACAAAGAACTTGGTTGTCCAATATTTTCCATGTTTTTATTTTATTTTAGGTTCAGGCATCCTTTGCTTCCTTCCAAAAACTCTTATGAATTCCCAGAACTTCCATTTTCTTTGCACGAGTCCTTTGGGATTTTCCACTCAGACCTCAAACCATCGAAAACTACCAAACCAAAGCATAAAATGCAACATTATTGAAATAAAACAACAAATCATAAAATGCAAGAATAAAATACGACAAGTAAAATTGAATAGAAAAACAATGAAAATACAAAACAAAGTGTTACCAATTTCGCGGATTCATGTCGAATAATTGACGAAAAACTAGTAGAACTGGTGATAGATCACAACCCTAAACTTATCTAATTGTTTATCCTCAAGTAATGTTCGAGAAAACAGAAAGGCCACTCCCGAATTAATCAATTTTATCTTACCACAACACTGTTGAAATCTTTCACGACTGTCTTTCCACTTTTCTTCCAACATTTCCTTCTTACTGAGTTTTGATGGTCCACTACACTTCCACATCAAAGTACCTATTTACCTGTCAGCTTTTTATACTCTCACCAAATCTCTCAGGTTAAAGTATTTACACTTAATAATCATAGCATGCAAAGTCAACTCATAAGCTTGAATAACATCTATTTTCATCTCAAACGCACACAACACACACTTTTTAAGGACTTTTATGGTTGTAACGGGGCTTAGGGACAAGGTGGGATAAACAACACAAAAGGGAAAAAATAGTGTTTTTTGGCTCAGACTCAGTGTCATCATTCTTATCACTGTGTCATTTGTTATGTTTCACAATCAAGGATATCAGACACCATTTTACTAGGATTTTGTAGTTTATACTTAATTGTTTCTTTGAGCTTTTTTTTTTGAATTCTTCTAACTAAATCCTCCTCTAGGTAAGTGCTTTATTCTATTTTTCTTTCTTCTTTCTTTTCTCTTTTTTTTCTTCAAAACTTTTCTTTCCCTTTTTTTTGTACTTTCCTAGTTCTTATAGGTATCCCAACCTCAAACTTAGAATTGTTTACATATCAAAAATCAACAACACTTATTTGAGCAGGGTGAGGGAGTGTTTGGGTTCATGATTTAATTATGCGGTTAATAAACAAACAAAGGGAAGAAGGCTCGAGGGGGTTAACGAAGGATAACATAAAAGGGTGGGCTGGAAAGGCTCAGGGTTAAAAACAAATAAGTGCCTCAGTGTGTATATGTGTGCATTAAAATTTCAACAGACGAGTACGCAAACTAAGAGTGACAGAGACATACCTGTCGAACTCTTATGATGATAATGTGTTTGTCCATTCCTCACATTTATGCATCCTTCCTGACACGGGCAGTGTCATGGGACACGGGCACCCATGTTAGGACACCGATTGGCTCAATTTTTCACCGATTTCAATTTTTTCTCGGTCAGGCTTTGCAGAAACTTCCTCCTTCCAATGTTGACTATGTGAGCATCTACGAAACAGAAAACACACAAAGCAAATAAAATGATTAGAAATAAAATTCGTGAGTTACCTCCCACGCAGCGCTGTGTTTAATGTCGCATGGCTCGATGGTCCACTCTTTGTTGTTATGAGGGATACTTCTACTTCCACACCATGTTATGTGACCTTTCAACAATAGATAAATTACCTAGTTCAGAGATAAGAGCCACTTTTTGCATCAATTCAACTCCAACTTCCTTATCCTTCCTTCGATGCTTTTTCTTTCTTTTCTTGATTTCACGAATGGATTTTAAAATGTTGACACGTGCACTGCATGACCGAGATACTTCAACTGCAGAGATAATTCCCGACAATATTTTTGGAGGTGGTTTCACACTTCTACTTTCTCCCACCATTTCGATCATTCCTACTGAAGCTTACTTACCCTTACCTTTATTTATCTTCTTGATATCCAACACATTTAAAGTGATTTCCTCATAAAAATATTTAAAAGTCACCGTGTCTTTTTCAATATCGAGATTGCATCGACTAGTGAGTAGGAAAGGTCGACCGAGGATGATAGGAGTTTCTTCATCTTCTGGAATATCCATGATCTCAAAGTCAACCAGAAAAACAAATTCACCGATTGTCACTAACACATCTTCAGCATCCCCATAAGATCTTTCTATTGTTTGGTTTGCAAATTTTAAATATGTTCCCGCATCGCTCACCCTTCTAATTCCCAACTTTTTATACATGGATAATGGCATGAGACTAACACTAGCACCTGAATCAATCATAACCTTTTTGAAATTTCTGTCTTTATAATGCAAGGTATTGCGCCCGATTCGGGATCCTTCTGCTTGGTAGGGATTCTCCTACTTTGTGGTATTTCACTACACTTCTCCTTTACACCTTTTAGCTCTTCCCCACTAGGTCTCTTTTTAGTGATCAATTCTTTCATGAATTTCTGATACAACGACATTTGTTCGAGCGCCTCAAAGAATGGCATATTAACTTCCAACTTTTTGAACATTGTGACAAATTTCTCAAAGTCCTTATCTTTTTGATGCATTTGTCGACTCTCCGAGGGTAAGGTAACTTAATAGCTGGTTTATCTTCCTTTTTATTATTCTTTTCAGGTGGATTTATAGGTGATATGACTTCTTCCTGCGGTTTCTGATGATTTTAGATTTCCAAGTCCACCTCAATTAAACCTTCATCTTCTTTTCTTTCTTCTTAAGAATTCTCACTTGGTTCACCACTTCCAAGTCATGATAGCATTTACATTCTAATGATCTCTTAGGTTTGTCACCGTTGCACTTGGTAGAGTACTTTGTGCTTGAGAATTTTCTATTTATTGTGTTATCTGACTCATCTGTAATTCAAGATTTTTTATGGAAGCACATGTGTTCCTAAGGTTGCTTCTTGTCTCTTCTTGGATTGATAACTTTTAGTTGCCATTTTTCAAATGGAAATTCCCCAATCCATCTTTCTTGGTGCCTGCTGCTAAATTGTTGTTGAGGTTATTGATATTGTTGCTGGTATGGTTGTTGTTGTGGTTGGTTCTAATACTTGCCTCGAGCTTGCTTCTGAACATCTCCTTGTTGATCTTTCCAAGAGAAATTTGGATGATTTTTTCAACCATGATTATAAGTGTTGGAGTAAGGATTGTTCTGCTTGTAGAAGTTTATTTCTTCAACCTGTTCTTGCATCGCCATACAGTGCATAACAAAATGAGGTCCCCTACAAATCTCACTATTTACTGCTTGTACCAGTTGAACCTGTGCTACGGCTTGAGTACCAAGATTCATCTTTTTCAATCTCCTTTCTACCTCAGCCGCAATCTGATTTTTCATCTTCGCAACCTGATCAACAAGCTTCAAATCAATTCTCCCTTCTGGCTAGCTTATCGTATAGTCATAGAGTTCCAAATGTTCATTTGTAGCAATGCCTTTGATGATTTTCTTGATACCCGTGGGTGTTGTAAAATTAGATGACCCACCGGCAGTTGTATCAATGAGTTGCTTTGTCATCATCTTTAGCCCATTCACGAAATTCTACATTTGTTCAGTTGCTTCCATGTTATGAGTAAGACATGCAACCAAACACCTCTTGAACTGTTTATACGCATCTCTAAGTGACCCCCCTCCTTTTGTTTAAAGTTCACAATGTCATATCTTTTTCTAATGTAAACAGAAGCAGGAAAATAATCATTCATAAATGTTGTCTCCATTTTTTGCCACGTGGTGATACTTCCTCCAGGTAAAGAGTAAAACCACTCTTCAGCTTCATCAGATAATGTAAATGGAAACATGACCAACTTCTTTGCTTCTTTAGTATGACCATCAATCTTCAACGATGTGCTCATAGTATGAAATCTTTGTAAATGCTTATTTGCATCTTCATTGATCTTCCCTGCAAAAGGTCTACTTTGAAGCTGTCAGATTATGGATGAGTGCAGTTGAAATTGCGCAACAGTAACTGGTTGATTTACTATTGTCAACAGCACTGCCGGAGTATTTGCTCTTCCATAGTCACCCAAGAGTCTTTTTGCTAGAGGATCGTCAGCCATGGTAACTATCTTTGGCTCTGTCTTTATATATGTGTCTGCGTCATAAAGAAATTAAGCTGAGGACTTTCCTCACATACACAGGTTAGAAAATTATTAGTAATAATAATAATAAAATTAAAAAAATTAAAATAACAGAAAAATAAAATATAAAATATAAAATTAACAAATATTAGTAATAATAACAAATTATAAAACTAAGGGTTAAAAGTCATTCACCCCCCGCAATATATGTGTGTTTTTATTTACCCCCTTTAAAAAAATAATTTTGGATTACCCCTTATAATTTTAAAATTCTAAGTCTTTTTTCCCCCAGGTGGAAAAATTACCCCATTGTAAAATATAATTTTTTATTTATCCCCTGGTTTTTACACGTTTAGGGGGGTACCCAAAAAATTCAGGGGGTAATCAAAAATTATTTTTTTAAAGGGAGCAAATCAAAAATCGCCTATATTGTAGGGAGTAAATGACTATTAACCCTAAAAATAAAATTACAGGAAAAAAATTAAAATAAAATTTTGGTTGCAGAGCAACAAAATTTCAATTGAATTAACAAAAACTTATAATTTGGCAGTCCCCAGCAACGACGCCAAAAACTTGATCGGTAAAATAGCAAGTGTATTATTTTCACGATGTAGTAATAATAGGGGTTTATCCTCATAATCGATCTCGAGGACTGCGTAGTAACTATAAGTGCAAATGCTAATTCAATTGAATAAAATATCCTTGGGTTTGTTTTTTAGAGAAATTATAAAATCCAATGAAAATTAATCTACAAAAAAAATAGTATTTTTAACACTGATGGGAAAAATGTCAGGGCAAGGTGTATGAATTTCCTTATAATAATAACAAACCTTATTTTTCAACGTCACTGCTTAAACTAATCATCATCGGCTTTTTAGAGTATTTCCCTCTAATTCCTTAGTAAGAAAAAACCTTTGGTATTCCCTATATACCCAAATTCCTTAGCAGTATAGAAAGAATATCAAACAATTATTTTATCAAAAGTTATACGGTTACTATAGGGTATCACTATTCCTAGGTGATATCTACCATAGTATTATTGTACAAAAAGCGTTAACAATGGTTTTTTTGACCTAAAGTTAATTGTGAATCAAATCTAATTTTCCAAATCAGATAAATGTTAAGAAAATCATACAATAAACATGATAGAAAACAATCAAATTACTATTATAGAGGATAAATCATCATTACAAAGAAAATCAGGGACACCCTTTGGCATTGAGGGGTTTACCTACTCATAATATTCAAAGAAATTACAAAATAAAGATTAAACATTACAAGAATTTGGATGCTCTTTATCTTCAATGCTTCCGCTCATGAAAATCTTTCGCCTTCCCAAAACCTTGATCTCTCCAATCTTGATCGTCCAAGTCAAAAGTGTTTTCCCTTCCTAAAAACTCATCTAAATAGTAGAAAATTACTCAGTTTGATTGAAAATACCCAAAGCTCCCCCACAGCTTAACATATGGCGAAAATATGAAGAAAAAAAAATCATGAAATCAATGTCACCTCCTGACACGGGCCGTGTCAGATAACACGGACGGCCGTGTCAGCTCGCTGGATTTTATAACCGAACTTGTTTCAATCATAACTTTTGATCCATAAGTCTGCTTTAGTCCCCATTTGAAGCGTCATAAAGCTAACAAATTGAACTACAACATAGTACAGACAAGGAACTTGGTTGCCCAATATTTTTCCATTTTTTTTTTGAATTTTAGGTGCATGCATCCTTTGCTTCCTTCCAAAAACTCTTATGAATTCCCGGAACTTCCATTTTCTTTGCACGAGATCTTTGGGCTTTTCCACTCAGACCTGAAACCATCGAAAACTACCCAACCAAAGCATAAAATACAACATTATTGAAATAAAACAACAAATCATAAAATGCAAGAATAAAATACGACAAGTAAAATTGATCAGAAAAATAATGAAAATACAAAACAAAGTGTTATCGATTTCGCGGAGTCATGTCGAATAATTGACGGAAAACTAGTAGAAATGGTGACCGATCAATGACCCTAAAGTACGCTCTAGATACTAGTACATGATTGTTATCTTTGGAACTAGTGAACTACACATATTTATATTCAACCATAACCTCACTATTTTGTATGGTATTACGATCATCCTTTGATTTTGTATAGAATGAAAATTTAGTGATGTCGTATGCACTCCAACTAGTTACATTAGACTTAGGCATATATGATAACAATTTAATGTTCCTGATGCACCACTCTCATTAGAAACAATTTCATTAAACCAATTTATGAAAGTTTTATTATGCTCTGCCAGCAACCATCTTTCATTCATCTGGGAGAACTTTTCCTTTATAAGACTTTTGTGAGAGGTCAAGTAAGGTTGAATTTCATCCATGTTATTCAACATATACAAATGTATTTGAAGAATTATATCTCGACCAAAAGTCTTAACATTTAAACCTTGAGTACCTCTACCATCATATCTTCCATCTTGACGAGACTCAAGAATTCCTATAGAGTTCATTTCTGACAAATAGCTCGTACAAAACTCAATAGATTCTTGTGTGATGTAGCGTTCAACAATTGAAGCCTCCAAACGATGATGATTCTTTGTATACCGTTTAAAGATCTTCAAGTACCGCTCTACTGGATACATCCACCGTATATAAACTGGACCATAAATAATAATCTCCCTTACTAGATGAACAATTAAGTGAACTATAATGTCAAAGAATGATGGAGGGAAAAACATCTCCAATTGACACAAGATAATTGCAGCCTCATGTTCCAACTCGTCTAAATTTCCAGGATCAATGACTCTACTACATATAAAATTAAATAATAAGCACATTCTGGTTATAGTTTCCAGGATCAACTCGTCTAAAGTTGGATCAAGAGAGTTGATAGCTAAAACCCAAAAAGAAGAGATAGTTTAAGAATAACAAGGGAGCGAAACAAAGCTCTGGGGGGGAACCCATTTTTTATAAATGGATAAATGAAAATCAACGTCCAGATCAAAGACAAGGTATAAATACAAGAGTTGTAAATACACTGCCTCATTAAGCACAACGACGAGCCAGAAATACTCAGATACCCTAGGTAGGGGAATCATTCCCTGAGTTGGATACCTATGGTGACGTGTTGGGAACAAATAATTCAACTTTTCGTTGATAAGAAAACATTTAATAGTTATGTTCCCCATGACTTTTTCAATTGACTCCAAACGTTTCATTTCCTATTCCCCTCGGACAACATTATTGGAGGTCGAGCTCAATTACTAAAAGGTTTACCCGGCTAAGTGCCCAACAAGCCTTGGAGGTAACTATTTCAGATCGGCCAAATGCCCAAATGGTTGAGACCCACTTCAACTCAAGTCTAGTTCACTTGATGCAAGGTATAAATCAAATTCACACGGAAAACAAAGTATATTCTTCTGATCTCCATTTTTCACTATACTCATCTTGAATTTTGAACTAACTTGAACGTTGAAGTACTGATCTAGTAGGTCCACACCCACACCATCTTTTCGAAGATCAACACCACTTGTTCGAGATTCATTTCCAATCAATTGCATCCAATTTTGATTTTGGATAGGAATTGAGATGAAAATCATTATAACATATTTAAAAGTTAAAAGTCAAACAATAATATATATAATAAGTTTATTGTTTGACTTTTAAATATGTTATAATTATTTTCATCTTAAAACATTTGTAACTAAAATGAACTTTATAAAATCTATTCAATAAAAATTTATTTTTACTATCTTTTAATAAAATAGACGCTAAATTAAGTTAGAATACTTTTCATTAGACTCATTAAGTTAGAAAATAATAGTTGAGATTAAGTGGAAAAGTTTTCCTTGTTTGAAAAAGAAAATGAAAAAGTTTTCTACCAAAGAAAATTAAAGACATTGAACAAAACCTTACCTAATCACGCAAGTGGAAACGGCGTCTATTATAAATTTTCGCTCTTATCTTTTTTCTTCATATTTCTGGTATGCTGCGTTTCGCCGCATCTGGCATGGACCCCACGGAACCTTCCTCCACTTCACAAAGTGGTCCCCACATATACCTCATCTTCCACTAATTATTCTATCCACTCTCTATGCTCCTTGTTTCTTCCTTCGTTGAAATCAATTAATTGATCTATGATCTGGTCCACTAATATTAACCATTTTTGATTAGTGCCTATCACAATTTATAGATTCCTTACCGCTTTTTTATCATTTAATTAGGTTGAAAACAAATTTGATATATATAAATGAAGACAAATTTTAGATGACGAATATGATTCCTTGATTCACATGATATTCGTTTGTTAAAGACTAATTATATAATTCTTTACTAGTTGAAATACGTATTCGTAATAGAAATATATACACATTCTTATATAAATAAATAATAAAAAGATATAGAATCTTATTACAAAAACTAATAATAGAAATATACATATATAGATGAGATTAAAAACTTGTTTAAATTAATTAAATATGAGCTTGTCTAATTACAAAAAATTTATGAGACAAAGTGTTTATCATTTCAGTTTATTTTTCATAACGATGATGAACTTTATTTCAATATTTAATTTAATATTTTATAGAATATGTATCACAAATGAAGTAATAAATTATTTAAATTAACTCAAAATTTATGAGAATTCCGACTCTTTCTTTATGAACAAGAAAGGTTATTGAGGAACATTAACAAAGAAGAAGAAATATGAAGTAGAAAAAAAATTAGGGTTCTAAGAGAATTTGGAGAGAAATTTTTTTGCTACCCACAAACTATGAGATTTTTCTTTCTATTCACTTGCAATTGCAAACTGTGAATTACAATGCGTTGAAATTATTTGATTAGGAGAGAGATACTCCCTATTTATAGATTTAGGTTTGCTTGCATCCAAGACAAAACTCAAAACTATAAAAGCTCAAAATATCTATTTTGGAATTAAATCAAATATAGATCTAAACTAAATCAAATCAAATCTAAATCATAATGACTTACACTTTCAACACACCACCAAATTCATTGTGTCTAAGCTATCTACATTCATCATAGCTCTTAGTCTTCTGAATACTTCGACTTGTACTCCCTTCATCATAATATCTGCAATTTGATTCTCAGTTCTGCAGTGTTCCAAGTTCATCTTCCCGTCTGCTACCTTCTCTCGAAAATAATGGAAGCTCATTTCGATGTGTTTGCTTCGACTATGCGCTATCGGATTCTTCGTCAGATTGATAGCTGACATGCTGTCGATCTTCATGGTAATTGCTCCATGATTCTTCGCTGTAATCTCTTCGACCAGATTCACCATTCATGTTGCTTAACATGCACAAAGAGAAGCAACTATGTACTCTACTTCGCATTATGACAATGCCACTACTAGTTCCTTTCTCAAACTCCAAGCAATTGGTGCACCACCTAACATAAACACATATCCAGTTGTGGATTTTCGATCCTCAACATCACTACACCAATTTGAATCAATGTATCCCATTAACTTGCATTTTTTTCCTTCATCAGCTACAGGAAACAAAATGCCATAGTCGAGAGTTCCTTTCAGATACCTTAGTATCCTCTTTGCCACTTCTAGGTGTGATACCTTTGGCTTCTGCATGAATCTACTCACCATACCAACATTGTATGCTAAGTCAGGCCTTGTGTGACAAAGGTATCGAAGTGACCCAATAAGTCTTATGTATTGGGTTGGATCGACATCATCTTCATCTAAATCTTTCGACAATTGCAATCTAGGTTCAGCTGGAGTCGAAGTTGGGTTTCAATCTCTCATCTAAAATCTCTTTAGTATTTCACATGCATATCTTTTTTAGTACATCATCAAACCTCTACCACTCTTGTAGAATTCGATGCCGAGGAAATATGAAACATTTCCCAAGTATGACATTTCAAACTCCTCACTCAGGCCACGTTTGAAATATTCGATCTCCTTCTTGCAACTTCCTGTTATCAACAAAGCATCGACATAGAGACATAGTATAAGTAATTCACCATTGCTTCTTCTTACATATACTCCATGTTCAGTTGTGCATTTCATAAATTCCTTCTTTCTTAGAAAGCCATCTATCTTCTTGTTCCAAACTATTGGAGCTTTCTTAAGTCCATACAAGACTTTGTGCAGCCTGTACACCTTTCTTTCTTTGTCTTGTTTCACAAACCCAACTGGTTGTGCCACATAAACTTCTTCATTTAAGGGGCCATTGAGGAATGCACATTTCACATCCATTTTACAGGTGTGTCAATTTTTCATGTTCGCTAGACCAACAACCAACCTGATTGTTTCGATTCTAGCAACATGTGCAAATACTTCATCGAAGTCGATTCCTTCCTTCTAAAGAAATCCTTTCGCCACAAGCCTCGCCTTGTGTTGAGTCACTTCCCCTCGGGGATTCAACTTCACCTTGTATACCCACTTCACATCAATTGCCTTCTTGCCTTGAGGCAATTCGACAAGTGACCAAGTGTTACTGACTTCAATTGACTTCATCTCCTCATTCATTGCTTTCACCCACTTCGAATCTTTCAATGCCTCAGCTGCATTGACAGGTTCAACATCCGCATAGAAAGCATAATGTACCAGCTCACCTTCTTCATTGACCACATCATCTGATGTAATCACACATTCTTGCAACCTTGCAGACATGTGTCTTATTCTTTGAGGTCTGTTTGGGCCTACTTCACCTCTAACATCTTCTCGTCGAACATCTCTTTAGACTTCACAAGCTGGTTCTTCACATAAAATTCCAACTGAATCTTTCTTGACATTTTTCAGTCCAATCCCATTCTTTAAGCTCATCTATGATCAAGTCCCTGCTTATCACAACCTGCTTGTTTATTGGGTCGAACAACTTGTAACCTCCAGTCGAGTGATATCCTATCAGAATCATTTGACTAGACTTGCCATCAAGCTTCCTTCTCAACTGATCTGACACATGCATATGTGCTATAGATCCAAATACCTTCAGATGACTCAAGCTAGGCTTGACACCAGACTAACACTCTTCTGTCGTAACTCCTTCTAGCTTCTTCGTCGGACATCTATTTAAAATATACGTTGCAGTCGACGCAGCTTCTCCCCATAGTTCTTTGGGTAGATGCTTGCCATTCAACATACTTATCACCATGTTCATGATGGTTCAATCCTTCCTTTATGCAATTCCATTATACTGTGGAGTATAGAGTGACACCACCTCATTCACAATCCCTTCTTTTACACATAATACATCGAAATCTTTCGACACATACTCTCCACCACCATCAGTCCTCAAAATATTGAGCTTTCGACCACTTTGTCTTTCGACCTTAGATTTAAACTTGACAAATACATCAATCACTTCACTTTTCTTCTTGATCAGGTAACTCTATAATTTTCGACTGAAATCATCTATGAAAGTGACAAAGTATCTATTACCTCCAATCAAATCCACCTAGATAGCACCACATACATCATAGTATATGACTTCAAGAATTGCCTTAGACATGCTTCTTGCATCCTTGTTGAAGCAATTCTTGTGTTGTTTCGAATGAACACATTCTTCACACACTTCGTTTGGAATGTCAATTTCTGGAAATCCTGAAACCATATTTCTTCTCTTCAAATATTTGATGTCTTTGAAATTGAGATGACCAAGTCTATAGTTCCATAACCATTCATCTTTGCTGGTTGCACTTGCAAGGCACTTATGCTCCATCATATTTAGTTCGATCTTGAAGGTTCTATTCTGAGACATTGGAGCCTTCAAGATCAACCTACCACCTGTGTCGACGACTCTCATCACCTTATCTTCGACCGACACCTTGTAGTTATTTTCGACCAATTTCCATATACTGAGCAAATTACTCTTCATGCCTGGTATGTATAAAACGTTGGAAATTACTGACCTCTAGCCATCCTTCCTCTTAATCAGAACATCACTAATACCTTCAGCTGCTAGAGTATTGTCATTTGCGAATCTCACAGTGTTCTTCATTGAGGGCTTCATGCTGACAAACCAATCTTTCCTACCAGTGATGTGTGATAAGAATCCTGAGTCCAAGTACCATTGGTCATGGAATCTCTCTTCATCTCTTGTTGTGACCATCAACAACATTTATTCTTCTTCTTCTTCTTCTTCATGCTTTGCCAGATTAGCAACAAAATCTTGATTTTTTGCTTTTCTGGACAACCACTAAAATAATGACCATACTTCTGACAGTTGAAACACTGAATATGACTCTTGTTTGGCTTTCGACCACCACCTCTTCCTCTACCTGCAACACCACCTCTTTGGCTGCCTTGGTTCCAGGGTTTTCTCTGATTCGACCAGCCTCCTTCTTGCTGACTTTGACTAGTCGAATTGTTGTAGCCACCTTTGCCTTTGTTGTCGAATACCTTTCATTTTCCTTTCTTATCTCTTGCTGATTGAGCCTGCAAAACCACATCACTCTTTGACATTTTCCTTTCATTTTCCTCTTAATCAGAACATCATTAATACCTTCAGCTGCTAGAGTATTGTCATTTGTGAATTTCACCGTGTTCTTCATTGAGGGCTTCATGCTGACAAACCAATCTTTCATACCAATGATGTGTGATAAGAATCCTGAGTCCAAGTACCATTGGTCATGGAATCTCTCTTCATCTCTTGTTGTGACCATCAACAACATTTCTTCTTCTTCTTCTTCATGCTTTGCCAGATTAACAACAAAATCTTGATTTTTTGCTATTCTGGACAACCACTAAAATAGTGACCATACTTCTGACAGTTGAAACACTGAATATGACTCTTGTTTGGATTTCGACCATCACCTTTTCCTCTACCTACAACACCACCTCTTTGGTTGCCTTGGTTCCAGGGTTTTCTCTTATTCTACCAGCCTCCTTCTTGCTGACTTTGACTAGTCGAATTGTTGTAGCCACCTTTGCCTTTGTTATTGAATACCTTTCATTTTCCTTTCTTATCTCTTGCTGATTGAGCCTGCAAAACCACATCACTCCTTGACTTGCCTTTTACTCTTTCAGCCATTCTTTGTTCATGAGATTCAAGTGTCCCTTGAAGCTCTTCTTTAGTCACCTTCGACAAATCTTTCGACTCTTTTATGGCTACTACCACGTGGTCGAACTTTGGAGCCAACGATCTCAAAATATTTGAGACAATTGTTTTCATCGTCAGCACTTCTCCACATACTTTGATTTGATTTACAAGTTTCGTAACTCTTGTGAAGAAATTTACTATACTTTCATTGTCTTCCATATGAAGCAATTCATAAGTCCTTTTGTGAGTTTGTAACCTCACTTCTTTCACCTTTTCTGTGCCTCCAAACGATTTCTCAAGAATCTCCCATGCTTCTTTTGCAGACTCTACATCACTAACCTTTTCAAAGTTAACTAGATCAACACATTGATGGATTATAAAGAGAGCTTTATAATCTTTCTTCTTCAATTCTTTGTGTGCCGTCTTCTCCGCTTCCGTTGCGTTCTCTACAAGTGTCGTTACTCCTTCCTTCACAAGATCCCACAAATCTTGATAACATAAAACAACCTTTATCTGCTTGCAACAATTCTCATAATTATCTTTCTTGAGAATTGGAAGGTTTGCTGGAAAGTGCCCATTCAGATGATTCATCGCCATCACTTTTGCTTCCCACAAACCGTTCAAACCGGAGCTCTAGATACCAGATGTTGGAATTAACTCAAAACCTATGAGAATTCTGATCATTTCTTTATGAACAAGAAAGGTTATTGAGGAACAATTAACAAAGAAGAAGAAAAAGAAATATGAAGTAGAAAAGAATTAGGGTTCTAAGAGAATTTGGAGAGAAATTTTTTTACTACCCACAAACTATGAGATTTTTCTTTCTATTCACTTGCAACTGCAAACTGTGAATTACAATGCGTTGGATTTATTTGATTATAAGAGGGATATTCCCTATTTATAGATTTAGGTTTATTTGCACCAACTCAAAACTATAAAAATCCAAAATATCTATTTAAAAACTAAATCAAATATAGATGTCCATTATATCAAATCAAATCTAAATCACAATGAATTACGTTTTCAACACCAATGATGTGTTAAAAAAGCATAGTAGGAGTGAGAGAGAAATGTGACGAATCGATATAGATTAAAAAAAAAATGAAACATGAAAACTAGAAGTGGCCAGCATCATTATTGAGGGGAGGACAAAAAAGAGCAAAGGTGTGACGCGGATTTCACCACCAATCCTTTTCACTGATTAGCTATTTCAGCAATTGCAAAAATTCCAAGCTTCTTGGTGCTGAATGCTGATGGCATTTCCACACTCATTTTTTTTTTTTTTTTTTGAATCAACGAGTTTGAAAAAATCATGGTAATGCCATAATTTTATTGAAATTCCTATTTAATGTTATTATAAAAATTTACAACAAATCTATACATGAACTAAGATACTGTTTACATATTATTTGAGATGATTTATAAATATAACTTATAATATTTTTCATAAATTTTTTTCTTTTCAAAAGTTCTCTAAAATAACTTAAGAATATAATAAGCTGTAATAATTAAAGAAAATTTTACCAGTATTTTATTTTTTATTATAAATATAATTTATATAAATTTATACACAATCACTTATTTTAATTTTAATAAATATGTGCTATAAACTACAAATAAGATATTTCTTTTAAGAATATCCTAAGTGAATTACTTATACAAATGATGCATGATAAAACGAAATTTAAAGTGAGGTATATTACAAATTATAGACTTTTTAAATTAAATCATTTTTTAAAGTGAATTGTTATTCTGGTACTCCCATAAAACAAAAAACAAAAATCTAATGTTAAGTTCGAGCGTTTCAATTTTAAAATATTCAAAAATTAAAATTAATTTCTATTTTAAGTTGTACAAGTTTTCAAAAACTAAGTTCGTTTTAGTTATGACTTATAAAATTTTCAAAAGCAAAAATCAATCTATAACATAAGAAAGTTTTTTTTCCTTTCTAAAAACAATTGGCATTGATATGTATACTTGTATTTACCCTTGCAAAGAGCAACAAGAACAACAAAGATAT
Source organism: Lathyrus aphaca (assembly GCA_963966055.1). Lineage (NCBI taxonomy): Eukaryota > Viridiplantae > Streptophyta > Magnoliopsida > Fabales > Fabaceae > Lathyrus > Lathyrus aphaca. The sequence goes on along the minus strand of OZ014522.1, from coordinate 460,859,348 downwards.
TCCTTACCAACATATAACTAGCCTAAATCACCTAAAGGATTCATATAAAAAGCTAGAAATTAGAGTTGGATTGAGAAATATCTTTAGTAATAGTTTAGTTCTAAACCAAAATTATGATATCCCAACATAAGTTATTAAAATTAATAGAACCATTTAAAAGATGATCATGTTTCTCTCCCTCCAAAGATACTAGTTGGATTGAGAAATATCTTTAGTAATAGTTTAGTTCTAAACCAAAATTATGATATCCCAACATAAGTTATTAAAATTAATAGAACCATTTAAAAGATGATCATGTTTCTCTCCCTCCAAAGATACTAGTTGGATTGAGAAATATCTTTAGTAATAGTTTAGTTCTAAACCAAAATTATGATATCCCAACATAAGTTATTAAAATTAATAGAACCATTTAAAAGATGATCATGTTTCTCTCCCTCCAAAGATACTAACAAATCGCAAACCAAATGGATCCCAATCTGACATATTCCGACTTAGTAGCATCATAATTATTCAAGTTAACAAAAAACATCCAAATGCAACTAGCAAACGAAACCTCGCAACCATACCACAATCCTATAAACTTCCAAGCTCTATACGCATACGAACAAGCGAACAACAAATGCAATAAATTTTCCATTTCAGAATTGCAAAAAACACCGTTCATCCAGTAGCAAATACTGTTAGAACAATTACGGTTCTAAATCTCTAAGAGTTTTGATGATAACAAATATTATTATGCTAGAATAGAAGTTCCAATGACTACCTTTATTATTGTGTAGAAGAGGAATTTAATTAAAGGAGACGTGCATTACTAGAAGATATATTGAACCATATATAGAAGATACACTTAATGAAGAATCCATCATTTAATGACATGATTAATTGGCTGCGCATCAAATCTTACTATCTCTGATTTACGTCTAGAAGATGATGATATTCATAATGAAGACATTAATTAAAGAATATTTTAATTAATGATTAAGACAAGTATCTTCTATTTTGGAAGAAATTTATGGTATTAACTAATATCCTAAATTAGCTCAAGATGTCTCCAACGGCTACATTTATTCAAGAACTATATAAAGGAATCAAATTGAAGATTTAAATACAATACACTCACGAGCAAAAGACTGAATCATATTTGTGCTAAAATATTGTAACTTTCACGTAGTGATCTTAGCTTGATAAGAAGCAAATTAGTTACTATATTATTATCATTGTAATAGTTGAGTAATATTCCTTGAGTGACTAGTTTCAGTCAGAAGACTCAAGAGGACATTGAATATAGGTCATTGTGTGTATTCATTTTTGAATAGTGGATTAAGACCTCAGTAGAGGCAAAATCACCTTGGCGGGTGGACTGGACGTAGTTTGAGTTCAAACGAACCAGGATAAATTAACTTGTCATTAGAAGTTATTTTTAGTTGTTAAAGAAAACCCAATTCCAACCCCCCCTTCCTTGTGTTTTGTGCACCTTCAATTGGTATCAGAGCGCTAGGTTCTGAGAAAAACACTTAACCGTGTCAGTAAAAGATCCAGAAGTTAAAACACATGGCAGAAGCTGGCAATAACAACAATGACTACCAAAATGACAAGATCAACGCTAAACCTCCAGTTTTCAATGGTGACAATTTTGACTACTAGAAGGATGTTCTGGAAAGTTTCTTTCTAGCTCTGGATGGAGATCTCTGGGATATGGTGACAGATGGATACATTCATCCTGTTGGAGCAAATGGTCAGAAGATTGAAAGAAAAAATATGACATCTCAACAGAAGAAGGAATTCAGAAATCATCACAAAGCTAGAACCATACTTCTAAGTGCTATCTCATATACAGAATATGAGAAGATTACAAACAGGGACTCAGCTAAACACATGTTTGATTCTCTGAGGATGACACATGAAGGCAACACTCAAGTCAAGGAGACTAAAACTCTAGCCCTCATCCAGAAGTATGAAGCTTTCAAAATGGAAGAAGATGAAACAATTGAAAAAATGTTCTCAAGGTTCCAAATTCTGGTAGCTGGACTGAAAGTTCTGGACAAGCAGATCATGTGAAGAAAATCATCAGAAGTTTACCAAAAGCTTGGAGGCCCATGGTCACTGCTCTAAAGCTATCTAAAAATCTGAATGAAATATCCTTAGAAGAACTGATCATCTCCTTGAGAAGTCATGAGATTGAACTAGAAAAAGATGAACCCCAGAAGAAAGGTAAGTCTGTAGCTCTTAAATCTAACAAATCTGTTTCTAAAGCTTTACAGGTAGAAGAAGAAGAAAGTTCTGGATGCTCATCAGAAGAAGATGAATTATCTCTCCTATCCAGAAGAGTCCAACAACTCTGGAAGCATCATCAGAAGAAGTTCAGAAATACCAGAAGAACAAACAACTATTCTGAATCAACATCTGGTCACAAGAAACCCAGAAGAAAAGAAGTTGTGTGCTATGAATGCAAAGAACCAGGATACTACAAGAATGAATGTCCAAAACTCCAGAAAGAGAAACCCAGAAACAAATTCAGCAGAGAAAAGAAAAAGAGTCTCATGGCAACATGGGATGATTCTGAATCATCTGAAGCAGAGTCAGATTCTGAAGATGAACAAGCTAATATTGCACTAATGGCAAACATACCAGAAGATGATCACTCATCAGAATCAGAATCAGATTCAGAAGAGGTATTTTCTAAACTTTCCAGATCTCAATTAGAAGCTAGCCTCTCAGAAATTCTTGAAAAATATCAGAAGCTTCAATTAAAATACAAAGACATGAAACAAAGTCTGGTATCTGAATTAGAAGAAGTTAGAAAACTAAAAACAGAAAACTCTGAGCTAAAAGAAAATATGTTTGAATGCAAAAACTCTTTTGAAAAACTTAAAGCTCAGAAGGAATCTGAATTAGAAGATCTAATCAATTCTGATAATATCATAAAACAATATGATTATGGTTTTCAAAAATTCCTAGCTAAAAGCATAGATAGAAGCAAAATTTCATCTATGATCTATGGAGTTAGCAGAAATGATAGAAGAGGCATAGGCTATGAGAAAACTAAAGAAACTCTGAAGTATAAAAAGATTGATGACATTGTCATAAAAACTAACACTCCTCTAAGTTCTCATTTTACCTATGGTCATAACCATGATCTAATATACACTAGTGAGTCATCTTGTTCCACAAGTTCTGATTTGAAACCTAAAATGAATCAAAAGTTTGTAAAAACTAACAAACAAGGACCCAGAAGAATATGGGTACCCAAAGATAAAATTGTGTATGTTGCAGATGTCTTTAACAGCAAAACTAAAACACCAATCATGGTACCTAGACTCTGGATGCTCACGACACATGACGGGAAGAAAGCATATGTTCCAAAATCTTGAACTAAAAGATGGAGGCCACGTAGGTTTTGGAGGCAATCAAAAAGGAAAAATTATTGGCTCTGGAACTATTGAATGAATTTATTGCAGATATAGAAGTTGATATTTCTTCAAACAGAACATCTGAAGATCAATCACCTAAAGAACATAACAAGACAATTACTCCAACAACTTCTGAAGAACCCACTCAGAAGAAACTATCCAGAAGCAAGGTGAATCATCCAGAAGATAAAATCTTGGGAAAGAAGGATGAACCAATCAGAACAAGATCATCATTCAGAAACTCTGAAGAATCTCTAATGGGACTTGTTTCTCTGATTGAACCAACTTCTGTAGAAGAAGCTCTCTCATAAAATGATTGGATTCTGGCTATGCAAGAAGAACTTAACCAATTCACCAGAAATGATGTATGGGATCTAGTTCCTAGGCCCAGAGGATTCAACATCATTGGCACCAAGTGGGTATTCAGAAACAAGCTAAATGAGCAAGGAGAAGTTGTCAGAAACAAAGCAAAACTGGTTGCACAAGGTTATAGTCAACAAGAAGGAATTGACTATACAGAAACCTATGCACCAGTTGCCAGGTTAGAATCAATCAGACTTCTAATTTCCTTTGCTGTAAACCATGATATCATTCTATATCAAATGGATGTCAAGAGTGCATTTTTAAATGGTTATATTGATAAAGAAGTGTATGTACACCAACCCCCTGGCTTTGAAAATATAAAATTTCCAGAACATGTTTTCAAACTCAAAAAATCTTTATATGGTCTGAAACAAGCTCCCAGAGCTTGGTATGAAAGACTAAGTACTTTTCTTCTGGAAAATAATTTCATCAGAGGGAAAGTGGATACAACCCTTTTCATTAAAAACATTAAAAATGATCTTTTGATATGCCAAATTTATGTAGATGATATAATTTTTTGTTCTACTAAAAGTTCCTTGGGAAAGGAATTTGCTAAGTCTATGCAGGCAGAATTTGAAATGAGCATGATGTGAGAATTAAAGTTCTTCTTGGGAATTCAGATAAATCAAACATCAGAAGGAACATATATCCATCAAAGCAAATATGTGAAAGAACTACTGAAGAAATTTGATTTATCAGAAAGCATAATATCTAAAACTCCTATGCATCCTACATGTATTCTGGAGAAAGAAGAGGTAAGTAAGAAAGTAGATCAGAAGCTCTACAGAGGTATGATTGGCTCTCTCCTCTATCTAACTGCTTCTAGACCAGATATTCTATACAATGTATGTTTATGTGCTAGATTCCAATCAGATCCTAGAGAAACTCACTTAACAACAATTAAGAGAATCTTTAGGTATCTGAAAGGTACTACTAATCTTGGTCTATATTACAGAAGATCCGAAGATTATAAACTTGTAGGATATTGTGATGCTGATTTTGCTGGAGACAGAACAGAAAGAAAAAGTACTTCTGGAAGTTGTCAATTTCTGGGAGATAATCTAATTTCTTGGTCCAGCAAAAGACAGTCAACCATAGCATTATCAACTGCAGAAGCTGAATACATTGCAGCAACTGGATGCAGTACTCAGATGCTGTGGATGAAAAATCAGCTTGAGGATTTTAACATCTATGAGAGTAACATTCCCATCCTCTGTGATAATACCTCTGCTATTTGTCTATCTAAAAATCCAATTTTACATTCTAGAGCTAAACACATAGAAGTTAAACATCATTTCATTAGGGACTATACTCAGAAGGGAATTTTAATGTTAAAATTCATAGATACAAATCACCAATGGGCTGATATTTTTACAAAACCCCTTCCTGAAGATAGATTTAATTTCATACTAACTAACCTTAGCATGAAATTATGTACAAAATGAAAATGCTTTAATTATATGTCTTTAACTCTTAGAAGTTCTGAAATTAATCCTCTATATTATTACCTCAGAAGATACTATGTTCTAACTGTTTCATTCTGAGAACTTCTGTTCAAAGGAATAACATGCAGATCTTCAAATCAACAAGTGTCAACAAGGCTCTAAGGAATCTGTAAACACCCCAAATTTGCCCTCACCCATTCACACCATGGATTGCGATCATTTCATATGCATGAACACAATCATACCATCTCATATCACATTTTTGATTCACTGCATAGATTCAAAGTCATCTGCATCTAGGGTTTGTGATCTGAGCAATCCAAGAGCTTCTTGAGCCACTCCAAAAGTCATCAATCACTTCAAAGGGGTCTATATGTGTTCAAGCATCATATTATATCTTCCCAAAGTCAAGAATGCCAAAGAATCACAAGAACTGGGATTGGTATGGAAGCAGAGCCAGGTTTGACTGCACAGATGACCTAGAATTAGGTTTTGGTTTCAGAGGCCATAACTCCAATTTTTTTGGTCATTCTTGTTTCTATTGGTCTCTATATGGTATAGGGAGTATGCATATCAATTTTCATGAAGAAATTCCATGGGGAAGTCATCTGATCAAGAGTTGACTTTCTGGTCAAGTCAGTGCAAAATCAGGGCATCTGAGGCCCCCAGTGACCCAACCAAGGGGTGATCTTCATCATTTTGAGTGTATTTGATCTTTATTTGATCATGTAAGAAGGTTGAAGTTCACAAAATTCAAGAATTTGAAGTTTTTGCAAAGTTGACTTTTTTGGGCATGGTTGACTTTTAATGAAATGTCATTTTATGCAACTTTTTCAACCCTTACTTTTTGATCCAAAAATGCTTCAAATGGAAAAACTTTGGTCATGAAAGTTGTAGATTAGATCTTTCCCTTTTCAAAAAGTACAAGAACATGACCTAATTCATTTTGGATCAAAAGTTATGGTTTATCAAAGTTGGCAAAAATCATTAAAATTCAAGTTATGCACCAAATGGAAAACTTGCAAATTCATGTACCAAGCATTCTAGTGACTTCAAAATGACTTCAAAACTTCATCATATGATCATACATGACCCCAAAAACAGAATTGGCCCAAGGGATTTTACATTGTTGCTTTGATTTCTAAAGAACACTAAGCCATTTTCCATTACAAGTGCAAAGTTGGATTTTTGGCAAAGTCATTTTCCAAAGAGCTATGTGATCGCTGGCTGACTTCTATGCATTGCCACGACTAAAAGAAGTCCCATGCTACAAAATTCAGCAAGTAAAGTCTCATGCATATGGCACAAAATCATGAGGAAACATCAAGTGGGCAAGTTGCAAAAGCTAGCATAGCTTGTGATCCATATGTTGCAGTCAGCTACAAGCAATCCAAGGGCCCTCCTCAACTCAAGCTGAAGCAAGACATGACTTCAAACTGCTGCTGCCATGACCCATGCTGCAAGTACAAGCCAACTTGACTTTTTGGCAAAAGTTCCCATACTCATGGCACAGTGAGCAGCCACCCCTACTGACCTGCCCTACAGGCTATCCACACAACTTGGAGATGTTATAGCAAGGCATTGGGCATTGAAGCAAGCCAGAACACAGCATACCACAAAAACTGTCACAAAGCTTCCCTTCTTCGAATCTCATTTTCCAGCCATCAAACACCCCATTTCTCTTCACCAACAAATCAAACATACAAAAAGGAACCAGAATCCACCATGAATGCAGCCTGAAACCCTACTAATCACAACTGTAAAATCTGCCATATCAGAACTCAAGCTTCCAAAATAGCCACCAACAAGGGGTTGTGAACATTCCATTGGCTTCAGGGGGTCCAGAGAAGGCATTCTACATCAAAGCAGGGTCAGAAGAGCTCAAATTCATAGTTCATCACTTCAGGTAGCTTCAAATCCTCAACCTTTCAGAGCTTGCATTTTAAGTGATAAATTGATAGTGTATGTCTTGCTGGTCATGGGGATGTTCTTAGAATTGAAAATGAGTGAAAAATGAGTTTGTACTGATGCTCTGAAATTTCACCCGTGCATTTTGTTTCCTTCGATTTGCTTGATTCTTGGTGTTTAAATGATGTTTGAGGGTGGATTTGTATCTTAGGTTGTTAGAGGATCACTTTGCTGTGTTTAATTTGGTGAATGGTGGCCTGAATCATGACTTAGGGTTTTCAACCCGCCGGAGAAGATGACCGGAGCTTCCCTCCGGTCACCTGAAAGTCATCAACTCTAAACCCTAATTAATTTGCCAGATGCATTCTCAGCCCTTGGATAGTGATTAGCTTAAGTCGTACACCGCCCAGATTGACTCACTTAGCCCTAATCCTTTTTATTTAATTTAATTAAGATTAATTAAGTTAATTGGATCAGACTCCATCCTGGCCCTTTAAAAACGCGCGCAGTCAAACCCTCTTTCCCAGATTCAAACCTCAGCCTTTGGATTGAATTACTTCTCATTTTCATTAATATTAATTCATTTCTTTTGCATTTGTTTTATACAATTTATTTAAAATAGTAAAAACCATTTAAAAATTATGAAATTTTTTGTCAAGAGTTTCATTAATTTTTAAAACACAAAAATATTTTTATTTTCATTTTTAGCATTAAAAAAGTATTTTTAAATATTTAAAAGTTTATTTTTAATTTATTAATGAAAATTAATTTATTAAAAATACTTTTAGGTATTTAAAAATCACCAAAAAATTCATGAAATGTTTTAAGACATTTAGAAACATTGTCCAACCTTCAAACCAAATTTATTTTTTGATCTTGATGCATTTTGAGAATTTTTCATTGAATTAAAATCATTTTGATGCATTATTTTGATCCAAACTTCAAAAAATCATTTCTGTCTAACCCTAAAGAATTGGACCTTGATTCTTTTTGCACTGCATTGTGTTTAGCATGTAGTTTGTGAGATTAAATGGCCATGATTTGATCTTTCATTTTCCATTTGTTTGACATTTTTCTTGTTAAGGAACCCTAAAACCCTAGAAAACTTAGGAAAATCATATCTTGAATTAGGTTAAGAGTTGGAACCTCTCCTTTGGGCAGTGAGTTAGTATAGGTTTAGGGGTCCTTTGAGTGCATTTTCAATTTTTTGTATTGATGCTTGCTTCTGATTTTGGGTTTTGTTTGATTGTGTTGTTCATAAACCCTAATTTGGGCTTCCATATGCATCCATCTTGCATTTGCATTCATGCCTTGACTTGCCATGATATTTTATGCATCCATGTGATTCATTTAACATCATAAGACATATTGAAAGCATGTTTGATCATTGCATCTCTCATTTGCCATGTTGTATGCCATATGCATCTCATAACTTTTCATGCATGATCATGTGTCTCAACTTGCTTCATTTGCATTCATAAACTTGTATGATCATTCTCATGTGTTGTCTCATGTTTGCATCATCCCATGAAATCATTATCATCTCATATATGCTTCTGGTTTGGTTTTTCATCATACCATTTCATCTCATTTTGCATTGCATTGCATTTTCTCTTCTAACTTTTCAGGTGGTAAGTGACTTTGAGAAGTGAATTTGCCTTCACTTCTCATAACTTCTCTTCATCTCTTTTATGCATTCTTGCTGCATTTTTGTATGTGTTTGAGTTTGAGCTTGCTCATTCTTCTTCTTCTTACTTTCTTTCCTCAAGTGACTTGACTTCTTGAATGAAGCAAGTTACTTTGCCTCTCTTGATCCTTTCATCTGCTTCCTGGTGGTTCCATTGAAGATCTTTCTTGTTAAACCTCACAAACCTTAGGAACAACCATGCATGGCAATGATTAGGGTTTTGATTAGTCCCCCCACTTAGTTTTACCTTTGTGTCTCTTTGAGTCTTCTCTTCTCACCCCATAATCAGGGACTAAACCCTAAAGGCTTTAAGGCTTTGTGATTAAGCTTATGCCTGCATCCTTCTCTTAGGATGGAGTGTATAACTTTAATCCTAAGTGTTAAACCCTTAATGTGTTTAAATCTCTTAATAAATTCACTTAATAATCATTAAGACACCATACTTGTAACTTGGGCCTTGCATTAGGGTTCTAATTCTTCCTTAATTGGTTAAGAAGGACTAACCCTAGTGTTAATGGACAAGTCCCCCTCAAGTTGTCTTACAAACCCTAAAAATAACTTCATCATCATATCATTAATTAAAATCCATCTAATAAAGGCTTGTTTTGTCATGAGTTTAATCCCTAATCATGGGTTAAGTTGAGGAGCTTTCCTCAGCTTAAACATTCTCATCTATTATCCTTCTATTAGGATGGTGTAATGAGTCTGTTTAATCCTTGATTATGGCTTAACCTCATTACTCAACACCAAACAAAAACACCAAAAACATCTAAATAATCACAAGTAGGTTAATGATCTTAATCCTACACCATGGTGATTAAGTGTGAGAAGCTGACTTCACACTTAAGGTACTCTCATTACCCCTAATCAGAGGGAAGATGTGATGAGTTTACTAAATCCATTGGTTTAGACTTAAGCTCATTAACTTATGACAAAATCCAAAAAAAAAATAAAAGACTGAAAACTCAAAAACAAACAATAATCGTCTCCTCCGGGATTCTTTTCTCATCTCATTCATTCACAAACGAGAACTTGCTTCTTCCGTCTAATGCAAGACAGTTTGCACCTGAGCCAGACAGGTCATACACTTGAGCATAGACAAGTAAGCAGTTCACAAGTCAATTCATCTTTCAGTCTCTTTGGGTCGAACTACGGTGTTCTGACTTCCTCATTGCACGAGAGGATACGTAGGCATAACTTAACAGTTATCGAACAAAAGTCTCTGTATATTCCCCCTCCTCCTAGCTTCATTCTTTAGCCTCATGATCTTGAGCATTTCACTCCTTTCTTGCACTAACACTTTCATACTTCACATCACTTATACACTTTACACTGACACCTGTACATTCTTTTCCAGCTATTTTATACACAGATTGCACTGACACTACCCCTTTAAAACACAAATCTTTTAAGCGTGGATCCCGTCGAATACGGCGGACAATCTGGGTGCTAATACCTTCCCAGGTTGTAACCAACCCCCTTTCTCAGTCTCTCTGGTTCGCAACCGTCTTATCCATCTCTTTCTAGGCCTATGCAGCATTGCCTTTCCTCCGGGATAAAAATGCCTAGCTGGCGACTCTTTTCATCTCCAGTGAGTTCACGACTGTGTGTTCTCATTGTCCCTCTCGCCGACCGTTCACGTCTGTACCTTTATCTGGGCCGGTCCCATCTATCGGCAGCGACAGCTTGGCGACTCTGCTGGGGACCCTTATACTGCAACCAGGGCTTCTGGTTCTTTTTGTGGGTTCCTCCTAGAGCTTGATTGATTTGTGTTTACTGGGGTGTTATGTGTTATTTGTGTTTGTATATTTGTATTTATTTTTGCTTTATGTACAGTTGTTTACTGCTTTCTTTATAGCTTTGCATTATATCATATTGTCATACTGTGCTGCTGGCTGGATCTGTTTGTTTGCTTTGGTGGGTGGGTGTTCTATTGAGAGTTGAGGTCCTACACCTGGGACCTGAGTGACACCTAGGCTAGAGTGGTTCATATTCTTTCCCATTCCATCTCGGTCTGGTGCGGGAATATGAAACACGGTTCAGATATGGGTTTCTTCTTGAGAACTCTGTGTTGCAGATTTCCTGCAATGCTAGGGCTATCTGGGAAGCCTGCTAAGTCTGGATGACCTTTAGTATTGACCTTCAGAAACTGAGGTGAATTAGAGGAGGAACTTTTATGGTTATTGTAAACACTGTACCTCCGGGTTAGAAGTGTTTACACTTCTCATAACTGATCCAAGTCTGAGGATCCTTGTTTTAGAACACCACCTGTGAGGGGGTTGGGCTGTTTACAGGTTTGCAGGTACCCTTGGCCTCAGCATACCCTGTTACTTTGATTTGATTAAGAATACTCCATGTTGGAACAGTTCTTGTGATTCTAAACCCTGGACATGTGACTCTTTATTTGAGTCCCCCACCTTGGTTACTGGATTTATAGACCTCCATCTGGATTTCTTGAACATACTTTGGACTTATATCAAAGCACTTGATCAGATCCAGCTCAGTCACAAACCCTTGCATATCATTTGCATACATCCTCATTGCATCATTTTAACATTTGCTTATTTGTTTTTCAGGGTATCCATCTTCATTTTTGGCTTGGTTTTGACCCCATCATCAGTATAGACCTATCTTCATCAGCATCTGCTTCAGCTATCAGCTATCTACTTCAGTCACCTGCATCAGCCAGTCAGTGGCCCATCTTTCAGCATTATCATCAGCACCTGTCTCAACTCATCTTCAACATCATGGCACCTAAAAAGAGTAATATCACCTACCATTTCTTCCAGCCAGAGCTAGCTGACATCAGGAGGATTCAGACCCTGATCACTCCAGACCATATACCACTGTTCAGGGAACACTATGGAGATATACTTGATGTGGTTATGGATTTGGACCCTTCACAGAGGAGCCTGATTCATACTTGCCTTCAATTTTATGATCCCCCACTGAGGTGTTTCACTTTTCAGGACTTTCAGTTGGGCCCTCTATTGGAAGAATACTCATCATTAGTTGGTATACCTATCAGGGGTGGAGTCCCTTTCAACCCTGAGATGGTCTTTCCTGGTAATGAAGAAGTAGCAAAGGCCTTGCATCTGGAACCAGTTCTGATTGGGCAGCATATGACTTCTAAGGCTGGAATCCCTGGCTTGCATCTGGATTTCTTGATCTCTCAAGCTACCCTGAAAGCTTCTTTAGGAGAGTGGAAAGCAGTCTGTGCTTTATTGGCCCTGAGCATATACGGGATTATATTATTTGCAGATGAGCCTAGATTCATTAGCAAGAATGCAATCCATCTTTTCATTCTGAGGAACCCAGTGCCCACTTTATTGGGGGATTTTTACTATTCAGTGCACCAGAGGAATGAAAAACAGAGGGGAAGATTAGTGAGGTGTTGTGCTCCTTTGTTCCATACTTGGCTTCTCAAGCATTTGCCCAGGACAGATGCATTTTTGAATCCTCATCAGCAGAGAAACTGGGCTAGGAGACTCACTACTCTAACTTCAGCTGATATCAGGTGGTGCACTCAAAGCACCAAGGGCAGGGATATCATCACCAGTTGTGGGCATTTTCCCAATGTGCCTCTGATAGGAGTTAAGGGTAGCATTAACTACAACCCTCTGCTGTTCAAAAGACAACTGGGCTATGCACTGGTCCACACTCCTAAGGCACAAGACTTGGTTGAGACTCTTTATTGTGAGAACAAGCCTAATCTGGCTATTGTTAGGCAGGCAGCTTGGGCCTGGGACAATGTTCAAACCAAAGGAGTGACCATTCTGGGGAAGTGCAACAATGTGGCATCAGCACAATATTATGAGTGGTCCCGTGCCAGGGCTCAATTCTCTGGAATGCCCTTCACCATGGAGGATATGCCTGGATCATCCTCAGCACCACCCCCTGCCACTGTCAGTTTGGAGGAGTTTGAGGGTTTGAAAGAGAGAAATGAGAAGTTGACTCAAGCTTTGCAGAAGACCCTCCGGGAGAGGAGTGATGGTAGGTTGGATATTGAAAGGCTGGAAAAGTTGAGAGTAGAGCATCTGGCTAAAATTGAGAAGTCTGAGGATTATATCAAGAAGTCTAGGGCTGGAGAACAAATTCTGAAGAATGCTTGCAAGGAAGCCCAGTACCAGAAAGCCAGGACAGACTTGTATCTGAAGGAGAGTCAAGCTAGGTGGGTCAGGATCACCGAGGCTCGTACTCTGGAGGATAAGAGGGTCCAAGGCAAGATAGAGCAGCTGGAAGCTAGTGCAAAAGAGCATCAGGAAGCCCTGGCAGCAGCCCAGAGGGAGATATCAGAGCTGAAGATCAAAGCTGGAGTGAAGAGGTCAAAGGACCAAAGTCAACACAAGAAGCTAACTGCAGCTGTTACTACCCGGAACCTCCTTATCAGGAATCTCACGGAGCGTCCAGCTGATCCTGTGACTGAAGCACTTCTCAAGGAAGTTCAGGAGGATGAGTTTGGTCTTGGTGTTTGACTATTTGCTTGTTGTTGCTTTCATTTTATGTACTTTTATTTTCTTGTAATGTATTTTGACCCCTCAGAGGGCTTGTATTTGTAAACAAACTATGTACCATTTGCCTTTTGTAATATATGTATCAATTTGTTCCATCCGAGTTTACTTCAAAAGCAACATCAACAGCATCTTCAAGGGTCTGGAAGGGTCAAAACTGAATGCCAAGCCGGATACCTTGAAATCAAATAAGCATACTGCATTTCATGCTAACCCTTTGTTTGTTTTGTAGGTTTTTGTTTTATTGTTGCTAACTCTTTTGTGATGTTCAGGAACTATTGCTCGACGCCGGGTATTTCCCCTCAATCGTCCGCACCGATATCCAACCCGTAACAACCTTCCGGGCATACAAATGGATCAGGTACAACAGGACCTAGCAGAGGTCAGAAATCAAATGGCAAACGAAAGATTGGAAATGAGAACCCAGATGACGCAGTTTATGGAAGTGATGAACAACATGGCTCAGAGCCAAGAAAGATTGAGAGCGATGGTGGAAAGGCAGAATCAAGAAGATCCTCATATAGGGACTGCTGGCACAAGCAACAATGAGAGGGTCCAACCTCATGTCAATCCCCCGGTATTTGGACCCCATCTTCATCCGGAGATCAACATTCCTGCAAATGTTCAAGGGACTGCCACTGCAGGCAGGGTACTGCAAGAGGACCCCCAGGAGGATCAGTTCACAGTAATGGGTGCTGGGGAGGAAGCTTACGACAGAAGGCTGGATGAGATAGCTGAGAAATTAAGATCCTTAGAGTCTCAAAACTCTTTGGGTTTCGATGTTATGGACATGGGCTTGGTAGACGGGGTCAGGATTCCCCATAAGTTTAAGCCTCCTTGTTTTGAGAAATACAACGGGACTTCATGCCCCCGAACCCACTTACAATCATTTCTGGGGAGGCTGAAGGCCTATACCATGGACGAGAAGCTCTGGATGTTTTACTTTGAGGACAGCTTGACGGGAGCCTCAAGAGAATGGTACTCTCATCTGACAAGAGCAACTATCAGGTGTTGGAAGGACCTGGCAGAGGCCTTTATCAGACAGTATCAGTACAACTTAGATATGGCACCCAACAGGACCCTCCTAATGGGAATGTCACAGTCATCAAAAGAAAGTTTCCGAGAGTATGCCCAGAGATGGAGGCAATTGGCTGCTGCTGTTCAGCCACCTATGTCAGAGAGGGAGATGGCAGATATGTTTATGAACACCCTCCAGGGAACATACATTGACAGGCTAGCTGCCTTCTCTTCAACTAGCTTTGCAGATGTTGTCATAGCTGGGGAAAGAATTGAGAGCCTGTTAAAGATGGGCAAGATTTCCGACAACGGTGCCAGCTCGTCCAGCAATGCAAGGAAACCTTTTGTAGGCGCAAGAAGAACTGGTGAAACTAATGCAATCCAAACCAACAGGGGCAGACCTCAATATGTTCATAGGTCTGTGGCAGCAGTCACCATTCCCGCTCCAGCTCATCCACAACCAGCTTATTAACCTCCGCATCAAAACTATCAGCAACAACCTCAGTACCATCAACAAGCTCAGTATCCTCCGAGAAACTACAACACCACCACCAACAACAATCAGCAAAGGCCATTCCAACAGAGACCTTCTCAGGACAATAGGGTGATCGATCCGATCCCTATGCCCTATGCAACGTTATTGCCACAACTCCTGAAACTCAACCTAGTTGAGCTAAGGACGTTGGCACCTCCAGATCCTAATAGCCTACCCAGGAATTATGACTCTAACGCCAGATGTGCTTTTCACTCAAATGCACCTGGCCACAGTACAGAAAAGTGCAGAGCCTTGCACATGAAGGTACAAGACCTGGTGGACTCTAAGGCCCTGAATTTCGCACCACCACCCAATGTTAATAAAAACCCTATGCCACACCACGGAGGTCCCAGAATCAATGCTATTGAAGAAGACAAGCCGTCTTATTTAATAACCAGTGTGGGTCAGATTCGGACACCGTTGGTAGAGATTAAGGCTCAACTCCTCGAATGTCAAATGTTCCCGGGGTGTGAGTTAGGTTGTGCTTACTGCAACATTTCAGTAAATGGGTGTGATAACTTGAGGAATGGCATAGATGGTCTCATTCAGAGTGGCCTACTTCAAATCACCACATCATTTCCTACAAATCCAGCAATCTCATCAGCAACAATTCCAGTATCTCCTACAACTGCAACAACCATTGTTCCCGACAACTCTTCAGCTTCATCAACAAATGCTTCATCCGTCATTTCAACTGACCAGATATCAACAAACATTCCTGCTACGACTTCAGCACCACTTCACTTTGAATCTCCTACAACAACAACATCCATCCTTCCAACAATGTCTCCTACAACATCAGCAACAAACCATGAAGATGTCTCAACAGTTACGATTTATTACGATCCAGAAAATGATTCTGCCTACAACTCACAAAGTGCTACTCCCATCAGAGCACCGGTCACGATATACTACCATCCACAGACTATCACAGTTCCTTCCGCAGCTGCAATCAGTCCAGTCACTATCACAGTGCCTGGGCCAGTACCTTATGAAGGCAGTAATGTCATCCCCTGGCATTACGGCTCAGATCTATACTGCGAAGGACAAAAAATCACTTTGGAATCATCAACCCCTGCACCACAAATAGACAATGTGGGAGGAGGCGGAGGCTTCACTCGAAGCGGACGTCTCTTTGCTCCACAAATTCAAAGACCCACTGCCGAAGCAGAAGCTGCTGCCAAGGCAAAAGGGAAAAGCTTGGTGCAGGAAGAGCAGATTGTTAAGGAAGCTTTGAAAACACCCTTTGATCAGGAAGTTGATGAGTTCATGAGAATCATCAAGAAGAGTGATTACAAAATAGTGGATCAGCTTCATCAGACGCCTTCCAAAATCTCAATTCTATCATTGCTCATGTGCTCCGAGGCTCATCGGAACGCACTACTCAAAGTCTTGCACGCAGCTTATGTGCCTGAAGAGATCACCGTCAATCAGTTGGAAGCTGTGGTTGGAAATGTTAATGCTAGTCATGGACTAGGGTTCACCAACACTGATTTGACTATGGAAGGCCGCAACCATAACAAGGCTTTGCACATAACCATGGAATGTAAAGGTGCAGTCCTTTCCCATGTGCTGGTAGACACGGGGTCATCCCTCAATGTCTTACCTAAAAAAGCCCTTGTGAAGCTAGAGTATGACGGATTGGCGTTGCATCCCAGCAACCTGGTAGTGAGAGCCTTTGATGGTTCTAAGAGATCGGTTCTGGGAGAGATTGAGTTGCCCATAACGATTGGCCCACAAACTTTCAAAACGACCTTCTACGTGATGGATATACAGCCCACCTACAGCTGTCTATTGGGTAGGCCATGGATTCACGCCGCTGGCGCCGTGACCTCAACCCTTCACCAGAAGTTAAAATTCGAGTGGGAGGGCCAAGTCGTTACTATCTGTGGAGAGGAGGATATTTTTGTTAGCCACCTGGCTACCTATAAATACATTGAGATGGATGGGGAGATCCATGAAACAATGAGCCAAGGTTTCAAAGCCTTGAACATAAATGAAACATATGCTGTGCCTGGAACCTCAATGACATCGTACCAACAAGCCCGGAAGGTTGTTGAAGGAGGAAACGCCTAAGGCTGGGGCAAACTGTTATCGGTGGAGAAGAAAGAGGATAGATTTGGGTTGGGTTACAAACCAACTCAACAAGATCAAGCAGAGGCTGCAAAAGAGCCCAACTTTGTTAGTGGGGGGATGCTCACCCCTGATGCTGTCAACAATTTGGAAGACGAGCTGGAAGAAGAACGCAACCTGGAAAGCTGGATTCGTCCAAAGATCCCGGGGAGCAGTATCTCAAACTGGTCTTCCCAGGAAATTATAAGAGTTACTCATGCAGAGTAATTATTATTTCCTGTATTTTTATAGCATGCATCAAAGTCTTGCATCTTGCCCAAGATGACAAGACTCATTTTGTAATCGGGCCATCCGTACTTTTTGTGCAACAAGATTAATCAATGAAATATCAGACATCTTTTTGCAAATGAGTCTTTTTCTTTTCCGTTCACTGTTTTTTCCATTTTTCTTTTTGTACAAAAAAATAAATGGCAGTGTTTTCAAAATGACAACTTCATTTCACTTTTCTAAAACAAGATTAAAATCAAATCACTAAAATGAACAAACTGAACCCTTGCAGAGTGTGCCTTCCGGACAGCGCCGACAACAGCACGGCTATGACTTCGTATGACTTTGACAATCCGATCAATCAAGCTGACGAAGGGGTTGAAGAAGAATATGAGCTTCCTGAAGAGCTAGCCAGGTTGTTAAGACAAGAGGAAAAGGTTATTACCCCTCACCAGGAGGAGGTTGAAACAATCAATCTTGGTACAGATGAAGACGTGAAAGAAGTTAAAATCGGGGCCTGCCTACAAGACTCAGTGAAGAGACAACTGATTGACCTGCTTCAAGAGTATGTGGACGTGTTTGCTTGGTCTTATCAAGATATTCCAGGGTTGGATACCGACATTGTTGTGCACAAGCTGCCTTTGAGAGAAGAATGCCCACCGGTCAAACAGAAGCTGCGCCGTACTCGCCCGGACATGGCTATGAAAATCAAGGAGGAGGTACAAAAGCAATGGGACGCCGGGTTCCTTGTCGTGACTAGCTATCCACCGTGGGTTGCTAATATAGTACCTGTGCCTAAGAAAGACGGCAAAGTAAGAATGTGTGTTGACTACCGGGATCTGAACAGAGCCAGCCCGAAAGATGATTTCCCATTACCTCACATTGATGTATTGGTGGATAATACGGCTCAGTTCTCGGTATTCTCCTTCATGGACGGATTTTCAGGATACAATCAGATCAAGATGTCACCTGAAGACATGGAGAAGACAACCTTCATCACACCCTGGGGCACGTTCTGCTACAAGGTAATGCCATTTGGGCTCAAGAATGCCGGTGCGACGTATCAACGGGCTATGGTGACATTATTCCACGATATGATCCATAAAGAAATTGAATGTTACGTGGATGACATGATTGCCAAGTCCCTCACTAAAGAAGACCATTTGGTAAATCTGCTAAAGCTATTCAAGCGTCTGAGGAAGTACCAACTAAAGTTGAACCCCAACAAGTGCACATTCGGGGTGCGATCTGGTAAGCTGCTGGGATTTATTGTAAGTGAGAAAGGGATTGAAGTTGACCCTGATAAAGTCAAAGCTATTCAAGAGATGCCTGCACCGAAGACAGAGAAAGAGGTTCGAGGGTTCTTAGGTCGATTGAACTACATCTCACGGTTCATATCTCACCTTACAGCAACCTGTGAACCTTTGTTCAAATTACTAAGGAAAGAACAGACGGTCAGGTGGAATAAAGACCGCCAGAAGGCATTTGACAAGATCAAGGAATACTTACAAGAACCTCCAATCCTTATGCCTCCAGTTGAGGGAAGACCTCTGATCATGTACTTGACAGTATTAGAAGAGTCAATGGGGTGTGTGCTGGGCCAACATGACGAGTCTGGTCGAAAAGAGTATGCAATATAATACCTAAGCAAAAAGTTTACCGACTGTGAACAACGTTATTCACTGCTCGAGAAAACTTGCTGTGCTTTAGTGTGGGCTGCTCGCCGACTGAGACAGTATATGCTGACCCACACTACTTTGTTGATCTCAAAGATGGACCCAGTTAAGTACATATTTGAGAAGCCAGCACTTACCGGACGGGTTGCAAGATGGCAAATGATCCTTACAGAATATGACATTCAGTACACATCTCAGAAAGCCATCAAGGGCAGTGTATTGTCTGAATATCTTGCTGAGCAACCTATTGATGATTACCAGCCTATGAGATTTGACTTCCCTGATGAGGACATCATGATCATAAAAGCAAAAGATCATGAAGAGCCTGTTCACACTGAAGGGCCTGACCCGGAAG
This sequence comes from Lathyrus aphaca, assembly GCA_963966055.1. Classification (NCBI taxonomy): domain Eukaryota; kingdom Viridiplantae; phylum Streptophyta; class Magnoliopsida; order Fabales; family Fabaceae; genus Lathyrus; species Lathyrus aphaca. The sequence goes on along the minus strand of OZ014522.1, from coordinate 460,840,101 downwards.
AAGAATGGACTATGATGTTTGATGGGGCTGTTAACATGAATGGTCGTGGTGTTGGTGCAGTACTCATTACACCTAAAGGAGTTCACATGCCTTTCTCGGCAAAACTCACTTTCAACTGCACTAACAACGAAGCTGAATACGAAGCTTGCATTATGGGTCTTGAGGAAGCCATTGACCTCAGGATCAAGACTTTAACTGTATTCGGAGATTCAACTCTGGTAATCAATCAAACCAACGGAAAATGGTACACCCACCAGGACCATCTGGTACCTTACAGGGATTACACAAGGAGGTTATTGACTTTCTTTGCAACAGTCAAACTTGAGTATATCCCTCGAGACGAGAATCAGTTTGCAGATGCTCTGGCTACCATTTCGTCCATGATCAAAGTTCAGGCTGCCAACTTTGTACCTCAGATCTCAGTGTCCAGACTTGACAGACCAGCATATGTATTTGCAGCAGACGTTGTTAAAGATGGTAAGCCTTGGTTCCACGACATTAAGTGCTTCTTGGAGGATCAAACATACCCACCTGGGGCATCTTCCAATGATAAGAAGACTTTGAGAAGGCTTGCCGATAGTTTCTTTCTGAACACTGATGGTTCCCTATACAAGAGAAACTTTGATATGGTACTCCTCAGATGCGTTGATAAGACGGAAGCAGATTTGTTAATGCATGAAGTGCACGAAGGATCCTTTGGAACCCATGCTGGAGGACATGCAATGGCTAAGAAGTTTCTAAGATCAGGCTATTACTGGATGACAATGGATGCCGACTGTTGTGCCTATGCCAGAAAATGCCACAAATGCCAGATTTATGCAGATAAGGTGCATGTGCCTCCCAATCCCTTGAATGTGATGTCTTCACCTTGGCCTTTTGCTATGTGGGGCATTGACATGATTGGAAAGATTGAGCCAACTGCTTCGAATGGCCACAGTTTCATCCTGGTTGCCATTGACTATTTCACCAAGTGGGTCGAAGCAGCTTCCTATGCCAATGTTACAAGACAAGTGGTAGCCAGATTTCTAAAGAGAGATATCATCTGTCGATACGGAGTTCCCGAGCAAATCATTACTGATAATGGTTCCAACCTAAACAACAAAATGATGGCAGAGCTGTGCCGGGACTTCAAGATCCAACACCACAATTCTTCTCCTTACAGGCCAAAGATGAACGGCGCTGTTGAGGCGGCTAATAAGAATATCAAGAAGATTGTGCAGAAGATGGTAGTCACTTACAAAGACTGGCATGAAATGCTACCGTTTGCCTTGCATGGGTACCGCACGTCAATCAGAACATCCACTGGGGCAACACCGTATCAGCTTGTGTATGGTATGGAAGCAGTCCTACATGTCGAAGTTGAATTACCCTCCCTACGGGTATTGATGGATGTCAAGTTGAGTGAAGCAGAATGGGTTCGGGCCCGATACGAGCAACTGAGTCTGATTGAAGAGAAAAGATTGGCTGCAATCTGTCATGGGCAGTTGTATCAGAAGAGAATGAAGAAAGCCTTCGATCAGAAAGTCAGGCACCGAGAGTACCAAGTAGGAGATCTTGTGCTGAAAAGAATCCTCCCTCCTCATACAGACCACAGGGGCAAATGGACTCCAAATTATGAAGGACCATTCGTAGTAAAGAAAGTTTTTTCTGGTGGAGCACTGATGCTCAGCACCATGGATGGTGAAGACTTCCCATCCCCTGTGAATTCAGATGCAGTTAAAAAATATTTCGCATAAAAATGACCCGCTGGACATAAAAACAGAATGTAAGTCCAGGCAAAAATAGGGCATCCCGGCGAGCCAAAAACAGAATAAAAGACTCGGGCAAAAATAAGGGAAAATAAACAAAAATGTACACCCGCTGAGTTGAAGAGCCGCATTGGACAGCTTAGGCAAAAATGGGTATCCCGATGGATTGAAAACCCGAAAGGGCGATCCATGCAAAATAAGGGAATAAGCGAACAACTGCATTCTGAATTCGTCTGTATCGTTTACAACTCGGTAAGCTTCGAAAGGATCAAGCTTCAATCAGAATCAACATTCTTCGGAAAGCAAGATGAGAAGAACGTCGAAAGTCATACGAGTCATAGTAAAGAGGAAGCTCCTTAAAGCGTCATCAACATTGCCAGCATTTTGTTTCTCAATTTGTAACGATCTCCTCATTTCAGGGGATTTGTTTCTTCGACTGTATCTCGCCAATTCAGGGCATATGAATTAATAAAAGCAGATTTTCAGTCATGTCTCGTCTTGTACATTTTATTTGCAAAAAATGTCTGATGTCTAAAAGGAAAAAACTGATTGCATAGAATACAGATGTTTATCTTCAAATAAAAAGCGTGCTTGCAGGAAATATACTTACGCTCAGAAGTGTCTAAACTCCTATGACGGAATCCAGTAAAGGATACCTCGGGATTACTTGTGCATTTCTATATCTTTGCAGGATTGCAGGTATCCAGGATGCAACTTGGGGCATGAAAGCTTCACTCCAGCAAGCTGACAAATTGGCACTCAGCGCCCAAAATGTTTTCTCCCCAACTGAGTTGCCACTTATTACTTATCCCCATCAGAGTTGCCAGGCATCACAGAAGGCGCCCATATCCCTCTTTTTCCCCAGCCGAGTTGCCACTTCATCCTCAGCCGATGTACAAGAGTCAGGGAACCATCTCCCCACAGAGCTCCAGCCTATATCCAGAAGAACAGCCCGGAGGAATCACAACAGAGTGAAGAAAGCTCCTTCAAACCCCAGCTGGGTCCATCATTACCGGGATAGGTCTATCAATGACCTGTATCCCCAAGCAATGGCATCTCATCAGATCTACAAATGACCTGTATCCCCAAGCAATGGCATCTCATCAGATCTACAAATGACCTTATCCCCAGCTGGGATGTCCATTTCAAGCAGATCGGCCGAAGAGCTTCGTAGTGACGGGATCCGAATCCCGGTTTGGTATCTTTGCATAATCATAGCATTCGCATCATATTCACCCACAAAGCGTAGCATTCCGTTTTAACACGGAGCATTACGGCAAAAAATCCAACATATAGCATAATCATAAGCCATATTTTTGGATCAACACTTGTGAATAATGGCAATCCGTCAGCATACAGAACACTTCCCCCATATCCCCAGCGGAGATTCCCCAGCAAGGGAAGTTGCCTCGCATTCAAAAACACCAGTATATATACTCTCTTTGACGCCCGTCCGTGTCATCACTCCCCAGTAAAGTCACCCGAATACCCTGTGCAAACAAAACCACTCGTATTACAGATACTTTTTGACACCCATCTGTGTCATAACCCGGCAAAAAGCCAAAGACGTCCTCTTTGCACTCACATACACTTACATAAATAATCCTTTGACACCCGTCTGTGTCATATCCCCAGCGCAGTCGCCTACACTTTGTATATCAGATACTTGTTTATATTACACTCGTCTCCTTTTGACACTCGTCCGTGTCACTCTCCCCAGCAGTTAAACACTCATCTATACACTTATACTGATACTCGTCTGTATCTTATACCACTCAAATCCCCTCAGAGTCAACACTCGTCCGTGTTCTTTGTTAACCAGATGGTACTCGTCCGTATCATCATCTCAGAGCATGCGTCAAGAGTTTGTTTCTACTTGATACTCGTCCGTATCATAGTCTTAAGGATGCTCGTCCGCATCTCTAATCCATACACTGTGTCAAACACTCTTGTCTTATTGAATTTAGACACTCGTCTGTGTCTACTATTCCCCAGAAGAGTCCCTTCAGATTCAACACTCGTCCGTGTTCTCTGTTAACCAGTTGATACTCGTCCGTATCATCATCTTTGAACACGTGTCAGTATTTGTTTCTACCCGATACTCATCCGTATCGTAGTCTTAAGGATGCTCGTCCGCATCTTTAATCTATACACAAACACCTAAACACTTATACTTTTTGTTCCTTGGATGTAAACACTCGTCCGTGTTTACTACTCCCCAGTAGATTGCCAACAAAGCAAATTTTCTTTTTATCTGACACTCGTCCTGTGTCATGATAAACCCAGAGAGCAGCCGTACCCTGCTAGGTGGTCGTCCTCCACCTCTTGATGGTCGTCCTCCATCATGCTCATCCGATGGCCGTCCCCATCGTTGATGTTTAGCATCCGTCCCTTGCTAGGTGGTCGTACCTTTTGATGATCGTCCTTCATCATTTTATCCAATGGCCGTCCCCATTGTTGATTTTGGTTATCTGGCATTCGTCCTATGTCATGATAAACCTTGAGAGCAGCCGTCCCCTGCTAGGTGGTCGTCCTCCACCTCTTGATGGTCGTCCTCCATCATGCTCATCCGATGGCCGTCCCCATCGTTGACCTTTTATCCGGCATTCGTCCTATGTCGCGATATTTTCGGCAGCCGTACCCTGCCAGGTGGTCGTCCTCCACCTTAGATGACCGTCCCTCATCTTATCCCCGACAGAGAAGCCGTCCCCTGCTAGGTGATCGTCCTTCACCTTTGATGACCGTACCTCATCATCTGTTTTTTTCATTTATTCTTTAACCCGATGGCCGTCCCCGTCGTGGTCCCTTTTCCTTTTTCCTGATGATCGTCCTTCATCAGTTTAGCCCGATGGCCGTCCCCATCGTTGGTTGCTTTACTTTATGAACTTGGTGGCCGTCCCCGTCATGTTTCATGAAATCCTCAGAGTTTTTACAGATTTATCTTGATGGCCGTCCCCATCATAATTCTTTTATCCCCAGCATGTCGGCCGTCCCCGTCATTGCTTTATTTTCCGCACTTTTCCCAGCATGTCGACCGTCCCCGTCATTGCTCTTTACCCAGCAGTCGTCCTCTGCTCGACAGTCGTCCTCCGTCTCCCACACTTTACAATATACTTTATTTTCCTTTACAATCTATATCCCTTTGCTTCTTCGTTCTGTGAGTGCAAATTTTGGTCTGTCTTTGGTATTCAACCACAAGTTATCTTGTTGGCCTGATAAGCCTTTGCTTACATCCTGCACAGCTAACTCATGTTTGAATAGGGGCAGCTGTAAACACCCCAAATTTTCCCTCACCCATTCACACCATGGCTTGTGATCATTTCATATGCATGAACACAATCATACCATCTCATATCACATTTTTGATTCACTGCATAGATTCAAAGTCATCTGCATCTAGGGTTTGTGATCTGAGCAATCCAAGAGCTTCTTGAGCCACTCCAAAAGTCATCAATCACTTCAAATGGGTCTATATGTGTTCAAGCATCATATTATATCTTCCCAAAGTCAAGAATTCCAAAGAATCACAAGAACTGGGATTGGTATGGAAGCAGAGCCAGGTTTGACTGCACAGATGACCTAGAATTAGGGTTTTGGTTTCAGAGACCATAACTCCAATTTTTTTGGTCATTCTTGTTTCTATTGGTCTCTATATGGTATAGGGAGTATGCATATCAATTTTCATGAAGAAATTCCATGGGGAAGTCATCTGATCAAGAGTTGACTTTCTGGTCAAGTCAGTGCAAAATCAGGGCATCTGAGGCCCCCAGTGACCCAACCAAGGGGTGATCTTCATCATTTTGAGTGTATTTGATCTTTATTTGATCATGGAAGAAGGTTGAAGTTCACAAAATTCAAGAATTTGAAGTTTTTGCAAAGTTGACTTTTTTGGGCATGGTTGACTTTTAATGAAATGTCATTTTATGCAACTTTTTCAACCCTTACTTTTTGATCCAAAAATGCTTCAAATGGAAAAACTTTGGTCATGAAAGTTGTAGATTAGATCTTTCCCTTTTCAAAAAGTACAAGAACATGACCTAATTCATTTTGGATCAAAAGTTATGGTTTATCAAAGTTGGCAAAAATCATTAAAATTCAAGTTATGCACCAAATGGAAAACTTGCAAATTCATGTACCAAGCATTCTAGTGACTTCAAAATGACTTCAAAACTTCATCATATGATCATACATGACCCCAAAAACAGAATTGGCCCAAGGGATTTTACATTGTTGCTTTGATTTCTAAAGAACACTAAGCCATTTTCCATTACAAGTGCAAAGTTGGATTTTTGGCAAAGTCATTTTCCAAAGAGCTATGTGATTGCTGGCTGACTTCTATGCATTGCCACGACTAAAAGAAGTCCCATGCTACAAAATTCAGCAAGCAAAGTCTCATGCATATGGCACAAAATCATGAGGAAACATCAAGTGGGCAAGTTGCAAAAGCTAGCATAGCTTGTGATCCATATGTTGCAGTCAGCTACAAGCAATCCAAGGGCCCTCCTCAACTCAAGCTGAAGCAAGACATGACTTCAAATTGCTGCTGCCATGACCCATGCTGCAAGTACAAGCCAACTTGACTTTTTGGCAAAAGTTCCCATACTCATGGCACAGTGAGCAGCCACCCCTACTGACCTGCCCCACAGGCTATCCACACAACTTGGAGATGTTATAGCAAGACATTGGGCATTGAAGCAAGCCAGAACACAGCATACCACAAAAACTGTCACAAAGCTTCCCTTCTTCGAATCTCATTTTCCAGCCATCAAACACCCCATTTCTCTTCACCAACAAATCAAACATACAAAAAGGAACCAAAATCCACCATGAATGCAGCCTGAAACCCTACTAATCACAACTGTAAAATCTGCCATATCAGAACTCAAGCTTCCAAAATAGCCACCAACAAGGGGTTGTGAACATTCCATTGGCTTCAGGGGGTCCAGAGAAGGCATTCTACATCAAAGCAGGGTCAGAAGAGCTCAAATTCATAGTTCATCACTTCAGGTAGCTTCAAATCCTCAACCTTTCAGAGCTTGCATTTTAAGTGATAAATTGATAGTGTATGTCTTGCTGGTCATGGGGATGTTCTTAGAATTGAAAATGAGTGAAAAATGAGTTTGTACTGATGCTCTGAAATTTCACCCGTGCATTTTGTTTCCTTCGATTTGCTTGATTCTTGGTGTTTAAATGATGTTTGAGGGTGGATTTGTATCTTAGGTTGTTAGAGGATCACTTTGCTGTGTTTAATTTGGTGAATGGTGGCCTGAATCATGACTTAGGGTTTTCAACCCGCCGGAGAAGATGACCGGAGCTTCCCTCCGGTCACCTGAAAGTCATCAACTCTAAACCCTAATTAATTTGCCAGATGCATTCTCAGCCCTTGGATAGTGATTAGCTTAAGTCGTACACGGCCCAGATTGACTCACTTAGCCCTAATCCTTTTTATTTAATTTAATTAAGATTAATTAAGTTAATTGGATCAGACTCCATCCTGGCCCTTTAAAAACGCGCGCAGTCAAACCCTCTTTCCCAGATTCAAACCTCAGCCTTTGGATTGAATTACTTCTCATTTTCATTAATATTAATTCATTTCTTTTGCATTTGTTTTATACAATTTATTTAAAATAGTAAAAACCATTTAAAAATTATGAAATTTTTTGTCAAGAGTTTCATTAATTTTTAAAACACAAAAATATTTTTATTTTCATTTTTAGTATTAAAAAAGTATTTTTAAATATTTAAAAGTTTATATTTAATTTATTAATGAAAATTAATTTATTAAAAATACTTTTAGGTATTTAAAAATCACCAAAAAATTCATGAAATGTTTTAAGACATTTAGAAACATTGTCCAACCTTCAAACCAAATTTCGTTTTTGATCTTGATGCATTTTGAGAATTTTTCATTGAATTAAAATCATTTTGATGCATTATTTTGATCCAAACTTCAAAAAATCATTTCTGCCTAACCCTAAAGAATTGGACCTTGATTCTTTTTGCACTGCATTGTGTTTAGCATGTAGTTTGTGAGATTAAATGGCCATGATTTGATCTTTCATTTTCCATTTGTTTGACATTTTTCTTGTTAAGGAACCCTAAAACCCTAGAAAACTTAGGAAAATCATATCTTGAATTAGGTTAAGAGTTGGAACCTCTCCTTTGGGCAGTGAGTTAGTATAGGTTTAGGGGTCCTTTGAGTGCATTTTCAATTTTTGTATTGATGCTTGCTTCTGATTTTGGGTTTTGTTTGATTGTGTTGTTCATAAACCCTAATTTGGGCTTCCATATGCATCCATCTTGCATTTGCATTCATGCCTTGACTTGCCATGATATTTTATGCATCCATGTGATTCATTTAACATCATAAGACATATTGAAAGCATGTTTGATCATTGCATCTCTCATTTGCCATGTTGTATGCCATATGCATCTCATAACTTTTCATGCATGATCATGTGTCTCAACTTGCTTCATTTGCATTCATAAACTTGTATGATCATTCTCATGTGTTGTCTCACGTTTGCATCATCCCATGACATCATTATCATCTCATATATGCTTCTGGTTTGGTTTTTCATCATACCATTTCATCTCATTTTGCATTGCATTGCATTTTCTCTTCTAACTTTTCAGGTGGTAAGTGACTTTGAGAAGTGAATTTGCCTTCACTTCTCATAACTTCTCTTCATCTCTTTTATGCATTCTTGCTGCATTTTTGTATGTGTTTGAGTTTGAGCTTTCTCATTCTTCTTCTTCTTACTTTCTTTCCTCAAGTGACTTGACTTCTTGAATGAAGCAAGTTACTTTGCCTCTCTTGATCCTTTCATCTGCTTCCTGGTGGTTCCATTGAAGATCTTTCTTGTTAAACCTCACAAACCTTAGGAACAACCATGCATGACAATGATTAGGGTTTTGATTAGTCCCCCCACTTAGTTTTACCTTTGTGTCTCTTTGAGTCTTCTCTTCTCACCCCATAATCAGGGACTAAACCCTAAAGGCTTTAAGGCTTTGTGATTAAGCTTATGCCTGCATCCTTCTCTTAGGATGGAGTGTATAACTTTAATCCTAAGTGTTAAACCCTTAATGTGTTTAAATCTCTTAATCAATTCACTTAATAATCATCAAGACACCATACTTGTAACTTGGGCCTTGCATTAGGGTTCTAATTCTTCCTTAATTGGTTAAGAAGGACTAACCCTAGTGTTAATGGACAAGTCCCCCTCAAGTTGTCTTACAAACCCTAAAAATCACTTCATCATCATATCATTAATTAAAATCCATCTAATAAAGGCTTGTTTTGTCATGAGTTTAATCCCTAATCATGGGTTAAGTTGAGGAGCTTTCCTCAGCTTAAACATTCTCATCTATTATCCTTCTATTAGGATGGTGTAATGAGTCTGTTTAATCCTTGATTATGGCTTAACCTCATTACTCAACACCAAACAAAAACACCAAAAACATCTAAATAATCACAAGTAGGTTAATGATCTTAATCCTGCACCATGGTGATTAAGTGTGAGAAGCTGACTTCACACTTAAGGTACTCTCATTACCCCTAATCAGAGGGAAGATGTGATGAGTTTACTAAATCCATTGGTTTAGACTTAAGCTCATTAACTTATGACAAAATCCAAAAAAAAAATAAAAGACTGAAAACTCAAAAACAAACAATAATCGTCTCCTCCGAGATTCTTTTCTCATCTCATTCATTCACAAACGAGAACTTGCTTCTTCCGTCTAATGCAAGACAGTTTGCACCTGAGCCAGACAGGTCATACACTTGAGCATAGACAAGTAAGCAGTTCACAAGTCAATTCATCTTTCAGTCTCTTTGGGTCGAACTACGGTGTTCTGACTTCCTCATTGCACGAGAGGATACGTAGGCATAACTTAACAGTTATCGAACAAAAGTCTCTGTATATTCCCCCTCCTCCTAGCTTCATTCTTTAGCCTCATGATCTTGAGCATTTCACTCCTTTCTTGCACTAACACTTTCATACTTCACATCACTTATACACTTTACACTGACACCTGTACATTCTTTTCCAGCTATTTTATACACAGATTGCACTGACACTACCCCTTTAAAACACAAATCTTTTAAGCGTGGATCCCGTCGAATACGGAGGACAATCTGGGTGCTAATACCTTCCCAGGTTGTAACCAACCCCCTTTCTCAGTCTCTCTGGTTCGCAACCGTCTTATCCATCTCTTTCTAGGCCTATGCAGCATTGCCTTTCCTCCGGGATAAAAATGCCTAGATGGCGACTCTTTTCATCTCCAGTGAGTTCACGGCTGTGTGTTCTCATTGTCCCTCTCGCCGACCGTTCGCGTCTGTACCTTTATCTGGGCCGGTCCCATCTATCAGGAGCGACAGAATCCCATTAGAATTAAACAAGTGTCCAAATTCTGAAGAGTGACAGAACATGCATTGGACAACTGTCCTCTACAGATGGACATCTGTTGATCTTCTGGGAAACTGATACGGCTGACTTGACACCAAAAAGGCAAAAATCTCTTGGGTAACTGTTCCAGAATCTTTTACGCCTTACCCTATGTCTGCAGTATTTATTGCATATAATCATTATGCTTTTAAACTTAATTTTTCCCACTAATTTATCGTTTTATTAAATGCATTATTTTTTTCTATATAAGTAACTTTTCATTTTCACTTTCACTTTTTACCCTAATTGCATTTTTACTGAAAAAGTTTTTTACTCTCACTTTTGCATTCTCTCTGAAATTTTTTCTAAAACCCTAAATCACAAAAACCCCATCTTAGTAACAATGGCTTCCCCTCCTCAACAACGAAAATACTTCTCTGATGTGTTCTACGTTGAACCCATGAAGACCCTTACTACTCCTGCTGACAAACTGGAAGTTCTTTGTGAGCTCTTTGTGGATTTCAACAGTCTGAAGGATAATGGTTTTGATCTCTTTCCAGCCGTTCAAGCTCAAGGATTGGAGAAGTACTTTGATTGTCTAACGGGACCAGTTTTCCCAAAACTGGTAAAGGAATTCTGGGTATATGCAACAGCCTCCAACACTCATGTTACCTCGTACGTGCTGGGTAAAAGAATATTAATTTCTGAAGATCACATTGCCAAGCTCATAGAATCTGATGGCAATGGAATAAAGTGTAGTGACATGGACATAATGTCTGATACAAAGCTGATATCCAAGGAAATCTTCACTTCTGGCCAACCTTCTAATAAGATAAAGGATCTGAATATTCCTCTCAGAATTTGGGCCAAGATCATTCTTGGAACAATCTGCCACAGGAAAGCTACAAACTCTCCAGACTATATCAACATGGATCAACAGTTTCTGCTGTACTTCATTGCCAAACAGAAGAAGATCAACCTTGCACACACCCTGTTTCAACATCTGAAAAATAGTGTGAAGGAAAGAAGAGATGGGGAGAAAACCAAGAGGGATTGGATTCCTCTAGGACGTGTAATTTCTGACATTCTCTGTGAGAATAAGCTGGTGGACTTTCTGGAAGAATTAAAACAGACACAATTTCTTGAAACAAATGTTGGTAAGCCTCTGAATGCGAAGAATTTGAAGAAGATGAAGTTTATAACTTCTATCCAGAAAGAACTTGTCTTCCATCCTAGAGAAGTTATCACCACCAGGAAGATTCCCCTGGAGAACTTTCCCCTCTTCTCTTCTGACACACCTCCAGAGGTTGTGGTCAATTACTTGGATATTTGCAAGCAACATGGTGTGGACCCAATGTTCAAGCCAACAGAACTCACTCATGAAACTCCAGATGCTGCCTCTGCAAGAACCAAGAAAAGAAAGGCTGGAGAAGGATCGTCTCAGAAGGCTCCCAAATCATCCAGAAGATCAGGTAAAACTTCTGCCTCTAACTCTGAATTCATTTCTGTAGTAGAAGCAGTTACAGTAGAAGTGTCTGATAACCCTTCTAACCCAACTCCTTCTGTTGATATTCCTTCTGCACAAATCCCTTCATCTGAACCAACTCAATCCTCTAAAACTATTCCATCTTTTAACCCTATCCCATCTGTTATACCTGCAACTGTTGCTGTCTCATCCATTCTATCATCACTTTATCCACCAGAAGAAGAACACCATCGACCACAAACACTTTCAGATTTTGATATTCCAATTGATACAACACCACTTTCTGATATTGACCGCTCACCAACAACTGAAACACAAACTGCCCTGCAACATGTCCTCTCTGACATTGATAATTTCCAACCCCCAGAATTTGTCCAAATCCCATCCTCTGAAAATGTTTCTAATCTTTCCCCCATAAGAGAAAGCTCCATGTCTTCATATGTGTCTACCCCTCCTAACTCACCAACTTTTATAACCATCCCTGACACACCACCAGAAGAAACTGAACATGAAAATCCCCTTAGAACCTCTGTTAACATTGCAGTCTTACAAAAATCGTCCTCTGTCTCTAACAAAACTGCCATACCTGCACCTAAACCAAAGCCCTCAAAAACAGACATTTCTGCTTTGTTACTTGCTTTTGAAACAGTCATGAAATTGAAGTTAGAGGATCTGAAGTCTGCGTGCTCAGAGCTTACAGATCCAGCTGCTTTTGACTTTCTGTGGGCCACCTTCAAAAAATGGTTTAATGCTGAGACAAAGAGACTCAAGGACATCTGCTATGACATTGCTCACCAGAACTTCTGTGAGTATCTCAAAGCAGTTGTTTCTAACTTTGAACAAAATAAACCTCTTCTGTTGGACAATAAGCCCTGGACAGAGTCAGTACCTCTAGAAGAAAACTTTGGACTTCAAATGGTTCTGGTACCTTCTGAAGAAGAACATGATGATGAACCTGCTCAATCACCAGAAAATGTAGAAGTTCCTGAGAATCAAGCTGCTCCAGAAGTTGAAGATCCTCTGCCAACAAATCTTGTTCTGCAGACCTTGGAAGAGATGAAGAAGGAAAATGAAATGGCTAAGCAACGCCTAGATAAGCAAGATGAAACCACTGCTGAGTTAAAGACAATACTTGGAAAGCAAGTGGAATTATCCTCTGAGATCAAGTTTCTGCTGGAGGCCTTAGTTACTAAGATGCACTCCTGATTTTTTGTTTATCTTCTGCTTAGCTTTTTCTGTTTTATCTTCTGTTTCTTCATGAATTTTTAAGTTCTACTGGTTTTGTTATTACTGGTTTTTAATTATATTTAATGGTAACGTATTTTGCTTCTATTCACTTGCATTGTTTTTCTGCATCTATTCTTTTTGATTATGACAAAAAGGGGGAGAAATGTAGAAGATCCTGATCTATAGCAGTTTACCATGATTTGCCTCTTACATATAAAATTCTAATAAAACTATTTGAGTTGTGATTCTAAAATAGAAACAGGTCAAGTAATCAACTCAGGGGGAGCTAAGGCTAATGAAAATTCTGAAGGATATAACTTCTGAAGAGATCTTTAAAAGAAATATTTGATTTTATTCAATCAAAGGGAGTTCTTCTAATCTTATTAAACTCTATTCTCATTATCTAAATAAATGTTTTGTCATCATCAAAAAGGGGGAGATTGTTAGAACAATTATGGTTCTAAACCTCTAAGAGTTTTGATGATAACAAATATTATTATGCTAGAATAGAAGTTCTAATCACTACCTTTATTATTGTGTAGAAGAGGAATTTAATTAAAGGAGGCGTGCATTACTAGAAGATATATTGAGCCATATATAGAAGATACACTTAATGAAGAATCCATCATTTAATGACACGATTAATTGACTGTGCATCAAATCTTTACTATCTCTGATTTACGTCTAGAAGATGATGATATTCATAATGAAGACATTAATTAAAGAATATTTTAATTAATGATTAAGACAAGTATCTCCTGTTTTGGAAGGAATTTATGGTATTAACTAATATCCTAAATTAGCTCAAGATGTCTCCAACGGCTACATTTATTCAAGAACTATATAAAGGAATCAAATTGAAGATTTGAATACAATACACTCACGAGCAAAAGACTGAATCATATTTGTGCTAAAATATTGTAACTTTCACGTAGTGATCTTAGCTTGATAAGAAGAAAATTAGTTACTATATTATTATCATTGTAATAGTTGAGTAATATTCCTTGAGTGACTAGTTTCAGTCAGAAGACTCAAGAGGACATTCACTATAGGTCATTGTGTGTATTCATTTTTGAATAGTGGATTAAGACCTCAGTAGAGGCAAAATCACCTTGGCGGGTGGACTGGACGTAGTTTGAGTTCAAACGAACCAGGATAAATTAACTTGTCATTAGAAGTTATTTTTAGTTGTTAAAGAAAACCCAATTCCAACCCCCCTTCCTTGTGTTTTATGCACCTTCAAATACATTATCCATCAATCTTTGTTAGGTAGCTACAACATTCTTGAGGCCGAATGACATCACCTCATAATAATTATTATTTTGATTCATCATGAAAGCTGTCTCCGGGGCATCCACTAGGTTCATTCGGATTTGGTTGTACCCCGAGTAAGCATCCATGAAGCTGAGTAGTCGGAACCCTAAAGCCCCATCTATGATGCAACCAATGTGTGGTAACAGATATGGATCCTTAGGGTAAGTTTTGTTGAGATTTGTGAAGTCTATGCACATCCACCACTTCCCAAATTTCTTTTTCACCAACACCACATTGGACAACTAGGTAGGATACTTGACTTCTTAAATGAACCCAACCTGGAGAAACTTTTCCACTTCTTCTGTAATGGCTTTACTTTTTTCATCGCCTCCCGTTAGCTTTCTCTGTGATACTGGTTTCACATCAGGATTTAATGCCAGGTGGTGACATATAAAATTCAGGTATATTCCCGGCATGTCTGAAGGCTTCTAGGCAAATAGATCCATGTTATCCTTCAAGGTCTGATGATCTCCTCCTCTTCCTCTAGGGCCAAGTTGACGTCGATGTGTGTGACCTCGAAGGCAAGTTATCCGATTTGGACCTGCTTAGTTTCTTTGTTGGGTTTCAAACTATCTTCAGAATGATTGTCACGGGGTCCATATCGACTAAATGAACCTTAAGGTTACTGGCCGACACGACACCCCCAGTTTGACTTTTCTCTTTCAATTTCAAATTGTGTTTATATCATTTCCTAGCCAAAACCTGATCACATTTAACTATCCTGACTCGACTGTTCCCCATTGAGAACTTCATGGTAAGATATAAGGTTGAAAGTGTTGCCTCTAAGGCGTTGAATGACGGTTTACCAATAATAATGTTGCAAGGTGAAACGGCGTTGACTATCCAATACCTTACTCTTATTGTTTTTGCATTTTCTGAGTTACCGAAGGTGGTTAGGAACAACAGATGCCCTAATACTTGAACTTGTTCTCCGGAGAAAACCACCAGGCTACCTTTGAATGACAATAGCTCGGCAATATTGAAATCCATTCCCTTGAATGCATACAAATAGAGCACATCGACTGAACTTATGAGATCTACCAATACGCGTTTTACGCTCCAATTCTGGATTTGTACCTTTATCACCATTGGGTTATTCTCATGGCCCAAGATTCCAATAACATCCTACTTTGAGAAGCAAACCACATCCAAGTTTCCATCACACTCTTCGTGAGACTTCTGATCAATGTGCATCACTGCTCGGACGTATCTTTTCTTGGCTGAATTGGTTTTTCCGCCTCCAGCGAATCCTCCAGCAATAGTGTTCAACATGTGTCGGGCGAATTTTGTTTCGTGATCCTCTTTGGTACATGTTCCTTTTTTATGAGACTATTTCTCCGAGTTTGGGTTATCTCTATGAGGATCCTTTTTTTGAGCTGGGACCAGGAATCCTTCACCTACGCCAGGAGGTCACCTCTCTGAATTATTGCTTCAATCTCTTTCTTGATATGGTGACAATCATTGGTGTGGTGATCCTGAAGTCGGTGATAGTTGCACTGCGTATCGAGTTCTTTCTCTATTATGGCATTGACGTTTCTAATATGTGGCGGTCCCGACAATAGATTCGGGTGGCTCACTTATCTTTGTATATAACTTCTCCAAGTGTTTAATGGGGTTAGGTCCCTATCTGAATCGAGTGGTCGTCGGTATGGCCTGGGCACAAGTCATTCTCATAAAGATGCCCGAAGATGTTCTTTCCTCCGGCTTGGCCCTTCCTCTTTATTTCTTGTCTTTTCATGAGTATCTTGGGATCTCTTTTCTCGATTAATTTCTTCAACTTTGATGTAACACTCGTCCCGAGTTATGATCTTGTAGCGGTAAAATCGTGAGTGTAAGCTATTGATTAACTTCACTCGATATACACAGAGTCGCCACCGCGCTTTTCTTTATTTCCGAAAGGAAAAAGGTAAAAACGAATAAAAACCTAGGAGTCTAAAAGCAAAATCTAAAAGAAATAAACAGAGATTGGGTAAGGGGATTTGTTACGAACCGGGAAGGTTTTAGGCACCCAACTCGTCTGTGGTACTCCACGGGAGCCCTTTGAAATACTTATTGCTTTTTGGTCTGAAATTAGTTTGCTTGAAAAGATGGAAGAGATGAGAAGAAGAATATTTTTTTAATGATTTTTGTGTTTGATAAGGTTTTAACGCCTTATGCCTACGTACCCACAAAGTGAAATGCGAGATCAAAACCTCGTAGTTCGTGGTACAAAGTTTGAAAAGAAACAATGAGTTGCATTATTTTTTTTAAAATGTAAAGATAAGTCGTCATGCTTTAGCGAATAATTCCGCTAGAAAGGATGAATCATATCTAAACATGTGAAAGAAAAGTGCACAAAGGCACAAAAACAATTGAGTGAGTTTTGAGTTTTTTTAAAGTATATGAGAAAATGATTTTGATATATTTACATGAATTAACATTTAGTTAAGAAAACAAAGTGCAAAATTAAAATAGCTTGACCGAAGTCAAGGTTTGATTATGAAAGCAATTGAAGTTTGAAAACAAGAAGATTTTTGAAATAGGGAGAAGTTTTGAAAATTTAAGAATGGAGAGGAGATGAAGTGACTATCCTAAGAAAATAAAATAAAGAGATAAGAGAAGAAAGATCTAACCAAACTTGATGACATTCCAAATTATGAGCATAAGAGTTCCATCCTTGTAAGCTAGCAAAATAGCCAAATGAAGGCTAAATCCAACTTTATGAAGATCAAAGCAAAGGAGGTGTCCTAAGAATCTAAGTCCAAATCTCCACTCCAAATGCTAAGGATAGTAACCAATAGTCCTCAAATTAAAGTCACAAGTTTTTTAGAGATTTAATCCTTTATTAATTATTTTTGTGTCCAAATGGACAAATAGAAAATCAATCAACAAATAATAAGGGCAAATAATAAACATGATATGGATGAATAAAGCAAAATAAAATAAAGGTAATAATAGTGCAAGAAATTAAATGTTAGTAACAAAAGAAATAAAAATGCAAGAATCTAAAATATTAATAGTAGTAATAATATAATAATATTTACATAATAATGGTATGGTGAACTTAATCAACCACAACCAAAAAAAAGAAAGTAACCAAAACCGAAGGCAACCGGATCCGCTTAGCATCTTACACTTTAGCGATTAATCAAGGCAAACCGAACCGAATTCAATGAAATTTGAAAGGCGATTGGGAGACCCAAAGCACCTACGCATCAAAAATTTACAAGTCTCGATTCTTGATGCAATATGATCAACCACTTTGGGATTACGCGATCAACAAGAGATCCGGTCCACGAAAGTGCAAGTACCCAATTAGATTTTTATTTCGAAGTCGGGACACATATAGGTCTATGTTAAGCAATCGCCGAGTAATTTACGAAGTAATTACCCTACAAATGAGGCCGGCCACCACCAATTAAGGTGCACAATGTTAGTGCTAATGCATGCGAGATAAACGATATGTAAATCGTTATCCGACCGCGATACCGCACAAAACTAAAGATGAATACCAAATTGAGTCATACTTATGGTATTCTTCCATCCTTAAGTTCAATCACACATCTTGGTGGATTCAAGCATGAAAATGTATCACTAATGCAAAGTACCTTAAATGAATTGAATAATCCACTTAAAGGTAGTTTTGAATTAATGAACATTAACTACTCTAATCTACACCCAAAGTCCATTGAAATTAAGGAGGAATTATTCCCAAAAATACTTCCCAAGGTAAAAATAAAAGGGAGGAAGAAGAAGAAGAAAGAGGAACCAAAAGGGGGCTTAGAACAAGCCAAAAACAACATTCTGGCTTGTGTTAACCGGTTAACCAGTTGGTTAACCTGTTAACGCAAGCATATTTTGAATAATCTGTGCAATTTTTAAACTGGTTAACCGGTTAACGCTGTACCAGAAGCTGAAAAATGCAGAAAATTCAGCATGATCCATTTTGAAACCTTTTCTCAAACATTGGATGATCATGATCTGAATTTGCACGAATTTTAAAACCAAAATACAGTGGAATCCCTGCAATCAAACAACAAATAAAGATCCAAAGGATCTAGAAACAAGAGCACCAAAGATCTACATCTTGAATGTTGATGGTGAATATGGGTTTATGGAGGGAGATGAATTACCAAAAGCTTTTCTTCAAATTGAACCAACACAAGCTTAGATCTACTGAAATTGATGAACAAAAGAATGAAAGGATGAAGGTTTAGCTCAAGTTAATCAAGAATTAAATGTGAATTCTTGATAACTTCAAAAGAAAGAAAGATGAGCTTTGGAGAATTTTTGTGTTGAGGAGTAATTTTGCAAGAGGTTTTGTGGCTATCAAAAGCTTGTGGAATGAATGAAATTGAGGTCCTATTTAAAGGCCTTAGGTATGGAAATTTGGTGGAATGGAGCTTGCTTTGGTAATTTGAATTTAGGCTTGGTAATTGAAAATTTGGTGGGAAATGGAAAAGAGTGGTGATTAGTGAGGGTTTTGGGTAGGAAATGATCAAAATGATGTAGAAAAATCAGAAACCAATGGATCTAGAATATTCCAATTAAATCAATGATCTAAGGGTGCTGAATTTGAATAAAAAATTCAAATTTCGCACTGGTTAACCGGTTAACCATTTGGTTAACCAGTTAACCAAGCTGAATTTTGAATTTCTTGTTCAAAAATAGCTGCTTGGTTATTTCGGCCCGATTCTTGTGTACGTCGAAGAAATAAGCACGTGAACCTTGAAAATCCTTTGAATGAATCAATTAACTTGGGAAATCCTTGATCTGATAAATTTGAATTATTTGCGGATCAACTTCGACTTTTTGTGAAATTTACTCGAGCTGCAGGACTGCTATTTTTTGCATTTTTATATGGTTCCTCTTCCTGAAAAAAAAATTAGCAAAAGGAAACAAAAATATTTTTGGATTTTGATTAATGGTTAGTAAACACAATCAAATAAAACAATTAAAGACAACGGTGATCCCCCGCGAGGCATAAACCTAACCCGAGAAGAACCGTGCAACCAGTGCGATCTTGTTTGTATGCAAAATGCAAATGAGATGCAAAGAAAATCTTAGGGCAAACATTAGGGTGTTACAGATCTCGTCCACGATGGTCGTCGATTTTTACGCTAGTGACTTGTTGAACTGCCCAATGCGTAGTCCATGTTGAAATGCTCCAACGAAAAACTCTTGATTGGGATGAGAAACCTTGATAGTTTCTTCATCGAACCTATCCAAATATTCCCGTAAGGATTCCGCCTGTCCCTATCAAACATTGAACAGGGCGGTGGCCGAGACCTTCTAGTGTCTGTTCACCAAGAAATGTTGCACCAACTTCTTGGTCAGGTATTGATAGCTCACCACAGAAATCCGGGGAAGGCTCATGTACCATCTTAGAGCTACATATTTGAAAGTGCCTACCATGAGCTTACACTTGAGTGAGCTAGTGGGTCTGACTATCGTCATTTGGTTGTTGATGCCAATTACATGTTCTTGGGGGTCTGCTTTTCCATCAAAGGAAGCGAGCGAGGGTGCTTTGAAGTTCTCAGGGATCTGGTCATCCCATATTTCTTGTGAGAGTGGCAGAGGCTTGAGAACTTCCTCGTCTTGGCCCTCCTCTGCTTGACTTTGCTGTTGTAGGAATTGAACACTATCCTACAATGTTTCGTTTTGTTGTTGAAGAGTATCCACCATGGCCAGTAGTTGAGCCATGTATGGATGATCCCATTTAGAGGACATTCTTGAGAATGTAATGTGTGGCCTGGGAAATTTTTACCGAGGCCCCGCAAGGCGTTCCAAATGTTCTTGTGAAAAACACTAAACGAGTAGCTTCCTTGGAGGAACAAGGAGATCTGCAGTGGGTAGATTTATGTAGTATTTATGGGGATTTGGGTGTATACACTGATGCTATATATTGACCCAAGATGAATGTTGTAACACCCCAATTCTACTAATTATTTATTTATTATTTTAATTAATTAATTGTGTGATTTTGTCCATAATTGATTTAATTGAATTATTTGATTTATTTTATTTGATGGAAAAATATGTGGAAATGGTAGAAATAAGTAATTGGGCTTAATTTGAGAATGTGAATAATAAGTGTGAGAGTTTGTTAAGTAAGCCCAATAAAATAATGAGAAAATTGTGAGATTTAATAAAATAAGATAATGAGATAAAATAGGGTTAGAAGATAGAATGGGGGAAAACAAGGCAAGAGAGAAGTGGAGAAGGGGAGGAGAAAACCCAAGTGTCGCTCCCTGGATTTCCATCCTGGTACAAACGCGAAAGTGGCGCAGAAAAAGGTAGAGTCGCCAGCCAGACATTTTTATCCCGAAGGAACGAGAATGATAATGCTGCACAGACTGAAAGAAGAAAAGGAAGGACACATGTCCTGCGAACCAAAGAAAACTGGGTTCGGGAGTCGGTTACGACCTGGGAAGGTATTAGCACCCCAGATCGTCCGTCGTACCCGACGGGATCCACGCTTGCAAAGAAACTATTTCAAAGGGTGTAAGAATGAAAGCTGCTGCAAAAAGAAAGACTAAAACTGGATAAGAAAAGAAAATAAAAAGGGGAAAATGTAGGGAAAATAAAAGAGTGCTCGAACGGGCCCTACCCCGCTGCCTACGTACCTCATCTGGACATGAGGATCAGAGTCGCCGTAGTTCCCATAACTAGGGGTGTAAAGATTGCTTGTGTGTCAAAAGCTTGAACTACATATGTCAATGCTCAGGTTTTGCAGGCTCGTCTGGCATGAGTGCGTTACCGTCTTGCAAATTGACAAGTAGGAGCAAGTTCTTACGCAATGAATGAAGGTGGTGAGAAAAGAAGTCCCGAAGGAGAGACGCTTATTTTTGTCCAGTGTTTTTTATGATTTTTTATGAGTGTGGCACAAAGAGGTGAATTCAAGTTCGTTTCCATGGAATGTGTACTTGCTACTACATTCCAAGATGGAATAATAGAACAAGCACACCAAGTAAGGAGAATTTATCCAAGACTTGTTTCCAAGGGTTAGGGCCTAAGCTCACTAACTTGTTAAACTTATTAGATGTTTTTTGTTTTTTTTTGATGAAGAAGTACCTTTTAAGGTGTTCTTTGTGAAAGTAGTCCCCTGGTTAGAATTGTACATCATGCTAGACAAGTGTACTATTCCAATATGGAATGAATACAAATGTCCCATGGCATAAGTCCCTACACACAAGACTATTTCAACCATTATTAAGTGTTTTTTTAGATTTTTGTATGAAGATGAGAAAAGAAAACACCAAAAGGATCTCAAAGGTAAAAGAATTAAGGGGGACTAACAAAATCCTAATGTTATCATGCATGGAAGTCCTAGGTTAGTGAGGTCTCATTCTATCCTAAAGAAGAAGGAGGAAAGAAAAGAAAGGAATGTAAGAGAAGAAGATAAGATGAAGAAGTTAGAAGACAACTTACTTCTCTAAAGAAGTTAAGTTGTTTCTAAAGGGGGAGTAGTGAAGTTATACACGTTATGGCATAAGGCACATCACAAAGACAAGTATGAAAGCAATAAAGAGATGAGATGAAGGTTTGAAATGTGGATAACATCCCCACTTCACTTACCATGTGCACCTACAAGAAAAGGTTAGAACATGTTCAAGTGATAAGATGAAAGCAACTAAGATCAAGTGAGATTCAAACAAGCAAGAGGTCATATCAAACCATCACAACCAGAAGTAGAATCTTACATTCACAAGCCAAGGTCAATCAAACAAACTCATGAAATAAATAGAGCAATCAAACCATTACAAGGCATTACAAGTTACCATGAAGAAACCAAGCATACATGAGATGGAAAAAGATCTTACAAGCTAAACATGCTCCATAAACTTCAAGACCAGAAACCTATCATGGCAAGGAAGTGTCTAAGCAAAGAGTATAAGCACTCAAGGAAGCATACAAGTTCAATTGACATCAAACATAAGAAGTATATGAACATAAGAAGTGATGTGAGCATACATATAAGTGTGAGACTTAAAGGATAAGAAACTCAAAGCAAACCAAAGTAACATTATCATTCAAAGACCAGGGATGTGACATCATGCTAAAAGACCTCAAATCAACCTCTAGGAGTTGGCACAAGTGCCCTCCTAACCTAATGAGCAAGCATACATAAAAAATACCTTCAAAATAGGGCAAACAAGCACAAAACTTCACATAAAAGGGAAATCATCCTAAAAAATTCAACAATTAAGCACGAAGGCTCCTTAAACATGTAGAACCATCATACCAAAAGGATAAGATCAAAATCAGAAGCAAAATAGGTCAAATAAAATCACAAAGATCAATTAGGGTTTTAGAACCTTCATCACAAAGAAACATAGCAAAAGGAAAGCAAAAACATTCTAAAAATAATGAATAAAATATCAAATGATCTTCAACATGTTAGAAATCAAATGCAAAAAGAACCAGGTTCATATCTATTACCAATTTAAAAATGGAAAATAAACAAACTATGTTATGCATATGAGGATTTGAAATAAAAGAATTAAAGTCAACAACTAAATCAGGCGCAAAAATTAATAAAAAAAATGAAATTAAAAAATATACGAAATTAATAAAATTAAAGGAAATGCCCATGATTTTTTTAGTAATTTTTAATTAAGTCTAACTAATTTTAGAAAATTAAAATGAAACAATTAATCAAAAGGAAAGAAATAAATGAAATAAAGATGAGGAGGTTGAAATAGTAATATAATCAGTTCAAATGGCTTTAGATTCATAAAAGGGGGGCGTGGAAAGTAATAAAAGCCCAAGTTATTCAGCGCACCACAAATAATTACTATGGAAATTCAAGGAAAATCAAGAATAATCATGACTAGAGGATTCATCTCACGCACACAATGAGGTCAATGGATCAACGGAAGTCAACACACTCAAGTCATCTCACACGCGTGTCGCTCCCCCCGAAAATTTGCATCCCGGTACAAGCGTGAACGGTCGGCGAAGAAAGAAAATGAAATGAAGATGAATAGAGTCACAAACTAGGAATTTTTATCCCGAAGGAAAGGTAATGCTGCATAAACCTAGAAAGATATGGATAAGACGGTTGCGAACCAGAGAAACTGAGAAAGGGGGTTGGTTACAACCTGGGAAGGTATTAGCACCCATATTGTCCGTCGTACTCGACGGGATCCACGCTTACAATATTGTGTTTAAAGGGGTAGTATATGTGTTATCTGTGTGCAAAAGTTGGAAAAGAAATATACAAGTGTCAGTGCAAAAGGGTGAATTTCTCAAGAACTGAGGCTTAAAAGAGAATGCTGAAAGAGGGGGAGGACAAAGAAACTTTTGTTCGATAACTGTTAAGTTATGCCTACGTATCCTCTCGTGCAATGAGGAAATCAGAACACCGTAGTTCGACTCAAAGAGACTGAAAGATGAATTGACTGTGAACTGCTTGCTTGCCTATGCTCAAGTGTATGACTTTTATGGCTCGAGTGCTAACTGTCTTGCATTAGACGGAAGAAGCGAGTTCTCGTTTGGGAATGAGTGTGATGAGAAAAGAATCCCGAAGGAGACGATTATTGTTTGTTTTTTGTGTTTTCAGTTTTGTTATTGTTTTTGGTATTTGCATAAGTTAATGAGCTTAAGCCTAAATCAAAGGCTTGTAAACTCATTATATCCTCCCTGATTAGGGATAATGAGAATACTTAAGTATGAGATAATCACCTCAACTTAATTACAATGATGATGTAGGATTAAGATCATTAACCTACTTGTGATTATTTAGATGTTTTTTTTGGGTTTTTGTTTAGTGTTAAGTAATGAGTTTAATCTCTAATCACAGATTAGTGGACTCATTACACCATCCTAATAGAAGGATAATAGATGAGAACACTTAAGCTGAGGAAGATACCTCAACTTAATCCATGGTTAGGGACAAAATTCATCATATAACAAGCCTTTATTAAGTGGATTTTAATTAAGGGATGAGATTAAGAAATGGATTTTAAGTTTGTAAGACAACTTGAGGGGGACTTGTCCATTAAACACTAGGGTTAGTCCCTCTTAACCATGAGGAAGAGATAGAACCCTAATGTAAGGCCTAAGTTACAAGATTAAGTCTTGATGATTATTAAGGTGAATTGATTAAGAGGTTTAAACAGATTAAGGGTTTAACACTTAGGATTAAAGTTATACACTTCATCCTAAGAGGATGCATGCATAACCCTAATTCCAAAGTCCTAAAACCTTAAAGGTTTAGTCTCTAATGATGGGATGAGAAAAGAGACACAAAGAAGACTCAAAGGAAAAAGTCTAAGGGAAACTATCAATCCTAGAAAGTTATCATGCTTGGAAATCCTAGGGTTTGTGAGGCTTAAAAGGAGAAGTCTTCAAGGAAGCCACCAAGGAGAAGCAAGATGAAAAGAGGATGAAGCAGAAGAATAAGTTACTTACTTCCTAAGAAGATAAGTAACTTAAAGGAAGAAAGTGAGAAGGATGGAACATAAGTGAACAAGATTCACTTCAAGGACAAGTAAAAATGCAGCAAGGATGCAATATGAAGGTATGAGAAAAGGTGGGAGGTGAAGGAAAATCCACCTCCCAAACAAACTTACCATTAACCTGAAAAGTTAGTACAAGATGCAATATGAAAGGAATGAAATGAAATGATGCATATGCAAGGGTAAAGACCAAGACCATAAGCATACACATGATGTAAATGATGCTATTATATGATGAAAAGGCATACAAGATGCATGTGTGTGTTCATACAAGAGAATGAATGCAAATGAAGCTTGTAGGAAGCATGTAAACACACGGATGTTCATGAAATGTAATGGATGAAAAGCATAGAAAATTTATGAATAAATGATCAAGAAATGATCAATCAATGTCTTAATATGTCTAAGATGGCATACAAATGCTTAGAATGGCATGGCAAGTTCATGTGTTCATGCAATGCAATGTGAGATGCAAGTAAAGATGCAAAACTAGGGTTACATGAAAGGATGAGATGCAAATGGTCACAACAGAAGCAAATGACATTATAAAACATTGAAAATGCACACAAAGGAACCCTAATTCCATGTGATATCACACCCCAAAGGAGAAGGTCTAACTCTTAACCTATTGAAAGTTATGATTTTTCTAAGTTTCTAGGTTTTTTTTGGGTAATCTTCAATGTAAAATGCTAAATAATTTGAAAAGACAAGATAAAAATGAAACAAAAATGTTTTAGGATGCTAGAAGCCATGAATAGAACAATGCAAGAAGAACCATTCACAAACTCAACTTGGTTTAAAAGTTATGGATTTTTGAAGTTAGGGTTAGAAAACGAACATTTTAGGAACCCTAATTCAATGAAAAATCTCAAAGTATGATCAAAACCAAAAAGAAATTTGTATGGTGAGTTTGTAAATGTTTGTAAATGTCTAAGAATGCTTTCTGATTTTTTTTTGTGATTTTTTAAATACTTAAATGTATTTTTAATTAATTAAAATGAATTAATTAATTAAATAAAACATTTAAATGATTTAAAATTAATTTTTTAATGCAAAAAATAAAAATATTTTTGGTTTCTGAAAAATTAATAAAAGTCATGATAAAAATATTCAGAATTGTTTAATGATTTTTGCTATTTTAAATAATTATATGAAAAGAAATGGATAAAAAATGAATAAAAATGAATCAAAGGAAAAGTATGTCAATCCAATGGTCCAGATTTGAATTCAGGGGGGAGGGGTTGACTGCGCGCGCATATGGAGGGTCCAGATCACTCCTAGTTAATTAATCTGATTTAAATTAATTAAACACATTTAGGGTTTAATGACCTAATCCTGGCCGTACACTCACTAACCCTAATCTCAATCCTACGACCCACATTCAAACTGGGGAGATTAGCCCTAATTAAACTCGGTCATCTTCTTCGGCCACACCTTCAAACCAACTTCTTCCTTAGGCCAAATTAGAAGTTCTAAAGCTCCAGATCCACTCTCCTACTCATCCTAAACAAGAATCAAACCTCAAACAACATTTATCATGCATCAAAATCCAGATACGAATCAAAACATAAAAACTGCAAAAATTTCAGAAGCACGATACAAGCTCAATACTCAACCATTTTCAAAAATAAAAGGTGCAGTGTGATCAGTGAAGCATGAGGAACATTTCTATAACCTAAAAAGAGATTTATGGAAAATTTGTTCTTGAGGTTACCTGAGGTGAAGCTTTGATATTTGGAGCTTTCTGGCCACTTCCTTGGTGCTTTTCCACTCCTATGAACCCCTTGATGCTTCTGGCAAGCTTGAAACAAGTTTGTATGGGCTGTTTTTGAAGTTTCAGTTCAGAGGGGGGTGAAAACGTGTTTCTGATTCTTGAGGTTTTAGGCTTGTTTAATGGTTGGGAAATGATCTAGAGGATGTATGGAGATGATTGGTGAAGTTTGCTTGAAGTTTTTGTGGTTGTGTTATGAGATTCGAAGAGGGAAAGTTTCTTGAGGATTTTTGTGAATCTGAGTGTGTGTGTTGATCCCAGCTCCAAGAAGTTATGAAATGTGATCCTTAGGGCATGTATGTGAAGCTGTTATAGGTCAGAAGAGTTGTTGTGGGCTATACTGATTGGTATGGCTTCATTTGCAAAAAGTCAAGGTTGTGTGTACTATGGGCATGGATCATGGCAGGAGTGGTTGCAAGGCATGTCTGGCCTCAGCTGGCTTTGTGGAAGGCCTTTGGATCATAAGATTGTAGCTGGATGGCTTGGATTAAGAGATATCATGTCTTGTGCAATTTTCTCTCTTTGACATTTCTTGTGATTCAAGGCATGAAAACTTCCAATTCTTGGGCCAATTCTGAGTTTTTGAAGTTTCTTGATCATATTATGAAGGATTTGGGCACATTAGAAGTCATTAGAAGCCTTGGCAAGTGGTTTTGCAAAAAATCCTCTTCGGTGCATTCTTGAAAATTATCGGATTTTTGCCAACTTTGAAGGATCATAACTTGAGTTCCATAATGAATCAAAACATGTTCGTGTACTTTTTGAAAAGGGAAATACCTAATCTACAACTTTCATGATCAATAATTTTTCATTTGAGGCATTTTTGACCAAGAAAGAGGAGGTTGAAGAACTTTCCCAAAATGGAAAGTTTCCATTACAAGTCATTTCCATTTTTGGCAACCTTGTAAATGGCTCAAAATTCTTCAATCTTGTGAACTTACAACCACTTCTAAGATCAAATAAATATCATATAATTTCAATTTGATGAAAATACCCCTTTGGTTCCATTGTTGGGGGCCCCAGATGCCCTAATTTTGACTTAACTTGCTCAAGAAGTTACCCAGTGAACAAATGACTTCCACAATGAATTTATACATCAAATTTGGTACACATGATCCTATAACATCTTAATAACATTAGAAACAAGAATGGCCCAAAAATTTGGAGTTGATGCCTCTGAAACCAAAACCCTAATTTTGGTCATCTGTGTAGTGAAAACCCTTGCTCTGCTTCCATGCCTTGCCAGTTCTTGTGGTTTCTTGACTTCCATGAACTTTGAGGGACATAATATGATGATAGAACACACAAGGATCCTATTGGAACACTTTGAGGCCTTTGGGATGGCTCAGATGGAATCTTGGATTGCTCATATCACAAACCCTAGATGTAGATGAATTTGAACTATGCAGATGAAAGAAATATGCAATGTGATGCGGCATGCTTATGCTAATGCAAAAATGAAAGATCACAAGCCATGGTTGTAGACACCCAAATTTGCCCTCTGATTATCAAAAGAATTCAAGGATTTTCACGTCTGCAAAGGTTATTCACTAGGCATTTGGCTCGTCACCATGGATTTCTACTTCATCGGGTCATAATGCTATTATCGTCTTCTCAGCATCTCAAGTTATCTTTTTCTTAAAAGTTGTGGTTCAAGTTCAAGCGTGCTTGCTTAGTCACAATTCAACTCAGATGGATGTTTGACCTAATACTGGTCTAACTATCATGAGATTTCTTCAAGTGCAAGTTACTCGTATCTGTGGTTTATTTCTCGGGAAGTGTGTGTCCCAAATTAAATTGCAGTGTGTGGAATTCTTCAAATTATCAAGTAGTGATCCGCGTAAGGTTTGGTTCAGAAAATCGGATGGTTGTTATTTTAGTCACAAATTGTCTGATGGTTTAGGAACTTGTTCAATCATTTTATTCAGAAGTTGCGTAAAAAGGTTCAAGTATCATTTTTGGTTTAAATTCAATCAAGATGGGTACAGAGGGTGTATTCAAGTTTATTTTGAATTTTGCTGTCCATATCTCTAACCAGTTTTCTATCTGTATCCATTTGTTAATAAAGCCCATTAGACCTTCTTTTCTTTCCATCATCATTCGAATCCATTTCTTTTCCTAAATCAAATTTCTTTTCATTCATCTTTTAAGTTTATCTAATATCCATTATTCTCTAAGTTCACATCCATTGTTAGACCGATTAATTTAATTCATTTTTTCCCTATAAATCATTTTCAACCATTTATCCACATTTCTATACAAATTTCCCATAACCATTGCCTTATCCATAAATTTTTTTTTTCATGTTCATTTTTTCGTCATTTTACTTTATAATCCATTCGTTATTCATAATCATTTTTCTTATCCATTTCTATTATTAATTTTATTTCTAATATTCATAAGCCATTTCATTTCTTTAACCATTAACCATTAACCATTTTATTTTTTTTTATTTTTTTATTTATATAACCCATGTCATAACACCTTTACCAATATCATCAAAAACCACAAAGCCCATGATATGTCTAAATAACCAATCATATTATCACTATTATTCTATGGCCCATCAGAATTTCCATTCAAGACAAGTAGGATATGTGAGCTACAACAAAAAAATATAAAGACTTTTCTCAAGTGAAGAAAGAATCACGGTGACAGCACTACACGTGATCACCATTTCCACTACCAACAAACTTTCAGCTGACCCCACAAATTTTCACACTCTCAAACCAATTTCATCCGCACAACCCACACTGCGTTTTCAGTCACAAAAAAAAAGAAGCCTCACTCTTCAATTGTTCCGCGGAATCGTACACCACACAACACATGACGATTTTCATCCTTCACTCTTCAAGACATATACTCTTTATCAAAATAAAAAAAGGTAGCAACACTTCATAATGAAAAAACCATCATCAGTACCTCACAACAACCTTTCTTCAGCACCTAACAAATCAACCCACAACCATAGCCTCTTGAATCATTTTCCTTCATCGCTACTCTCCACCTCAACTTTAGAACACGCACGCGTTTTCCTCCATCCCACAAAACACCTCATACTCACTTTGAAATAACCAAATCCTCCTCCATCAAACCAACCTAACACTCATAAATCTCACAACACAAACCGTGACCTTCATTCTTCAAGACCATTTTCGTGATACTACCGAAACAACCTGCAAGGTTTCCTTCATCATTCTTCAACAACAACAACACTCAACAGCAACCCCCAAACCGCAACATCCCTCAACAACACAAATCAAACAACCTGTTTCAATTTTCCATTCAAATACATAGAAAATCCTTTCACCCTAAACCACCACCATCACCGCTTTCATCCAACAACCGACACAGATCCGGAAAAATAACAACCATAGAACTAAAACAGGTTCAGAAACAGAGTAGAGGAGAGTTGGAGTGGAAGACTTGAGATGGAGGTTTGGGGCTGAAACAGAGAGATATCGAAAGCTCACCGCGAGAATTGATGGTGCCGCGCCGAGAAATACAGAAGGCGACGATCTGAGCGTGAAGAAAAGGGGAAAGCACGGGAAGCGCGACTTCTTGTCGCTTCATCGAATTGGGACCGAGCTCGACCAACGAAGCCTCACCGGCGCCGTTGAACCCCGATCAAAGCAGAGAGATCTCGAAGTGAGGTCGAATGTAATCGACGAGCTGTTTTGAAGCGGACGGCGTGTTTCGATTTCGTCGTGAGGATAAGGAAGCAAGAAGAATGAAGGAGATCTGAGAGGCTGGAGGTGAAGAATCCGCCGTGAAAAGGTTGATTCCCGGCCGCCGCGGATGAAGCTCCATGTTTCTTTCGACATAGTTGCCCATCTCCCCTGTTTTTACTTTTCTCATGTTTTTATAATTCTGACTTGTTTTATTTTTCTATCTATTTATTTACACACACACACACACACACACACACACACATATATATATATATATATATATATATATATATATATATATATATATATATATATATATATATATATATATTTCATTTTGAGTTTTATATGGTTGTGATTGATGTTGGGCTAGGCCCAATTGTTCTTCTTCTTGCACCCTCTTCAGATCCGGCGCCACCCCCTTGGTGTTTCTTTGTTTGTGTGGACGTTGGGCTAAGCCCACTGAATTTCATATCAGCACCACCAGAAGCCTGCGGCCTCCCCCCTCTCTCTTTACCTCTTTTTAATTATTTCTTTTATTTCTCTTAACTTCTTTTTAATCTTTTTAAACAATTGTTATTTAGTTCTAATTATTATTTAGCATTTATTAAAAACATTTTTGAGTTAGAATTTTATTAATAGTTTTTTTGTTAGAATTTTAGTTAGAATTTTATTAATAGCTAATTAGTTCTTAATTGACATTAAGTTTTTAGTTAAGAATTTTATTAGAATTGGATCATTCATTTTAACTTTGTTTAATTAAATGTAATTGTGTTCAATTTTGGTTGTAGTTTGTGCTCGTTGTTTTGTAGGCTTATTGTTCGATTTCGGTGATAGCTTTGTGTTGGATTATTCCTTGGATTTGAAGACTTGTCCTGATATCTTACTCGAAATTTCTTCCTGAGTTTCTCTTACGCGCTTTGAAGAGGCAACAGACCTTCTCCGTTAGGTACCACTGAGGACCGATTTTAATTATTGCATGCTGTTGCATCTGGAAGTCCTACTGGTGTAGGCTCTGTTTTTGCATTGTTCATCTTCACATCCCATTCTCTTCTCTTCATTCTTATTTATCTTCATCCTCATCTCTTCATTCTTATTCATCTCCATATTGCATTCTCTTCTTCTTATCTTATTTCATGTTCATCTTATTTCTTCTTCCTCATCTTCTTCTTTTCGTTCTTACTCGAGGTGTGCTTAGGCCACCATGGTGTTGCTCCTTTCGTTTTCTCTTCTTCTTCTCTTCTTCATTAGGTTAGAAAGACCTCACAAACCCTAGGAACTCCATTCATGCTAACTTAGGATAGAAACTTTCCCGTTAGCTTTGACCTTTATGATCCTTTGGTCATCTTCTCTTTTCACCTCATAACTCTAAAAAAGCATCTTTAATAAGTTTGAAGTGATGTCTTGATCCATAGCCTTATCCCATGAGGTATGCTTGTAGTCTTCCCATCTTGGGATAGTACAAGTATACCTTGTGATGCACAAGTCTGATCAAGGTATCTTCTTCATAAAAGAAAAGCATAAAAAACACTTCTTCATCTGTAAATAATCAAAACACTTAATAATTAAACAAGTTAGTGAGCCTAAGCCCTAATCTTTGGGTTCAAGTTTTGGGGATCTTCTCCTTACTTGAGTGTGCTTGTTCTATTATTCCATCTTGGAATGTAGTGACAAGTGCACATTCCATTGAAGAGAGCTTGAGTTCACTTCCTTGTGACACACTCATAAAAGCTTCATTCTAAAAAACACAAACAAACAATAAGCGTCTTTCCTTCGGGAATTCTCTTCTCATCTCCTTCGCTCTGTACGCGAACTTGCTCCTACTTGTCATTTTGAAAGACGGTAACGCACTCGTCGTCCGAGCCTGCAACACCTGAGCATTGACATAGGCAGTTCAAGCCTTTAATTCACAAGCAATTTCCTTTTAGTACCCCTAGTTAGGGGAACTACGGCGTCTCTGATCCTCATTATCCTGATGAGGTACGTAGGCAGCGGGGTAGGGCCCGTTCGAGCACAATCTTTATTTTCCCTACATTTTTCCTCTTCATGTCTTTTTCAGTCCCCTCTTATTTTCTTTTTATCCAGTTCAGTTCATTTTCTTTGCAGCAGCTTTCAGTTCTTCACCCTTTGAAACAGTTTCTTTGCAAGCGTGGATCCCGTCGGGTACGGCGGACGATCTGGGTGCTAATACCTTCCCAGGTCGTAACCGACTCCCGAACTCAATCTCTTTGGTTCGTAGGACCTGTGTCTTTCCTCTTCTTTCTTCTGGTTTGTGCAGCATTACCATTCCCGTTCCTTCGGGATAAAAATGCCTGGCTGGCGACTCTATTCTTTTTCCGCGCCACTTTCGCGTTTGTACCAGGATGGAAATCCGGGGAGCGACAATGGTGTGATAAAGAGTGAGGGAAAATTTGGGGTGTTTACAGCTGCCCCTATTCAAACATGAGTTAGCTGTGCAGGATGTAAGCTTGTGGCATAACAGTCAAACAAGATAACTTGTGGTTGAATACCAAAGACAGTCCAAAATTTGCACTCACTGGATAAGAGAAGAAAAGGGATATAAATTGTAAAAGATAGTATGATTATCAAATGAAAACTATGGAGGACGACCATCGAGCAGAAAACGACTGCTGGGGATAAAGCGTAAAGTAAAGCAATGACGGGGACGACTGACAAGCTGGGGAAATAAAGAGACCATGACGGGGACGACCATCAGGTAAAGAAACAGGATTCTCTGGGGATTAAAGGTAAAGTCAATGATGGGGACAACCATCAGGCTTGAAAAGTAAAGTAAACAACGACGGGGACGGCCATCGGTTTAAAGAATAAATGAAATATCGATGAGGGACAGTCATCAAAAGGTGAAGGACGATCACCTAACAGGGGACGACTGCTCTTTACCACGACATAGGACGAATGCCAGATAGAAAAGGGTCAACGATGGGGACGACTATCAGATAAGCATGATGAAGGACGATTATCAAGAGGTGAATGACGATCACCTAGCAGGGTACGACTGCTCTTTATCACGACATAGGACGAATCTCAGATAGAAAAGGTCAATGATGGGGACGGCCATCGGATAAAATGATGAAGGAAAATCATCAAGAGGTGAAGGACGATCACCTAGCAGGGTACGGCTACTCTTTATAACGACATAGGATGAATGTCGGATAGAAAATTCCACTAATGGGGACTCCACTGAGGAAAAGGATGAGGGACGGTCATCCAAAGGTGAAGGAC
This sequence comes from Lathyrus aphaca, assembly GCA_963966055.1. NCBI lineage: Eukaryota > Viridiplantae > Streptophyta > Magnoliopsida > Fabales > Fabaceae > Lathyrus > Lathyrus aphaca. The sequence goes on along the minus strand of OZ014522.1, from coordinate 460,806,812 downwards.
GATCACCTGGCAGGAGACGGCTACCGAAAGTATCACGACATAGGACAAATGTCGGATAGAAGAAAAGTTATTTTGTTGGTGACTTACTGAGGAATGGTAAACACGGACGAGTGCTTACGCTCAAGAATGAAAGGTATAAGTGTTTGACGCTGTGTTTAGATTAAAGAAGCAGACGAGCATCCTTAGGAACATGATACAGACGAGTATCGGTAGAAACAAACGTTGACGCGTGTTCAGTGATGATGATACGGATGAGTACCAAATGGTTAACAAAGAACACTGACGAGTGTCGAATCTGTTTGAAGAGTGATATCAACAGGATACGAACGAGTGTCAAAGACTTCTGTATAAGTATGAGTGAGTATTGATTTGTTGGTTAAGTAAGAACAAGACACAAACGAGTGTTCGACTTGCTGGAGAATGTATGACATAGACGGGTGTCAAACATGTATAAATTATGAACAAATATTTGTATGTGAGAGTGTAAAAGGTGTTTCGGTGACCCGGGGGGATAGGATGGCACAGACGGGTGTCGAAGAAAAAAAGGGTGTGTTATAAACAAGTGTTTGGTTTGCAACCAGTGTTTTGTTTGCATTAAGTGATTTGGAAACCATGCTGGGGGAAGGTGACACGGACGAGTGTCAAAAGAGGATATATAGGTGTCTGTATTTGAGAATGTAAAGGGGACGTTTTGGTTTATATCTACGGGGAACGATACGACACGGCCGAGTGTCGAAAAAGGTGTATATGAACAGGCATTTGTGTTGGAAAGGGGACGCTTTGGCTTTTATCTGCAGGGGATGTGAGTATTATACATTACTTGATGAAATACTGATGGTAATTACAGGTGACTGGCTCGGGCCTGGCTTGTGATCATGCAAATGTTTGATTTTTGCCATAATGCTCCGTATTAGACGAAATGCTACGCTCTGTGGGGAAAGAATGATGCGAATTCCATGATTATGCAGAAGAGAAACCGATTCGGGATTCGGATCCTACTGAAGATCCTTGGCTGATCTGCTTGGAGGAATATCCCAGCTGGGGAAGAGATCATTGGTAGATCTGGAGATATAACTCTGCTTGGGGAAATAGATCGTTGATAGACCTATCCATAAGGAGAACTCAGCTGGGGAGAAAGAAACTTTCGTCACTTTGTTGTGTAAGAGTTTCAAACATTGCTCTTCTGGGGAGAGGCTGGAAGTTCTGTGGGGAGATGATTCTTTAAACCTTGCTGAGGATGAGAGATCTGGCACTCTGGTGGGGATCACAACTGGGGAAGCTCCTGTTGCATAGACTTATGCTGGGGATGAGGATGCTTTGGCAGCTCCGCTGGGGAAAAGCACTCCAGGTATTGCTTGGGGAGGAGGTATGCTGGGAAAGTGTGATTAGCATGCCCCATGCTACGTATCGAATACATGCTACTTGTTAAGACAAAGAAACGCACAAGCATCCCGAGGTATCCCTTACCGGATTCCGTCATAGGAATTAGATATTCCTGAAAGTAAATATATTTCCTGCAAGCATTTATTAAGAATGGCTCATTTGTTTTATGCAAATATTGTATCATGAATATTGGACATTTTGCAAATGAAACAAAAATGTACAAAACGAGGCGTGACTAAAAACTCTGATTTCATTAATCTGGGTGCCCTGAATTGGAAAATACAGTCAAAGAAACAAATCCCCTGGAATGGGGAGATTGCTATAAATTGAGAAAAGTAAAAGTGTTGGCAATGTTGATGACGCTTCCAGCGAGCTTCCTTTGCTATGACCTGTATGACCTTGACGTTCTTCTTATCTTGCTTTCTGAAGAAGGTTGATTCTGACCGATGCTTTATCCTTTCGAAGCTTGCCGTGTCGTGAGTGATACAGACGAATTCAGAATGCAGTTGTTCGCTTATTCCCTGATTTTGCATGGATCGCCCTTTCGGGTTTTCAATCCACCGGGATACCCATTTTTGCCTGAGCTGTCCAATGTGGCTTTTCAACTCAGCGGGCGTACACTTTTTTTTCCCTTATTTTTGCCCGAGTCTTTTATTCTGTTTTCGACACGCCGGGATGCCCTATTTTTGCCTAGACTTACATTCTGTTTTTATGTCCAATGGGTCATTTTTATGCGAAGTATTTTTTAATTGCATTTGAATTCACATGGGATGAGAAATCTTCACCATCCATAGAAGTGAGCATCAGTGCTCCACCAGAGAAAACCTTCTTACTATGAATGGCCATCGTAATTAGGAGTCCACTTGCCCCTATGGCCTGTATGAGGAGGGAGAAGTCTTTTTAGCACAAAATCTCCCACTTGGTATTCCCGAAGCCTGACTTTCTGATCGAAGGCTTTCTTCATCCTTTTCTGATATAACTGCCCATGACAAATTGCAGCTAATCTCTTTTCTTCGATCAGTTTTAGTTGATTGTACCGAGACCGGACCCATTCTGCTTCGTTCAGCTTTACGTCCATCAGTACCCGTAAGGAGGGTAGCTCAACTTCAACAGGTAGGACCGCCTCCATACCATATACAAGCTGATACGGTGTTGCCCCAGTAGACGTTCTGATTGAGGTTCGATACCCATGTAAAGCAAATGGTAGCATTTCATGCCAGTCTTTATAAGTGACCACCATCTTCTGCACAATCTTCTTGATGTTCTTGTTAGCTGCCTCAACAACGCCATTCATCTTTGGCCTGTAAGGAGAAGAGTTGTGATGTTGGATTTTGAAGTCCCGACACAGTTCTGCCATCATTTTGTTGTTCAAATTGGAACCATTGTCAGTAATGATTCGCTCGGGAACTCCATATCGACAGATGATGTCTCTTTTCAGGAATCTGGCTACCACTTGTCTGGTGATGTTTGCATACGAAGCTGCTTCCACCTATTTGGTGAAATAATCAATGGCTACCAGGATGAATTTGTGGCCATTTGAAGCAGTCGGCTCGATCTTTCCAATCATGTCAATGCCCCACATGGAAAAGGGCCAAGGTGAAGACATCATGTTCAAAGGATTTGGAGGCACATGCACCTTATCCACGTAAATCTGGCATTTGTGGCACTTTCTGGCATAGGCACAACAGTCTGCATCCATTGTGATCCAATAGTAACCTGATCTTAACAATTTCTTAGCCATTGCATGTCCTCCAACATGGGTACCGAAAGATCTTTCATGCACCTCGTGCATCTGCAAGTCTGCTTCTTTCTTATTAACACATTTGAGTAGTACCATGTCAAAGTTTCGCTTGTATAATGAACCGTCAGCATTAAGGAAGAAACTACCGGCCAGCCTTCTTATTGTCTTCTTATCATTGGATGATGCCCCAGGTGGGTATGTTTGATCCTCTAAGAAGCCTTTGATGTCGTGGAACCAAGGTTTGTCATCTTTAACAGCGTCCACAGAGAATACGTATGTCGGTCGGTTCAGTCTTGATACCAAAATCCGAGGCACGTAATTGGCGGTTAGAACCTTGATCATGGAGGAAATGGTAGCTAAAGCATCTGCGAACTGATTTTTGTCTCGAGGGATGTATTCAAGCTTGACTGCTGTGAAGAAAGTCAATAATCTCCTCGTGTAGTCACGGTATGGAATCAGATGCTCTTGGTGAGTGTACCATTTGTCGTTGGTCTGGTTGATTACCAAAGCTGAATCCCTAAATACATTCAATGTCTTGATCCTGAGGTCAATGGCTTCCTCAAGACCCATGATACATTCTTCGTATTCTGCTTCGTTGTTAGTGTAGGCAAAGGTGAGTTTTGCCGAGAAAGGCATATGAACTCCTTTAGGTGTAATGAGTACTACACCAACTCCACGACCATTCATATTGACAGCTCCATCAAACATCATTGTCCATTCTTCTTCTGGGTCAAGCCCTTTAGTGTGAACAGGCTCTTCATGATCTTTTGCTTTTAAGTACATGATGTCCTCATCTGGGAAGTCAAATCTCATTGGTTGGTAATCATCAATGGGTTTCTCAGCTTGATAGTCAGGCATCACACTGCCTTTGATAGCCTTTTGAGATGTGTACTGAATGTCATATTCTGTCAGGATCATTTTCCATCTTGCAATCCTTCCGGTAAGTGTTGGCTTCTCAAATATGTACTTGACAGGGTCCATCTTTGAGATCAACAAAGTAGTGTGGGTCAACATATACTGTGTTAGTCGGTGAGCAGCCCACGCTAAAGCACATCAAGTTTTCTCGAGCAGTGAATAACGTTGTTCACAGTCGGTAAACTTTTTGATTAGGTAGTATATTGCATACTCTTTTCGACCAGACTCATCATGCTGGCCCAACACACACCCTATTGATCCTTCTAATACTGTCAGGTACATTATTAGAGGTCTTCCTTCAATTGGTGGCATTAGGATCAGAGGTTCTTGTAGGTACTCCTTGATCTTATCAAAAGCCTTCTGGCAATCTTCATTCCACCTGACCATTTGTTCCTTTCTTAACAATTTGAACAAGGGTTCACAGGTCGCAGTAAGATGAGATATGAACCTCGATATGTAGTTCAATCTACCTAAGAAACCCCGAACTTCCTTTTCAGTCCTAGGTGCAGGCATCTCCTGAATGGCTTTGACTTTGTCAGGATCAACTTCAATTCCTTTTTCACTTACGATAAATCCTAGCAACTTACCAGAACATACCCCAAATGTGCATTTGTTGGGGTTTAGCTTCAGCTGATACTTTCTCAGACGCTTTAACAACTTCAGCAAATTTACCAGATGGTCTTCTTCAGTGAGGGACTTGGCAATCATGTCATCCACGTATCATTCAATTTCTTTGTGGATCATGTTGTGGAATAACGTTACCATAGCTCATTGATAAGTGGCACCGGCATTCTTCAGTCCAAATGGCATTACCTTGTAACAAAATGTGCCCCAAGGTATGATGAAGGTTGTTTTCTCCATGTCTTCGGGTGACATTCTGATCTGATTATACCCAGAAAATCCATCCATGAAGGAAAACACCAAGAACTGAGCTATGTTGTCGACCAATAAATCAATGTGAGGTAATGGGAAATCATCCTTCGGGCTAGCTCTGTTCAGATCCCGGTAATCCACACACATACGTACTTTGCCATCCTTCTTAGGCACTGGTACAATATTAGCGACCCACGGCAGGTAACTAGTCATATCAAGGAAACCGACGTCCCACTGTTTTTGTACTTCTTCCTTAATCTTCATGGCCATATCTAGGAGAGTACAGCGTAGCTTTTGCTTCACTGGAGGGCAATCTTCTTTCAAAGGTAGTTTGTGCACAACAATATCCGTATCCAGACCTGGCATATCTTGATAGGACCAAGCAAAGACGTCGACGTATTCTCGAAGCATGTCGATGAGCTGTTCTTTTATGGAAGCCTGCAGTTTTGCCCCAATCTTTACTTCTTTCAGATCCCCTTCGGTACCAAGATTAACTGTTTCAACCTCCTCCTGATGAGGAGTGATCACTTTCTCTTCTTGCCTTAACAACCTGGCTAATTCTTCAGGTAACTCATAGTCTTCTTCAACCCCTTCGTCAACTTGATTAATCAGATTGTCGAAGTCATACAAGGTCATATCAGTGCTGTTGTCGGTGCAATCTGGAGGGTAATCTCTGCAAGGTTTGAGATTGGTTCATTTTAGTGATCATTTTTACTCTTGTTTAGAAAAGTGAAAATGAAGTTATTATTTTGAAAACATTGCCATTTTATTGTTTTGTACAAAAGTGAAAAAATGAAAAGACAGTGAGCGAAAAAGAGACTTGTTTGCAAAAGATGTCCGATATTCATTGATAATTCATTTGCACAAAATTACAATATGGCCCTATTACAAAATGAGTCCTGACACCTTGGGCAAGATGCAAGATTTGATGCATGCTAAAAAGAGGCAGGAAATAATAATTACTCTGCAGGAGTAACCCTTATAATTTCCTGGGAAGACCAGTTAAGGACTTGGTGACCCGGGGTCCTTGGACGTATCCAGCTCTCCAGGTTGCGGTCGCTTTCCACTTCATCTTCCAGGTTGTTAACAGCATCTGGGGTGAGCATCCCCCCCACTGATGAATTTGGGCTCTTTAGTAGCCTCTGATTCCTCTTGTCGGAATGGTTTGTAACCCAAACCGAATCTGTCCTCATTCTTCTCCACCAGCAGCAACTTGCCCCAGCCTTGGGCATTACCATCTTCAACAACCTTCCGGGCTTGCTGATAGGAGACAATTGAAGTACCCATCCTATCCTCCTGGGATGCAGCAAATACTTCAGTCGTCACATCATTGACGTTCAAGGCCTCGAACCCTTGGCTCATAGTTTCATGGATTTCACCATCCATCTCAATGTACTTGTATGTAGCTAGATGACTCACAAAGATGTCCTCTTCACCATAGACGGTGATGATCTGTCCTTCCCACTCATATTTCAATTTCTGGTGAAGGGTCAACGTTACTGCGCCAGCGGCGTGAATCCATGGTCGACCCAACAAACAGCTTTAGGCCAGCTGAATGTCCATCACATAGAAAGTAGTCTGAAAGACATGCGGACCGATTATCACAGGCAGCTCCACCTATCCAAGAGCAGACCTCTTGGAGCCATCAAAAGCCCTGACCACAAGATTGCTTGGTCGGAGAGCTATTCCATCGTATTCGAGCTTGACAAGAGCTTTCTTCGGAAAGACATTGAGTGAAGACCCAGTGTCAACAAGAACATGAGAGAGCACAGCTCCTTTACACTCTAGGGTGATGTGAAAGCTTTGTTGTGATGACGTCCTTCTGTCGTTAAATCAGATTTGGTGAAACCTAACCCATGGCTAGTATTGACATTAGACACCATTGTTTCAAGCTGATTCACTATGATCTCTTCTGGCACGTAGGAAGTGTGCAAGACTTTGAGTAGTGTATCCCGATGGGCTTCGGAACACAACAACAAGGATAATATAGAGATATTTGAAGGATCCTGGTGGAGCTGGTCCACAACTCTATAGTCACTTCTCTTAATTATCCTTATAAAATCATCCACATCCTGATCAAAGGATGATTTATGAGTCTCTTTTGACGCAGATTCTTTAGGTATCACACTTTTCCCTTTGGCTTTGGCAATAGCCTCTGCCTTAGTGTTAGTTCTTGGAACTTGAGATGCGAAGAGGTGTCCGCTTCGGGTGAAGCCTCTGCCTCCCCCAACATTATCCACTTGGGGAGTAGGAACTGAAGAATCAAGAAGGACTTTTTCTCCGTTGCAGTAAAGGTCAACACCATAATGCCATGGTACAACACTGTCTTTATCATATGGAATATACCCTGGAACCGTGATGGTGACTGGGCTTACTGCAGCAGAAGTTGGAACTATTATTGTATGTGGATCATAGAAGATAGTGACAGGACTTCTTGTTAGTGGTGATGAATTGAAGCTTGATTGTTGCTGATACTGTTGTTGAGATTGTTGAAAGTTGCTGGAGTTCGGGACCGTTGTAGGGTCATAATAGATAGTAACTGTGGAGACGTCATCGCTGGTGGTTACTGAAGTTGTAGAAGGAGATGACATGGAATTGTTGTTTGTTGAAGTGAAGGAAGAAATGGTTGCTGAAGTTGTAGACGAATCGGTTGGAACAATTGTTGTTGCAGTTGTAGGAGAATCATTTGTACGAGTTACTGGTGTTGTAGAAGTTGTTGTGGTTATTTTCAGAATGCCTTTCTTAATCAAGCCATTGATGCCATTCCTCAAGCTTGCATACCCGTTCTCGGAAACCTTGAAAGATTCACAACAGGCCTTACAACTTGGAAACACTTGACATTTCAAAAGCTGAGCTTTAACCTCTGCCAGAGGTGTCTGAATACTTGCAATATCTTCAATCAAACTCATGGGTGAGCTTTCCTCTATAGCATTAATCCTTGGCCCACTATGGCTTGGCATAGGATTTTTCATGACATTGGGAGGTGGTGCAAAGTTCAGGGCCTTTGAATCTACCAGACCTTCATATGCAGAGCCCTGCATTTTTCTGTGGAGTGACCAGGTGCGTTATAATGAAAAGCACACCTAGCGTTGACATCGTAGTTTCTTGGAAGGTTCTGAGGATCAGGTGGAGCCAATGTCCTCAACTCAACAAGATTGAGCCTTAGGAGTTGTGGCAGCAATATGGCGTATGGTATTGGAATAGGGTCAATCACCCTGTTGATCTGAGATGGCCGCTGTTGAAAAGGGCGTTGTTGTTGATTGTTGTTTTTGTTGTTGTAGGATCTCTATTGAGGAAACTGGGGTTGTTGAGGAAAGTGCTGTGGTTGTTGAGTATACTGAGGAGGTGGAGTGGGGATAGTGACGACATCAACTGATCTGGGCAGGTATTGGGGTCTCCCTCTTCCCATGTGCACAGAGTTTGTTTCACATGATCTACGGGGCCCAGCATATGGCTTCCTTGTACTGCTTAAACTGGCACCGTTGTCGGAGATCTTTCCCATCTTCAAAAGACTTTCAATTCTCTCACCAGCTATAACAACATCAGCAAAAATGGTAGAAGAGAAAGCCGCAAGCCGATCAATGTAGGTTCCTTGTAATGTATTCATAAACATGTCAGCCATCTCTCTTTCTGACATAGGTGGCTGGACAGCAGCAGCAAGTTGTCTCCACCTTTGGGCATACTCTCTAAAGCTTTCACGGGAAGACTGTGACATTCCCATCAGAAGGGTTCTGTTTGGAGCCATATCCAGATTATACTGATATTGACGGATGAAAGCTTCAGCCAAGTCTTTCCAATTCCTTATTGTGGCTCTGGTCAAGTGGGAGTACCATTCTTGGGATGCCCCTATCAAGCTATCTTCGAAATAAAACATCCACAGCTTTTCATCCATGGTGTAGGCTTTCAATCTTCTTAAGAAAGACTGAAGGTGGGTACGTGGGCAGGAAGTGCCATTGTATCTTTCAAAACAGGGAGGTTTTAACTTATGAGGAATTCTCACCCCCTCCACTAATCCCATGTCCATGACATCAAAACCCAGAGAGTTTTGGGATTCAAGAGATCTTAGCTTCTCTGCAATTTCATCCAACCGACGATCGTAAACTTCGTCTCCAGCCCCAACCACAGTAAACTGCTCTTCTTGAGGGTCTTCCAGCAAGGCCCTCCCTCCAGTGTTACCTTGGGTGTTTCTTATAACATTGATTTCTGGGTTCAGGTGAGGTCCAAACTCTGGAGGATCAGTGCGAGGCTGCATGTGATCGTTGTTACTGGTACCCCCTGTACCTGGATGGTGTTCCTCAGGAGTTTGTCGCTCAACTAACTCCCTCAGTCTTTCCTGGCTTTGAGCTAAACCAGTCATCACTGTCATAAATTGATTCATTTGGTCCCTCATCTCTATCCTTTCATTGGCTATCTTGGCCCTCACTTCAGTCAAGTCTTGTTGAACCTGATCCATATGTAATCCTAGAAGGTTATTTCTTGTCGGATACCAGTGCACTCTATTGACAGGGAAAACTCTTCCGCGAGCAATGTTTCCTGAAACCACAACAAAGTGAGAAACAAAAAAACAAAAACCTACAAAACAAAGAGAAAATGTTAGTATGCAATGCAAGATGCCTATTTTTCTTCCAAGGGTATCCGGTTTGGTTCTTTGGTTTTGACCTTTCCAGACCTCGAGGAAATGCTGATGTTGAAGAGAGATAATGCCCACAAAATAATACAAACCATATATTACAGAAATTGTGAAAATACATAGTTTGATTACAATAAAGTCCCCATGGTGGGTCAAAATACATTAACAAAAATCAAAAAGTACAAACAAAAGGAAGTACAAATACAAAAAATCAAACATCCAGTCCATAATCATTCTCTCTGACTTCCTTCAGGAGGGCCTCAGTCACTGGACCTACTGGGTGTTTTGTGATAGTCCTAATGAGGAGGTTCCTGGTGGCAATGGCACTGGTCAATTTCTTATGCTTATCCTGATCCTTTGACCTCTTCAACCCTGCTCGGAGTTTTAACTCAGAGATCTTCTTCTGCGCTGCTAACAAGGTTGCCTGATTCTTCTTCTCACTAGCCTCCAACTGCTCTATCTTAGCTTGAGTCCTTTGATCTTCCTGTGCACGGGCCTCAGAGATCCTGATCCACCTAGCCTGGCTCTCCTCTAAGTAATGCTCTTCCCTAGCCTTCTGAGTCTTAGCTTCCTTGCAAGCATTCTTCAGTACTAACTCCCCTGCCCTAGCCTTTCTGATGTAGTCATCCGTCTTCTCAATTTTGGTCAAGTGCTCGATCCGGAGCTTCTCTAACCTCTCATTATCTAGAAGAATTTCATTCCTCTCCCAAAGGGTCTTCTTCAAAGCCCTAGAGAGCTGAGTATTTCTTTCCTTCAATTTCTCAAACTCCTCCAGGCTGACAGTAGCTGCATGCTGCACTGTTGAAGGTCCAGGTACATCCTCTAAGGTAAATGGCATCCGGGTGATCTGTGCCCTGGTACGAGACCAATCAAGATATTGTTCTGAAGCTATATTGTTGTATTTGACTAAAATGGTTGTCCCCTTAGTCTAAATGTTGTCCCAAGCCCAGGCAGCTTGTCTGACAACAGCTGAGTTGTGTTGGATGTCACAATAGAGGGTCTCTATCAAGTCTTGTCCTCTTGGGGGATGAACCAAAGCATACCCTAATTGTCTCTTGAAAAGCAAAGGGTTGTAGTTGATGCAACCTTTTACTCCAATCAAGGGTACATTGGGATATTGCCCACAACTAGTAATGATGTCTTTGCCCTTGGTGCTCTGAGTGCACCATCTGATGTCTTCTGATGTAAGGGAAATCAATCTCTTAGCCCAGTTCCTTGGCTGATGAGGGTTCAGGAAAGTGTCTGATTTTGGCAAGTGTCTTAGAAACCAACAGTAATAGAGGGGTGCACAGTATCTGACCAGTCTTCCTCTTTGCTTCTTATTCCTTTGGTGCACTGAATAGTAGAAGTCTCCAAGCAAGGTAGGAACTGGGTTCCTCAATAAGAACAAGTGAATAACATTCTTGCTTACAAACTTTGGCTCGTCTGCAAACAAGATAACTCTATATATGCTGAGGGCTAAGAGTGCCCAAACAACATCCCACTTCCCTGCTGCAGCATGCAGGGTGGCCTGGGAAATCAAGAAATCCAAGTGAAGGCCTGGAACCCCAACCTTAGTGGTCATGCTCTGATCAATGAGATTAGGCTCCAAGTGCAAGGCCTTAACTATATCTTCATTCTTGGGAGAAACCATATCAGGGTTGAAAGGAATCCCTCTCCAGATAGGGACACCTAGCAACATGGAAAATGCTTCTAGCAGAGGTCCCAACTGAAAATCAGGGAATGTGAAACATCTGAGAGGAGGATCATAAAACTGTAGGCAAGTATGAATCATGCTCCTCTAGGATGCATCCAGGTCCATGATCATGTCCAATATGCCTCCATAATGTTCCCTGAATAAAAGGACATGATTAGGAGTGATAAGAGACGAAATCTGTCTGATACCTGCCAGAGTGGGCTCAAAGAAGTGGTAAGTGATGTTACTCTTCCTGGAAGTGTCCATGCTGATAAGGGATGTTGGTGAAGAAGACTGAGGAGAAACACTGATGAAGGCAACTGCTGAAGACTGATGGAGATAACTGGAGAAGAATCCCTGATTAAGATAACTAATGAAGAGGCTGATGCAGATAGCTGAGCAGTAGAACAGGTCAAAACCAAACCAAAGATAGAATGTGGATACCCTGTAAAATAAATAGGCAAATTTTAAATGATGCAAAATGATGTATGCAGCATAATATGCAAAGGGTTTGTGATCAAGTGCTGGATCTGTTATCTGCCTTGATAGGGTCCATGTGTGTTTATAACTCCGGATGGAGGCTTAGAAAATCGGTAACCAGGTGGGGGATTCAAATAAAGAGTCACAAATCCAGGGTTTCACAAGAACTGTCTAAAGTGGTGCATTCTTAAAACACAACTGGTAACAGGGTATGATGAAGCCAAGGGTTCCTGCAAACCTGTAAACATCCCAACCCCCTCACATGTATTGTTCTAGAACAAGGATCCTCAGACTTGGATCAGTTATGAGAAGTGTAAACACTTCTAACCCGGAGGTACAATGTTTACAATAACCATAAAAGATCCTCCTCTAATTCACCTCAGATGCTGAAGGTCATAAAAGGTCATCCAGGCTTAGCAGGCTTCCCAGATAGCCCTAGTACTATAGGAAATCCGTAGCACAGAGTTCTCAAGAAGAAACCCATGTCTGAACCATGTTTAATATTCCCACACCAGACCAAAATGGAATGGGAAAGAATATGAAGCCACTCTAGCCTATGTGTCACTCAGGTCCCCGGTATGGAACCTTAATCACTCAACAATCCCTCCCACCAAGGAAACAGCAGATCCAACACATATGATAATGGCAGTATGTAATGCATAAAACTGTAAATGAAAAGCAATAAATAGAGTTGTACAGAAAGCAATAAATAAAGCAATAAACAAAAATCACAAGTAGCACATAACACCCCCGTAAACACTAATCAAAAAAGCGCTAAGAAGAACCCACAAAAAGAACCAGAAGCCCTGGTTGCAATATAAGAATTCCTAGCAGAGTCGCCAAGCTGTCGCTCCCCCCGAAAATTTGCATCCCGGTACAAGCGCGAACGGGTGTCGCTCCCGATAAGTGGGACCGGCCCAAATAAAGGTACAGACGCGAACGGTCGGCGAGAGGGACAATGAGAACACACAGCAGTGAACTCACTGGAGATGAAAAGAGTCGCCAGCTAGGCATTTTTATCCCGGAGGAAAGGCAATGCTGCATAGACCTAAAAAAGAATGGATAAGACGGTTGCGAACCAGAGAGACTGAGAAAGGGGGTTGGTTACAACCTGGGAAGGTATTAGCACCCAGATTGTCCGCCGTACTCGACGGGATCCACGCTTAAAAGATTTGTGTTTTAAAGGGGTAGTGTCAGTGCAATTTGTGTGTAAAACAGCTGAAAAGGGATGTACAGGTGTCAGTGTAAAAGAAGTGTGAAGTGTATATGTGTATAGTGTCAGTGTAAGAACAATAATGAAGAGCTCAAGAGTATGAGGCTTAAAGAATAAAGCTGGAAAGAGGGGGAATATACAGATACTTTTGTTCGATAACTGTTAAGTTATGCCTACGTATCCTCTCGTGCAATGAGGAAGTCAGAACACCGTAGTTCGACCCAAAGAGACTGAAAGGTAAATTGACTTGTGAACTGCTTGCTTGTCTATGCTCAAGTGTATGACCTGTCTGGCTCAGGTGCGAACTGTCTTGCATTAGACGGAAGAAGCAAGCTCTCGTTTGTGAGTGAATGAGATGAGAAAAGAATCCCGGAGGAGACGATTATTGTTTGTTTTTGAGTTTTCAGTCTTTTATTGCTTTTGAGAATTTTCATAAGTTAATGAGCTTAAGCCTAAACCAATGGATTAGTAAACTCATCACATCTTCCCTCTGTTTAGGGGTAATGAGAATACCTTAAGTGTGAAGTCAGATTCTCACACTTAATCACCTTTTGATGTAGGGTTAAGATCATTATCTTACTTGTGATTATTTAGATGTTTTTGGTGTTTTTGTTTAGTGTTTAAGTAATGAGGTTAAGCCATAATCAAGGATTAAACAAACTCATTACACCATCCTAATAGAAGGATAATAGATGAGAGTGTTTAAGCTGAGGAAAGCTCCTCAACTTAATCCATGACTAGGGATTAAACTCATGACAAAACAAACCTTTGGTTAAGTGGATTTTATTTAATGATATGATGATGAAGTGAGTTTTATGATTTGTAAGACAGCTTGAGGGGGACTTGTCCATTAACACTAGGGTTAGTCCTTCTTAACCAATTAAGGAAGAATTAGAACCCTAATGCAAGGCCCAAGTTAAAAGTGTGATGCCTTGATGATTATTAGATGAATTAATTAAGGGATTTAAACACATTAAGGGTTTAACACTTAGGATTAAAGTTATACACTCCATCCTAATAGAAGGATGCAGGCATAAGCTTAATCACAAAGCCTTAAAGCCTTTAGGGTTTAGTCCCTGATTATGAGATGAGAGGAGATGACTCAAAATAGACACAAAGGTAAAACTAAATGGGGAACTAATCAAAACCCTAATCATTGTCATACATGGTTGTTCCTAAGGTTTGTGAGGTTTACAAGAGAAGTCTTCAATGGAACCACCAGGAAGCAGATGAAAAGATCAGGAGAAGCAAAGTAAACTTGCTTCATTTAAGAAGACAAGTCACTTGAAGAAAGAAAGTAAGAAGAAGAATAATGAGCAAGCTCAAACTCATACACATACAAAAATTCATCAAGGATGCAAGAGAGAGATGAGAAGAAAGTATGAGAAGTGAAGGCAAATTCACTTCTCAAAATCACTTACCACCTGAAAGGTTAGAAAAGAAATGCAATGCAATGCAAAATGGGATGGAATGACATGATGCAAACCAAAACCAGAAACATATTCATGATGTCAATGATGCTATGAGATGCTACAAACATGAGACAACAAATGGAGATGATCATACAAGCTCATGGATGCAAATGGAGCAAGTTAAGAAACATGTACATTCATGAAAAGTTATGGAATGCATATGGCATACAACATGACAAATGCAAGATGCAATGATCAAACATGCTTTCAATATGTCTTATTATGTTAAATTAATCACATGGATGCATAAAATGTCATGGCAAGTCAAGGTATGAATGCAAATGCAAGATGGATGCATATGAAAGCCCAAATTAGGGTTTATGAACAATACAACAAACACAAACCAAAACCAGAAGCAAACAACATTATAAAAAATTGAAAATGCACTCAAAGTACCCCTAGTCCTATACTAAACCACTGCCCAAAGGAGAGGTCTCAACTCTTAACCTAATTCAAGATATGATTTTCCTAAGTTTTCTAGGGTTTTAGGGTTCCTTAACAAGAAAATTATCAAACAAAATTGAAAATGAAAGATCAAATCATGGCCATTTAATCTCACAAACTACATGCTAAACACAATGCAATGCAAAAAGAATCAAGGTCCAACTCTTTAGGGTTAGGCAGAAATGATTTTTGGAAGTTTGGATCAAAATAATGCATAAAAATGATTTTAATTCCATGGAAAATTCTCAAAATGCATCAAGATCAAAAAAGAAATTTGGTTTGAGGGTTGGACAATGTTTCTAAATGTTTTTAAGTGTTTCATGAATTTTTTTTGTGATTTTTAAATACCTAAAAGTATTTTTAATTAATTAATTCTCATTAATTAATTAAAAAGAAACTTTTAAATATTTAAAAATACTTTTTTAATGCAAAAAATGAAAATAAAAATATTTTTGGGTTTTAAAAATTAATGAAACTCTTGACAAAAAATTTCATAATTTTTAGATGGTTTTTACTATTTTTAATAAATTGTGCAAGTTAAATGGAAAGAAAAATAAAATAAACCAAATAAAATGAAAAGTAATCTGATCCAACGCATGAGATTTAAAGCTGGGAGGAGACCATTGACTTGGCGCGTGAATCAAAGGACAGGATGCAATCTGACTTAATTAGGTTTTACGAATTAATTAAATGGATTTAATTAAACTAATGGTGATTAGGGCAAAATGGACCCATCTGAACCACTCATTCACGCGCGAAGTCAAGCCAGTCAACTGATCTAACGCACAAGATTCAAACCTCACTAATTACAGGATTAAAACCCTAATTATTTTCAGGTGGCCGGAGAAGACCTCCGGTCGTCTTCTCCGGTGGGAACCCCACCTGAAAATTTCTAAAACTCTCAAAACATAACTAAAATGAAATCTAAAAACACAGAAATGATTCCCACAACCCACTGAATCAAAACCCTAACACAAACATCATTTATATTTCATCAATCTCATGAATCGAAACAAACAAAATTTTAGGGCAAGACTTTCAGAACACGATTACATCCTCATTTTTCCACCATTTTCAAAACCAATGACATATTTATGATCAGGGAAGCATGAAGAACAACTTAAGAACTTAAAAATTCATTTCTGGAAAAAAAGTTCTTGAGCTACCTGAGTTTTGAAGCTTTCAACTTTGCAACTTTCTGGCCTCTCCTCTTGGTGCAATCCACTCCTCTTGGTCCCTTGATGATGTTTGAATGCTTAGAAAGAGTTTATGTTGGCTGGTTTGAGAGTTTGAACAAGTTCTGTTCAAGCTCAGATGGGAATCGTGTTTGGGATTCAGGCTGTTTCAGGCAATGGTGAGGGGTTCTTTGTGATCAGGATGATGAGTTGAGAAGGTCTGTGAAGTTTGTTTTTATGTTTGTGGCTTGTATGCTTAGTTTCGAAAGGTTTTGCTCCAGGGAGTGAAAATGAGGATGCTGAGTTCTAGTGTGCTTCAGGCTTGTGTGTTTTTTTTTTTGGCTTGCCATTTGTTTGTATAAACTAATGGGATTGGTCAGAGGATGTGACCTGTGCTTTTGTGATAGGTGTAGCTACTTTTGCAAAATGTCCCATCTTGTGTAAGAGAAGCATGGGTAATGTTCTAGGCTAGTACAAGTGGTGTGGGTTGCGCAGCATGGTGTGAGGGAAAGGCTAGAATGGTTCAGCATCATAGGCAGCAAGTGGATGGAAGTGATCATGAGCTTTTGCAACTTGCTTGCTTTTGAATCTTCATGAAAATATCTTGCTCCAAAGGCCAAACAAATGAGAAACCCTTGGCCCATTATGATTTTTAGGTTACATGTGATGTTTGTGCAATGGTTAGACAACAATTAGAAGTCACAAATGCCTTTGGTACAAGATTTTGCAAATTTCTCATTTGGTGCATAACTTGAAATTTAATGATTTTAGCCAACTTTGATGCACCATAACTTTTGATCCAAGATGAATTAGGTCATGTTCTTGTACTTTTTGAAAAGGGAAAGATCTAATCTACAACTTTCATGACCAAAGTTTTTCCATTTGAAACATTTTTGGATCAAAAAGTAAGGGTTGAAAAAGTTGCATAAAATGACATTTCATTAAAAGTCAACTTTGCCCTAAAAAGTCAACTTTGCAAAAAACTTCAAATTCTTGAATTTTGTGAACTTCTAACTTCTTCCATGATCAAATAAAGATCATATGTACTCAAAATGATTAAGATCACCCCTTGGTTGGGTCATTGGGGGCCTCGGATGCCCTGATTTTGCACTGACTTGTCTGAAAAGTCAACTCTTGATCAGATGACTTCCCCATGGAATTTCTTCATAAAAATTGATATGCATACTCCCTATACCATATAGAGACCAATAGAAACAAGAATTACCAAAAAATTTGGAGTTATGGCCTCTGAAACCAAAACCCTAATTTTAGGTCAACTGTGCAGTCAAGCCTGGCTCTGCCTCCACACCATTTCCAGTTCTTGTGATTCTTTGGCATTCTTGACTTTGAGAAAATATGATATGATACTTGAACACACATAGACCCCTTTTAAGTGATTGTTGACCTTTGGGATGGCTCAAGAAGCTCTTGGATTGCTCAGATCACAAACCCTAGATGCAGATGACTTAGAACCAATGCAAAGACTCAAAATTGTGGTATGAGATGTTATGAGTGTGTTTATGCATATGAAATGATCACAAGCCATGGTGTGAATGGGTGAGGGCAAATTTGGGGTGTTTACAGCTGCCCCTATTCAAACATGAGTTAGCTGTGCAGGATGTAAGCGACGGCTTATCAGGCAAACAAGATAACTTGTGGTTGAATACCAAAGACAGTCCAAAATTTGCACTCACAAAATGAAGAAGAAAAGGGATATAGATTGTAAAAGAAAATAAAGTATATTGTAAAGTGTGGGCGACGGAGGACGACCGTCGAGCAGAGGACGACTGCTGGGTAAAGAGCAATGACGGGGACGGCCGACATGCTGGGGAAAGTGCGGAAAATAAAGCAATGACGGGGACGGCCGACATGCTGGGGATAAAAGAATTATGATGGGGACGGCCATCAAGATAAAGCTATAAAATTCTCTGGGGATTAATGAAACATGACGGGGACGGCCATCAAGTTCATAAAGTAAAGTAAACCACGACGGGGACGTCCATCGGGCTAAGCTGAAAGGAAAAGGGACCACGACGGGGACGACCATCGGGTTAAAGAATAAATGAAATAAACAGATGATGAGGTACGGTCATCAAAGGTGAAGGACGATCACCTAGCAGGGGACGGCTGCTCTGTTGGGGATTAGACGAGGGAGGGTCTTCTAAGGTGGAGGACGACCACCTGGCAGGGTACGGCTGCCGAAAATATCGCGACATAGGACGAATGCCGGATAAAAGGTCAACGATGGGGACGGCCATCGGATGAGCATGATAGAGGACGACCATCAAGAGGTGGAGGACGACCACCTAGCAGGGGACGACTGCTCTCAAGGTTTGTCATGACATAGGACGAATGTCAGACAACCAAAATCAACAATGGGGACGGCCATTGGATAAAATGATGAAGGACGATCATCTAAAGGTGGAGGACGACCACCTAGCAGGGGACGGCTGCTAAATATCAACGATGGGGATGGCCACCGGATGAGCATGATGGAGGACGACCATCAAGAGGTGGAGGACGACCACCTAGCAGGGTACGGCTGCTCTCAGGGTTTATCATGACACAGGACGAGTGTCAGATAAAAAAGAAAAAAATTGCTTTGTTAGCGATCCACTGGGGAGTAGTAAACACGGACGAATGTTTATACCCAAGAAATAAAAGTATAAGTGTTTAGATGTTTGTGTATAGATTAAAGATGCGGACGAGCATCCTTATGACTATGATACGGACGAGTATCGGGTAGAAACAAATACTGACACGTGTTCAAAGATGATGATACGGACGAGTATCAACTGGTTAACAGAGAACACGGGCGAGTGTTGAATCTGAGCGGATTCTTCTGGGGAACAGTAGACACAGACGAGTGTCTAAATTCAAGAAGACAAAAGTGTTTGACACAGTGTATGGATTAAAGATGCGGACGAGCATCCTTAAGACTATGATACGGACGAGTATCATGTAGAAACAAACTCTCGACGCATGTTCTGAGATGATGGTACGGACGAGTACCAATGAGTTAACAAAGAACAAGGACTAGGGTTGAATCTGCGGGGATATAAGTGGTATATACAAGATACGGACGAGTATCTGTATAAGAGCGATTGGTATATAGATGAGTGTTTAACTACTGGGGAGAGCGACACGGACGAGTTTCAAAAGGAGAAGAGTGTGATATAAACAAGTATCTGATATACAAAGTGTAGGCGACTACGCTGGGGATATGACACGGACGGGTGTCAAAGGATTGTTATATGAGTATATGTGAGTGCAAAGAGGACGTCTTTGGCTTTCTGCTGGGTTATGACACAGATGGGTGTCAAAAAGTATCTGTAATACGAGTGTTTATTGTTTGTAAGGAGTGCTCGGGCGACTTTACTGGGGAGTATTGACACGAACGGGTGCCAAAGAGAGTATTTATACTGGTGTTTGTGAATGTGAGGCAACTGCTTTTGCTGGGGAATCTCCGCTGGGGATTTGGGGGAAGTATTCTGTATATTGACGGATTGTCATTATTCACAAGTGTTGACTTAAAACATGGCTTATGATTATGCTATATGCTTGATTTTTGCCGTAATGCTCCGTTTTAAACGGAATGCTACGCTTTGTAGGTGAGTATGATGCGAATGCTATGATTATGCAAAGATACCAAGCCGGGATCCGGACCCTGTCGCTACGAAGATCTTCGGCCGATCTGCTTGAGATGGACATCCCAGCTGGGGATAAGGTCATTTGTAGATCTGATGAGATGCTATTCGCTTGGGGACATGGGTCAATGATAGACCTATTCCAGTAAACGAGGGACCCAGCTGGGGGTTTGAAGAAGCTTTCTTCACTCTGTTGTGATTCCTTCGTGCGCTGCTCTTCTGGATAGAGGTTGGAGCTCTGTGGGGAAATGGTTCCCTGACTTTTGTACTCGGCTGAGGATGAAATGGCAACTCGGCTGGGGAGAAAGAGGAATCACTGAAAGACCTCCCTAGAAATCCTGTTGAGGTGGATTCTTGACTCAGCCGGGGATATGGGCGCCTTCTGCGATGCCTGGCAAATCTGATGGGGCGAAGTAACAAGTGGCAACTCAGCTGGGGAGAAAACACTTTGGGCGCTGAGTGTTGATTTGTCAGCTTGCCGGAGTGAAGCCTTCATGCCCCAAGTTGTATTCTGGATACCTGCAATCCTGCAAAGATAGGGAAACGTACAAGTAATCCTGAGGTATCCTTTACTGGATTCCATCATAGGAGTTTAGACACTTCTGAGAGTAAGTATATTCCCTGCAAACACGTGTTTTATTTTTGAAAGCAAGCATCTGTACTTATGCAATCAGTTTTTCTTTAAGATATCAGGCATTTTTTTGCAAATAAAAATGTACAAGACGAGACATGACTGAAAATCTGATTTTATTAATTCATATGCCCTGAATTGGCGAGATACAGTCAAGGAAACAAATCCCCTGAAATGAGGAGATCGTTAAAAATTGAGAAACAAAATGCTGGCAATGTTGATGACGCTTTAAGGAGCTTCCTCTCTACTATGACTCGTATGACTTTTGACGTTCTTCTCATCTTGCTTTCTGAAGAATGTTGATTCTGATTGAAACTTGATCCTCTCGAAGCTTACCAAGTTGTAAACGATACAGACGAATTCAGAATGCCGTTGTTTGCTTATTCCCTTATTTTGCATGGATCGCCCTTTCAGGTTTTCAATCCATCGGGATACCCCTTTTTGCCTGAGCTGTCCAATGTGGCTTTTCAACTCAGCGGGTGTACATTTTTGTTTATTTTCCCTTATTTTTGCCCGAGTCTTTTATTCTGTTTTTGACTCGCCGGGATGCCCTATTTTTTGCCTGGACTTACATTCTGTTTTTGTGTCCAGCGGGTCATTTTATGCGAAGTATTTTTTAACTGCATCTGAATTCACAGGGGACGGGAAATCTTCACCATCCATGGTGCTGAGCATCAGTGCTCCACCCGAGAAAACTTTCTTTACTACGAATGGTCCTTCATAATTTGGAGTCCATTTGCCCCTGTGGTCTGTATGAGGAGGAAGGATTCTTTTCAGCACAAGATCTCCTACTTGGTACTCTCGGTGCCTGACTTTCTGATCGAAGGCTTTCTTCATTCTCTTCTGGTATAACTGCCCATGACAGATTGCAGCCAATCTCTTTTCTTCAATTAGACTCAGTTGTTCGTATCGGGCCCGAACCCATTCTGCTTCACTCAGTTTAACATCCATTAGTACCCGCAGAGAGGGTAATTCAACTTCAACAGGTAGGACTGCTTCCATACCATACACAAGCTGATACGGTGTCGCCCCAGTGGATGTTCTGATTGACGTGCGGTACCCATGCAAGGCAAATGGTAGCATTTCATGCCAATCTTTGTAGGTGACTACCATCTTCTGCACAATCTTCTTGATATTTTTATTTGCTGTCTCAACAGCGCCGTTCATCTTTGGCCTGTAAGGAGAAGAATTGTGATGCTGAATCCTGAAGTCCCGGCACAGCTCTGCCATCATTTTGTTGTTCAAGTTGGAACCATTATCAGTAATGATTCGCTCGGGCACTCCATATCGACAGATGATATCTCTCTTCAGAAATCTGGCCACCACTTGTCTTGTAACATTTGCATATGATGCTGCTTCAACCCACTTGGTGAAATAATCAATGGCGACCAGGATGAATCTGTGGCCATTTGAAGCAGTTGGCTCAATCTTGCCAATCATATCAATGCCCCACATAGCAAAGGGCCAGGGTGAAGACATTATGTTCAAAGGATTGGGAGGCACATGCACCTTATCTGTATAGATCTGGCATTTGTGGCATTTTCTGGCATAGGCACAACAGTCGGCATCCATTGTGATCCAGTAATAGCCTGATCTTAATAACTTCTTAGCCATGGCATGCCCTCCCGCATGGGTACCAAAGGATCCCTCGTGCACTTCATGCATCAACAAGTTTGCTTCTGTCTTATCAACGCATCTGAGGAGTACCATATCAAAGTTTCTCTTATACAGGGAACCATCAGTGTTCAGAAAGAAACTACCAGCAAGCCTTCTCAAAGTCTTCTTATCATTGGAAGATGCCCCAGGTGGGTATGTTTGATCCTCCAAGAAGCACTTAATGTCATGGAACCAAGGCTTATCATCTTTAACAACATCTGCTGCAAATACATATGCTGGCCTGTCAAGTCTGGACACTGAGATCTGAGGTACAAAGTTGGCAGCCTGAACTTTGATCATGGACGAAATGGTAGCCAGGGCATCTGCAAACTGATTCTCGTCTCGAGGGATATACTCAAGCTTGACTGTTGTAAAGAAAGTCAATAACCTCCTTGTATAATCCCTGTAAGGTATCAGATGATCCTGGTGCGTGTACCATTTGCCGTTGGTTTGATTAACTACCAGAGCTGAATCTCCGAATACGGTCAATGTCTTGATCCTGAGGTCAATGGCTTCCTCAAGACCCATAATGCAAGCTTCGTATTCAGCTTCGTTGTTAGTGCAGTTGAAAGTGAGTTTTGCCGAGAAAGGCATGTGAACTCCTTTAGGTGTAATGAGTACTGCACCAACACCATGACCATTCATGTTAACAGCCCCATCAAACATCATAGTCCATTCTTCTTCCGGGTCAGGCCCTTCAGTGTGAACAGGATCTTCATGATCTTTTGCTTTTATGAACATGATGTCTTCATCAGGGAAGTCAAATCTCATAGGCTGGTAATCCTCAATAGGTTGCTCAGCAAGATATTCAGACAATACACTGCCCTTGATGGCTTTCTGAGATGTGTATTGGATGTCATACTCTGTAAGGATCATTTGCCATCTTGCAACCCGTCCGGTAAGAGATGGCTTCTCAAATATGTACTTAACTGGGTCCATTTTTGAGATCAATAACGTAGTGTGGGTCAACATATACTGTCTCAGTCGGCGAGCAGCCCACGCTAAAGCACAGCAAGTTTTCTCGAGCAGTGAATACCGTTGTTCACAGTCGGTAAACTTTTTGCTTAGTGATGCGTGTTTTTCGCAAGTGTACGAATCACGTCAAAGTAATATAAAAGATTATCGAATCCACAGAGACCAAGTGTCAATCTATCAAACCTGTTGTTATGGTGCGTATCTAAGGCAACTATTTTTAAGGGTTTTAATAAGGGTGCAATGGTAAATAAAATTATAATTTTAAATAATAAATAAAGACAGGCTCGAATGTAATTCACGTAATCAATGATAATCCAGTACTTGTTAGTGGAACTACTTATGGGCAGTGTTTTCTTCTTTGAAAAGAACTAATTTAACAGGAACTGTCGCTTTCGCGTATTCAGAACCGAGTTGTACTCTCTAATCAACCCCTCCTATTGTCACGGATAAAAAGGTGCGTACTGCGTTAGAGTAGTAAACCTATTTTTAAGAAATATAGTATCTTAACTAAGTTGAAAAGTATTTTAACCTGGACTTCTTAGCAAAAAGAGGTTCTTGCGAACCAGAGTTTAAACTTCCTAACGCGTCCGAAAATCGTTTTAAAATCTCTTTTCTTTTTAATCTAAAATCTCCTAATGAACTATACAAAGCGCTTTTGGCTGTTTTTGAAATAGTTAAAAACAATTATTTGAATTGAAAGATAAAATAGCCCTTAGGTGTTTCCACGAACAATTATACTGATTACTGGTTTAATTACGATCCTTACATTCTAACCTTTATGGAATTAGTTAGACATGATAAAGTAAATATTCTTTTTATAGTTTTTCATAAAAGTAATTTAAAGCGAGTGCGGAAAGTAAACGAAGTAAAGTGCGAGTGCAGGAAATAAACAACGTAAATGTGCGAGTGCAGGAAATAAACAACGTAAATGTGCGAGTGCAGGAAATAAACAACGTAAATGTGCGAGTGCAGGAAATAAACAACGTAAATGTGCGAGTGCAGGAAATAAACAACGTAAATGTGCGAGTGGGGGAAATAAACAAAATAAAAGCGAGGCAGAAATAAATAAAAGTAAAGTACGAACTTGAATTAAAATGGCGGCAGGATTAACTTCCTCCAGAGTGCTCCAAAACTCGAACCACAGACAGATTACAGACTCGATCACTCGATTGCAGAGGCACCCCGATGTGGAATGGCAACTGCTTTATAACTGATATATGCCTAGAGAATTCTAATTCTGGATGAAGAAAAACGAAAATCTAAGGTCCTATTTATAGGAGAAACTGAAAGCATGAAATGACAGGGATGCCCCTCCACTAAAAAGTGGAGGTTACTGATTTTGGCCTTGTGGCGCCCGCCACAGGCCTATGGCGCCCGCCATGGTCCCTACAGGGGATTGTGGAGTGGGGATCGTGGGTCTTGGAGGTTGAGGAGTGGTCTTGAGACGTGGCCACGTCATGGCTAACCCCATGGCGCCCGCCACGGTGGGTGCCGTAAGTGAAAAATGCTGAATTTCTAGGTTTTCGTCCGTTTTCACTCCTTTTTCGCTCCTTTTCCCGATTCAAGCTCCGATTATTATAAAAACCTGAAAACATAAGAAAACAAAGCAATAACAAAGCAAAACAACAATAAAAGCTAAGAATGCATGCGAAATCGGAGTCAGAAATACGGTGAATTTTAGTGTGATCAAATTCTCCCACACTTAAACCTTTGCTTGTCCTCAAGCAAACATTAAAGCTTAAGAAAAATATGGTGTCAACACTTGTCTTTGGGCTAAAGGGATTCTAAGTTCAAGTCAGGATGCAGTGACAGATACTAACTAAGTGAACCAAGGGTACCATAGTAACACAAACACAAACTTCAATCCTATATTAACCACTCCATATCAACCCACGATACCTAGGCCTATCTTCTCATCTTTTTGTGTCCTTTTCATTCAGGCGCAATCACATTAAGCCCGTTATCCGTACATGCTTCATAGTAGAGTGACCGGTTAGTGATTCTGATTCATAACATAAGGTTTCTGGCACATAAGCATGTGTAAACCTGTTTTATTTCGCCTAAATGTAGCTGCGGGGGATCGGATCGTAATCCGCCCTACCAAGTTCAGTGCCAGATACCTCTGAACCAACTAACAATAGGTGACTTGCAATTTTTTTCTTTTTGTGGCTAAATTTTTTTTTTTTCTTTTTTTTCTTCTCTTTTTTCGGTTTAAATGACTTTGTGAGGGTCACCTATACCAGAGTTTGCCTTTTTTTCTTTTTTTTTTCTTTTTTTATTAGCACTGGATCATTCACTTATATTCATCGACCCCCTACGTAGAGCATGCTTAAGCCGGAGCTGACTGCTAAGATAAACTACTTAGGACAATTTTTAAAATGATAGTAAAGGCCAAGGTGGTGGGGTTTAGGAGTGATTCCTATATTCAAGAGGTCTATGGTGCTAAAATGGTTCTGATGTTTCAAAAAGTTGACCTAAGTCACCACATCCTAATCTAAACCTGTCTCAAAGCCCAAAAAACATGTGAAACAACATTATTTTCTTTTTAAAATTTTTCTGGTAAGGCTAAGGAAATGGGAAAAAATGAAGATGAACTAAAAATACACTATACTAGTGACTCGTCAGACTCATGCATTATCTAAGAAAATTAAATTACTGAAAGGGAAATAACTGAAAGGAAATTAACTAAAAAGGGAAATGACAGAAAGCAATAAAATCCCCTCCCACACTTAAATCGAACATTGTCCCCAATGTTTCGAAATAAGATAAGGGGGGTAACCTGGAAAAGACTACTGAGGAGGGGCACTGGTGCCTTCGCCGTCCTGATGTGATGGTCTGGAACGACGGGATCTACTGCGATGCTGGTCCCTCCGGTCGAGTCGTGCTGATAAAGCAGCCTGAGCACTCCGGACCTCTCGAAGGTTACCCAAGATGGAACCCTGAGTGGCCTCTACAAGCTGGTAGTGTCGGCTGTTGAACTCTCTCTGACGGTTCTGCTCTAATGAGATATCGTTCAAGGTACGGCAGACGTTGCTATAAGCACGATCCGAAACCAATCGTGATTGTTGCATGAAGCTCATGTTGTCCGTCAGCTGCTGTGAAATAGTAGAGAGAAGGCCATCACGCCTTTCTTCTCTAGCTGTCATATCACGCCACATCTCCTCGGTGACAAAGAATCCAGGAGCAGTACCTGCAACAGGGTTAGAGGAAGATGGTGCAGTGTGTGACTGTGAAGGACGATGGGGGGACATGTGAGGGATGGGAGACTGCTCTCTCCGATCATACTCATCATCAGTGTCATGTGCCTCCCCATCGGGAATATTAGGAGGAAGTGGACCCAAAACACATGGAGCATTAAGATCATAGGTCCAGTTCCTTTCATCACGTACATCAGTACGTCTACTGCATGGTAAAGCAACAGATGGGATAGCTACCCCATGAACCATCAACTCATAACCACCTTCTCTCCTCGTTCGGCACAATTTCATGTCCTTCAGAAATTTTAAATTAATTGTGCGAGGAGGTAGTGGTTCAAGTGTAGCTATCTCATTGTTCAGGCCAAGAGCCCGAGCAATAGACGTAACAAGTCCTCCAAATACAATCGGTCCTGTTTTATTAGTAAATAAAGTCATATGGGCAAGCATAAACGGGACCGGATTGATGTGGGTTCTAGTGAGGCATCCTTGCAAAAATAGGAGTTCACGAGCATTTACCTTGTTTGGACTTTCCCGGCCAAAAATAGTACATGCCAAAAGAAGTCTAAAAACTCTTATGGCCGGGTTGTGAATGGTCGACGCAAGTATCCCTTCAAAAGAATTAATTGAAGTACTTGAAAGCCTTAGCCAGAAGGTAAATACCTCGGCCGACCATTCAGCATCCAAAGGTGCCTCACAGATCGAACCTTCCCTATGAGGGATTCCTAACAAACCTGCTAGATCGTCGGTACTGAATTCATACTCAATTCCGAACAGTCTAAAAATAACAGTACCAACAGTGCTAGCAGTGTTAGGACTGACAGTGTATATCAAAGAACTCAAAAACTCAGTTGTCAGTCGCTCATAGGTAGGTTCCTGATTGATGAAGATATTATGCAAGCCTAGAAATTCTAATAAATTAAAAACACTATGATAAATACCCAAAGCATACAGACAGTTATCGTCGACGTACCTAGTCGAGAGAATTTCTCGACTTTGAAGCCTCTGAATAATTTTCCGTTGCCTTTCGCCCGGTCTTCCATTACGAAGAGTAAATCCGTTGAACTCCATTGTTGAAAGCTCCTTAGGTAGTGAAAATGGTAGAAAAGTGGTTTATGAGGGGAATGATAAAATTTTGATTTTTTTGGTTTTTGATGGATGAAAATGGAAATGGATGTTGGATATGTTTTATGGATGGTGGGTATTTTGAAAATGAGGGAGCTTTAATGGGGTTCAAGGAGGATTTGGAAGGTTGGAAAAATGGGTTTTTGGTGAAGAAAGGGATGAAAATGGTGGAAATGGGGATTGAATCCCGTATATGTTGATGGTACGGTGTGGCGCCCGCCACAGGGCCTATGGCGCCCGCCACAAGGCCAATTCCTGGGCCTTGTGGTTTTGGATCCTCCTTTTGGGCCTTCCTTGCACCTTTGGTCTTCGGGGGGTCTGGATAGCGTTTTCTTCTTCTTTTCAAGGCTTGAGGCTTGCATATTTTTTTGTGAAGACAAAAATGAAATTATTTTTGTCTTATATTTTTTTTTCTTTGCACGACAAAAAATAAAAATGATTAAAGAAACAAAAGAAAAAGAAAAAAGTTAACATTAGTGCATAATATGTATATATATAAGGAATTCAAAGTGCATGAAAATATAAAAGCTGCAGTAAAGTAAAATATGTCTGGAAATGCGATAAATAAAATACTAGGGTAATGCTGTCAGGGTAGAATGAGTCATGTGGTAGGCGTCTTTTCCTGGCTTGATCCACGAATCTCAGCTATCTCCCTCCGAAGCTCTTCAATCGCCTGATGTAGAGCATCGGTCTCTGAGGCATGAGTGAGATCGGAAACCTGCATCTGTAACTCTAAGTCTGCCACTTCCTGCTTGAGCAGGGCAGTCTCCTTACGGAGCTCATAAATCTGTGTTTGTAGGTCAGGTGGCTGCAGAGACATATTGTTAGACATAACAGTGATTTGGGGAGTAAGAGGTGTAGGAGTGTACTCAGCGGCGGGAGGCGATTTCGGCTCTTTGACAGTCTCTCCATAACCCTCTAGAGCATAACTCCAATTTTCAGGATCATGGACACTGGTCATCAGCTGATCTGGTAATGTAAAGTAGTGTATCGCTTCGCCGTCGATCAGCAATCTAAACATGTTGGGCTCAAAAAAAGCCCTCCTCATCAGTCCTCTATCAAGACAAAAATCAATATCCAGGGTGGTGTAGCAGCAGAAGGTCCTGAGGTGCAATAACTTGCGAGACAAACCCAATGCAGTAGCTATCTGTGTAACAATCCCACCGACATGGATGATGCCTACGGATGATATGGCAACACTAGCCAAGCCTTTTAACAGAAAGTTGCCACAAGCAACAGGGCGAGACTGAGTCGCACAAAACAGTAGGAAAATCTCCTCTTCACTTAGCAGTGTCTCTGTATCTGGAAAACCTAGGAAAGAATGTGCTAGAATCATCTGGAAGTACCTCAATGCAGGGTTGTGGATTACCTGAGAAAACTGGGTAGAAGGATCTTGGCTCCCTCCGCCGGATATTTTAGTCCAAAACTTTTCCACTTCTCTGCTCATAAAATACCCCATCGGTGTATCTGGAATAGCATCAGGAGTAGTCTGGAAACCTAGCAAATCACCAAACTCTCTGTGAGAGAATGAGTAGTCAATCCCGAACAACCTGAAAACAGCGAGTCCATCGGGTCCAGCCCAAGGGTCATAATGAAACGAGCTGAGGAACTCAAGAGTCAAGTTCCTATAAGTGTTGTTCCTGTAGTCAAACTGTTCCCACTGGAGTTGATGGCATAAAAATCTGACGCTTGGCTCTATCCCCAAGGCATCCATGCAGTCATGGTCAGGGTACCTGGTAGGAGCCATAGGGCGTCTCATGTGGACATAGTAACGCTCTCTCTGTGCATCATCTCTAAAGGCCACGTGCATGTCATCAGGGTTCTGCATTCTGTACAAGGTTAGCAAACAAGTCCTGAAAGCACATAAAACATTCAATCGTTAGTCCTGACATAATAATAATAATATAAACAAAATAAAGTAAAAGTAAAAAATAAAAAGTACAAAAATAAGAAAAACCATGGGTTGCCTCCCATGCAGCGCTTGTTTAACGTCATTAGCTCGACGACCGATATTTAAACATCATTGGAAGGATATGGTGGATCACTCAGAGTATGGCAGGTGTATGTTGTTGGAATGTCACCTCCTTCGTAGGGCTTCAACCTCTGTCCATTGACGATGAATGGTTTACATGTCGGGTTCTTGATTTCAATAGCACCGGATCTCAGGATCTTAGATACTTCGAAAGGGCCAGTCCATCTCGAACGGAGTTTACCTGGAAATAGTCGTAACCTAGAATCGAACAGGAGAACAGGATCGCCTATCTTAAAGTCTCTTCTTATGATTCTTTTGTCATGCCAAGCTTTTGTTCTTTCTTTGTATATGATGGCATTTTCGTAGGCAGATTGTCTGAGCTCTTCTAATTTGTGGATGTCAAGGATACGTTTCTCACCAGCAGTCAAGTAATCCAAATTCAAAGTTTTGATGGCCCAATAGGCCTTATGCTCCAATTCAAAAGGTAAGTGACATGATTTTCCATAGACCAGTTGATAAGGGGTTGTTCCTATAGGAGTTTTGAAAGCGGTTCTATAGGCCCATAATGCTTCTTGAAGTTTCTGTGACCAATCCTTTCTAGATATAGAGACAGTCTTCTCGAGGATTTGTTTTATCTCCCTATTAGATACTTCCACTTGTCCATTGGTCTGTGGGTGGTATGGTGTTGCTACTCTATGCTTAACTCCATACTTGCTTAAAAGTTTATCAAATATTCTCGATATGAAGTGTGATCCTCCATCACTTATGACTAAACGGGGGGTTCCAAACCTGGGAAATATATAATTCTTGAATAATTTGATGACTACTCTGGTGTCATTTGTGGGTGCGGCGATAGCTTCAATCCATTTAGACACGTAGTCAACAGCTACTAATATGTACTGATTTCCAAAAGATGGTGGGAACGGTCCCATAAAGTCTATACCCCATACGTCGAAGAGTTCTACTTCTTGGATATTTCTTAACGGCATTTCATTACGTCTTGAAATATTTCCTGTGCGTTGGCATCTATCACACTTGACAATGAAAGCATGGACATCACGCCACATAGTAGGCCAGAATAGGCCAGCTTGAAGAATCTTGGCGTAGGTCTTAGATGTGCTTGCATGTCCACCATAGGGTGCAGAGTGACAATGCTCAATTATATTATTTACCTCTTCTTCTAGAACACAACGGCGGAAAATGCCATCTTTACCTCTCTTGAAAAGAAACGGTTCGTCCCAATAGAAGTTTCTCACATCACTATAGAACTTCTTCTTCCGGTGGTAGTTTAGATCAGGGGGTATGATGTCAGCGGCTAGATAATTAACAAAGTCTGCATACCAAGGTACATCACTTATGGCTAAGGATTTTTGAAAATACTCATGAGGGTCTGGGTTATCTTCTTCAATGGTTTCTAGTTGGGCTATCAGTCTATCATAGGCAAAATCGTCATTTATGGGAACTGGATCAGGTTTCAGGTATTCTAGCCTAGATAGGTGATCAGCTACCACATTATCAGTGCCTTTCTTATCACGGATATCCAAATTAAACTCTTGCAGTAATAGAATCCATCGAAGTAACCTAGGCTTGGCATCCTTTTTGCTTAGTAAGTAACGAATGGCAGCATGGTCGGTGTAAACTATAATCTTGGCTCCTACTAGATAAGATCTAAATTTGTCTATTGCAAAAACTACAGCTAGGAGCTCTTTTTCGGTTGTTGCGTAGTTGAGCTGTGCAGCGTCTAGGGTTCTACTGGCATAATAAATCACATATAACTTTTTGTCTTTTCTCTGACCTAGAACGGCTCCAACAGCGTAATCACTGGCGTCACACATTATCTCAAACGGTTCTGACCAATCAGGGGGTTTCATTATAGGTGCTGAAATCAGAGCTTGCTTCAGAAGATTAAATGCTTCAGTACATTTTTCATCGAAGATAAATTCAGCATCTTTCATCAAAAGACCAGTTAAGGGTTTTGTTATTTTGGAGAAATCCTTGATAAAACGTCGGTAAAATCCGGCATGTCCAAGAAAACTTCTTATCTCCCTGATAGTCTTCGGCGGTTTTAGATTCTCTATGACTTCTATTTTTGCTTTATCTACCTCTATACCTTTTTCGGAAACTACATGTCCTAAAACAATCCCTTCGGTGACCATGAAATGACATTTTTCCCAATTTAGCACAAGGTTTACCTCCACACATCTCTCCAGGATTTTCTCAAGGTTGACAAGACAATTTTTGAAATCTGATCCACAAACTGAGAAATCGTCCATAAATACTTCCATAATTCCATCTAAATAATCAGCAAAGATAGACATCATGCAGCGTTGGAAAGTTGCAGGAGCATTACAAAGTCCAAAAGGCATTCTTCTATAGGCAAAAGTTCCAACTGGGCATGTAAAGGTAGTTTTTTCTTGATCTTCGGGGTGAATAGGTATTTGGAAGAATCCGGAATATCCATCTAAGTAACAAAAGTAAGAGTGTCTGGCTAGGCGCTCCAACATTTGGTCTATGAATGGTAATGGGAAATGGTCCTTCCTAGTTGCTTTATTTAATTTTCTATAATCTATGCACATACGCCAACCTCCATCGGTTCTTTTTGCTACAGGTTCGCCCTTCTCGTTTTGCACGACTGTGATGCCTCCCTTTTTAGGTACTACATGCACAGGACTCACCCATTTACTGTCCGAGATCTGATATATTATACCTGCCTCTAGTAACTTAAGAACTTCAGTCTTAACTACAGTACTCATTATAGGATTTATTCTTCGTTGGTGTTCTCTGGAAGGTTTTGAATCTTCTTCAAGCAAAATCCGATGCATGCATACGGATGGGCTTATTCCTTTTAGATCAGAGATCTTATATCCTAAGGCTGAGGGGTACCTACGTAAAACTTCTAATAATTGATCGGTTTCTTTTTGGTTTAAGGTAGCACTGACTATAACTGGACGATTCATATCTTCATCGAGAAATTCATATCTCAGGTTTTTAGGCAGTTCCTTAAGTTTTACGGTCGGTTTCATAGGGCAAGGCATAGGATCTGGGGTAAGAGATAAACATTCGTGAAGGTTATCATCAATGTAGGGTGTTTTATAATTGTCATCTTCCAAAATAAGGGTTGATGGCAATTTTATAGATTCAGTTTCTTCTTCTTGTTCTAATTCCCTAATGCATTCTTCGATGATATCTAAGGCATAACAAGCATCTCCTATCACAGGTGCCATAAGAAATTTTGACAATATAAATTCTATCTTCTCTTCACCTACCTCAAAAGTTAGTTTTCCTTTTTTAACATCTATTACGGCTCCAGCAGTCGATAAGAACGGTCTACCTAGGAGTATCGGTATGTCGTCATCTTCTTTAATGTCCATGACAACAAAATCAGTAGGTATAAACAACTGACCTACCCTAACAGGGACGTCTTCAAGTATGCCTATAGGGTATTTAACGGATCTATCGGCTAATTGAAGTGACATCTTAGTAGGTTGTAATTCTCCTAAGTTTAATCTCTCACAAACTGCTAAAGGCATTAAGCTCACACTAGCTCCTAGGTCTAGAAAAGCTTTTTCGATGACATGATTCCCCAAAATACAAGGAATGGAAAAATTTCCGGGATCTTTATCTTTCTTTGCTAACCTATCTTCGGAAATAGAATTACATTCCACGGGTTTCGGATCTTCAAGTCTACGTTTATTTGTAAGTATGTCTTTGAGAAACTTAGCGTAAGAAGGTATTTGGGTGATGGCTTCTGTAAAGGGGATTTCTACGTGAAGTTTTTCTATAACCTTAACGAATTTTTGATATTGATTATCGATTTGGGTTTTCTTTAATCTTTGAGGGTAAGGTATTGGTGGTTTGTATGGCGATGGTGGTACATAGGTTTTATTTTTAGGTTCTTCTCCTTTTTCTTGACTTTCCGGGGTTTCAGGCTTCTCTGGTTCCTTTTCCTCATTCCTCTCAGAAGTTTCGGGCTCACTTAATCTAGGGTTTAAAGGTTCCTTATAAGCGGTTCCACTTCGTAGAGTAATGGCATT
The DNA here is from genome assembly GCA_963966055.1 of Lathyrus aphaca. Lineage (NCBI taxonomy): Eukaryota > Viridiplantae > Streptophyta > Magnoliopsida > Fabales > Fabaceae > Lathyrus > Lathyrus aphaca. Next base: position 460,773,577 of record OZ014522.1, on the reverse strand, counting down.
AGCTTGCCCTTTCGGGTTCTGTTGAGGTTGTCCAGGGAACTGTCCTCCGGGTGTAGTCTGTGGGGCTTGGTTTAACGCTACCTGAGAGATCTGGGTTTCAAGCATCTTATTATGAGTAATGATTTGATCAACCTTGGTTCCTAACTGGGTAATTAGTTCGTTAACATGGACGCTTTGGTTCATGAACTCTTTGTTCTTCTGTTTTTGAGCAACGATGAAATCCTTTACAATTTCCTCAAAGCTCGGGTTTGTTGGCACAGGTTGCATAGGTTGATTTGTTCTAGGGGCTTGGTAACCTTGTTGTCTCGGAGGTGCGGTATTTTGGATAGGGTTATTATTTTTGTAGGAGAAGTTTGGGTGATTCCTCCATCCAGGGTTATATGTGTTTGAAAATGGGTTCCCTTGGGTATAGTTCACTTGCTCGGTGTTGGTTTCATTCAACAGATTGCATTCGGCGGATTGGTGTCCTTGCGTTCCACATATCTCACAATTCGGCGAAACTGCGGCTACAGTATTCGGAGTTGTACACATATGTTCGACTCTTAGGGCCAACGCGTCCATTTTAGCCTGCATCATGTCTATAGAGCTTAGCTTATGTATTCCTCCTTGGGCTTCCTTCTTTTCCACTGTCGCTCGTTCTACTCCCCATGATTGATGGTTTTGGGCCATATCCTCGATAAGGGCACTAGCTTCAGGGTAAGGTTTATTCATCAGTGCGCCACCAGCGGCAGCGTCGATGGTCATTTTAGTGTTATAATGAAGTCCATTATAGAAGGTTTGGATGATTAGCCAATTCTCTAAGCCATGGTGTGGGCATGCTCTTAATAGTTCTTTATATCTCTCCCAGGCTTCGAACAACGACTCTCCTTGGTGTTGGGTAAATCTAGTTATTAGGTTTCGAAGAAGAGCGATCTTACTCGGGGGAAAATATCTAGCAAGGAAAACTTTTCTAAGGTCATCCCAAGTTGTTATTGAATTGGGTGGAAGGGAATCTAACCATGATAGAGCTTTATCTCTGAGGGAAAAGGGAAATAATCTTAAGCGTATTGCCTCAGGAGAAGCTCCATTGGTTTTAAAGGTGTCTGCTAACTGAAGAAAGTTTTTTAAATGTTGGTTCGGGTTATCAGTAGCGAGACCTGAGAATTGTCTCTGTTGCACTAATTGCAGCAGGGATGGTTTAAGTTCAAAATTATTGGCTGGGATAGCGGGGTTTACTATACTGGAACTAGGTTCCTCGTTTGATGGTTGGGCGAAGTCCTTAAGAGGTCTTCGGTTTTGTTCTTCGGCCATAGCTATCCTATTCCTATGAAAAAATAAACGTGCGCGAGCGTAACGTTCAGGTTCAGCTAGAGGGTCTACTAAACTTCCGGCACTGCGAGTCTTTCGCATTGACCGGTGGGTAACAACCTTAGTCTAAACGGTATAACTACAGGGTAATGAAATTTGACGATATTGGTCCCCGGCAACGGCGCCAAAAACTTGATGCGTGTTTTTCGCAAGTGTACGAATCACGTCAAAGTAATATAAAAGATTATCGAATCCACAGAGACCAAGTGTCAATCTATCAAACCTGTTGTTATGGTGCGTATCTAAGGTAACTATTTTTAAGGGTTTTAATAAGGGTGCAATGGTAAATAAAATTATAATTTTAAATAATAAATAAAGACAGGCTCGAATGTAATTCACGTAATCAATGATAATCCAGTACTTGTTAGTGGAACTACTTATGGGCAGTGTTTTCTTCTTTGAAAAGAACTAATTTAACAGGAACTGTCGCTTTCGCGTATTCAGAACCGAGTTGTACTCTCTAATCAACCCCTCCTATTGTCACGGATAAAAAGGTGCGTACTGCGTTAGAGTAGTAAACCTATTTTTAAGAAATATAGTATCTTAACTAAGTTGAAAAGTATTTTAACCTGGACTTCTTAGCAAAAAGAGGTTCTTGCGAACCAGAGTTTAAACTTCCTAACGCGTCCGAAAATCGTTTTAAAATCTCTTTTCTTTTTAATCTAAAATCTCCTAATGAACTATACAAAGCGCTTTTGGCTGTTTTTGAAATAGTTAAAAACAATTATTTGAATTGAAAGATAAAGTAGCCCTTAGGTGTTTCCACGAACAATTATACTGATTACTGGTTTAATTACGATCCTTACATTCTAACCTTTATGGAATTAGTTAGACATGATAAAGTAAATATTCTTTTTATAGTTTTTCATAAAAGTAATTTAAAGCGAGTGCGGAAAGTAAACGAAGTAAAGTGCGAGTGCAGGAAATAAACAACGTAAATGTGCGAGTGCAGGAAATAAACAACGTAAATGTGCGAGTGCAGGAAATAAACAACGTAAATGTGCGAGTGCAGGAAATAAACAACGTAAATGTGCGAGTGCAGGAAATAAACAACGTAAATGTGCGAGTGCGGGAAATAAACAAAATCAAAGCGAGGCAGAAATAAATAAAAGTAAAGTACGAACTTGAATTAAAATGGCGGCAGGATTAACTTCCTCCAGAGTGCTCCAAAACTCGAACCACAGACAGATTACAGACTCGATCACTCGATTGCAGAGGCACCCCGATGTGGAATGGAAACTGCTTTATAACTGATATATGCCTAGAGAATTCTAATTCTGGATGAAGAAAAACGAAAATCTAAGGTCCTATTTATAGGAGAAACTGAAAGCATGAAATGACAGGGATGCCCCTCCACTAAAAAGTGGAGGTTACTGATTTTGGCCTTGTGGCGCCCGCCACAGGCCTATGGCGCCCGCCATGGTCCCTACAGGGGATTGTGGAGTGGGGATCGTGGGTCTTGGAGGTTGAGGAGTGGTCTTGAGACGTGGCCACGTCATGGCTAACCCCATGGCGCCCGCCACGGTGGGTGCCGTAAGTGCAAAATGCTGAATTTCTAGGTTTTCGTCCGTTTTCACTCCTTTTTCGCTCCTTTTCCCGATTCAAGCTCCGATTATTATAAAAACCTGAAAACATAAGAAAACAAAGCAATAACAAAGCAAAACAACAATAAAAGCTAAGAATGCATGCGAAATCGGAGTCAGAAATACGGTGAATTTTAGTGTGATCACTTAGGTAGTATATTGCATACTTTTTTCGACCAGACTCGTCATGCTGGCCCAGCACACACCCCATTGACTCTTCTAATACTGTTAAGTACATTATCAGAGGTCTTCCTTCAACTGGAGGCATAAGGATTGGAGGTTCTTGTAAGTATTCTTTGATCTTGTCAAAAGCCTTCTGGCAGTCTTCGTTCCACCTGACCGTTTGCTCTTTTCTTAACAATTTGAACAAAGGCTCACAGGTCGTTGTAAGGTGGGATATGAACCTTGAGATGTAGTTCAATCTACCTAAGAACCCTCGAACTTCCTTCTCTGTCTTCGGTGCAGGCATCTCTTGAATAGCTTTGACTTTATCAGGGTCAACTTCAATCCCTTTCTCGCTCACAATAAAACCCAGCAGCTTACCAGATCGCACCCCGAATGTGCACTTGTTGGGGTTCAACTTTAGTTGGTACTTCCTCAGACGCTTGAATAGCTTTAGCAGATTTACCAGGTGGTCTTCTTCAGTGAGGGACTTGGCAATCATGTCATCCACATAACACTCTATTTCTTTATGGATCATATCGTGGAATAATGTTACCATAGCCCGTTGATACGTCGCACCGGCATTCTTGAGCCCAAATGGCATTACCTTGTAGCAAAACGTCCCCCAGGGTGTGATGAAGGTTGTCTTCTCCATGTCTTCAGGTGACATTTTAATCTGATTGTACCCTGAAAATCCATCCATGAAGGAGAATACCGAGAACTGAGCCGTGTTATCCACCAATACGTCAATGTGAGGTAAAGGGAAGTCATCTTTCGGGCTGGCTCTGTTCAGATCCCGGTAGTCAACACACATCCTTACTTTGCCGTCTTTCTTAGGCACAGGTACAATATTAGCAACCCACGGCGGATAGCTAGTTACAGCAAGGAACCCGACGTCCCACTGCTTTTGTATCTCTTCCTTGATCTTCATTGCCATGTCTGGACGAGTACGGCGCAGTTTCTATTTAACCGGCGGGCATTCTTCTCTCAAAGGCAGCTTGTGCACAACAATGTCGGTATCCAACCCTGGCATATCTTGATAAGACCAAGCGAACACGTCCACATACTCTTGAAGCAAGTCAATCAGTTGTCTCTTCACTGAGTCTTGTAGGCAGGCCCCGATTTTAACTTCTTTCACGTCTTCATCTGTACCAAGATTGATCGTTTCAACCTCCTCCCGGTGAGGAGTAATAACCTTTTCCTCTTGTCTTAACAACCTGGCCAGCTCTTCAGGAAGCTCGTATTCTTCTTCAACCCCTTCATCAGCTTGATTGATTGGATTGTCAAAGTCATACGAAGTCATAGCCGTGCTGTTGTCGGTGCTGTCTGGAAGGCACACTCTGCAAGGGTTCAGTTTGTTCATTTTAGTGATCTGATTTTAATCTTGTTTAGAAAAGTGAAATAAAGTTGTCATTTTGAAAACATTGCCATTTATTTTTTGTACAAAAAGAAAAATGGAAAAACAGTGAACGGAAAAGAGAAAAGACTCATTTGCAAAAAGATGTCTGATATTTCATTGATTAATCTTGTTGCACAAAAAGTACAGATGGCCCGATTACAAAATGAGTCTTGTCATCTTGGGCAAGATGCAAGACTTTGATGCATGCTATAAAAATACAGGAAATAATAATTACTCTGCATGAGTAACTCTTATAATTTCCTGGGAAGACCAGTTCGAGATACTGCTTCCCGGGATCTTTGGACGGATCCAACTCTCCAGGTCGCGGTCGCCTTCATCCTCGTCTTCCAAATTGTTGACAGCATCAGGGGTGAGCATTCCCCCACTAACAAAGTTGGGCTCCTTTGCAGCCTCTGCTTGATCTTGTTGAGTTGATTTGTAACCCAACCCAAATCTATCCTCTTTCTTCTCCACCGGTAACAGTTTGCCCCAGCCTTGGGCATTTCCTTCTTCAACAACCTTCCGGGCTTGTTGATATGATGTCATTGAGGTTCCAGGTACGACAGATGTTTCATTTATGTTCAAGGCTTCGAACCCTTGACTCATTATTTCATGGATCTCCCCATCCATCTCAATGTATTTATAGGTAGCCAGGTGGCTAACAAAAATATCCTCCTCTCCACAGATAGTAACGACTTGACCCTCCCACTCGAATTTTAACTTCTGGTGAAGGGTTGAGGTCACGGCGCCAGCGGCGTGAATCCATGGCCTACCCAATAGACAGCTGTAGGCAGGCTGTATATCCATCACGTAGAAGGTCGTTTTGAAAGTTTGTGGGCCAATCGTTATAGGCAACTCAATCTCACCCAGAACCGATCTCTTAGAACCATCAAAGGCTCTCACCACCAGGTTGCTGGGTCTCAACGCCAATCCGTCATATTCTAGCTTCACAAGGGCCTTTTTAGGTAAGACATTGAGGGATGACCCTGTGTCTACCAGCACATGGGAAAGGACTGCACCTTTACATTCCATGGTAATGTGCAAAGCCTTGTTATGGTTGCGGCCTTCCGTAGTCAAATCAGTGTTGGTGAACCCTAGTCCATGACTAGCATTAACATTTCCCACCACAGCTTCCACCTGATTGACGGTGATCTCTTCAGGCACATAAGCTGCGTGCAAGACTTTTAGTAGTGCGTTCCGATGAGCTTCGGAGCACATAAGCAATGATAGGATTGAGATCTTGGAAGGCGTCTGATGAAGCTGATCCACTATTTTGTAATCACTTTTCTTGATGATTCTCATGAACTCATCAACTTCTTGATCAAAGGGCGTTTTCAAAGCTTCTTTAACAATCTGCTCCTCCTGCACCAAGCTTTTCCCTTTTGCCTTGGCAGCAGCTTCTGCTTCGGCAGTGGGTCTTTGAATTTGTGGAGCAAAGAGACGTCCGCTTCGAGTGAAGCCTCCGCCTCCTCCCACATTGTCTATTTGTGGTGCAGGGGTTGATGATTCAAAAGTGATTTTTTGTCCTTCACAGTATAAATCAGAGCCGTAATGCCAGGGGATGGCATTACTGCTTTCATAAGGTACCGGCCCAGGCACTGTGATAGTGACTGGACTGATTGCAGCTGCGGAAGGGACTGTGATAGTCTGTGGATCGTAGTATATCGTGACTGGTGCTCTGATGGGAGTAGCACTTTGTGAGTTGTAGGCAGAATTATTTTCAGGATCGTAATAAATCGTAACTGTTGAGACATCTTCATGGTTTGTTGCTGATGTTGTAGGAGACATTGTTGGAAGGATGGGTGTTGTTGTTGTAGGAGTTTCAAAATGAAGTGGTGCTGAAGTTGTAGAAGGAACATTTGTTGATATTTGGTCAGTTGAAATGACAGATGAAACATTTGTTGATGAAGCTGAAGAGTTGTCGGGAACAATGGTTGTTGCAGTTGTAGGAGATACTGGAATTGTTGCTGATGGGATTGCTGGATTTGTTGGAATTGATGTTGTAATCTGAAGTAGGCCACTCTGGATGAGACCATCTATGCCATCCCTCAAGTTATCACACCCATTTACTGAAATGTTACAATAAGCACACCCTAACTCACACCCCGGGAACATTTGACATTCGAGGAGTTGAGCTTTAATCTCCACCAACGGTGTCCGAATCTGACCCACACTGGTTATTAAATAAGACGGCTTGTCTTCTTCAATAACATTGATTCTGGGACCTCCGTGGTGTGGCATAGGGTTCTTATTAACATTGGGTGGTGGTGCGAAATTCAGGGCCTTAGAGTCTACCAGGTCTTGTACCTTCATGTGCAAGGCTCTGCACTTTTCTGTACTGTGGCCGGGTGCATTTGAATGAAAAGCACATCTGGCGTTGGAGTCATAATTCCTGGGTAGACTATTAGGATCTGGAGGTGCCAACGTCCTTAGCTCAACTAGGTTGAGTTTCAGGAGTTGTGGCAGTAGTGTAGCATAGGGCATAGGGATCGGATCGATTACCCTATTGGCCTGAGAAGGTCTCTGTTGGAATGGTCTTTGCTGATTGTTGTTGTTGGTGTTGTTGTAGTTTCTCGGAGGATACTGAGCTTGTTGATGGTACTGAGGTTGTTGCTGATAGTTTTGTTGCGGAGGTTGATAAGCTGGCTGTGGATGAGCTGGAGCGGGAATGGTGACTGCTGCCACAGACCTATGAACATACTGGGGTCTGCCCCTGTTGGCATGGATAGCATTGGTTTCACCAGTTCTTCTTGGGCCTGCAAAAGGTTTCCTTGCATTGCTGGACGAGCTGGCACCGTTGTCAGAAATTTTGCCCATTTTTAACAGGCTCTCAATTCTTTCCCCAGCTATGACAACATCTGCAAAGCTGGTTGAAGAGAAGGCAGCTAGCCTGTCAATGTATGTTCCCTGGAGGGTGTTCATAAACATATCTGCCATCTCCCTCTCGGACATAGGTGGCTGAACAGCGGCAGCCAATTGCCTCCATCTCTGGGCATACTCTCGGAAACTTTCTCTTGATGACTGTGACATTCCCATTAGGAGGGTCCTGTTGGGTGCCATATCTAAGTTGTACTGATACTGTCTGATGAAGGCCTCTGCCAGGTCCTTCCAACACCTGATAGTTGCTCTTGTCAGATGAGAGTACCATTCTCTTGAAGCTCCCGTCAAGCTGTCCTCAAAATAAAACATCCAGAGCTTCTCGTCCATGGTATAGGCCTTCAGCCTCCCCAGAAATGATTGTAAATGGGTCCGGGGGCATGAAGTCCCGTTGTACTTTTCAAAACAAGGAGGCTTAAACTTATGGGGAATCCTGACCCCGTCTACCAAGCCCATGTCCATAACATCAAAACCCAAAGAGTTTTGAGACTCTAAGGATCTTAGTTTCTCAGCTATCTCATCCAGCCTTCTGTCATAAGCTTCCTCCCCAGCACCCATTACTGTGAACTGATCCTCCTGGGGGTCTTCTTGCAGCACCCTGCCTGCAGTGGCAGTCCCTTGTACATTTGCAGGAATGTTGATCTCCGGATGAAGGTGGGGGCCAAATACAGGGGGGTTGACATGAGGTTGGACCCTCTCATTGTTGCTTGTGCCAACAGTCCCTATATGGGGATCTTCTTGATTCTGCCTTTCCACCATTGCTCTCAATCTTTCTTGGCTCTGAGCCATATTGTTCATCACTTCCATAAACTGCGTCATCTGAGTTCTCATTTCCAATCTTTCGTTTGCCATTTGGTTTCTAACCTCTGCAAGGTCCTGTTGTACCTGATCCATTTGTATGCCCGGAAGGTTGTTACGGGTTGGATATCGGTGCGGACGGTTGAGGGGAAATACCCGGCGTCGAGCAATAGTTCCTGAACATCACAACAGAGTTAGTAGCAATAAACAAAAACCTACAAAACAAACAAAAGGTTAGCATGCAATGCAGTATGCTTATTTGTTTTCAAGGTATCCGGCTTGGCATTCAGTTTTGACCCTTCCAGACCCTTGAAGATGCTGTCGATGTTGCTTTTGAAGTGGAACCAACTAATACATATATTACAAAAGGCAAATGGTACATAGTTTGTTTACAGAATACAAGCCCTCTGAGGGGTCAAAATATATTACAAGAAAATAAAAGTACATGGAATGAAAGCAACAACAAGCAAATGGTCAAACACCAAGACCAAACTCATCCTCCCGAACTTCCTTGAGAAGTGATTCGGTCACAGGATCAGCTGGACGCTCCGTGAGATTCCTGATAAGGAGGTTCCGGGTAGTAACAGCTGCAGTTAGCTTCTTGTGTTGACTTTGGTCCTTTGACCTCTTCACTCCAGCTCTGATCTTCAGCTCTGAGATTCCCTCTGGGCTGCTGCCAGGGCTTCTTGCTGCTCTTTCGCACTAGCTTCCAGCTGCTCTATCTTGTCTTGGACCCTCTTGTCCTCCAGAGTACGAGATTCGGTGATCCGGACCCACCTAGCTTGACTCTCTTTCAGATACAAGTCTGTCCTGGCTTTCTGGAACTGGGCTTCCTTGCAAGCATTCTTCATAATTTGTTCCCCAGCCCTAGACTTCTTGATGTAATCCTCAGACCTCTCAATTTTAGCCAGATGCTCTACTCTCAGCCTCTCCAACCTCTCAATGTCCAACCTACCACCACTCCTCTCCCGGAGGGTTTTCTGCAAAGCCTGAGTCAACTTCTCATTTCTCTCTTTCAGACCCTCAAACTCCTCCAAACTGACAGTGGCAGGGGGTGGTGCTGAGGATGATCCAGGCATATCCTCCATGGTAAAGGGCATTCCAGAGAATTGAGCCCTGGCATGGGACCGCGAATAGTATTGTGCTGACGCCACATTGTTGCACTTCCCCAGAATGATTGCTCCTTTAGTTTTAACATTGTCCCAGGCCCAGGCTGCCTGCCTAACAATAGCCAGATTAGGCTTGTTCTCACAATAAAGAGTCTCAACCAAGTCTTGTGCCTTAGGAGTGTGGACCAGTGCATAGCCCAGTTGTATCTTGAACAGCAGAGGGTTGTAATTAATGTTACCCTTAACTCCTATCAGGGGTACATTGGGGAAATGCCCACAACTGGTGATGATATCCCTGCCCTTTGTGCTTTGAGTGCACCACCTGATATCAGCTGAAGTCAGAGCAGTGAGTCTTCTAGCCCAGTTTCTCTGCTGATGAGGATTCAAAAATGCATCTGTCCTGGGCAAATGCTTGAGAAGCCAAGTATGGAACAAAGGAGCACAACACCTCACTAATCTTCCCCTCTGCTTTTCATTCCTCTGGTGCACTGAATAATAGAGATCCCCTAATAGAGTGGGCACTGGGTTCCTCAGGATGAAAAGATGGATTGCATTCTTGCTAATGAATCGAGGCTCGTCTGCAAATAATATGATCCCATATATGCTCAGGGCCAATAAAGCACAGACTGCTTTCCACTCTCCTAAAGAAGCTTTCAGGGTAGCTTGAGAGATCAAGAAATCCAGATGCAAGCCAGAGATTCCAGCCTTAGAAGTCATATGCTGCCCAATCAGAGCTGGTTCCAGATGCAATGCCTTTGCTACCTCTTCATTACCAGGAAAGACCATCTCAGGGTTGAAAGGGACTCCACCCCTGATAGGTATGCCAACCAATGATGAGTATTCTTCCAATAAAGGGCCCAGCTGAAAGTCCTGAAAGGTGAAACACCTCAGTGGGGGATCATAAAACTGAAGACAAGTATAAATCAGGCTTTTCTGTGAAGGGTCCAAATCCATAACCACATCAAGTATATCTCCATAGTGTTCCCTGAACAGTGGTATATGGTCTGGAGTGATCAGGGTCTGAATCCTCCTGATGTCAGCTAGCTCTGGCTGGAAGAAGTGGTAGGTGATGTTACTCTTTTTAGGTGCCATGATGTTGAGGATGAGTGGAGACAGGTGCTGATGATAATGCTGAAAGATGGGCCACTGATTGGCCGGTGCAGGTGACTGAAGTAGATAGCTGATAGCTGAAGCAGATGCTGATGAAGATAGGTCAATACTGATGATGGGGTCAAAACCAAGCCAAAAATGAAAATGGATACCCTGAAAAACAAATAAACAAATGTCAAAATGATGCAATGAGGATGTATGCAAATGATATGCAAGGGTTTGTGACTGAGCTGGATCTGATCAAGTGCCCTGATATAGGTCCAAGTATGTTCAAGAAATCCAGATGAAGGTCTATAAGTCCAGTAACCAAGGTGGGGGACTCAAATAAAGAGTCACATGTCCAGGGTTTAGAATCACAAGAACTGTTCCAACATGGAGTATTCTTAATCAAATCAAAGTAACAGGGTATGCTGAGGCCAAGGGTACCTGCAAACCTGTAAACGGCCCAACCCCCCTCACAGGTGGTGTTCTAAAACAAGGATCCTCAGACTTGGATCAGTTATGAGAAGTGTAATCACTTCTAACCCAGAGGTACAGTGTTTACAATAACCATAAAAGTTCCTCCTCTAATTCACCTCAGTTTCTGAAGGTCAATACTAAAGGTCATCCAGACTTAGCAGGCTTCCCAGATAGCCCTAGCATTGCAGGAAATCTGCAACACAGAGTTCTCAAGAAGAAACCCATATCTGAACCGTGTTTCATATTCCCGCACCAGACCGAGATGGAATGGGAAAGAATATGAACCACTCTAGCCTAGGTGTCACTCAGGTCCCAGGTATAGGACCTTAACTCTCAATAGAACCCCACCCACCAAAGCAAACAAACAGATCCAGCCAGCAGCACAGTATGACATTATGATATATGCAAAGCTATAAAGAAAGCAATAAAGCAACTGTACATAAAGCAAAAATAAATACAAACATACAAACACAAATAAGCACATAACACCCCAGTAAACAAAAATCAATCAAGCGCTAGGAGGAACCCACAAAAAGAACCAGAAGCCCTGGTTGCAGTATAAGGATCCCCAGCAGAGTCGCCAAGCTGTCGCTCCCGATAAGTGGGACCGGCCCAAATAAAGGTACAGACGCGAACGGTCGGCGAGAGGGACAATGAGAACACACAGCAGTGAACTCACTGGAGATGAAAAGAGTCGCCAGCTAGGCATTTTTATCCCGGATGAAAGGCAATGCTGCATAGACCTAAAAAAGAATGGATAAGACGGTTGCGAACCAGAGAGACTGAGAAAGGGGGTTGGTTACAACCTGGGAAGGTATTAGCACCCAGATTGTCCGCCGTACTCGACGGGATCCACGCTTAAAAGATTTGTGTTTTAAAGGGGTAGTGTCAGTGCAATTTGTGTGTAAAACAGCTGAAAAGGGATGTACAGGTGTCAGTGTAAAAGAAGTGTGAAGTGTATATGTGTATAGTGTCAGTGTAAGAACAAGAATGAAGAGCTCAAGAGTATGAGGCTTAAAGAATAAAGCTGGAAAGAGGGGGAATATACAGAGACTTTTGTTCGATAACTGTTAAGTTATGCCTACGTATCCTCTCGTGCAATGAGGAAGTCAGAACACCGTAGTTCGACCCAAAGAGACTGAAAGGTAAATTGACTTGTGAACTGCTTACTTGTCTATGCTCAAGTGTATGACCTGTCTGGCTCAGGTGCGAACTGTCTTGCATTAGACGGAAGAAGCAAGCTCTCGTTTGTGAGTGAATGAGATGAGAAAAGAATCCCGGAGGAGACGATTATTGTTTGTTTTTGAGTTTTCAGTCTTTTATTGCTTTTGAGAATTTGTCATAAGTTAATGAGCTTAAGCCTAAACCAATGGATTAGTAAACTCATCACATCTTCCCTCTGTTTAGGGTTAATGAGAATACCTTAAGTGTGAAGTCAGATTCTCACACTTAATCACCTTTTGATGTAGGGTTAAGATCATTATCTTACTTGTGATTATTTAGATGTTTTTGGTGTTTTTGTTTAGTGTTTAAGTAATGAGGTTAAGCCATAATCAAGGATTAAACAAACTCATTACACCATCCTAATAGAAGGATAATAGATGAGAGTGTTTAAGCTGAGGAAAGCTCCTCAACTTAATCCATGACTAGGGATTAAACTTATGACAAAACAAACCTTTGGTTAAGTGGATTTTATTTAATGATATGATGATGAAGTGAGTTTTATGATTTGTAAGACAGCTTGAGGGGGACTTGTCCATTAACACTAGGGTTAGTCCTTCTTAACCAATTAAGGAAGAATTAGAACCCTAATGCAAGGCCCAAGTTACAAGTGTGATGCCTTGATGATTATTAGATGAATTAATTAAGGGATTTAAACACATTAAGGGTTTAACACTTAGGATTAAAGTTATACACTCCATCCTAATAGAAGGATGCAGGCATAAGCTTAATCACAAAGCCTTAAAGCCTTTAGGGTTTAGTCCCTGATTATGAGATGAGAGGAGATGACTCAAAAGAGACACAAAGGTAAAACTAAATGGGGAACTAATCAAAACCCTAATCATTGTCATACATGGTTGTTCCTAAGGTTTGTGAGGTTTACAAGAGAAGTCTTCAATGGAACCACCAGGAAGCAGATGAAAAGATCAGGAGAAGCAAAGTAAACTTGCTTCATTTAAGAAGACAAGTCACTTGAAGAAAGAAAGTAAGAAGAAGAAGAATGAGCAAGCTCAAACTCAAACACATACAAAAATGCATCAAGGATGCAAGAGAGAGATGAGAAGAAAGTATGAGAAGTGAAGGCAAATTCACTTCTCAAAATCACTTACCACTTGAAAGGTTAGAAAAGAAATGCAATGCAATGCAAAATGGGATGGAATGACATGATGCAAACCAAAACCAGAAACATATTCATGATGTCAATGATGCTATGAGATGCTACAAACATGAGACAACAAATGGAGATGATCATACAAGCTCATGGATGCAAATGGAGCAAGTTAAGAAACATGTACATTCATGAAAAGTTATGGAATGCATATGGCATACAACATGACAAATGCAAGATGCAATGATCAAACATGCTTTCAATATGTCTTATTATGTTAAATGAATCACATGGATGCATAAAATGTCATGGCAAGTCAAGGTATGAATGCAAATGCAAGATGGATGCATATGAAAGCCCAAATTAGGGTTTATGAACAATACAACAAACACAAACCAAAACCAGAAGCAAACAACATTATAAAAAATTGAAAATGCACTCAAAGGACCCCTAGTCCTATACTAAACCACTGCCCAAAGGAGAGGTCTCAACTCTTAACCTAATTCAAGATATGATTTTCCTAAGTTTTCTAGGGTTTTAGGGTTCCTTAACAAGAAAATTATCAAACAAAATTGAAAATGAAAGATCAAATCATGGCCATTTAATCTCACAAACTACATGCTAAACACAATGCAATGCAAAAAGAATCAAGGTCCAACTCTTTAGGGTTAGGCAGAAATGATTTTTGGAAGTTTGGATCAAAATAATGCATAAAAATGATTTTAATTCCATGGAAAATTCTCAAAATGCATCAAGATCAAAAAAGAAATTTGGTTTGAGGGTTGGACAATGTTTCTAAATGTTTTTAAGTGTTTCATGAATTTTTTTTGTGATTTTTAAATAGCTAAAAGTATTTTTAATTAATTAATTCTCATTAATTAATTAAAAAGAAACTTGTAAATATTTAAAAATACTTTTTTAATGCAAAAAATGAAAATAAAAATATTTTTGGGTTTTAAAAATTAATGAAACTCTTGACAAAAAATTTCATAATTTTTAGATGGTTTTTACTATTTTTAATAAATTGTGCAAGTTAAATGGAAAGAAAAATAAAATAAACCAAATAAAATGAAAAGTAATCTGATCCAACGCATGAGATTTAAAGCTGGGAGGAGACCATTGACTTGGCGCGTGAATCAAAGGACAGGATGCAATCTGACTTAATTAGGTTTTACGAATTAATTAAATGGATTTAATTAAACTAATGGTGATTAGGGCAAAATGGACCCATCTGAACCACTCATTCACGCGCGAAGTCAAGCCAGTCAACTGATCTAACGCACAAGATTCAAACCTCACTAATTACAGGATTAAAACCCTAATTATTTTCAGGTGGCCGGAGAAGACCTCCGGTCGTCTTCTCCGGTGGGAACCCCACCTGAAAATTTCTAAAACTCTCAAAACATAACTAAAATGAAATCTAAAAACACAGAAATGATTCCCACAACCCACTGAATCAAAACCCTAACACAAACATCATTTATATTTCATCAATCTCATGAATCGAAACAAACAAAATTTTAGGGCAAGACTTTCAGAACACGATTACATCCTCATTTTTCCACCATTTTCAAAACCAATGACATATTTATGATCAGGGAAGCATGAAGAACAACTTAAGAACTTAAAAATTCATTTCTGGAAAAAAAGTTCTTGAGCTACCTGAGTTTTGAAGCTTTCAACTTTGCAACTTTCTGGCCTCTCCTCTTGGTGCAATCCACTCCTCTTGGTCCCTTGATGATGTTTGAATACTTAGAAAGAGTTTATGTTGGCTGGTTTGAGAGTTTGAACAAGTTCTGTTCAAGCTCAGATGGGAATCGTGTTTGGGATTCAGGCTGTTTCAGGCAATGGTGAGGGGTTCTTTGTGATCAGGATGATGAGTTGAGAAGGTCTGTGAAGTTTGTTTTTATGTTTGTGGCTTGTATGCTTAGTTTCGAAAGGTTTTGCTCCAGGGAGTGAAAATGAGGATGCTGAGTTCTAGTGTGCTTCAGGCTTGTGTGTTTTTTTTTTGGCTTGCCATTTGTTTGTATAAACTAATGGGATTGGTCAGAGGATGTGACCTGTGCTTTTGTGATAGGTGTAGCTACTTTTGCAAAATGTCCACTCTTGTGTAAGAGAAGCATGGGTCATGTTCTAGGCTAGTACAAGTGGTGTGGGTTGCGCAGCATGGTGTGAGGGAAAGGCTAGAATGGTTCAGCATCATAGGCAGCAAGTGGATGGAAGTGATCATGAGCTTTTGCAACTTGCTTGCTTTTGAATCTTCATGAAAATATCTTGCTCCAAAGGCCAAACAAATGAGAAACCCTTGGCCCATTCTGATTTTTAGGTTACATGTGATGTTTGTGCAATGGTTAGACAACAATTAGAAGTCACAAATGCCTTTGGTACAAGATTTTGCAAATTTCTCATTTGGTGCATAACTTGAAATTTAATGATTTTAGCCAACTTTGATGCACCATAACTTTTGATCCAAGATGAATTAGGTCATGTTCTTGTACTTTTTGAAAAGGGAAAGATCTAATCTACAACTTTCATGACCAAAGTTTTTCCATTTGAAGCATTTTTGGATCAAAAAGTAAGGGTTGAAAAAGTTGCATAAAATGACATTTCATTAAAAGTCAACTTTGCCCTAAAAAGTCAACTTTGCAAAAAACTTCAAATTCTTGAATTTTGTGAACTTCTAACTTCTTCCATGATCAAATAAAGATCATATGTACTCAAAATGATTAAGATCACCCCTTGGTTGGGTCATTGGGGGCCTCGGATGCCCTGATTTTGCACTGACTTGTCTGAAAAGTCAACTCTTGATCAGATGACTTCCCCATGGAATTTATTCATAAAAATTGATATGCATACTCCCTATACCATATAGAGACCAATAGAAACAAGAATGACCAAAAAATTTGGAGTTATGGCCTCTGAAACCAAAGCCCTAATTTTAGGTCAACTGTGCAGTCAAGCCTGGCTCTGCCTCCACACCATTTCCAGTTCTTGTGATTCTTTGGCATTCTTGACTTTGAGAAAATATGATATGATACTTGAACACACATAGACCCCTTTGAAGTGATTGTTGACCTTTGGGATGGCTCAAGAAGCTCTTGGATTGCTCAGATCACAAACCCTAGATGCAGATGACTTAGAACCAATGCAAAGACTCAAAATTGTGGTATGAGATGTTATGATTGTGTTTATGCATATGAAATGATCACAAGCCATGGTGTGAATGGGTGAGGGCAAATTTGGGGTGTTTAAAACGGGTCGGTGAAGAAATAAAATGAAATGAAGATGAATAAAGTCGCCAGCTAGGCATTTTTATCCCGAAGGAAAGGTAATGCTGCATAAACCTAGAAAGATATAGATAAGACGGTTGCGAACCAGAGAAACTGAGAAAGGGGGTTGGTTACAACCTGGGAAGGTATTAGCACCCAAATTGTCCGTCGTACTCGACGGGATCCACGCTTACCAGATTTTGTTTAAAGGGGTAGTGTATGTGCTATCTGTGTGCAAAAGATGGAAAAGAAATATACAAGTGTCAGTGCATAAAGGTGAATTGCTCAGGAACTGATGCTTAAAAGAGAATGCTGAAAGAGGGGGAGGACAAAGAAAATTTTGTTCGATAACTGTTAAGTTATGCCAACGTATCCTCTCGTGCAATGAGGAAGTCAGAACACCGTAGTTCGACTCAAAGAGACTGAAATATGAATTGACAGTGAACTGCTTGCTTGCCTATGCTCAAGTGTATGACTCGTCTGGCTCAAGTGCTAACTGTCTTGCATTAGACAGAAGAAGCGAGTTCTCGTTTGTGAATGAGTGTGATGAGAAAAGAATCCCGAAGGAGACGATTATTATTTGTTTTTTGTGTTTTCAATTTTGTTATTGTTTTTGGTATTTGCATAAGTTAATGAGCTTAAGCCTAAATCAAAGGCTTGTAAACTCATTATATCCTCCCTGATTAGGGATAATGAGAATACTTAAGTATGAGATAATCACCTCAACTTAATTACCATGATGATGTAGGATTAATATCATTAACCTACTCTTGATTATTTAGATGTTTTTTTGGGTTTTTGTTTAGTGTTAAGTAATGAGTTTAATCTCTAATCACAAATTAGTGGACTCATTACACAATCCTAATAGAAGGATAATAGATGAGAACACTTAAGCTGAGGAAGATAACTCAACTTAATCCATGGTTAGGGACTAAATTCATCATATAACAAGCCTTTATTAAGTGGATTTTAATTAAGGGATGAGATTAAGAAATGGATTTTAAGTTTGTAAGACAACTTGAGGGGGACTTGTCCATTAAACACTAGGGTTAGTCCCTCTTAACCATGAGGCAGAGATAAAACCCTAATGTAAGGCCCAAGTTACAAGATTAAGTCTTGATGATTATTAAGGTGAATTGATTAAGAGGTTTAAACAGATTAAGGGTTTAACACTTAGGATTAGAGTTATACACTCCATCCTAAGATAAGGATGCATGCATAACCCTAATTCCAAAGTCCTAAAACCTTAAAGGTTTAGACACAAAGAAGACTCAAAGGAAAAAGTATAAGGGAAACTATCAATCCTAGAAAGTTATCATGCTTGGAAATCCTAGGGTTTGTGAGGCTTAAAAGGAGAAGTCTTCAAGGAAGCCACCAAGGAGAAGCAAGATGAAAAGAGGATGAAGCAGAAGAATAAGTTACTTACTTCCTAAAAAGATAAGTAACTTAAAGGAAGAAAGTGAGAATGATGGAACATAAGTGAACAAGATTCACTTCAAGGACAAGTAAAAATGCAGCAAGGATGCAATATGAAGGTATGATAAAAGGTGGAAGGTGAAGGCAAATCCACCTCCCAAACAAACTTACCATTAACCTGAAAAGTTAGTACAAGATGCAATATGAAAGGAATGAAATGAAATGATGCATATGCAAGGGTAAAGACCAAGACCAGAAGCATACACATGATGTAAATGATGCTATTATATGATGTAAAGGCATACAAGACGCATATGTGTGTTCATACAAGAGAATGAATGCAAATGAAGCATGTAGGAAGCATGTAAACACACGGATGTTCATGAAATGTAATGGATGCAAAGCATAGAAAATGTATGAATAAATGATCAAGCAATGCTCAAGAAATGTCTTAATATGTCTAAGATGGCATACAAATGCTTAGAATGGCATGGCAAGTTCATGTGTTCATGCAATGCAATGTGAGATGCAAGTAAAGATGCAAAACTAGGGCTACATGAAAGGATGAGATGAAAATGGTCACAACAGAAGCAAATGACATTATAAAACATTGAAAATGCACACAACGGAACCCTAATCCCATGTGATATCACACCCCAAAGGAGAAGGTCTAACTCTTAACCTATTGAAAGTTATGATTTTTCTAAATTTCTAGATTTTTTTTGGGTAATCTTCAATGTAAAATGCCAAATAATTTGAAAAGACAAGATATAAATGAAACAAAAATGTTTTTGGATGCTAGAAGCCATGCATAGAACAATGCAAGAAGAACCATTCACAAACTCAACTTGGTTTAAAAGTTATGGATTTTTGAAGTTAGGGTTAGAAAATGAACATTTTAGGAACCCTAATTCAATGAAAAATCTCAAAGTATGATCAAAACCAAAAAGAAATTTGTATGGTGAGTTTGTAAATGTTTGTAAATGTCTAAGAATGCTTTATGATTTTTTTTTTTGTGATTTTTTAAATACTTAAATGTATTTTTAATTAATTAAAATGAATTAATTAATTAAATAAAACATTTAAATGATTTAAAAATAATTTTTTAATGCAAAAAATAAAAATAAAAATATTTTTGGTTTCTGAAAAATTAATAAAAGTCATGATAAAAATATTCAGAATTGTTTAATGATTTTTGCTATTTTAAATAATTATATGAAAAGAAATGGATAAAAAATGAATAAAAATGAATAAAAGGAAAAGTATGTCAATCCAATGGTCCAGATTTGAATTCAGGGGGGAGGGGTTGACTGCGCGCGCAGATGGAGGGTCCAGATCACTCCTAGTTAATTAATCTGATTTAAATTAATTAAACACATTTAAGGTTTAATGACCTAATCCTGGCCGTACACTCACTAACCCTAATCTCAATCCTACGACCCACATTCAAACTGGGGAGATTAGCCCTAATTAAACTCAGGTGACCGGAGCTATGCTCCGGTCATCTTCTTCGGCCACACCTTCAAACCAACTTCTTCCCTAGGCCAAATTAGAAGCTCTAAAGCTCCAGATCCACTCTCCTACTCATCCTAAACAAGAATCAAACCTCAAACAACATTTATCATGCATCAAAATCCAGATACGAATCAAAACATAAAAATTGCAAAAATTTCAGAAGCACGATACAAGCTCAATACTCAACCATTTTCAAAAATAAAAGGTGCAGTGTGATCAGTGAAACATGAAGAACATTTCTATAACCTAAAAAGAGATTTCTGGAAAATTTGTTCTTGAAGTTACCTGAGGTGAAACTTTGCTATTTGGAGCTTTCTGGCCACTTCCTTGGTGCTTTTCCACTCCTATGAACCCCTTGATGCTTCTGGCAAGTTTGAAACAAGTTTGTATGGGCTGTTTTTGAAGTTTCAGTTCAGAGGGGGGTGAAAACGTGTTTCTGATTCTTGAGGTTTTAGGCTTGTTTAATGGTTGGGAAATCATCTAGACGATGTATGGAGATGATTGGTGAAGTTTGCTTGAAGTTTTTGTGGCTGTGTTATGAGATTCGAAGAGGGAAAGTTTCTTGAGGATTTTTGTGAATCTGAATGTGTGTGTTGATCCCAGCTCCAAGAAGTTATGAAATGTGATCCTTAGGTCATGTATGTGAAGCTGTGATAGGTCAGAAGAGTTGTTGTGGGCTATGCTGTTTTGGTATGGAATCAAAACATGTTCTTGTACTTTTTGAAAAGGGAAAGACCTAATCTACAAATTTCATGGCCAAGAATTTTTCATTTGAAGCATTTTTGACCAAGAAAGAGGAGGTTGGAGAACTTTCCCAAAATGGAAAGTTTCCATTACAAGTCATTTCGATTTTTGGCAACCTTGTAAATGGCTCAAAATTCTTAAATCTTGTGAACTTCCAACCACTTATAAGATCAAATAAAGATCATATAACTTCAATTTGATGAAAACACCCCTTTGGTTCCATTGTTGGGGGGCCCCAGATGCCCTGATTTTGACTGAACTTGCTCAAGAAGTTACCCATTGAACATATGACTTCCATAATGAATTTCTTCATAAAACTTGGTACACATGATACTTATAACATCTTAAGAACATTAGAAACAAGAATGGCCCAAAAATTTGGAGTTGAGGCCTTTGAAACCAAAACCCTAATTTTGGTCATCTGTGCAATGAAAACCCTTGCTCTGCTTCCATGCCGTGCCAGTTCTTGTGGTTTCTTGACTTCCATGAACTTTGAGGGACATAATATGATGATAGAACACACATGGAACCTCTTGGAAAACTTTGAGGCCTTTGGGATGGCTCAGATGGAATCTTGGATTGCTCAGATCACAAACCCTAGATGCAGATGAATTTGAACTTTGTAGATGAAACAAATATGCAATGTGATGTGGTATGCTTATGCTAATGCAAAAATGAAAGATCACAAGCCATGGTGTGATAAAGAGTGAGGGAAAATTTGGGGTGTTTACAACGCGCATGAAGGATAGTTACCATAGGCAAGCAAATACATTGCATTATTCAGAAACAAATTATAAAAACAAAACATGTGAGAGGAAGGCTGTCATTTTAATGCGCTGACAAGCAATGGACCGTCCAGGTCAAAGAATAGAGGGTGAAGATTTCATCACCTTCAATTAGCCTACAAACCAAATTTCCAGATTCCGATGACAGAGCCCTAGCTCCGGTCACCGGAAAGTTCATACGAAGAACAAAAATCCATAGAAATCACTCTAAAACTCCAGATCCACTCATCTTACCAAGCTGAACATGAATCCACCAATGAAATTAAAAAATAATTAAGGAACAAGGCAGATCGAAGAAGATAAGTTTCATACATCAAACTTTAAATCAAACATACTTATTCAATAATCACTCAAATTATAATCTAAGCACATCAGTGTAATCGGTGAAGCTTATAAATCATAAAGCACACAACTAAAATCATTTCTAGATCAATGAATTTAGAGCTTACCTGAAAGTTGTAGCTCTCAAAATAGCTCAAGAAATCCCTTCTCCAGCTGCAGATCAACCTCCTCTAGCCTCTCCTTGAAAAATAAATGCAAGAGAGAGCTTATATTGCTCTAGATCTTGAGATTTGAACAAAGATTCTCTTGAGTGGCAATGTGAGAAAACCTTGCTTTCAGCTTTAATTAATGGTGTATTCTTGCTCCTTGCACTTCACTGATCAGGATTATGGAAGAAGAAATGGCAATGTGTGTATGGATTGAGAGTTTCGAAGCAAATTTCATTCATGCAAGAAAATGTGAAACTGAAGAATGAGAGAGAATTCTGGTGAAATGAGTGCACACTTCTCTCATATATGAATGGTATAAACACTTGCCTAGGGTTTTTGAAGCAAAGTATGCATGAGGAGTGTGATGAGAGTGAATTTGAAAATTGGCAAGAAAAGTGTGATTTCATAATTCATGCGTGAAATCCTTCCCCATGTGCACATGCTGACTCCATTTCACTCCTTGATCATCCTTGGATTAATCCTGACCCTTAGATGTAAATGAGTCATGCCTTTCTTATGATTTTGCAATTTGCATTTTGATAATTACCCTCTATCCCATGCATGAATTCTTTAAGTTCCTTGTGCAAAAATGACCTTCATGCATTGCCTTGGATGTTTATGACCACAATTGATCCATAGAATAACTTGAAAATAAGTTACATGCCATTTTGAAAATTGGTGTAAACATGAAATAAAGGAAAAACCCTAAAAATTACCAAACTTCTTTTGGACATATCCTGAGTTCCATACATGCTATGAACAAGTTATTGTACTTTTTGAAAATGGGAGAACATACCCTACAACTTTCATGTTTGAGAAAATTTCATTTGGAGCCATCTTGATCATGAAAGGATCATTTGAAGATTAGGGCAAAACTTGTCAAAAATAGTAAGTTTTATTACAAGTCACTTACTAATTTTGGAAACTTCTTCATAACCTCTTGATTCTTGATCTTTAAGATCACCAAAGCTCTTCTTTGGCCTTAAGAAGGTACCTTGACTTGAAAAACATGATTGGAGGCCTTGAAATCCATTGGTTGACTTTTTCAGATGCACAGTTGACCAATTTCTTCATCTGCAAGTAACTGAAGGATTGTCTGACTTCCACAATGAGTTTCTGCTTCAAACTACATACATAGGCCTCATATATCATATAAAAGCATTTGACCATAAGAATTTTTCAAATATATGATAATTCCTTGATCTGAGGCAAAACCCTAATTAGGGTTTAACTGTGTATGAGCCATTTGCACTGCTGAGCTTCTGGGGATGCTTCACCCTTCTTGAACTTTGTGGATGACTTTGAACTTGCTTAAGATGTGAGGAGACCTTGTGAGCTTCTTGCAATGTCATTTGGTTCTTGGCTTTGTTTGTAGAACCATAAATCTCCAAATGATTGATCATATGCCCTATGCTAAAACATGTGAATGCGATGCTTCATTTTTCTATGCCAAATGCTAGGATATGGTATGTTATATGGTATGCTTATGATATGTAAATTATGATAAAAAGGAGAGGGAAAATTTTGGTTGTTATAGCTTCCCCTATTCAAGCAACTATTAATTTGAAAAAAACGAAAGCAAAGGTTGTTGGCCATTCGAGATGAACTGTGGTTGAATACCAAGAATAAACCTGAAATTTGCACTCTGCTGGAGAACCAAAATAAATGGGAAATAAAACCAACCAAGGAGAACTACTGCAAACCCTGACGAGGAAACAAGTAACCAGTAACCAAGAAATGCCTTTTAAACGACGCTAGAATACTACTGGCTTGCCACAACGACGGTGGACTTTGAAACCTTTCTTTTGAACGACGCAAGACGACTACTGAATTGCCACAATTAAGATGGAATTAGAAATGGGTGATTCCTTACGAATCTCATGTCTTCTTACGCTTCCCGTTGGTGCATTTGAATCTGTGGGGTAGACATGGACTGATCAGGATCCGCATCTTAACATGCGCTTACGATACTAATTAGAACCTGCATCTTAATATGCGCTTACGATTCTCTTCATATACCCTCGGGTAGGATATACGGTGAATGCATGCATATGGGAGAATCCGCATCTTAACATGCACTTACAATTCTCGAGACTATTTTGACAATATAAACCCACTGTCAGGATCTCGTCTTACTTGCACTGGAACGACCCTAATTAGAATCCGCATCTTAACATGTGCTTATGATTCTAAAGAAAAATTTCGACGATTTCTACAACCAGGACTTCAAAGCCAGGTCCGTTGACATGTGACAAAGCGATGAATGAGAGGAGCCCATTGACACAGGACGAACGCGAAAGGAGTTCGTTAACACCGGACAAACGCGAAAGGAGTCCGTTGACGCTGGACAAACGCAAAAGGAGTCCATTGACACTGAACGAGCGTGAATCTGAAACAGGAGAGTCTGTTGCCACTGGACAAACACGAAAGGAGTCTGTTGACACTGGACATACGCGATCAATATAAGATTTGATGAGAAGTTAACAACTCTGCAAGGGAAAATACCATTTGTGACTCCGCTGAGGGTGAGAACATTCTGACTAATGCTCAGCTGAAGAAAAGACGCCAAGATATGCTTACAATACTTGATCTTAACTAAGGAATGATAACACTGTCTGCATTACTATGTCACATTGGCCAAAAATCAATTGGCGACCTCTTTAGGGAATATTTCAATGGTGGTTGACTTTCGATCCTGAAACTATATGGGTAAATGACAATCTTTCGACATGGCTGGGGAACCAAACTGTCAAGACATGCCTGGGGATAGAATCTGACAATTCTAACTCTGTGGGGAGGAAAAGCATTCAGCTTCCTGATGTGAATACTTTACAGTGGAAAGACAACTCCGCTTAGGGATGAGAACTATTCCATTTGTCTTGAAGTTCTGTTGGGGATACATGCCTGCTCTGAATCAGCTGGGGAATGCTTCTTCTTACTTTGTTGAGGATGCTGGACCTCACCCTTCTTTGTTGGAGATAAAACTGTAAAGTGTCATCTTGCTGGAGAGAAATACTCTGCTTGGGGCAGTGCTGTCTGGAAACAGCTCCATATTGTCTGTAACCTGCAACAACATAATACACACATATGCCCCGGGAAATTACATGGCAGAAGTTAATCATCCCATGTCACCTATCATTCAAAGTGATTTTAGATGTTTTCCTTTCTCACATCATTCATAAAACCACCAAGCTTAAATGCAATGTTCTTTTACCAAAAAATCAGGACATTTTTGCAAACACATCAAATAAAATAAAAACAAGGACAAAACTTTTTTTACTGAATATTCTTTTATTTACGAGCCTCTGAATAGGCAAAAATTTACATCAGAAAGCAATCACATGGAAAGAGGTAATCACCATAAAATTGAGAAAAAGAAACTATCCTAATGTCAATGTGCACGACATTCCAATGAGTTTCTTTTCTGCTATGACCAGTATGTCTTCAAGATTTTCCGTTCATGCCTTTGCTTTCTGAAGAAGAAGATTGGACCGGTTCCTACCCTTCTCAAATTTCCGGGTTAACTGAGACGATGCCTTTCTTATGATTTTGCAATTTTGTATTTTGATAATTATCATCCATCCTATGCACGAATTCTATAAGTTTCTTGTGCAAAAATGACCTTCATGCATTACCTTAGATGTTTATGACCACAATTGATCCATATAATAGCTTGAAAATAAGTTACATGCCATTTTGCAAATTGGTGTAAACTTGAAATAAAGGAAAAACCCTAAAAATAACCAAACTTCTCTTGGGCATATCTTGAGTTCCATACATGCTATGAACAAGTTCTTGTACTTTTTGAAAATTGGAGAACATACCTTACAACTTTTATGTTTGAGAAAATTTCATTTGGAGCCATCTTGATCATGAAAGGATCATTTGAAGATTAGGGCAAAACTTACCAAAAATAGTAAGTTTTATTACAAGTCACTTACTAATTTTGGAAACTTCTTCATAACCTCTTGATTCTTGATCTTTAAGATCACCAAAGCTCTTCTTTGACCTTAAGAAGGTCCCTTGACTTGAAAAACATGATTGGAGGCCTTGAAATCCATTGATTAACTTTTTCAGATGCACAGTTGACCAATTTCTTCATCTGCAAGTAATTGAAGAATTGTCTGACTTCCTCAATGAGTTTCTGCTTCAAACTACATACATAGGCCTCATATATCATATAAAAGCATTTGACCACAATAATTGGTCAAAGATATGAGAATTCCTTGATCTGAGGCAAAACCCTAATTAGGGTTTAATTGTGTATGAGCCATTTGCACTGTTGAGCTTCTGGGGATGCTTCACCCTTCTTGACTTTTTTGGATGACTTTTAACTTGCATAAGATGTGATAAGACCTTGTGAGCTTCTTGAAATGTCACTTGGATCTTGGTTTTGCTTGTAGAACCATAAATCTCCAGATGATTGATCATAGGCCCTATGCTAAAACATGTGAATGCTATGCTTCATTTTTCTATGCCAAATGCTAGGATATGGTATGTTATATGGTATGCTTATGATGTGTAGATGATGATAAAAAGGAGAGGGCAAATTTGGGGTGTTACACCAAGTTCAAGAGCTCTAGAAATCCAAAAAAAATCAAGGTAAGGGTGAGTTTTTATATGATCATTGGGATTGTATGATAATGTATAATAGGTAGAAATATGTTTAGGAAGAAACCTCTAAATTTCTATGATTTTGTAATTGTTAGATTTTGATGATAATCCTTGATATGTGATGATTAATTGTGTTTGAAATTGATATTTTGGTATAGTGTAACAATATGATTTAGTAAATAAAATAATTGATAGGTATTTAAGGGATAGCTAGTAACTCATGGAACCGTAGCGCAACATTTGAAATTCTAAATGAAAATGTGATGATTTATTAGGATTATGAACAATATCATAAAAACACGATAATTGCAATGCATTGGAACTGTAACGTTATATTGAGAATAATAGTATCTTGTGTTCCTATAGAGACCCATTATTTATAGACAAAATAATTTGGTAAGTGTAACAATCCAAAGTTTTCCCTCTCATTTCATAGCATTTGGCATACCATTCCCATAATTGCATTGCATTTAAATCAAGAAAAAGAAAGCATACAATCATTGGTTGAGGCCTATGGTTTGTGATCAGTTGATTTGCAAAGCTATGGTCATTTAAAGTTAAATATTAAGAGCCAATTGCCTCCCAACAAGCCTCAAGGGTCTCTTATGGTCTGCATAATCTCAATTGAACTGTCAAGTCATCAGAAGAAGTGGATTGATCAAGAAACTCAAGTAGTGTAACACCTCATACATACCTGGCCCAAACTAGGGTTTTGGTTCCAAGGGGTCTCTTGAAGGATTTTTGGTCTAACTTGTCACCATGGTCTTCTATATGTTACCAAGTGTCTATGGATGAAATATGATGCATTGGTTCCTTGAGGAAGGTTTTCAGTCAGACAAAAGTCAACAATGGAGAAAAAAAAGTCAACTATGGGTTCTTAAGGTCTAAATCATGATTTTCAAGGTCCTATATCTTCATATGGTCCTAAAATGTCAATATTTCCATCATTCATCAATAATTAAGACTTAGGGCAAAAGGTACCAAAAATGGAAATGACTTGTAACTTGAACTTTCCATTTATGGAAGTTTTCTAAGCCACATTCAACTTGACCTTTCACAATTAAAAATGCTTCAAATGGAATTTTTCCAAACATGAAAGTAAGATATCATTCTTTACCCTTTTATAAAGTACTAGATCATCCTCATACCATTTGTGAATCTCAAGATATGATCAAAAGACTTCAAGGTGTATTTTAGGATTCCACATGCATTCAAGTTTGCCACCTTTTGCAAAAAGTCACTAAATGGTTTGTACATGATTCTAATTGCAAAATTCAGCTCATAGTATCCAAGTACACTTCATTTAACACAAGTTTGGTATTTGAATCATGGCATTTGGAGCATTATTTCACACTTATGCCATGATATGCAAAAATGCAAGAAGGATCAAAACTCACAAACCAAGCATCCAAAAGCCTAGCACTCAATCCATTTCTAATCAGGGGTCCAAGGGAAGGAAATGCATGCAAATGATATCTCCCATGCATGTGTGAACCATGACATACACTCAAAGTTGCATTTTTTCAAAATCACAAAACTAACTAACCATGGATCCAATGGATCCCTAACCATGGTTAGGCCCAAAACCCATCAAATAAAAGCTCTTAACCTCACTGGTTAGAGCTAGATAGTAACAAAATTTCAGATTTCACAAAAATTACACCAAACTTCATCTCTTAGATTCTTTCTAATCTCAAGTATTAAGTTGAACTAAGTACCTATATCCTATCTTGTTCAAAACTTGATTAAAAATCAAGTTATAACAAGTGTTCCTAAGGAAGTATGAAAGAAGAAATGAAGTGAAGTAAAAAAGATGAGATAAGAAAGAATCCACAAATATAAACATCACATCACAAGAGCTTACCTTGCACACAAGTTCAACTTCTTGGGGTTGAAAATGCAAACAAGTTTAACTAGTGAATAATTGAAGTTTATGCAACTAAATGAATCCTAATGCACATGTAAAGTTCCTAAAACTATCCTAAAATGACCCCTAAAAATGATTCTAATCAACATATAATATGATATATAATATGATCCTAAATGAACATGCAAACGCAAGCCAACCCATGGAACAAACCTAAAAAACAACAATTATAACAACACTTCAGCAATCTAACACAAAAATAGCCTATTACATCTACCAGACAGCAAGACAACAAGTGTTAAAAGTGCAAAACATGACATGACAACATGCATACATTTTATAGCTCATTAATGCGATAATAGCAGTGGATTGCCAACAAGAAATGCATCATATAAACATGTGAATGAGTATGAACATAGTATGTGAACATGTATAAACAAGAGCCAACAATGATGCAATATCAAATGAATCAAACCAAACTTGCATATGATCAAGAATCATTCGTGACATTCACCTAATGCACACTTTCAAGAACCACATTTAATCATGTTAACATATTTGGACACAAGGGAATGAAAACCTTGATCATGAACATGCATAAACATTGAGCTCATCTTGTGAACATACATCAAGGATTCAATCATAGATGCCAATTAGAAGATGCAAACATTCAAGCTTAACATGCATTTGAACAATAGGAGCAAGTTTTCAAGTAATCGATAATTTATAAAATGTGTGTGAACATGTGAATCAATGATTGATGATGCAATGATCATAACTCCAACAAGCAATAAAGCGATTACATCAAGATGCATTTATGATGGCAGGCATGAACCAAAGCATGAGTATGCACAATAATGTCATGAACAAACATCAACAATTCACGTGTCGAGGAATCAAAAAATACATCAACATGCAACCAAACAACCCCTAACAATTCCCCAAAATTATACTACATTGATCCATGGTGATTAGAGATGAAAAGGAATGCAAAAGAGCAAGAAAAAACAAGAAATTTTCATTATGTAGTAGTGGTATGGTTGTTGAGGTTGAAGGGTATGGTTGTTGTTGAAGGTGGCAGTTGGGTTTATGGTGAAGGTTTTCGTTCTGTGTTCAAGCGATTTGGAGAAGGTGAGGGATGACGGTGTTTAGTGATATTTTGCTGGTTTGAGAGGAATTTTCAGCAGGGATTATTTGGCTTTTTTTTAGTTTTTTGAAGCTTGGTTTGGTTACTTTGTCAGAGATTTTTCTATGCTGTCCAATCTTATTGATGAGAGGAATTGAAGGTAGATTTATAGAAGGAATTATGGAGGGTAGATTGGATAAAAAGGAATAATTTGTTGACAGGATGTGTAATGGATTGGGCTGGTGAGGAGTTTGGTTGTGCGTTATGCGTTTGTTAGTGGTAATAGAAATGCTGCGTGTATTTGGAAACAAAAATGCAGTGTGAATCGTACAAGGTGGGGTCATGAGATTGTGGTACTGGGAAATTAAAAAAAGAATATTTGTGATACTGGGAAATTAAAAAGAAAAAGTGGGGTCTATGTATACGTTAAGAATAAATCAGTTTTGTGAATTGGGATTGTAAAATTGGTGATTTTTCTATAATAATAATAATACTGATAATAATAGTGTAATAATAATGGATAGTAATAATAATAAAAAAATAATAATAATAAAATGAAAAACAATAATAAATATTTTTTGTAATTTTCTTGATATATGGACTTAAGAAAAAGATAATGGACTAAAACAAATTTGGATGATGAATCATTTCAGAAAAAAAGTGATTTAAAAAAAAAGATAATGGGATGGATATGGATCGAATAATAAGATGTCGCTCCCGGGATTTTCATGCTAGTACAAACGCGAAAGTGGCACGGAAAAGATAGAGTCGTTAGCCATGCATTTTTATCCCGAATGAATGGGAAATGTAATGCTGCACAAACTTAAGAGAAAAGGAAAGGACAAGGTCCTGCGAGCCAAAGATCTGGGTTCGGGCGTCAGTTACGACCTGAGAAGGTATTAGCACCCCAGATCGTCCGCCGTACCCGACGGGATCCACGCTTGTTTTTCTGTTACAAAGGGTGAGGAATAAGTTGTTGCTGAACAAAAAAAATTGCTACTGGAATGAAAGTGAGAAAAGGAATTGGAAAAGAGGTCGAAAGAAGGGGGAAAATGTAGGGAAAATAAAGAATGTGCTCGAACGGGCCCTACCCTGCTGCCTACGTACCTCATCAGGAAAATGAGGATCATAGTCGATGTAGTTCGCCTAACTAAGGCGAAAACTCTGTTTGTGTTTTTTATGAGCTGAACTGCTTATGTTGATGCTCAGGTGTTGCAGGCTAGCCTTGAACGAGTGTGTTACTGTCTTGTAAATGAGGCAGGTCGTAGCAAGTTCGCGTTGAGAGTGAGTGAGGTGAGAGAAAAATTCCTGCAGGAAAAGATGAGTGTTATTTTTTAACTTTCTTTTAAAGAAGTGTTTTCTGAGTTTGTTGTTTGTGAAACATCCTCATACTAAGACTTGTTCATCGTGGTAGATGCATTAAACCTCGCCCCGAAATGGAATATGTATAAGTAACCCACGACAAAGTCTCATAGTGTACGAGAAGTTCAACCTTTATTAGGTGTTTTTTACTTTTCTTTTGAGATGAGAAAGAAAGCAAAGAGAACCAAAGGTAAAAGTCTAACGGGAGAATAGTAGTCCTAATTGTTATCATGCATGAATGAACCTAGGTTAATGCGGTTTTCTAATCCTAATGAGAAAAGGAAAAGAGAAGGGAAACTAGAAAGCAACTTACTTACTAAGGAAGCTAAGTCGTTTCTAAAGGGGATTTAGCATGAAGTTGTACAAACTAAGCACAAAATGCTAAAGCAAACACACTTAGAAAGCGTAACGAAATTAAAAGGAAGAAGTTGTGAATGAAATTACCTCCACCTCCCTACAAAACAAAGGTTAGTAGGATAAAGCGATGTGATAATAGGAATGAAAGTAAACGTGTACCAAACAATTCCTAATGCATCTAGGACCTAATTTAGACTCAATCCTAATTCTAAGGACCCTTAAAACTATGCAAAGCCAAAAATCAGCAGCTACTACAACTTCGTATGGCACAAACAACTACTAAATGCAATCCATAACACAAACAACCTATTACAGCTACCAAACAACATGCAAAATAGGTGTAAAAACCCAAAACAAAATGAATGCAACATGTTTTTACAACTTCTGTTTCAAAATGCAGCTATGAAAACAAGGCAGATTTCATTATTTTTTCAACAATGCAAAACAAGAATTTTGATGCATACAATGGAATGAAAAGATTATGAAAAATTAATGCAATAACATGCAATGGATTGTTAAAAATGAAATGCAATATCATCATGCAATTAACGGATGCAAATTAGATGACTCTTGTGTTTTTTAGAATTATGCAATTTTTCAATATGCACATGATTTAATCAAAACATGAATGGACTTCAAATGTGATGCAAAACAGAAATGCAATATTTATTATTTTGCTATGATTGATGCTAAATCATGCAAACGATGATCACAACATGCTATGAACATATATGCAACATTTATGCACAAAATCAGAAACTAACAAAACACATGTCGAAAGCTACCAAAACTCCATGAACTTGTGCTAAACCAGCCCCTAAAAAATCCCTAAAATTATGATCTAACAATCTATGAGGATAAAAGGGAGAGTGATGCACAATTATGCAATAAAAAAACTCAAAATTTGAAATCAGTACAACGTTAACCGGTTAATCCTGGGTGTTAACCGGTTAACGAGTTTGAAAAGTCAGTTTCAGAGGAAAAAACAACGTGTTAACCAGTTAACCCTGCAAAGTTGTGTGATTGGAATTAGGCCCAATAATGAAATATTACCAAAGAGGTCGCCAATTTATTTTTTGGTAGACATGACATATCAAAGCAATGCATGCCCGAATGCAGTTTTGTTCTTGTCCCTCTCCAGTATATTGCTATCTCCGAACAGAGTTTCAAGATGGTTATCTAATTTCTTCAGTATAATGTCGCCCATGATGTTGTTATTCCCAACAAGATTCAGGAGATGGTTATCTCATTTCCTCAGCACAATGTCGGCCAGGACGTTTGCATCCTCAACAGAGTTCTAGTAAGAATTCTCCCCAACAAGAGTATATCTTTATCCAACCTAGTGGATACTTGAAGAAACACAGATTCATACTCAAAATCAAGACAATGTGTAGTTACACGGATTTTGAAGATCAGGATCAAGACAACGTATGGTTATCGGATTCTGACAGCGATCCAACCTAGTGGATCTTTGTTTGGAATAACGTATGTTCTTGGTAGAATGGTTATTTTGTTTTCAAAATCAAGACAGGGTGTAGTTACACGGATTTTGAAGCTCAGAGTCAAGACAGCATGTAGTTACACGGATTCTGAGAGAGGGTCAAGACAGTTCATGCCTGGTTGCAGATCCTGATAGTGGGTTATTTTGTCGAAACAGTGCAGAGAATCAAGATAGCGTGTTGTTTTGTGGATTTTCGTAATTGCACAATTAATACTGTATGCCTTTAGATTATGAGAATAAAATCAAGACAGTGTATTGTTTTACGAATTCTAATAAAGATCAAGACAACGTATTTGTTAATACGGATCTTGAAATTGTACACGTCTATCCCACACACCGAAGTGTACCAAGTCCATCGTTTCTATAACAATGCAATATGCCATGAAAATGAGAGGGAAAATTTTGGGGTATTACATAGGCCTCCGCACAACACTGATTCTGAAACAACGCCTCACACAAACTTGGCAAACCTGAACGAAATCTTGACTTTTTGCACAAACCCCGAACTTGGAAAATAAATGACATATTTTTTTCATTTTTCTGAATATGATTAATAAACTGAAAATAAAATGGTATACAAGTAGGACAAATTTGGGGTATGACAAGTTATAATTAGCTTAAGAGGGAGGTTTGGGAGTTAGTTTGGAAGATGTTTCTAGAACTTTTCCTTGAAATTGGAAGATGCTTCTAGAACTTTCCTTTGCAATTGGAAGATGCTTCTAGAATTTTCCTTTGATCCACAATAGAATGAAGTGAAATGAAGAATACCACACATTAAAATTGAATGTTTTGGAAAAATTTGCACTGGTTAATTGGTTAACCTTCTGGTGTTAACCGATTAACACCTCAAAAAATTGAAATTTGCGCCTTTTGGAGGGAAGCTTGAAAAATCCGCAGATGCTATTTGTTTTGAGCCTGATTTTGATTCTAAAACTCAATGATTGGTATTGGCACTGAATAACACCTAAAATAGAATGTAGAACCCTTAAGATACTCAAATTCACTATTGTGATGAAAATTTCCTAATATTGAATTGCCGGGCAAAATAAATGCATGAGCCTTTGATATCGGCTGTTGAGCAAAATTTGGAATAAATCAATCCGAACCATAAAAATAACCTTGATTACATGCCTTTGAAAAACCAATGATGTATGTATGATGTGTTATGACCTAAATGCAAATGAATGAAGCATAAGCTACTTGTTGGTTAGTAATAAATATGAGGGAAACGTTTGGGGTGTTACAGATACACCTATTCAATCAACTGTGAACCCGAAGGGATGAAGAGCAACGACTTTCATCTGTTCAAGGTATGGAGGGATTGAATACCAAAATCACCAAGAAATTTTGCACTCTGTGAGTAAAAGAAGAGGTATGGTATGAGAAATGATGACTCTACTGAGGATGGTGAATGAACGCGACTCACCTAGTAACGAAACAAACACCAGACAAAATTTGTCTTTTTTAGTGAAGCCATACGACATACTGACTACCAAATTAAAAACTGGATTTGAGACAAATTAAAGAATCTATGACCAAGGAATAAGACCTCTTGATCCATAAATCGACTAACAAAACTCTATCAAGGAACACGAGGTAGAAGATTAACTTCCATAAAGTCATAACAGAAATGGTTCGAACCTAACCCTAGTTCAAACACAAAGGTAGCCTACTGTTATGGCAAAGGAAAGTGATTGGAACCTAACCCTGGTTCAAACACAAAGGTAGCCTACTATTACGACAAAGCAAAGTGATTGGAACCTATACCTGGTCCATACACAAAGGTAGCCTACTGTTACGTGAAAGGAAAGTGATTGAAACCTATCCATGGTCCAAAAACAAAGGTCTACGACTGAGGAGTACAATCAAAGGATCTATAAACTGAAAGACAAGACTACATTGGGGATTTCCATAAGGAATAAAGCCAACCGAACTGACACCCGAACAAAAGGTGACAGGTGTAAAAACTCCAAATTTTCCCTCACTTTTTCTCACACCATGGATTGGGATCTTTCATTTTTGCATTTACATAAGCATTACATCTCATATTGCATATTTGTTTCACTGCATAGCTCCATTTTTCATCTGCATCTAGGGTTATTGATCTGAGCAATCCAAGAAGTGATCTGAGCCATCCCAATTGTCTTGAAGCTTTCCAAGAGGGTCCGTGTGTGTTCTATGATCATAATATGCTCCCTAAAGTTCATGAAAGTCAGAAGATCACAAAGAATGGCAAAGGCATGGAAGCAGAGCTAGGGTTTTCCTGCACAGATGACCAAAATTAGGTTTTGGTTTCAGAGGCCTTAACTCCAAATTATTTGGTAATTCTTGTTTCTAATGTTCTTAATATGTTATAAGGATCATGTGTACCAAGTTGGATGAAGAAATTCATTGTGGAAGTCATCTAATCATTTGGTAACTTCTTGAGCAAGTTAAGTCAAAATCAGGGCATCTGAGGTCCCCAACAAGGGTACCAAAAGGATCATTTTCATCAAATTGAAGTTATATGATCTTTATTTGAACTTAGAAGTGGTTGGAAGTTCACAAGATTGAAGAATTTTGAGCCAATTGCAAACTTGCCATTTTTGGAAATGACTTGTAATGGAAACTTTCCATTTTGGGAAAGATTTTCAACCTCCTCTTTCATGACCAAAAATGCTTCAAATGAAAAATTATTGGACATGAAAGTTATAGATTAGGTCTTTCCCTTTTCAAAAAGTATTAGAACATGTCTTGATTCATCCTTGAACTCAAGATATGGCCTTTCAAAGTTGGAAAAAATCAAATAATTTCAAGTTTCATGCAAAAGAGGAAATTTTGCAATTTCACTTGCCAAGCCTTTTTATGACCTCTAATCAACTTCTAGGCATCATAGCATGTCAAAGCAACTTCTAAACATCATAATTGACCCAAGTTTTCATTGTTTTCATGACTTGATCTTCAAGAAATCTCAAAAGGGCCAAAACTCACAAACTTTGTAAAATGCCTTGGATCCTTCCTTCCACTTGTGCCAGCTGCATCAAACTCATTCTATGGCTCTCCATGAATCTTGCTGAGGCCAGACACCCCATTGAACAGCTCCTGCCATGGCCCATACCTCCAAGTACACAAATTTGACTTTTTGGCAAAACCTCCCATACCAATCAAGATGAGCCACAACCACTCTTGTGACCAATCAAGACTTCACATACACGCCTCATAGACCCCATTTCATAACATCTTGGAGCCTGAATCATCCCACAACTCAGAATTCATAAAATCACCAAAAAACTTCCCTTCTTCGAATTGCAAAAACCAGCCATCAAACCTCAAAACAAACTTCATCAATAATCCCAACATCACTCATAGAACACAAAGCAACCCTCAAAATGGCCTGAAACCTCCAAACTTAAAAACACGATTTCTGCAAAACCAGAACCATACACCTCAAAATAGCCATCACAAACTTGTTCTAAGCATTGCAACATCATTAGGGAGCTCATTGGGGTTGGTTTGCATCAAAGAAAAGGCTAGAAAGCTCCAAACTGAAAAGCTTCAACTCAGGTATACCTCAAGAACAATTTTTCCAGAACCTTTCTTTTAAGTTCTTAAATGGTTCTACATGCTTCCCTGATCATGCTGATATCTTTACTTTTGAAAATGGTTGAGATTTGAGAATGTATGAACTCTCTGAAAGTTTGCCTAAAAATCTTATTTGCTTCGATTCTTATTTTTGATGAAATATAAATGTTATTTGATGATGGATTCTTGCTTAGGGAGATTAGAGGATCATTTATGGAGCTTTAGAGGGTTTAATTTGACCTAGGGAAGAAGTTGGGTTGAGTGTCTCGCCGGAGAAGATGACCGAAGCTAGCTCCGGTCACCAGAAAATCATTAGGGCACTAATTAGGGTTTAGGGGGTCAATTTGAATGTGGGCCGTATGATCAAGTTTAGCGAGTGAATGAAGGGCCAGGATTAGTTCACTTAAAACCCTAATCTTTAATTAATTTAATTAATTAGGTTTTAATTAGGAATTAGCCAGATTTGATCTGGGCCTTTAAAACACGTGCCAGTCAACTCCCTCCAATTTTGTTTGAATCTGGGCCTTTGGATGCGCTGACTTCCCATTTAATCCATTTTTATTTCATTTTATTTTATTTCTTTTGCATATTTAATTTAAAATAGTTAAAAACATCACAAAAATATTTTCTTTTGCATTTCTGATCCAAATATTTTTCTCAATCCAAAAATGATTTTTATTTTATTTTTTGCATTAAAAAAGTATTTTAAAAATATTTAAATGTTATTTTTAATTAATTAATGGACTTTAATTAATTAAAAATACATTTAGGTTTCTAAAAATCACCAAAAAAATCATGAACCATTCCAATACATTTAGAAACATTTTCAAACTCTTCATACAAATTCCTTTTTAGGTTTGATCATAATTTCACAATTTTCTTTGAATTAGGGTTCTTTAAAATCACATTTTCTAACCCTAATTTGAAAAATTCATTTCTGCCTAACCATGAAGAGTTTGAACTTGATTCTTTTTGAATTGTTTCACATATTGCATGTAGTTTCTAGGTTATTTTCCTCATGAATTTATCTTGCATTTTTAAATTGATTTGCATTTTCCTTTGAGAATCACCTTAAAAACCTAGCAAACTTAGAAAAATCATATCTTTCAATAGGATTAGCTTCTGACCTTCTCCGTTGGGGTGTGAAGTGGATTTGGTAAGTTATTTGAGAAGTGGATTTGCCTTCACTTCCCACCTTTTATTATCTTATCCATATGCATTCTTACATGTCTTTGAAGTGAACTTGTTCACTTGTGTTCCAACCTTCTCAATTTCTTTCTCTCAAGTTACTTATCTTCTTCAAGAAGTAAGTAACTTGTTCTTCTTTATCCTTCTCTTTTCATCTGCTTCTTCCATTGGTGGCCTTGAAGATCCTTTCTCTTAAGCCTAACAAACCATAGGATATCCAAGCATGGTAACTTTTAAGGTTGTATATAGTCCCCCTTAGTCTTTTGCCTTTGAGTCTCCTTGAGTCTCTCTTCTCATCTCAATAATCAGAGACTAAACTCTTAAAGTTTTAGGACTTTTGAATTAGGGTTATGCCTGCATCCTTCTCTTTGGATGGAGTGTATAACTTTAATCCTAAGTGTTAAACCTTTAATTTGTTTAAACCTCTTAATCAAAACACATTAATAATCACCAAGACTTTATCTTGTAATTTGGGCCTTACATTAGGGATCTATCTCTTCCTTATGGTTAAGAGGGACTAACCCTAATGTTTAATGGACAAGTCCCCCTAAAGTTGTCATACAAACATAAAATCCACTTCTTAATATCACCCTTTAATTAAAATCCATTTAATGAAGGCTTGTTATATAATGAATTTAATCCCTAACCTTGGATTAAGCCGAGGTATCTTCCTTAGCTTAAGTGTTCTCATCTATTATCTTTCTATTAGGATGGTGTAATGAGTTCACTAATCTGTGATTAGAGATTAAACTCATTATTTAATATTAAACAAAAACCCAAAAAACATCTAAATAATCATAAGTAGGTTAATGATCTTAATCCTACATCATCATGGTAATTAAGTTGAGATGCTTATCTCACACTTAAGTAGGCTCATTATCCCTAATCAGGGAGGATATAATGAGTTTAGAAGCCCTTGATTTAGGCTTAAGCTCATTATCCTATGCAAAACACCAAAAATAATAAAAAACTGAAAACACAAAAACAAACAATAATCGTCTCCTTTGGGATTCTTTTCTCATCACACTCATTCATAAACGAGAACTTGCTTCTTTTGTCTAATGCAAGAAAGTTAGCACTCGAGCCAGACGAGTCATACACTTGAGCATAGGCAAGTAAGCAGTTCATAGTTAATCTTTTTCAGTCTCTTTGAGTCGAACTACGGTGTTCTGACTTCCTCATTGCACGAGAGGATACGTAGGCATAACTTAACTGTTATCGAACAAAAGTCTCTTTATCATCCCCCTCTTTCAGCATCCTTTCTGAAGCCTCAGTTCCTGAGCATTCACCCTTTTGCACTGACACCTGTACATTCATTTCTAGCTTTTGCACACATATAGCACATACACTTACCCCATTCAAACACAATCTCTTAAGCGTGGATCCCGTCGAGTACGACAGACAATCTGGGTGCGAATACCTTCCCAGGTTGTAACCAACCCCCTTTCTCAGTTTCTCTGGTTCTCAACCGTCTTATCCATCTTTTCCTAGGTTCATGCAGCATTACCTTTCCTTCGGGATAAAAATGCCTAGCTGGCGACTCTATTCCTATTCAACCTCATTTTCTCCTTTCGCTGACCGTTCGCGTCTGCACTGGGATGCAAATCTTCGGGAGCGACAAAAGGAAATAGAATCAACCGACCCACAACCAGAGAGAAGAAAGCGTGATATCATATGATTTACGCCTCAAAATGGGATTATTCGATATAAAATGGGGAAGTAACATCCATCGATTTATACCTCGAATAAGATTAACCGATCTAGAACCAAAACAAAGGGTGAAAGGAAATGGAATCAACAAACCCAACCCCAAGGAGAAGAGAATGCAATATCAACTGATTTATGACTCAAATTAGGATCATCCAATCCAGATGGGATAAGTAACATCAACCAATTTATAACTTGAATAAGATCAACCAATCTAACACCCGAACAAAGGGTGAAAGGTGTAACACCCCAAAATTTTCCCTCGCTTTTCCATAAGCACTTTTCATATCATAGGCATATCATGTAGATGGCATACTCTAGCATTTGGCATAGAAAAATGAAGCATGACATCCATGGGTGCTAGCATAAGGCATATCATCAATCATCTAGCAAGAAATGATCCTTCAAAGACAAGATGAGAGCCAAGTGGTCTTTAAAGAAGCTCACAAGGTATCTTCACATCTTACACAAGCTCAAGATCATCCACAAAACCCTAAGAGGGTGAAGCATCATCAGAAGCTCAGCAGTGCAATGTGCTCTTGCATAGATAAACCCTAATTAGGGTTTTGCCTCAGATCAACGAATTCTCTTGGCTTTGACCAATTCTTGTGGTCAAAGGCTTTCATATGATATACAAGGCCTATGTATAAGGTTTGATGCAAAAAATCATTAAGGAAGTCAGTTAATTGATCAGTTGCTTGTAGATGAAGAAAAAGGTCAACTATGCAATTGAAAAGTCAATCAATGGATATAAAGGCCTCCAATCATGATTTTCAATTCAAGGGACCTTCATAAGGTCAAATAAGAGCTTTGGTAATCTCAAGAATCTAGAATCAAGAGGTTATGAAGAATTTTCCAAATTTAGAAAGTGACTTGTATGAGAACTTTCTATTTTAGGTAAATTTTGCCCTAATGTTCAAGTGATTCTTTCATGGCCAAGATGGTTCCAAATCATCTTTCTTCAAACATGAAACTTGTAGGGTATCTCCTCCCCTTTCCAAAAAGTCCAAGAAATGGTTCATAACATGTGTAAAACTCAAGTTATGTCCAATTAAAGTTGGTGCAATTTTAGGGTTTTACCATAATTTTCAAGTTTCTATCATTTGCAAAAGCTCTCATACTTCATTTCCAACAAATCTCATGGACCAATTGTGATCACCATACTCCAATGCAATGCATAATAAGTGATTTGGCTCAAGAATTCTTAAGAACCC
The DNA here is from genome assembly GCA_963966055.1 of Lathyrus aphaca. Taxonomy (NCBI): domain Eukaryota; kingdom Viridiplantae; phylum Streptophyta; class Magnoliopsida; order Fabales; family Fabaceae; genus Lathyrus; species Lathyrus aphaca. The sequence continues at coordinate 460,733,687 of OZ014522.1, read as the reverse complement.
GTGGATTATAAGATCATAAGTTGCACTTTTGCAAAACCATTCAAAAAACTTGATCTACTCATTTCTAAGCCAAAAGATTGATCCAAGGGTGATTAAAGACTTAATTGGAATCAGATTGGGCACATGAATGAGAGGCTGCACGCATGAGGCATGAGGTCACACTTTTTATGCAATTTGGCCAAAATATCCTCATCACACAATCCATGCACTCTCTCATCACAAAACCCTAATCAGTGTTATACACTCATGATATAACACGAATTTGAAGCACCAACCTATCTCATTCTCTCATTTCCATTTTCTTGCATTTTTGCAATTTCCATCGAATCTCTTTATCCAAACACACATTTCTTCATTTCTCCACAAATCCTTCATCCTCAAGTCCCAAGGATCCTTATTCAACCATTGATTGGAACTAAGAGTGAAGATTTGGTGGAGTGTATTTCAAAACCAAAGCATTTGGATTCCTTGATTCAGGCCATTCCAAGTTATATCTTGCATTTATTTTGCAAGAGGAGGTCAAAACAAGTGGATATGCACCTTTGGAAGCTTTTCTTTGGCCTATTTTGAGATCTACAAGTTCAGGTATGATGTTGAACTCATGATCATGTAATGCGTTTTTCTTGTGTGCATTGTGTTTGTTATGTCTCACTGATGATGCTGATGAAGTTAGATTTGAGTTTCAACGTGTATTATGGTTTTAATGATGATCTGAAAGTTTGTAGATCTAAAGATTTTTGCTTCGATTCACTCTATTTGTGTATGCTAAATGTTTTTTGATCATGGATTTGGTTCCCTTGTGGTTTGATTCACATTTTGGTAGCTAGATTGTGTGATTTGGTGGAGTTTTCAGGTTATGCAAGTTTGTGTGTGCTGGAGAAGATGAATGGCACATCTCCGGCCGATGAGTGATTAAATTAGGGTTTATGAAATCCAGTTTGAATCCTGACCCTTGGATCTTGATTAGATGGTCCAAATTAATGTTAATTAGGGTTAATTAGTAAGTTTAAGTTGTGTCCGTTAGATTTCATTTAATCCTCATGATTAAATCATAGCCTTTAGATATGATTACTTGTGACTTGGTTGACTGCGTGTGTGGATCGTTTGATGTATTGACTTGTTTGACTTGGAATTTCAGCCCTTGGATCTGCATATTTTTGTTATTTTTGGTTGACTGAAGTGTTATGGTGCGCCTGGGCCTCATAATTGATATGTGCGCCCCCACTTTAAGCCCAATGCCATACTGAACTGTGTTTATATGCTATCTAAACCTCCCTTGCTTCCTTTGTTATTTTATTTTCTTTTTGTTTTTTGTTTGCTTTTTAATTTTAAAAATAGTAAATCAATCTCAAAAACCCTGAAAAAAATCTTGAGTGTTTCTTTTAATTATCTTTAATTTTCCATAATTTTACTTTTCATTTTTTAAATTAATTTTTGTAGCTGAATTAATTCTTGATTTTATTTCTTTTGTATTAATTCCGTTTATGCATGATCTGGCTTGTCTAATTTTTAACTTGATTTTGGAAATAGATATGAGCCTGCTTCTTTTTGCTATTGACTCCTAACATGTAGAAGTTTATTTGAGATTTTAGTCATGATGTTTAGGATTTATTTTCCTAGGTTTTGTCATGTTCCTTTGTGATGAAGTTTATGAAACCCTAATTGGTCTTTGGGCATTTAATTGAGATAGTTTGCTTCTGATTTTTGACTTGTGGTTTTGGTATGTTGTGTTTAATTGATAAGAAGTGTGTATGCTACCAACATTTCAAGTCCTTTATCTTCACTTTTATGCTTTCTTATTTGTATTTGAGATGTGCCTTATGCCATCACTTGTCCAACTTCTTTTCACCCCCCTTAGAAAACAACTTAACTTCTTTAGGAAAAGTAAGTTGATTTTCTACTTCCTTCTTTTTCTTTCTTTCTTTCTCTCATTCTTTCTTTCTTTTCTTTCCTTCTTCTTCCTTAGGATAGAATTCAAACCTCACTAACCTAGGACTCCCATGCATGATAACATCTAGGATTGTTAATCCCCCTTAGTTTTTTACATTTGAGATCCTTTTGGTGCTCTCTCTTTCTCATCTATATACAAAACCCTAAAAAACACTTTAATAAAGGTTGAAGTAGTCTCAGATGCATGACCTTATTCCATGGGGCACTTGTATTTACCCCATCTTGGTGGTGGTACAAGCTTTTCTAGCATGATGTACAAGTTTGATCATGAGACTATTTTCACAAACAAAAACACTTCTTTCAAAAAACACAAACAAAGAATAAGCATCTCTCCTTCGGGACTTCTTTTCTCATCACCTTCACTCATTACGTACGAACTTGCTCCTACTTGTCACTTTGCAAGACGGTAACACATTCGTTCCAGACAATCCTGCAACACCTGAGCATTGACATAAGCAGTTCAAGCTTTAACACACAAGCAATCTTTCCACCCCTAGTTAGGGGAACTACGACGACTCTGATCCTCATGTCCAGATGAGGTACGTAGGCAGCGGGGTAGGGCCCGTTCGAGCACTCTTTTATTTTCCCTACATTTCCCCTTTTATTTTCTTTTCTTGTCCAGTTTCAATCTTTCTTTTTGTAGCAACTTTCATTTTTTCACTCTTTGAAACAGTTTCTTTGCAAGCGTGGATCCCGTCGGGTACGCTAGATGATCTAGGGTGCTAATACCTTCCCAAGTCATAACCGACTCCTGAACCCAGTTTCTTTGGTTCATAGGACCTTTTTATTTCCTTTCTTTCCTTGGTTTGTGTAGCATTACCATTCCCTTTCCTTCGAGATAAAAATGCTTGGCTGGCGACTCTACCCTTTTCCGCGCCACTTTCACATTTGTACCAGGATGGAAATCCAGGGAGCGACAAAAGGAAATGGAGTCCACCGACCCACAACCAAGGAGAAGCGAACGTAATATCATCCTATTTACGACTCAAAATAGGATCATCCGATCCATACATGAGAAGTAACATCAACCGATTTACAACTTGAATAAGGTCAACCAATCTAGCACATGAACAAAGGGTGAAAGGAAATGGTGTCAACCGACTCAAAACCAAGGAAAAGAGAACATAATATCATTCGATTCACAACTCAAAATAGGATCATTTGATCCAGAGGGGAGAAGTAACATCAACCTATTTACACAAGAATAAGGGAGTTTTCCTAAGTCAACTACTCTTGGGGTGGCCTACCCCAAGATGAGCCTTAAAGTGACTTTTCCCCTGACTAACTGATCGATTGACCTTTGATCATGATGTAGTATTTCCTGTTGTAAACACCCCAAATTTTCCCTTTCATTTTTCTCATACCATGGCTTGTGATCTTTTCATATTGCATTACATAAGCATATCATCTCACACTGCATAATTTATTTCATTGCATAGGTTGCATAGTTAGGGTTTGTGATCAGGAGAATCCAAAAAGTGATCTGAGCTATCTCAAAGGTCTTGAAGCATACCAAGACGGTCCATGAGTTTTCTATGATCATCTTATGCTCCCCAAAGTTCATTAAAGTAAAAAAATCACAAAGCCTTGCAAAGGTGTTCAAGCAGACTAAGCAGTTCCTACACAAATGACCTAAAATTAGGGTTTTGGGTTTGAGGCCCTTAATCTCAAATGTTTTCGTCATTCTTGATTCTATTGGTCTTAATATGTTATAAGGAGCATGTGTACCAAATTTGATGAATAAATTTATTGTGGAAGTCATCTGATCAACAGGTAACTTATTGTGCAAGAAAAGTAAGAATCAGGGCATCTAAGGCCACCACCAATGGTACCAAAGGGCCATCTTCATCATTTTGAGGTTCTATGATCTTAATTTGATCTTAGAAGTGGTTAGAAGTTCACAATATTGAAGAATTTCAAGCCATTTGCAAACTTTCCATTTTTGGACATGACTTGTAATGAAAACTTTCCATTTTGGGAAAAATTTTCAACCTCCTCTTTCTTGATCATAAAGGCTTCAAATGAAAAATTGTTGAACATGAAAGTTGTAGATTGTATCTTCCCATTTTCAAAAAGTACAAGAACTCCTCATGATTCATCCTAGAACTCAAGATATGATGATTCAAAGTTGGCAAAAATCTTATAAATTTTAAGTTCATGCCAAAGAGGGAGTTTTGCAAAATTAAGTTCCAAGCACTCTTGTGACCTCTAATGCATCTCAACACACCATAACATGATCATGCAATATATTTGGACCAAATTTGTGCCTTGCTTCACAATAATTCCTGCCTTATTGTCAAAAAATTTCCAAAGTTGCAAAATTGCAAAAGCCATGCTATCTTGCAATCCAAGCACTACAGATCCTAAAATCCAATCCAATGGTCCTCCTTGAAGCAAGCTGAAGCAGATCAAGGCCAGAAATCTCCTCTGTCCTGAGCCCATACTCATGGTACAAACTTTTGACTTTTTTGCAAAACCTCCCATATCAATCACACTATGCCACCACCCACTCTCTGGCCAATCAGTATGACTTATATGAACCCTAAGGACCTCAAAGCATACAACATTCAAGCCTGAAAGCATACACACATTCAGATTGCCAAAAATCTTCCAAACATTCATCTCTCGAATCTCATTGTACAAGCCTCAAACTTCAAAAAAATTTCCACCAATCAACTCAAAATCATCCATAGAACACAAAGCACCCTCCATTTTCCCCTAAAAGCCACTCAAGCAAAAACACGATTTCTGCCAAACCAGAAATGTATCTCACAAACTAGGCCATTTAAACTCCATTCAAGCCTTCCATAAGCCTCAGGGGATCAAGTGGAGTGGGTTTGCACAAGGAAGAGGTCCAGAAAGCTCAAAGTTACAAAGCTCCAGCTCAGGTAACCATCCAAAAACATTTTTCCAGAACTTGTTTTTTAGGTTACAAATTGATTCTACATGATATGCTGGTCATTGTGATATGTTTATTTTTGAAAATGGTTGAGAAATGAGAATGTATGAAGCTTCTGAAGGTTTGACCTAAAATTTTTTCTTGTTCGATTCTTGATTTTGATGCATGATAAATGTTTTTGGTGGCTGGATTCTTGTTCTATGTTGTTTGATGATCACTTCTGGAGGTTTTGGGGGCTTGGGGTGGTGTTTTAAGTGTTTCTGGTGAGGGGTGCGCCGGAGAAGACGACCGGAGTTCTTCTCCGGCCACTTGAGTTGAATTAGGGTTAAGCAATAATTAATTAGCCAGTTTAAATATTGACCATTGGATGCGCGAGTTAATCAAGTTATGAATGGTCCAGATTAATCCATTAGCCCTAATCATAATTAATTAGTTTAATTTAAATTAATTTAGTCAGATGAAATCCTAGCCATTAGATCACGCGCCAAATAGAAGTTTGAACCACAACCTTTGATTTGTCATACCCTAAGTCTTGTTGACTTCTCAGCTGAACCACTGATTCCCTCAATATCCAATCTGGACCGTCCCTTTGGATTACTTTTCATTTTCTTTTTATTTTCTTTGCATTTTATTTCATGCATTTATTTAAAATATCAAACAAATTTCTAAAATCATGAAACTTTGCATTTTAAATTCAAATATTTTTCAAAACTTAAAAACATTTTTATTTTTAATTTTTGCATTAAAAAAATATTTTTAAATCATTTAAATGTTTTATTTAATTAATTAATTCATTTTAATTAATTAAAAATACAATTAGGTATTTAAAAATCACCAAAAAATTCATGAAGCATTCTTAAATATTTAGAAAAATTTACAAACTCATCACACAAATTTATTTTTAGGTTTGATCATGTTTTCACAATTTACTTTGAATTAGGGTTTCTAAAATTGCATATTTTCTAACCCTAACTTAGAAAAATCATTTCTGATCAACCAAGATGAGTTTGAATTTGGTTATTTTTGCATTCTCTCATACATTGCATGTAGTATCTAGGTTATTTAACTCATAATTTTGCATTGCATTTTCAAATTGTTTGGCATTTTGCATGAAAAAGTACCCAAAAACCTTAGTTAACTTAGAAAATTCATAACTTCCTTTAGGTTTAGCTTCTGACCTCCATCTTTGGGGAGTGTTCTTCTGTGTGTTTAGGGTTTGTTTGAGTTCATTTTCAAATTTTTATCATGATATATGCTTCGGTTTATGTCATGTGCATCTCATACTTTCATAAAACCCTAATCTCTCATGTTCATTTGCATTCATCTTTGCATATCTCAATCACATGAACTTGCCATGACATTCCATGCACTTGTATGTCATCCTAGACATCTTAGGACATGTAAGAACATTGCTTGATCATTTCTTCATTCATTTGGTATGATTTTCATTCATTGCTTTTCATGTGTATCCATGTGTTTCTAAGCTTCTAACATGCCTTGTTTTGCATCTCATCCCTTGTATGAACATTCATAAGCATCTCACATGTCTTTGCCTCATTCCATAACACATTTTCATAGCATATTCACTTCTGGTATTGGTCTTTGTACTTTCATTTGCTTTATTCCCTTTTGCTTTGCATCTTATACATTCACACTAACATTTCAGGGGCTTATGGTAAGTTGTTTGGGATATGGATTTTCCTTCACATCCCACCTCTTCTCATCTTTTAATTTGCATCTTTTATATGTTTTTAAAGTGAACTTGTTTCACTTGTTCTCCTTTTATCTTATCTCTTCCTTTTAGGTTACTTATCTTCTTCAGGAAGTAAGTAACCTATTCTCCTTTCTCTTCTCTTTTCATCTGCTTCTCTTCCTTTGGTGGCCTTCCTGAAGACTTCCCTTTAAGCCTCACAAACCATAGGGATATCCAAGCATGATAACTTTAGGGTTGTATATAGTCTCCCCTAGTATTTACCTTTTGATTCTCCTTGAGTCTCTCTTCTCATCTCAATAATCAAGGCTAAACACTTAAAGCTTTAAGACTTTGAATTAGGGTTATGCCCGCATCCTTATCTTAGGATGGAATGTATAACTTTAATCCTTAGTGTTAAACCTTTAATTTGTTTACACCTTCTAATTAAAATACCTAATAATGATTAAGACTTAAGCTTGTAACTTGGGCCTTATATTAGGGTTACATATCTTCCTTTTGGTTAAGAGGGACAAACCCTAGTGTTCAATGGACAAGTCCCCATCAAGTTAGTCTTACAAACCTAAAAATCATTTCTTAATCCCACCATTTAATTAAAATCCACTTTAATAAAGACTTGTTATATAATGAACTTAGTCCCTAACCATGGGTTAAGTTGAGGAGTCTTCCTCAGCTTAAGTGTTCTCAACTATCATCCTTCTCTTAGGATGGTGTAATGAGTTCACTAATCCCTGATTAGAGATTAAACTCATTACTTAACACTAAACAAAAATCCAAAAACAATTAATTATTACAAGTAGGTAAATGATCTTAATCCTGCATCATTAGGCGTAATTAAGTTGATATGATTATCTCACACTTAAGTAGGCTCATTATCCCTAATCAGGGGTGATATAATGAGTTTACAAACCCTTGATTAAGGCTTAAGCTCATTATCCTATGCAAAACACCAAAAACAATAAAAAACTGAAAACACAAAAACAAGCAATAAACGTCTCCTCCGAGATTCTTTTCTCATCACACTCACTCTGAAAATGAGAACTCTCTTCTTTCGTCTAATGCAAGACAATTAGCACTCGAGCCAGACGGGTCACACACTTGAGCATAGAATAGTAAGCAGTTCACAACAAATCATCTAAGTCTCTTTGAGTCGAACTACGGTGTTCTGACTTCCTCATTGCACGAGAGGATATGTAGGCATAACTTAACAATTATCGAACAAAAGTCTCTTTGTCTTCCCCCTCTCCTCCTCCCAGTTTCTCTTTCCTTAGCCTCAGTTTTGAATATTCACTTTCCTTTTGCACTGACACTCTGTAAATTCTTTTCTCCCTAGCTCCTAATGCACAGTTTAGCACATATACTATCCCCCTTTTAAACACAATCAAGTAATCATGGATCCCGTCGAGTACGACGGACGATATGGGTAATAATACCTTCCTAGGTCGTAACCAACCCCCTTACTCAGTTTCTTTGGTTCGCAACTGTCTTATCCACTTTTTTCTAGGTTTATGCAGCATTACCTTTCCTTCGGGATATAAATGCCTAGCTGGAGACTCTATTCAACCTCAACCTCCAACATCGCCGACGGTTCGCGTTTGCATCGGGACGAAAGTCCGGGGAGCGACAGCTTGGCGACTCTGCTGGGGAAAATGCAACCAGGGCTTCTGGTTCTCTTGTGGGTTTCTCCTAGCGCTTGTTTGTTTGTGTTTATTGAGGGTGTTATGTGCTATTTGTGTTTATGTTTTTGCTTTATTTATTGCTTCTTGTACAACTTTATTTACTGCATTTACTTTATCGCTTTCATTTATTGCTTTTTGCATTTCATTTATTATTATCATATCATTGTGCTGGATTTCTGGTTTGCTTTGGTGGGATGGGTATTCCAGTGAGAAAGATCCAACACAAAGGCCTGAGAGACACCTAGGATTAGAGTGGTTTTGTATTCTTTCCCATTCCATTTCGGTCTGGTGCGGGATATGGAAACACGGTTCAGACATGGGTTTCTTTTTGAGAACTCTGTGCTACAGATTTCTTGTAGTACTAGGGCTATCTGGGAAGCCAGCTAAGTCTGGATGACCTTTTTAGATGACTTTCAACATCTAAAGTGAATTAGAGGAGGATCCTTTATGATTAGGGTAAACACTGTACCTCCGGGTTAGAAGTGTTTACACTTCTCATAATAGATCCGAATCTGAGGATCTTTGTTCTAGAACAATACCTGTGAGTGGGTTGGGTTGTTTACAGGTTTGCAGGAACCCTTGACCTCATCATACCTTGCTACTGGAATGTTATAAGGTTGTACTATTTTGGACCGATCCTTTGAAACCCTGGACTTTTGACTCTTTATTTGAGTCTCCCACCCGGTAACTGGTTCTCAAGCCTTCATCCGAAACTCTGAACACTCATGGACCTTACCAAGAGCACCAGATAATCCAACACATGATCACAAACCCTTGCATATCATAAAAATACATCATATTGCATCATTTAACATTTTTTCTATTTGTTTTATAGGGTATCCATCTCTTCTTGGTTTGGTTTTGACCGTTCTTTTGTTCAGCTTATTTGCTTAAACACATCTTCAGCTATCCTCTTCAGTTGTCTCCTTCAGCATGGATTCAACCAGGAAAAGCAACATCACCTACGACTTCTTTGAGTATCCTCTAGCTGGCATCAGATAGATACAGGCTCTTATCACCCCTGATCATGTTCCCTTATTCAGAGAGCATTATGGTGGGATCCTGGACATGATCATGGACTTGGACACATCACAGAGGAGCATGATTCACACCTGTCTTCAGTTCTATGAACCTCCTCTCCATTGCTTCACTTTCCCAGATTTTCATATTGGTCCTTTGCTAGAAGAGTATTTTATGTTATTGGGTGTCCCTATAGGAAGAGGAATCCCTTTCAACCCTGAAATGACCCCTCCAAAAAATGAAGACATAGCTAAGGCACTACATCTGGAAGTAGCTACTATTGATGAGCACCTAACTTCTAAGGCTGGAATCCCAGGCCTTCATCTGGATTTCTTGATCACTCAGGCTACAAAGCAAGCTGCAGTAGGGAATTGGGAGAATGTGTGTGCTCTCCTATCTCTAAGTATTTATGGTATCATCTTGTTTGCAGACGAGCCTAAGTTTGTAAGCAAAAATGCCATCCACATTTTCATGCTCAAGAACCCAGTTCCCACATTGTTAGGAGACTTTTACTACTCAGTTCATCAGAGGAATGAAAAACAGAGAGGGAAACTGGTGAGATGTTGTGCACCTCTCTTCTACAGTTGGTTGATAAGACATATGCTGAAGACAAAAGCTTTCCTGAATCCACATCAGTCAAGGAATTGGGATAAGAGGATGATTCCCCTTACTTCAGAAGATATCATGTGGTGTAATCAGAACACCAAGGGCCGAGACATAATAACAAGCTGTGGGCAATACCCAAATGTGCCACTTATTGGAGTGAAGGGTTGCATCAACTACAATCCTTTAATTTTCAAAAGACAATTGGGATATGCATTGATACATTAACCTAGGGAGCAGGACATAGCAAAGTCTCTTTATTGTGCCTTTCAGAACAATCATGCCATTGTCTGACAAGTAGCCTGGGCTTGGGACAATATACAGACTAAAGGGACTGCTATTTTTGGGAAATGCAACAACATAGCGTCTGCTCAGTACATTGAATGGTCTCGCATCAGAGGACAGTTTACTCGTATGCCATTCACCCTGTAAGATGTACCAGGGTCATTAGCAGTTGAGCCCATAGCCACAGTCAGTTTGGAAGAGTTTGAAAAGTTGAAAGAAAGAAATGCCCAGTTAGCTGAAGCTTTGAAGAAGCATCTTTGGGAAAGGAATGATGGAAGTCTAGACATTGAAAGGTTAGAGAAGCTACACATCGAGCATGTAACCAAGATCGAGAAGACTGACGATTACATCAGGAAGGCCCGAGCAGGGGAACTTGTGTTGAAGAATGCATGCAAGGAAGCAAAGATTCAAAAGGCAAGAGCTGAGCATTATCTGGAAGAGAGTCAGGATAGATGGGTCAGGATAACTAAGGTGTAATCACCCCAAATTTGACTTCACTTTTTTTCCTCACACCATGGCTTGTGATCTTTCATTTTTTGTTTTAAGCATTACATCTCATACTGCATATTTGTTTCACTGCATTTCATCTGCATCTAGGGTTTGTGATCTGAGCATTCCAAGAATCAATCTGAGCCATACCAAAGATCTTAAAGCTTTCCAAGAGGGTCCATGTGTGTTCCATGATCATATATGCTCCCCAAAGTTCATGAAGGTCAAGAAATCACAAGGATTGGCAAAGGCATGGAGGCAGAGCTATGGTTTTCACTACACAGATGACCAAAATTAGGGTTTTGGTTTTAGAGGCCTTAATTCCAAATTTTTTGATCATTCTTGTTTCTAATGTTCTCAATATGTTATAAGGATCATGTGTACCAAGTTTGATGAAGAAATTCATTGTGGAAGTCATCTGATCATTGGGTAACTTCTTGAGCAAGTTAAGTCAAAATCAGGGCATCTGAGGCCCCCGACAATGGAACCAAAGGGTCATTTTCATCACATTGAAGTTCAATGATCTTTATTTGATCTTATAAGTGGTTGGAAGTTCACAAGATTGAATAATTTTGAGCCAATTGCAAACTTGCCATTTTTGGAAATGACTTGAAATGCAAACTTTCCATTTTGGGAAAGATTTTCAACCTCCTCTTTCATGACCAAAAATGCTTCAAATGAAAAATTCTTGGGCATGAAAGTTGTAGATTAGGTCTTTCCCTTTTCAAAAAGTACAAGAACATGTCTTGACGCATCCTAGAACTCAAGATATGGCCTTTCAAAGTTGGCAAAAATCACATAATTTCAAGTTTCATGCCAAAGAGGGATTTTTGCAAATTCAAGTTCTAAGCACTTCCATGACCTCTAATTGACTTCTAAACATCATTACAACATCACACAACTTGCCTTGATCAGAATTAGGCATTGGACCTAAGGTTTTCATGGCTTGTGATCCAAGAAATTTCAAAGAGGGAAATTTGCAAAACATGTGATAACTCTTGTATCATGCCATCCAGATCCTCAAATCCAATCCCATGGTCATCCTTGATGCAAGATGAGGAAGGACAAGCCCCCAAGCCAGCTCTGAACCGTGCCCATACCTTATAGTACACAATCTTGATTTTTTGCAAAAACCTCCCATACCAATCAGCCTGTGCCACAAAAACTTTCTGATCAATCCCATTGGCCTATACTAACATCATGGACCTCATTACACAACACACAAGCCTGAATGCAACCCTAAGTTCAGATTGCCAAAAACTTGCAAAAACTTCAAGTCTTCGAATCTCATTGCCTAGCCATTCAAACTCATTCATTCTTTCACCATTCACCTCAAAATCATCCATAGAACACAAAGCACCCTCCATTTTTCCCTAAAAGCCACTCTAGCAAAAATACGATTTCTGCCAAACCAGAAATGTATCTCACAAACCAAGCCATTTAAACTTGTTCTAAGCCTTTCAGAAGCACAAAAGGATCAAGTGGAGTGGATTAGCACAAAAGAAGAGGCCAAAAATCTCAGATTGAAAAAGCTCCAACTCAGGTAGTCACCAAGAACTGTTTTTCCAGAACTTTCATTTTAAGTTATAGATTGATTCTATGTGATGTGCTGATCATTTTGAGCTTTGAATCATTGAAAATGGTTGAGTATGTAGGATGTATTTAACTTCTGAAACTTTCGTATTATTTTCCGTTTTGATTCGTTCCTCATGATTCATGTAAAATAAATGAAATTTATTGCTGGATTCTTGTTTTATGTTGCTTAATGATTGATTCTGGAGAGATTGAGGTGTTTTCATGGCGTTTTGAGAGAGATAGGGTGAGGAGCCTGCCGGAGAAGATGACCGGAGGTCTTCTCCGGCCACCTGAAAGTCATTAGGGCTAAAACCTATTTAATTCGTCAGTTTAAATTTGGACCCTTAAATCTTAGGTTACCACGTGTTTGGAATACCAGGATGCGTTCATTAAACCCTAATCCTGATTATTTAAATTAATTAATTTTAATTATCCAGAAACAATCCCAGCCTTACATTCACGCGTGCAGTCTCCCTAGGTTTGAAACCTAGCCATAGATCTTGCTGACTTTCTTTTTCTTTTGTTTTTATTTAATTTTATTTGCATTGCTTTCCATAATTATTAAAAATAGCAAAAACACTTTTAAAAAGCCCATTTTCTGCATTTTCACTTTAAATATTTTTCTCAACCCAAAAATGATTTTTATTTTATTTTTTGCATCTTAAAAGTATTTTTAAAATATTTAAATGTTATTTTTAATTAATTAAAGTATTTTAATTAATTAAAAATGCATTTAGGTTTCTAAAAATCACCAAAAAAATCATGAACCATTCCAATGAATTTAGAAACATTTTCAAACTCTTCATACAAATTTATTTTTAGGTTTGATCAAAATTTCACAATTTTATTTGAATTAAGGGTCTTTTAAATCACATTTTTTAACCCTAACTTTGAAAAATCATTTCTGCCTAACCAAGAAGAGTTTGAACTTGATTCGTTTTGAATTATTTCACATATTGCATGTAGTTTCTAGGATATTTCCCTCATGAATTTATCTTGAATTTTCAAATTGATTTGAATTTTTTCTTTTGAATTACCCAAAAACCCTAACAAACTGAGGAAAATCACAACTTTCAATAGGTTAGGCTTCTGACCTTCTCCTTTGGGGTGTGACTTTATATGGGATTAGGGTTTGTTTTAGCATGATTTCAATTTTTTATCATGTTGAATGCTTCTGTTTTGTTCATTTGCATCTCACATATCCATGTAACCCTAATTTCTTATGTTCATTTGCATTCACCTTGCATATTCATCATCACATGAACTTGACATGACATCTCAAGCATTCATATGTCATCTTAGACATCTTAGGGAATGTTAGAACCTTGCTTGATCATTTCTTCATTCATTTGTCATGTCTTGAATTCATATCATTTCATAAACATCCATGTTTTTTCAAGTTTTCAAGCATGCTTCCTTTGCATCTCATCTTTGTATGAACATTCATATGCACATTGTATGACTTTGCATCATCTCATATGTCATTTTCATTGCATAATCACTTCTGACTTTGGTCCTTGCACCTTATTTCAATTCATTTCTTTATGCTTTATGTCTTATGCATTCATACTAACTTTTCAGGAGCTTTTGGTAAGTGATTGTGGGAGGTGGATTTGCATTCACTTCTCACTTCTTCTTATCTCTTTCATATGCATTTTGTATGTCTTTGAAGTGAATCTAATTCACTTATGTTCCATCCTTCTCACTTTCTTCCTTTAAGTTACTTATCTTCTTAGGAAGTAAGTAACTTATTCTTCTGCTTCCTCCTCTTTTCATCTGCTTCTTCCATTGGTGGCCTTGAAGATCCTTTCTCTTAAGCCTAACAAACCATAGGATATCCAAGCATGATAATTTTAGGGTTGTGTATAGTTCCCATTTGACTTTTACCTTTGAGTCTCCTTGAGTCTCTCTTCTCACCTCAATAAACAGAGACTAAACTCCTAAAGCTTTAGGACTTTGAATTAGGGTTATTCCTTCATCCTTCTCTTAGGATGGAGTGTATAACTCTAATCCTTAGTGTTAAACTTTAATTTGTTTACACCTCTTAATCAAAACACATTAATAATCATTAAGACTTTATCTTGTAATTTGGGACTTACATTAGGGTTCTAACTCATCCTTATGGTTAAGAGGGACTAATCTTAGTGTTTAATGGACAAGTCCTCCTCAAGTTGTCTTACAAACCATTAAATTCACTTCTTAATTTCACCCTTTAATTAAAATCTACTTAATAAAGGCTTGTTATATAATGAATGTAATCCCTAACCATGGATTAAGTTGAGGTATCTTCCTCAACTTAAGTGTTCTCATCTATTATCCTTCTATTAGGATTGTGTAATGAGTCTACTAATCCCTGATTAGAGATTAAACTCATTACTTAACACTAAACAAAAACCCCAAAAACATCTAAATAATCACAAGTAGGTTAATGATCTTAATCCTACATCATCATGGTAATTAAGTTGAGATTCTTATCTCACACTTAAGTATACTCATTATCCCTAATCAGGGAGGATATAAAGAGTTTACAAGCCCTTGATTTAGGCTTAAGCTCATTAACTTATGCAAACTACCAAAAACAATAACAAAACTGAAAACACAAAAACAAACAATAATCGTCTCCTCTGGGTTTCTTTTCTCATCACACTCATTCTATAAACGAGAACTCGCTTCTCCCATCTAATGCAAGACAGTTAGCACTCGAGCCAGACGAGTCATACACTTGAGCATAGACAAGCAAGCAGTTCACAATCAATTTATTTTCAGTCTCTTTGATTCGAACTACGGTGTTCTGACTTCCTCATTGCACGAGAGGATACGTAGGCATAACTTAAAAGTTATCGAATAAAAGTCTTTGTGTCTCCCCCCTCTTTCAACATTCTTTTTAAAGCCTCAGTTCCTGAGCATTCACCCTTTTTGTACTGACACTTGTATTTTCTTCCCTTAGCTTTTGCACACAAATAGTACATACACTTACCCCTTTAAACACAATCTTATAAGCGTGGATCCCATCGAGTACGACGGACAATCTGGGTGCTAATACCTTCCCAGGTTGTAACCAACCCCTTTTCTCAGTTTCTCTGGTTCGCAACCGTCTTATCCATCTTTTTCCCAGGTTTATGCAGCATTACCTTTCCTTCGGGATAAAAATGCCTAGCTGGAGACTCTATTCATTTCATTTATTTTCTCTTTTCCCCGATGTTGCACCCCAAAATCTGCCCTCACAAGAGAAGACTTTGTGTACTAAGAAGTTCACAAGATTCACAAGGTTCACAAGACATCTTATGAGGTTCACAAGGTTCTAAAGACATCTCATGAGGTTCACAAGATTCACAAAGTTCACAATTAGTCAGAAGATGTGACAATTCCCTTAGACAATGCATCCTCCTAAGCAATGCATCCTAAACTAGGGTTTTGACTTTAATCAGGCTAAATGGACTTCCAAGACTTCAAGTGAGCTTCATAACATCTTATATGTGTTTAAGAATCCCCATGACAAGTTTAAAGACTTTTCCCAAAGGTTTGCTCAGTCAGATGATCAGATAGGTTAAAATCAGTCAAAGCAGTCAAAAAGTCAAACTGAGGTCAACTATGGTCAAACCAAAGTCAAACTTCATGATTTTTTGTCAACATCAAGTATATGAAGTAAAATTCATCATTTGATCAAGGTTTGATCATGATTCATCAAGGAGATTTCAGATCATCAAGAATCAAGAGTTTCTAAATTAGGGTTTCCTTAGGAAAAGTCAACTGAACTTTGACCAGCCATAACGTTCACATGCTTCATCAAATTTTTCCCATCCAAAGCTCATTTTGAAGGAAATCTAATTCTCTACAACTTTGTGTCTCACAAGCCATGCCCAAAAATGCTTCATTTGGAAGGTATGAGCTAAGACATTATAGGTCCTTTTAAAAGTCAACAAAAAGTCAACAACTTCAAAAGAGAATAACTTGAGAATGGTAAAAGATATGGACATAAAACCAATGGGGTTGGTTAGAGGACTCTTTAAGCTTTCCAAAATGTCCAAGAACACCCTCATAGCATTAAAAATGAAGGATTTGTGCCCTTGCAAAGTTGGGAAATTTTTGGGAGGTTTATGAAGCAAATATGGCTTTAAAACCAAATTCTTCCAAATGGGCTTGCAATTTTGGTGATCCAAACTTTAACATGACATCATGCACGACCCAATCCTCTTTTATTCAGATTTTTATTATTTATTATTTTATTTATTTTGATTTTATTCATTTAAAACCATTTTAAATCAAAATAAAATATATAAATCAAATATTAGGATGGGATATTGCTTCTAGAAAATCATAAATGTTGCTTGGATCAGATTGATATGAAAATTATGGTGATTGTCTTAAGATAGAAAGGTTGTATCAAGGAATATTTGAAATTTAAGGCATGATCTTTTTCAATCTCCTTGATCCAAAAAGTCCAAAGAATAATCACATATTTTGACCTAATATCATTCATATATATACAAATAATGGATCACAATGCAAGGGACATTCAAAAATTCTTTGAAATTTCAATTTTTTGGATTCATAGTTGCAGGGAAATTCAAGGTATTCTAAGGACATAGACATGATCCTTAGACTCTCATGATGCTATCCATATGATCATAAGCATCCCTACCCTCATGAGCTGTGAAAACCGAATCGTTTTTATGCCAAATATATTTTGTTTCGATTCATTAAATTAATGCATGATTAATCAAATTTGAGCTTGTAATATTGTTTGTTGAATGGTGTAGATGGATTCTGGGTGTTTTGCTGTAAGTTTCGATGCAGGTTTGGAGTTTCACCATGGCTAGGGTTTGAAGCTCGTTTTAGGGTTTTGCATAGGAGGCAATATAAATCCATTTAAAAACCATGGCTAGACCGTATACCTCTCAAGGATCAAATTAACCTGATCAATTTCATGAAATAATGAGCCTAGCTATGAGATGTGATTTTCGCAGGTTTTGAATATTGAAAAATTCGCAGGAAAATACATAGATAAATTGGCAGGTGAATTCGCAGCAACTCAGGAAGAAGATGACCTCCTTGGCGCCATCAGGAAATTCAAAAATTGGTTTAATATTTTATGTAATTGTTTCTATTTTATTTCAGTTAAGGCTGCTTGGCCTGGTGGTAAGCATGCGCGTTAGAGACCTTCAAGACCCAGGTTCGATTCTGGTTGAAGGACATTTTTTGTGTTTTATCATTTATTTTGCAGGTTTATTATTTAATGTTTGAACATCACATAAATGTCACCAGCACGCGCTGGCCTGGATGGTTTTGTGCTATGCATATGAGGTAGGGGACCTGGGTTCAAATCACAGGTCCTTTCTTTTTGATCAATTTTCTATGTTTTCTTATTTAAATTTATTTTATTATATTACTTCTATTTTTATTTAAATTGGTAAATATACATTATAAAAAATATTTTCTAATATCATTAAAATACTTTTGTATATATATTCTTAAAATATTATTTTGTTTATATTTATTTTTATAATATGAGTATATGTATAATTATCATGGATTTATTTTGTAAATTAATAAATAAAACCCTAATATTTTCTAAAACCCTAATTCTATTTTCTAAACTCATGAACCCTAATTTATTTTGATTAACCCTAATTTTCTTTTATAAACCCTAATTATCTTGTAAATATTAATTTATTTGTTTATAGATTTTAATTTTATAATTTGTCCATATTATATGTAATTGTTATATACTTGAATAATTTAATTAAATAGTAGACCCTAATTTGTTTTTTTTAAATAATTAAAAAAACCTAATTTTTGTATATGTTTATTATAATTAGATATTTTTATAATATGTATATAAAATTAAATAATTAGACTATTAATCATATTTTATTAATATATAATATTTATTATTTATTTCTCTTATTAAAAATCTTTAAAAAAATAATCATTTATTTAAAATTGAACTTTTAATTTATTATTTATTATTATGCTAATTTCTTCATCTCATGCATATTTATTTTTGTTTATTATTACTAACCCTCTTATATTTATTTACTTTTGTTTATTACTACTAATCCATTTAATTATTTATTTGCTTATTTTAATTATTTTAATTATAATGTAATTGTATCCAATATGTAATAGTTGTAGAATAATTTTTATTATTTATTTTTAATTGCTATGGTTAGTAAAATAGGGAGTGTAAAACATGTTTGTATTTAAAATCAATTTAGATCATTAATCTCAAGATAAATATATGAACTTGTACACTTACACACGTAAGTCGATCTTGGATCGCCATCTCACTTCTTAAGGGTTACCTCTCAAGTTGCCTAAACAAAAGGTCAAGTAAGGTGTAAAGCAAAGTCCCTTCTCTCATATCATCTAGTCCCTTAAAAGATAAAAAGATCAAGTCCCTTCATGGTTGCCTTCGTAATGATCTTGTCCCTTTCGAATAAAGATGATAAGTCCCTTCGAATTGCTTATACACCTTACAGTTGCCTAAATAACAGTTGTCCCTTCATTGGTCCCTCAAACATCCAAGGTAATGACTACCTATTCCTTAATAATAGGGATAGTCTTACCAATTAAAGAACATTTAAGAACATAAAAGATTTAACTTAGGGTAGGTTCCTCTTATGTACTTGCTCACTCTTCAAAAACATTTCAAATACTTTACATTTTTCAAGCAATTTTCAAAACAAAGACTTTATATATATATATATATATATATCCGTACATGGATCATTATAAAGTACTTAAGAAAATTTCTAAACACACACTACACTTCTCAAAAACATTTTAAAGTGAGCTAAGTAACTAAGAGCCCATGGATAACCATGGATGTAAAGGGTGCTAACACCTTCCCTTTACATAACCTATCCCCCGAACCCAAAAATCTTTTAAGGTCTTTCCTGTTCTTTTATGCCCTTTCCTTTGGATAAAATAAAAGTCGGTGGCGACTGTCGCTCCCACAAAATGAAGCTGGGTCAAATAGGGTACAGACGCGAATGGTCGGCGAAAGGGACAATGAGAACACACAGCAGTGAACTCACTGGAGAAGAAAAGAGTCGCCAGCTAGGCATTTTTATCCCGGAGGAAAGGTAATTCTGCATAGACCTAGAAAAGTGGGATAAGACGGTTGCGAACCAGAGAGACTGAGAAAGGGGGTTGGTTACAACCTGGGAAGGTACTAGCACCCAGATTGTCCGCCGTACTCGACGGGATCCACGCTTAAAAGATTTGTGTTTTAAAGGGGTAGTGTCAGTGCAATTTATGTATAAAAATAGCTGGAAAAGAATGTACAAGTGTCAGTGTAAGGGAAGTGAAGTGTAATATGTACAGTGTCAGTGTAAGAACAAGAGTGAAATGCTCAGGAGTATGAGGCTTAAAGAATAAGGATGGAAGGAGGGGGAATATACAGAGACTTTTGTTCGATAACCGTTAAGTTATGCCTACGTATCCTCTTGTGCAATGAGGAAGTCAGAACACCGTAGTTCGACCCAAAGAGACTGAAAGATGAATTGACTTGTGAACTGCTTACTTATCTATGCTCAAGTGTATGACCTGTCTGGCTCAGGTGCAAACTGTCTTGCATTAGACGGAAGAAGCGAGTTCTCGTTTCTGAGTGAATGAGATGAGAAAAGAATCCCGGAGGAGACGATTATTGTTTGTTTTTGTGTTTTCAGTCTTTTATTGCTTTTTGAAGTTTGTCATAAGTTAATGAGCTTAAGCCTAGACCAATGGGCTAGTAAACTCATCACATCCTCCCTCTGATTAGGGGTAATGAGAATACCTTAAGTGTGAAGTCAGCTTCTCATACTTAATCTCCTTTGGTGTAGGGTTAAGATCATTAACCTACTTGTGATTATTTAGGTGTTTTTGTTGTTTTTGTTTAGTGTTGAGTAATGAGATTAATCCATAATCAGGGATTAAACAGACTCATTACACCATCCTAATAGAAGGATAATAGATGAGAATGTTTAAGCTGAGGAAAGCTCCTCAACTTAATCCATGATTAGGGATTAAACTCATGACAAAACAAGCCTTTGGTTAAGTGGATTTTATTTAATGATATGATGAAGAAGTGAATTTTAGGGTTTGTAAGACAACTTGAGGGGGACTTGTCCATTAACACTAGGGTTAGTCCTTCTTAACCAATTAAGGAAGAATTAGAACCCTAATGCAAGGCCCAAGTTACAAGCTTGATGTCTTGATAATTATTAAGTGATTTGATTAAAGGATTTAAACATATTAAGGTGTTAACACTTAGGATTAAAGTTATACACTCCATCCTAATAGAAGGATGCAGGCATAAGCTTAATCACAAAGCCTTAAAACCTTTAGGGTTTAGTCCCTGATTATGAGGTGAGAAGAGAAGACTCAAAAGAGACACAAAGGTAAAACTAAGAGGGAGACTAAACAAAACCCTAATCATTGTCATGCTTGGTTGCTCCTAAGGTTTGTGAGGTTTACAAGAGAAATCTTCAATGGAACCACAAGGAAGCAGATGAAAGGATCAGGAGAAGCAAAGTAACTTGCTTCATTTAAGAAGACAAGTCACTTGAGGAAAGAAAGTGAGATGAAGAAGAAAGGGCCAGCCCAATCTCAAACACAAAATCAAAATGCAGCAAGGATGCATAAAAGAGATGAAGAGAAGTTATGAGAAATGAAGGCAAATTCACTTCTCAAAGCCACTTACCACCTGAAAAGTTAGAAAAGAAATGCAATGTAATGCAAAAATGGGATGGAATGGCATGATGAGAAACAAAACCAGAAGCACATACATGATGTTAATGATGCTATGAGATGCTATAAACATGAAACAACACATGGGGATGATCATACAAGCTTATGGATGCAAATGAAACAAGCTAAGGAGCATGAACATACATGAAAAGTTATGAAATGCAAATGGCATACAACATGGAAAATGCAAGATGCAATGATCAAACATGCTTTCAATATGTCTTAAGATGTCAAATGAATCACAAGAATGCATAAAATGCTATGGCAAGTCAAGGTATGAATGAAAATGCAAGATGGATGCATATGGAAGCCCAAATTAGGGTTTATGATCAATGCATCAAACAAAACCCAAAATCAGAAGCAAACATCAATATAAAAAATTGAAAATGCACTTAAAGGATCCCTAATCCTATACTAACTCACTGCCCAAAGGAGAAGTTCCAACTCTTAACCTAATTCAAGTTATGATTTTCCTAAGTTTTCTAGGGTTTTAGGGTTCCTTAACAAGAAAAATGCCAAACAAATGGAAAATGAAAGATCAAATCATGGCCATTTAATCTCACAAACTAAATGATATGCTAAACACAATGCAAAAAGAATCAAAGTCCAACTCATCATGGTTAGGCAGAAGTGATTTTTGGAAGTTTGGATCAAAATAATGCATCAAAATGATTTTAATTCCATGGAAAATTCTCAAAATGCATCAAGATCAAAAAATAAATTTGGTTTGAGGGTTGGACAATGTTTCTAAATGATTTTAAATGTTTCATGAATTTTTTGGTGATTTTTAAATACCTAAAAGTATTTTTAATTAATTAATTCTCATTAATCAATTAAAAATAAACTTTTAAATATTTAAAAATATTTTTTAAACGCAAAAAATGAAAATAAAAATATTTTTGTGTTCTTAAATTAAATAATAACTTGTATAAAAAATTTCAGAATTTTTAAATTAGTTTTACTATTTTAAATATAAATGTACAAATTAAATGGGAAAAAATGAAAATAAAAATAAATAAATGAAGAAGTAAGCAGATCTGAGGGCTGGTATTCAAACTGGGGTGAAATTGGTTGACTGGCGCGTCATCCAAGGGCTGAGGCTTATCCTGATTAAATTAACCTAATTATAATTAATTAAACTAATAAATGAGGATTAGGGCAAAATGGACACATCTGGACCACACAATCACGCGCCAAGTCAACAAAGTCAAGGGATCCAACGCTCAGCATTCAAACTACACTAATTACAGGGATTAAACCCTAATTATTTTTAGGTGGCCGGAGAAGACCTCCGGTCGTCTTCTCCGGCGGGAACCCCACCTGAAAATTCCTAGAATCTTCAAAACGTAACTAAAACGAAATCTAAAAGAATGGAAATCATCCCCACACTTCACTGAATCAAAACCCTAACATAAACATCATTTATATTTCATCAATCACATGAATCGAAACAAAACAAATTTTAGGGCAAAAATTTCAGAACACGATTAAACTCTCATTTCTTCACCATTTTCAAAACCAACAACATCAAAGTGATCAGTGAGCTACAAAGAACAACTTAGGAACTTTAAAAATCATTTCTGGAAAAAAAGTTCTTGAGCTACCTGAGTTTTGAAGCTTTCAGTTTGCAGCTTTCTGGTCTCTCTCCTTTGTGCAATCCACTCCTTTTAAACCCCTGATGACATATTGATGCTTGGAAAGAGTTTGTGTTGGCTGGTTTGGGAGTTTGAACAGGTTCTGTTCAGGATGGTGTGAGAATCGAGTTCTTGATTCCTTGAGTTTCAGGTTGATTTTAGGGGTGTTTTGTGATCAGGGTGATGTGTTGAGAAGGTCTGTGTAGTTTGTTTGAGTGTTTGTGAATTGTATGAAGAGTTTCGAAAGCTTTTGCTTCAAGGGTGGAAAATGAGAATGCTGTGCTCTTGTGTGTTTCAGGCTGGCCTCTTGTGATGTTTAAGTTGCATTTGATTTGTATAAACTAATCCTATTGGTCAGAAGATGTGACATGTCCTTTTGTGATAGGTATGGTTGCTTTTGCCAAAATGTCAACTTTTGTGTAAGAAGGGCATGGGCAACTTCTAGCCAAGTACATGGAGAGTGGGTTGCGCAGCAAGGTGAAGGAGAAAGGCTAGGATTGATCAGCAGGCTAGGCAACAAGTGGGTGAGATGTTATGATGGATTTTGCAACTTGGTTCATTTTGGTTCTCATGAAAAGATCTTGTTCCAAAAGCCATACAAATGTGTAATCCCTTGGTCCATTCTGAACTTTTGATGTTACATGATCATGTTATGTGAATTAGAAGTCCATTTGATAGCCTTAGAACACTTGATCAAGTCATTTGCAAAATACCTCTTTGGTAGAAACTTTGAAATTTTGTGATTTTTGCCAACTTTGACAAGCCATAACTTTTGATCCAAAATGAATTAGGTCATGTTCTTGTACTTTTTGAAAAGGGAAAGATCTAATCTACAACTTTCATGACCAAAGTTTTTTCATTTGAAGCTTTTTTGGATCAAAAAGTAAGGGTTGAAAAAGTTGCATAAAATGACATTTTCATTAAAAGTCAAACTTGCCCAAAAAGTCAACTTTGCAAAAGACTTGAAATTCTTGAATTTTGTGAACTTCCAACATCTTCCATGATCAAATAAAGATCATATACACTCAAAATGATGAAGATCACCCCTTGGTTGGGTCATTGAGGGCCTCAGATGCCCTAATTTTGCATTGACTTGTCTAGAAAGTCAACCTTTGATCAGATGACTTCCCCATGGAATTTCTTCATGAAAATTGGTATGCATACTCCCTATACCATATAGAGACCAATAGAAACAAGAATGACCAAAAATTTGGAGTTATGGCCTCTGAAACCAAAACCCTAATTTTAGGTCATCTGTGCAGTCAAGCCTGGCTCTGCTTCCACAACAATCCCAGTTCTTGTGATTCTTTGTCATTCTTGACTTTGAGAGGATATAATATGATACTTGAACACACATGGACCCCTTTGAAGTGATTGATGATCTTTGGGAGTGGCTCAAGAAGCTCTTAGATTGCTCAAATCACAAACCCTAGATGCAGATGACTTAGAACCAATGCAGTGGATCAAAAATGAGATATGAGATAGCATGATTGTGTTTATGCATATGAAATGATCACAAGCCATGGTGTGAATGGGTGAGGGAAAATTTGGGGTGTTTACAGCGACTCTTGCTATCCGTAACATAACTAAAGTCAGTTCTCCCACCGTGTTACAGAACTGGCGACTCTGCTGGGGACTTAATAAAAGAGGGGTACCCTTAGGAATTAGATCACTTTAAAATTGTTTGCCTTGTTTGCTTTATACTTACTTGTTGGGTGCTCTTATATGTGAAAGATCCTAACCCGGATCTAGTGTACCTTAGGTAAATGGCAATAGACCAAGGAAACTGTACGGCATATACCGATATGGTTGATCTGGTGGCCATAGTTAGTGTGACTTCTTGGTTGGTGCTTATGTTCCTTAAGTCAAGTTGAGGATAATATGAGGCTGCCATATGTTGTCAATACACTAACTAACTTTTAGAACCCTAGTTATCCCATCTTGGCCTTTAGAAATTAGTGAGATAACCGGCTTTCGTGAAGACTGAAGTTGGTTGATACTCGATACTACGCTCATTGAGATTCTAAACTTGGAGGGTTTTGGTTGGCAAGTAAGTTGCCTTCTGAACAACCACCCTTGTGAAGGATCAATGATATTGAGATCCCTTATAACATGGTTACTTTTATAGGACAAGATGAACCATCTAAACTTCAGGGGAGGGTACTTACCTTTAAACCTCATGCAAGCCTTTAAACCTAGGGCTATGGTGTGACTTGTTTGTGTGTGCCACATGTTTGTGATTGAGCATAACATCATAACATCATCATGCATCATAAACATAGCATTTTCACTAACCATTTCAAGGACCAAAGGATTTATCTTTGTTCTTTGTTGTAGGTCATGGCTTCTGGAATACTATCAGGACCAACTTTGTAAGAGACTCATTACAAAGTAAGTCAAGAAAGAATTCTGGAATCTCAACTTCACGAGGAGCGGAATCTCAACTCATACCTCAACACAAAGAGGAAACGTCCATGGGAGACTTAAAACCCCATCTTTTGTATTTATTTCATTTCATTTTGTAAGCCCAGAGGGCAAACAAATTTATTACTAATAAAAGTTTACTTTCTTGATTGTTTAAGAAAATTTAAATCCTGCGGTCCTTGAAAACATTGCATACGCATTTATACACCATATCATTGCATCACAGGTTTCTTATGTACAGGTTTCTTATCTCCTTGCTGTTTATTTCAGTAATGGCTCTTGAACAAACAGTCAAAGATCTCCAGGCACAGAATGCACAATTCCAAGAGCTGATCCTGAACTTGTCCAAAGGGCAGGATGAATTGAAGACACTGCTGGCCAAGAAGACTAAGAAGACTAGAAGGTCAGGAGGTATCATCAACATGGGAAGAAGGTTCAGAGGTCCTGTCAAGACCAAAGAACAGGTTGAAGATTATGAGTCTGAAGGGTCTGAAAAAGAGGGAGGCAATATCCACAACACCATGGGGGATTCTGATTCTGAAGCTAACTACTATCATGATCCTACTGAAGATAAGTTCAAAATGCTGGTGGATAGAATGGATGCTATGGAACTGCAAAAGTCTTCTGGGCTGGATTTTGAAGACCTGAGTTTGATATCTGGGGTGGTTATACCCATTGGTTTCAAGGTTCCTACTTTCGTAGTTTATGATAGTGTCTCTTGTCCCAAGTTGCATCTGAGGTCTTATGTCCGGAGAATCCAACCCCATACTGCTGATAAGAAGTTGTGGATCCATTTCTTCCAAGAGAGCTTATCTGGAGCTCAATTGGAATGGTACTATCAGTTGGAGAGTGTCAATATCCGTGATTGGAATGATCTTACTGAGGCCTTTAATAAGCAATATCAATACAATGCTGATCTAGCCCCCACTCGCATGCAACTACAGAGCATGTCTATGGGTGCTAAAGAAAACTTCAAGGAGTATGCCCAAAAGTGGAGAGATTTGGCTGGTAGAGTACAACCCCCTCTAACTGACAGGGAGTTAGTTGATATGTTCATGTGTACGTTGAATGGTCCTTTTTACAGTCATCTCATTGGAAGCTCATCATCTGGCTTCACTGAGTTGATAATGACAGGAGAGCGCGTAGAAAGTGGTATAAGGAGTGGCAAGATCCAAGTGGGTGCTTCTTCTTCAAGTACCGCAAAGAAGCCTCCCAGTGGGAAGAAGGAGTCAAATGATGTTTATGGTCAGCCTGATCGTAATAGGAGGCATCAGTCTGTGAGTGCAGTTCATATTTCCAATCCAACTCCTGCAACACCAGAGTCACCCCAGGGCAATCAACAGAGGCCTAGAAGGCAGTTCACTAAGATCAACATGTCACTGGCCCAAGCCTTGCAACACTTGTTGAAGGGTGAACTTATCACTTTGAGGGACCCTCCTCAGAATCCCAATGTTACCTCTCCCAGGTACAATCCTAATGCACGATGTGCATATCATTCAAATTGTCAGGGACATGATACCAATAGTTGCTGGGTATTGAAGAATAAGATTCAGGATATGATTGATGCTGGAGAAATTGAGTTCAACCCTCCGGGTACTCCAAATGTGATTACTGCTCCCATGCCAAATCATGAAAAGACTGTCAATGCCATTGATGAAGTTTCACATATTTCCTCAGTTGCAGATTTGACTACACCATTGTCTGTTATTAAGGAGAAGTTGGTACAAGCTGGGTTCTTTCCAGGTTGTCATGAAGATTGTTTATATTGTGCTTATAATCCGGATAGCTGTTGGAGATTGAAGGACGAAATTCAACGCCTCATGAATAATTACACCATAGTGTTTGAGAGAACCCCACCTTCTGTGGAGAGCATGGTCGAACATATCACTAAAGGTGCAAAGGTTGAAGAGGTGGATATGGTTGATAAAATGCCGGTAAGGATTACTTCCAAGGGACCTGTAAAAATCACTCGTAAGGGTCTAATTAAAATTACTGCTGAAGGCCCTGTGAAGATTGTTGCTGAAGCTAAAGTGGCTCATATGATCATTACCACTCCTGGTCCTATTCCATATACTTCTGATAAAGCGGTGCCTTGGCATTATGGCTCCGATGTTTATATTCATGGTTTTAAGCA
Source organism: Lathyrus aphaca (assembly GCA_963966055.1). Taxonomy (NCBI): domain Eukaryota; kingdom Viridiplantae; phylum Streptophyta; class Magnoliopsida; order Fabales; family Fabaceae; genus Lathyrus; species Lathyrus aphaca. Next base: position 460,706,551 of record OZ014522.1, on the reverse strand, counting down.
GGAATCCTTGGCTGATGCACCTGTTGTTGGTAAAAATCTGGATGTTGATAATATTGCTGGATCTAGTAAGATCACACGAAGTGGAAGAGTTTTCTCTCCTCCAGTTACCTCCAAGAATACAGTTACTCCGACTACTACCTCTACTGCTGATGCTCGGGGCAAAGGTCCTGTTATTGAACCTATACAAACTGATGTACCAGCTGCTGATGATCTTTCCAAACAAATGGAAGAAGTATTGAAAATCATTCGCAAGAGTGATTATGATATTGTTGATCAATTTGGGCATACTCCCTCCAAGATTTCTATGTTGTCTTTGCTCTTGTGTTCTGAGGCTCATGCCAAGGCCTTGATTAAATTTTTGAAGACTGCTCACGTACCAAATAAGATTTCTATAGACTAGTTTGAAAATTGTGTTGCACACTTGACCTATGATAATGGGTTATGTTTCTCCGATGCTGATTTGACTCCTGCCAAAAGGGATCATAACAGGGCTCTACATATCTCTATTGAATGTAGGGGCACTACCCTGTCACATGTGTTAATAGACAATGGTTCCTCGCTGAATGTGTTGCCTAAAGAAGTTCTGGATAAGCTTAGTCCTGAAGATGCTGTGTTGAAGCCCAGTAATATAGTGGTGAAAGCTTTTGATGGCTCGAGAAGAGTGGTGCATGGAGAAATTGATCTCCCAATCAAAGTAGGTTCTCAGGTCTTCAATTCTACTTTTTATGTAATGGATATCCGTCCTTCGTATTCTTGTTTGCTTGGGCGTCCCTGGATCTATGGGGCAGGTGCTGTAACCTCCACTTTACATCAGAAGTTGAGATATCCAGTACAGGGAAAGGTTGTCACTGTTTACAGAGAGGAAGGATATATGATTAGCCATGTGAACACATTTAATATCTTGAAGTGGAAGGTGAATATGTTGAAACTCCATGCCAGACGTTTGAAGTAGTTCCTTGGGTTGTTCCTAATTTTGAAGCTCCTCCTGCTATCAAGAAAGTTCCTATAGTCACCAGAGTACCTCCTACAATGGCCTCCCTTAAAGATGTTAGAGCTGTGGTGGATGAAGGTGGTTGTACTATTTGGGGTCAGCTTCCTGACATCCCTTACAAGTCTGACAAATTTGGTTTGGGTTTCACTGCAGAGTCCCAGAAGGCTGTTCGTCGAGCTCGTGCTGTTTGTATCACCAATCAGGGGATTATGAAGGACCAGATCAATGCTGTGGGTGATTATGATGAAGACTACAACTTGGATGCTTGGATTTTTCCTACTGTGGGTGCTGGACTCAATAATTGGAAAGCTGAAGATGTTATTCCTATCTCCTTTAGTCAGGAGTAAATACTATTATTGTGTTGTTACTTTTAAAGTTTGTAATTTTTGAACAATTAAACTCTTAAGCCTTGTGCCTTACCCGGGGCACAATGGTATGCTTGTTTCGGGATGTCATTTCGTTTGCATACTTCATTCAATAAAAATCAGTGGACGTTTTGTTTTCGTAAATATTGTGTTCCTTGTTTTTCTTTTATTTTTATTCTTGTTTTATCAGCTATGTGTTCTTACACACACCCACATCACTAAAATGCAGATCCTTATCCACTATGGATCCTGTTGATAACAGTTCTACTATTGCCAATTATAATTTCGAGAATCCGATCTATCAAGCTGAAGATGGAAATGAGGACGATTGTGAAGTACCTATAGAGCTTGCTAGGTTGTTACAACAAGAAGAGAAAGCTATACAGCCACATGAAGAGCCAGTCGAAGTTGTGAATCTGGGAACTGAATAAAATAGGAAAGAGGTCAAGATAGGGGCTGAATTAGAGGATAGTGTCAAGAGCAGATTGATTCAGATGTTACATGACTATGTGGAGATCTTTGCTTGGTCCTATGAACATATGCCAGGGTTGGATACAGACATTGTGGTTCACCGTTTACCAGTAAAAGAAGATTGTCGTCCAAAGAAGCAGAAGGTTCGTCGCATGCGTCCTGAAATGTCAGAGAAGATTAAGGCAGAGGTAATGAAACAGTTTGATGCAGGGTTCTTAGCTGTGACTTCCTATCCTCAATGGGTTGCAAATGTTGTGCCGGTACCTAAGAAAGATGGTAAGGTACGTATGTGTGTAGACTACAGGGATTTGAATAAGGCCAGCCCCAAAGATGACTTTCCACTTCCTCATATTGACGTTCTGGTAGACAACACTGCTCAGCATAAGGTATTCTCTTTTATGGATGATTTCTCTAGTTATAATCAGATCAAGATGGCACCTGAAGATATGGAGAAGACTACATTTGTTACACAATGGGGCACCTTTTGCTATAAAGTGATGCCATTTGGTCTGAAGAATGCTGGGGCAACATATCAGCATGCTATGGTGGCTTTGTTTCATGATATGATTCATCATGAGATAGAGGTGTATGTGGATGATATGATAGCCAGTTCCCATAATGAAGAACAACATCTTGATCATCTGCATAAGTTGTTTGAGAGGTTGAAGAAATACAAGTTGAGACTGAACCCAAACAAGTGTACTTTTGGAGTTAGATCTAGTAAGCTCCTGGGTTTCATTGTCAGTGGAAAAGGTATTGAGGTGGATCCTGCGAAAGTAAAAGATATACAAGAGATGCCAGCTCCCCGTACTAGGAAGGAAGTTAGAGGTTTCTTAGGACGATTGAATTACATTGCGAGATTTATTTCCCAATTGACTGCTACCTGTGAGCCAATCTTCAAGTTGTTGAAGAAAGATCAGGTAATGGAATGGAATGGTGAGTGCCAGAATGCCTTTGATGAAATCAAGAGATATCTTCTAGAACCTCCCATTTTGATGCCACCAGTTGATGGAAGACCCTTGATTATGTACTTAACAGTGTTAGATAACTCAATGGGGTGTGTCTTGGGGCAACATGACGAGTCTGGTCGAAAAGAGCAGGCAATATACTACCTTAGCAAAAATTTTACCGACTGTGAAACAAGATACTCACTGCTCGAGAAAAATTGTTGCGCTTTGGCATGGGCTGCTTGTCGACTAAGACAGTATATGTTGACTCATACTACCTTATTGATTTTGAAGATGGAGCCAATCAAGTACATATTTGAGAAACCTGCTCTCTCCGGAAGAATTGCAAGATGGCAAATGATCTTAACAGAATATGATATACAGTATACTACCCAGAAGGCCATTAAAGGAAGTGTTGTAGCTGATAATTTGGATCATCAAGCAGTGGATGATTACCAGTCAATGAGTTTTGAGTTCCCTGATGAAGACATTATGATTATTACCAAAGAACCTGGACAATATGACGGACCTGAACAAGGATCCCGATGGACTATGGTTTTTGATGGTGCTTCTAATGCACTTGGTAATGGTATTGGCGTTGTGATCAGTTCCCCTGAAGGTTGTCATACCCCGATTACTGCCAGACTTTGTTTCTATTGTACCATGAGTATGAGGCATGTATTCTGGGTATCAAAGCTGCCATTGATATGAAGATTCAGTTCCTTGACGTATATGGAGATTTAGCCCTGGTAGTAAGTCAGATTAAAGGAGATTGGGATACCAAGCATGATAATCTCATTCCTTACAGAGAGCATGTGTTGTCTTTGATCCCCCATTTTAAAGAGATCACCTTTGGACATATTCCACGAAGAGAGAATCAGTTGGCAGATGCATTAGCCACCATGGCATCCATGTTTGAGATTAGCTGGGATGATGAAGCTCCCAAGATTACTATTGATAGATTTGAGAAACCTGCATACTGTAATGAGATTGACACTGAAGAAGCAGAGGATAAGCCTTGGTTCTATGAAGTGAAAAGATATCTTGAAGCCCAGGAGTTCCCTGAGGGGGCATCTGTCAAAGATAAGAAGTTTCTGAGAAGGTTTTCTGCTCAGTTATTTTTGAGTAATGGAATTTTGTACAAGCGCAATCATGATTCAACTTTGCTTCGTTGTGTGGATAAGAAGGAAGCAACAAAGATTATGGAAGACATGCATGATGGGATCTTTGGCACTCATTCTAGTGGTCATACTATGGCAAAGAAGATATTGAGAGCAGGTTACTATTGGTCTACCATGGAAGCTGATTGCTATCAACATTCCAGAACATGTCATAAGTGTCAAATCTATGCTAATAAAGTACATATACCTCCATCACCATTGAATGTGTTGACTGCTCCTTGGCCTTTTTCCATGTGGGGCATTGATATGATTGGTGAGATCAAACCTACTGCTTCTAATGGGCATCGTTTCATCCTAGTTGCTATTGATTACTTCACGAAGTGGGTAGAGGCAGCCTCATTTGCATCTGTGACCAAGAATGTTGTGGCTCGATTCATTAAGAATAATCTCATATGTAGGTATGGTATCCCTGAAAGGATTATTACTGACAATGGCTCTAATATGAACAACACCATGATTACTGATCTCTGCATGCAGTTCAAGATTAAACATCACAACTCTTCTCCGTATCGTCCGAAGATGAATGGGGCAGTTGAAGCTGCTAATAAGAATATCAAGAAGATTATACAAAAGATGACTGTTACTTATAAAGATTGGCACGAGATGTTACCATTTGCTCTTCATGGTTATCGTACTACCATACGTACTTCAACAGGGGCAACTCCATTCTCCTTAGTCTATGGTATGGAAGCAGTTCTGCCCATTGAAGTTCAGATTCCATCCCTAAGAATTATGAAGGATGCAGGCTTGGATGAAGATGAGTGGATTCAGACCCGACTTGACCAGATAAATTTGATTGATGAGAAGAGGTTGGCAGCTGTTTGTCATGGCCAGATGTACCAGAAACGGATGATCAAAGCTTTTAATAAAAAGGTTAAGCCAAAGGTATATCAGGCTGGTGACTTGGTAATCAAGCATATCATATTACCACAGGGTGATCCTAGGGGCAAATGGACTCCTACATATGAAGGACCATTTGTGGTCAAAACAGTAATCTTAGGAGGTGCCATGATGCTTACTACTATGGATGGTGAAGACTTCCCACAGCCTGTAAACGCAGACATAGTTAAAAAATATTACGCATAAAAAGAGACCCGCTAGGTTGACTGGCCTAGGCAAAAATAAGGGCATCCCGGCGAACAAAAAGGGTTCGGGCAAAAATTAGGGATATATATAAAAAAAATGTACACCCGGCAAGTCGAAAACCTGAAAAGGAGGCTTGGGCAAAAAAGGGTATCCCGGTGGATTGAAAACCTGAAAGGGCAATCCAGGCAAAAGTTAGGGATTAAAGCGTGTGACTATTTCTTGTTTGGATCACCCATGTAACTCCAACCAGTGGTGCTACTTACTCAAGCTCGAACAGATAAAGCTCAATCCAATCGTTTCCGTCTCGACAGCAGAAGATGAGATACTTGAAGATAATTGCAATAGTAGAATTGAAACTCAATAGGATTATTTCCCACATAGCTGATTTTCTTTGTTTTGTAAACATTTTTTATGACGAATTCCTCTTACTAGGATTTCTGTCTCCTTGTACAAACTTGCCTATGTATAGGTCACTTTGTGATATAAATAAAATTTCATCTTTAAATCCAGATCTACTTTTACCCTATTTTACATAAGCAAAATGTCCATTGGTTGTGTTTGAATGTATGTATGCCTTTGAATATGATTGATGTTTACCAGAAATGCATAAATGCTTAATATGATTGATGTTTACCAGAAATGCATGAAAATGCAGTAATAGTATTTACTAAGGACGAACGAGGGAAGGAATTCAACGAAGCTTCACTGGTTCATCCCCACAAGACAGCTACAAGTCCCCCAGTAGGGCAAATCCATCTTCATAAATACTTCGAGTCACATCCCCCTGGAATTTATATCCATCTCTTTTATCCTCAGACGGGTAGTCGGGAATTTATTCTTTCAATAGGAGTACAACGAACGAAGACGGGAGGTTATGGATATCTTACTATCAAACAAAGACGGGAGTTTATGAATACTATATTATCAAACAAGACGGGAACGAGTTCCTCATATTCTTCAACAACGAATCGGGATTTATTTTCCCTGGCCAGCAGTTGTTATACAAAGATATTCAGACGCTTCAGGCTACATACTTCATTCGTTCATACATCATATCATATCATATCATGTGCATTCTCATAAGATATTATCTTACCAAGTGTTATTATATCCATCATGATATTTGCATCGAACTAATCTTGTTTTTCAGATTATTTCTCCAGCAGACAAACTTCATCAACAACTTGTTACCTTGGGCCGTTGTTCATCTACCCAAAGGTTATCTCATTATCTTGGGACGTCGTTTATCTTCCCGAAGGCTATCTTGAGACGTCGTTTATCTTCTCAAAAGCCATATTGTTACCTTGGGCCGTTGTTTATCTACCCAAAGGTTATCTCATTATCTTGGGCCGTTGTTTATCTTCCCAAGAATCATATCATTACTTTGGGCCGTTGTTTATCTTCCCAAAATTATTATCAAACCTTGGGCCATTGTTTATCTTCCCAAGAATCATATCATTACTTTGGGTCGTTGTTTATCTTCCCAAAAGTATTATCAAACCTTGGGCCGTTGTTTATCTTCCAAAGAGCCATATCATTACTTTGGGCCGTTGTTTATCTTCCCAAAAATATTATCATAACCTTGGGCCATTTTTTATCTTCCCAAGAATCATAACCCTCGGGTTTCAGAAAATTGAACAGGGGCAGCTGTTGCACCCCAAAATTTGCCCTCACAAGATAAGACTTTGTGTACTAAGAAGTTCACAAGATTCACAAGGTTCACAAGACATCTTATGAGGTTCACAAGGTTCACAAGACATCTCATGAGGTTCACAAGATTCACAAAGTTCACAGTTAGTCAGAAGATGTGACAATTCCCTCAGACAATGCATCCTCCTAAGCAATGCATCCTAAACTAGGGTTTTGACTTTAATCAGGCTAAATGGACTTCCAAGACTTCAAGTGAGCTTCATAACATCTTATATGTGTTTAAGAATCCCCATGACAAGTTTAAATACTTTTCCCAAAGGTTTGCTCAGTCAGATGATCAGATAGGTTAAAATCAGTCAAAGCAGTCAAAAAGTCAAACTGAGGTAAACTATGGTCAAACCAAAGTCAAACTTCATGATTTTTTGTCAACATCAAGTATATGAAGTAAAATTCATCATTTTATCAAGGGTTGATCATGATTCATCAAGGAGATTTCAGATCATCAAGAATCAGGAGTTTCTAAATTAGGGTTTCCTTAGGAAAAGTCAACTGAACTTTGACCAGCCATAACTTTCACATGCTTCATCAAAGTTTTACCATCCAAAGCTCATTTTGAAGGAAATCTAATTCTCTACAACTTTGTGTCTCACAAGCCAAGCCCAAAAATGCTTCATTTGGAAGGTATGAGCTAAGACATTATAGGTCCTTTTAAAAGTCAACAAAAAGTCAACAACTTCAAAAGAGCATAACTTGAGAATGGTAAAAGATATCGACATGAAACCAATGGGGTTAGTTAGAGGACTCTTTAATATTTCCAAAATGTCCAAGAACACCCTCATAGCATTAAAATTGAAGGATTTGTGCCCTTGCAAAGTTGGGAAATTTTTGGGAGGTTTATGAAGCAAATAGGGCTTTAAAACCAAATTCTTCCAAATGGGCTTGCAATTTTGTGATCCAAACTTTAACATGACATCATGCATGACCCAATCCTCTTTTATTCAGATTTTTATTATTTTTTATTTTATTTATTTTTATTTTATTCATTTAAAACCATTTTAAATCAAAATAAAATATATAAATCAAATATTAGGATGAGATATTGCTTCCAGAAAATCATAAATGTTGCTTGGATCAGATTGATATGAAAATTATGGTGATTGTCTTAAGATAGAAAGGTTGTATCAAGGAATATTTGAAATTTAAGGCATGATCTTTTTCAATCTCCTTGATCCAAAAAGTCCAAAGAATAATCACATATTTTGACCTAATATCATTCATATATATACAAATAATGGATCACAATGCAAGGGACACGAAATTTGCAGCCTCCAAGAACACTTGTGACATTCAAAAATTCTTTGAAATTTCAATTTTTCGGATTCATAGTTGCAGGGCAATTCAAGGTATTCTAAGGACATAGACATGATCCTTAGACTCTCATGATGCTATCCATATGATCATAAGCATCCCTACCCTCATGAACTGTGAAAACCGAATCGTTTTTATGCCAAATATATTTTGTTTCGATTCATTAAATTAATGCATGATTAATCAAATTTGAGCTTGTAATATTGTTTGTTGAATGGTGTAGATGGATTCTGGGTGTTTTGCTGTAAGTTTCGATGCAGGTTTGAAGTTTCACCATGGCTAGGGTTTGAAGCTCGTTTTAGGGTTTTGCATAGGAGGCAATATAAATCCATTTAAAAACCATGGCTAGACCGTATACCTCTCAAGGATCACATTAACCTGATCAATTTCATGAAATAATGAGCCTAGCTATGAGATGTGATTTTCGTAGGTTTTGAATATTGAAAAATTCGCAAGAAAATACATAGATAAATTGGCAGGTGAATTCGCAGCAACCCAGGAAGAAGATGACCTCCTTGGCGCCATCAGGAAATTCAAAAATTGGTTTAATATTTTATGTAATTGTTTCTATTTTATTTCAGTTAAGGCTGATTGGCCTGGTGGTAAGCATGCACGTTAGAGACCTTCAAGACCCAGGTTCGATTCTGGTTGAAGGACATTTTTTTGTGTTTTATCATTTATTTTGCAGGTTTATTATTTAATGATTGAACATCACATAAATGTCACCAGCACGCGCTGGCCTGGATGGTTTTGTGCTATGCATATGAGGTAGGGGACCTGGGTTCAAATCCCAGGTCATTTCTTTTTGATCAATTTTCTATGTTTTCTTATTTAAATTTATTTTATTATATTACTTCTATTTTTATTTAAATTGGTAAATATACATTATAAAAAATATTTTCTAATATCATTAAAATACTTTTGTATATATATTCTTAAAATATTATTTTGTTTATATTTATTTTTATAATATGAGTATATGTATAATTATCATGGATTTATTTTGTAAATTAATAAATAAAACCATAATATTTATTTACTTTTGTTTATTACTACTAATCCATTTAATTATTTATTTGCTTATTTTAATTATTTTAATTATAATGTAATTGTATCCAATATGTAATAGTTGTAGAATAATATTTATTATTTATTTTTAATTGCTATGGTTAGTAAAATAGGGAGTGTAAAACATGTTTGTATTTAAAATCAATTTAGATCATTAATCTCAAGATAAATATATGAACTTGTACACTCACACACGTAAGTCGATCTTGGATCGCCATCTCACTTCTTAAGGGTTACCTCTCAAGTTGCCTAAACAAAAGGTCAAGTAAGGTGTAAAGCAAAGTCCCTTCTCTCATATCATCTAGTCCCTTAAAAGATAAAAGATTAAGTCCTTTCATTGTTGCCTTCGTAAATATCTTGTCCCTTTCGAATAAAGATGATAAGTCCCTTCGAATTGCTTATACACCTTACAGTTGCCTAAATAACAGTTGTCCCTTCATTGGTCCCTCAAACATCCAAGGTAATGACTACCTATTCCTTAATAATAGGGATAATCTTACCATTTAAAGGACATTTAAGAACATAAAAGATTTAACTTAGGGTAGTTTCCTCTTACGTACTTGCTCACTCTTCAAAAACATTTCAAATACTTCACATTTTTCAAGCAATTTTCAAAATAAAGACTTTATATATATATCCGTACATGGATCATTATAAAGTACTTAAGAAAACTTCTAAACACACACTACACTTCTCAAAAACATTTTAAAGTGAGCTAAGTAACTAAGAGCCCATGGATAACCATGGATGTAAAAGGTGCTAACACCTTCCCTTTACATAACCTATCCCCCGAACCCAAAAATCTTTTAAGGTCTTTCCTGTTCTTTTATGCCCTTTCCTTTGGATAAAATAAAAGTCGGTGGCGACTCTTGCTATCCGCAACATAACTAAAGTCAGTTCTCCCACCGTGTTACAGCCGACCAATCACGTCTGCACCTGGATGCAAATCTTTGGGAGCGATAGCTTGGCGACTCTGCTGGGGAGCCTTATCTTGCTACCAGGGCTTCTGGTTTCTTTTTGTGGGTTTCTCCTAGCTCTTGTTTAATTTGTGTTTATGGGGGTGTTATGTGCTACTTGTGCTTGTTGTTTATTGCTTTATTTATTGCTTTCTGTACAACTTTATTTATTTTCTTTCATTTACTATTTTTATGCATTTCATACTATTATCATCATATCATGTGCTGGATCTTCTGTTTGTCTTGATGGGAGGGATATTCAATGAGTAAGGTTCCACACCGGGAGCCTGAGTGTTACATAGGATATAGTGGCTTCATATTCTTTCCCATTCCATTTCGGTCTGGTGCGGGAATATGAAACACGGTTCAGATATGGGTTTCTTCTTGAGAACTCTGTGCTACGGATTTCATGTAGTACTAGGGCTATCTGGGAAGCCTGCTAAGTCTGGATGACCTTTTATGACCTTCAGCATCTGAGGTGAATTAGAGGAGGATCCTTTATGATTAATATAAACACTATAACTCTGGGTTAGAAGTGTTTACACTTCTCATAACTGATCCAAGCCTGAGGATCCTTGTTCTAGAACAATACCTGTGAGGGGGTTAGGATATTTACAGGTTTGTAGGAACCCTTGGCCTCATTATACCCTGTTACAGATATTGTTAATGTCACATCATTTTGGACTATCCTTGTGAAACCCTGGATTTGTGACTCTTTATTTGAGTCCCCCACCTGGTTACTGGTTCTCTAAGCTTTCATCTGGACTTATGAACACACATGGACCTTATCAAGGCAGATAACAAATCCAATACTTGATCACAAACCCTTTCTTATCATTCTGCATACATCATTTTGCATCATTTTAACATTATTCTGTTTGTCTTACAGGGTATCCACATCTTATCTTTGGTTTTGGTTTTGACTGTTCTTCTGCATCAGCCATCTTCACCAGCTATCTTCATCAGAGATTCTCTTCAACATCTTCTTCAGTTGCCTTCATCAACAGTTCTCCTCAGTTGTTTCCTTCAGCATCCATTTCCAGCATGGACCCATCTAGGAAGAGCAACATCACATACCATTTCTTTGAGCCCACTTTGGCAGGCATCAGGCAGATTCAGACACTCATCACTCCTGATCACGTCCCTTTATTCAGGGAATATTATGGTGGCATTATGGACATGATCATGGACTTGGATGCATCATAGAGGAGTATGATCCATACTTGCCTTCAATTCTATGACCCTCCATTCAGGTGTTTTACCTTTCCAAATTTCCAGTTGGGCCCTTTGCTAGAGGAGTTTTCCATGTTGTTGGGTGTCCCCATCAAGAGAGGGATTCCTTTCAACCCTGAGATGACTACTCCCAGGAATAAGGATATAGCTAAGGCCTTGTATTTGGAAACCACCACCATTGATCAGAATGTGACCACCAAGGATGGAATCCCAGGCCTCCATTTGGACTTCTTGATCACTCAGGCCACCAGCCATGTTGCAGCAGGGAAGCGGGACACTGTTTGTGCTCTCTTGGCCCTTAGCATATATGGTATCTTCTTGTTTGCAGATGAGCCTAAGTTTGTAAGCAATAATTCTATCCATCTCTTCTTGTTGAAGAATCCAGTTCCCACCTTTCTAGGGGAATTTTACTACTCAGTGCATCAAAGGAATGAGAAGCAGAGGGGAAGATTAGTCAGATGTTGTGCACCTCTCTTCTATTATTGGTTATTGAGGCACTTGCCAAAAACAGAAGCTTTCTTGAATCCTCATCAGTCAAGAAACCGGGTTAAGAGAATAATTGCCCTTACTACAGAAGACATCGGGTGGTGCACTCAGAGCACCATGGGTAGAGACATAATCACCAGTTGTGGGCAGTATCCCAATGTACCTCTGATTGGAGTGAAAGGTTGCATCAACTACAATCCTTTGTTGTTCAAGAGACGACTAGGGTATTCCTTAGTACATACTCCAAAAGAGCAGGACTTATCAGAAACCCTTTACTGTGACATTCAACATAATCATGCCATTGTCCGACAAGCAACCTGGGCTTGGGATAACATTTAGACAAAAGGGACTACCATTCTTGGCAAGTGCAACAACATAGCTTCAGCTCAGTATCTTGATTGGTCTCGTATCAGAGGATAAATCACCCGCATTCCTTTCACCCTAGAGGATGTGCCTGGACCATCAGCAGTAGAGCCTGTAGCTACAATCAGCTTAGAAGAGTTTGAAAAGTTGAAAGAGAGGAATACCCAGTTGTCTGAAGCTCTAAAGAAGACCCTCTAGGAGAGGAATGATAGTCGTTTGGACAATGAGAGGTTAGAGAATCTCCGAATTGAGCATATGACCAAGATTGAGAAGACAGATGATTACATCAGAAGGGCTAGAGCAGGGGAGTTGGTATTGAAGAATGCTTGCAAGGAAGCCAAGATTCAGAAGGCCAGAGCTGAGCACTACTTGGAAGAGATTCAGGCTAGATGGATCAGAATCACTGAGGCTCATTCACAGGAAGATCAGAAGACCCAGGCTAAAATAGAGCAGTTGGAAGCTAATGAGAAGAAGAATCAGGAAGCCTTGTTAGCAGCACAGAAGGAAATCTCTGAATTGAAACTCCGGGAGGGGTTGAAGAGATCAAAAGACCAAGACAGGTATAAGAAGCTGAAAAGTGCTATTGCCACCAGGAAACTTCTTATCAGGACCATCACAGAGCATCCAGTTGGAATAGTGACTGATGCTCTCCTGAAGGAAGTCAGAGAGAATGATTATGGGTTGGATGTTTGATTACTTTGTATTTGTAATTCATTTTGGTTGTACTTTTGTTTTTGTTGTTGTATTTTGACCCACCATGGGGACTTTTTGTAATCAAAGCTATGTATCTTTACATTTTGTAATATATGGTTTGTGTGTTATTCTGTGGGCTTCATTTCTCTTCAACATCATCATTCCTCGAGGTCTGGAAGGTCAAAACTAAAGAACCAAACTAGATACCCTTGGAAGACAAATATACATCCTGCATTGCATGCTAACCTCATTTCTTTGTTTTATAGGTATTTGTTTTTGTTGTTTCTCACTTTGTTGTGGTTTCAGGAAACATTGCTCGTAGGAGAGTCTTCCCCATCAACAGAGTTCACCGGTATCCTACAAGAAACAACCTTCCGAGCTTACAGATGGACCAGGTTCAACAAGATATGACTGACGTGAGGACCCAAATGGCCAATGAAAGAACTGAAATGAGGGCTCAGATGACCAGTTCATGGCAGTAATGACTGGGTTGGCCCAAAGCCAAGAAAGATTAAGAGAGTTGATCGAGCGGCAAACTCCTGAAGAAAATCACCCAGGTACAGGGGTGTAAACACCCCAAATTTTCCCTCACTTATTTCACCATGGCTTGTGATTTGCATAAGTTCAATCATATCATCTCATATTACATTTTTGCTTCACTGCATTGATTCTAAGTCCTCTGCATCTAGGGTTTGTGATCTGAGCAATCCCTGAGCCATCTGAGCCACTCCAAAGGTCACCAATCTTCTCAAGAGGGTCCATGTATGTTCAATCATCATATTTTATCCTCCCAAGATCAAGGAAGTCAAAGAATCACAAGAACTGAGGAAGGGCATGGAAGCAGAGCCAGGTTTAACTACACAGATGACCTAAAATTAGGGTTTTGGTTTCAGAGGCCATAACTCCAAATTTTTTGGTCATTCTTGTTTCTATTGGTCTCTATATGTCATAAGGATCATGCATATCAATTTTCATGAAGAAATTCAATGGGGAAGGCATCTGATCAATAGATGACTTCTTGTGCATGTCAGTGCAAAATCAGGGCATCTGAGGCCCCCAATCACCCAACCAAAGGCTATTCTCCATCATTTTGAATGTTTATGATCTTTATTTGATCTTATAAGATGTTAGAAGTTCACAAAATTGAAGAATTTCAAGCCATTTGCAAAGTTGCCATTTTGGGAAAGTGACTTGTAATGTAAATTGCCATTTTGGGAAAGTTTTTCAACCTCTTCTTTTTGATTCAAAAATGCTTCAAATGAAAAATCTTTGGTCATGAAAGTTGTAGATTGGATCCTCCCATTTTCAAAAAGTACAAGAACTTGATCAAATTCATCATAGAACAAAAGTTATGGCCTTGCAAAGTTGGACAAAATCATTTATTTTTCACTTTTGTGCCAAAGAGGAAACTTGCAAAAACACTTGCCAAAGCCAAATGTGACTTCAAATCAACTTCTAATCATCACACAAACATCATTCATGGTCCATAATTCAGATTTGCCCAAAGAATTTCTCACTTTCATGCCTTGGAATCCAAGTATCATAAGCCATTTTCCATGAAGTTCAAAAGGGGGAATTCTTGCAAAAGTGATTCCCAAGGGTTTGTGTGGTCTCTAACTGATCTCAAAGCATTACCATAACATCATGTAACATTTCACAACAAGAATTCAGCTTGGAATAGGACATGTCCATGACCAAAATCTCAAAATGCAACAAGTTGTGAAAATTGCAAAACATATGACATCTCACCCTTCACCCATTACAGATCACATCAGAACATCCAATGGCCTTCCTTGAAGCTAGCTGAGGCAATCCAAGCACAGAAATATCCTCTGCCATGGCCCATACCTCAAGTACAAAACTTTTGACATTTTTTCAACTTGCCCATACCAATCACCATAGGCCACCAACAACTCTCTGACCTATCAGAAGTTGATACATGGATCAAAAGCAACTCAACACACCACACAACACAGGCTGAAACTCCAAGAACTCAGCACACTAAAAAATTCCCAACTTTGCAAAAGCCTTCGAATCTCTTGATTCAACCATCAAACCTTCAAATTTCTTTCACCATTAAACTCCATAAACCTCACTGATCATTTCCCACCTTTGATTTTGCCCAGAAACCTTCACAATCAAAAACACGATTTTCACATTTCACAAACTGAATTTCTGCCATTTCCATTTTTAGGCCATATAAACTCCAACTAAGTATCACAAACACTTGAGGAGGATCATTGGAGTTGGTTTGAAGCAAGGAACTGGCCAGAAAGCACCATTTTCGAAAGCTTCAGTTCAGGTATCATCAAGAACTTTTTTTTTCTCCAAAAACTTGATTTTAAGTTCTTAGATTGTTCTCCATGCTTCACTGATCACACTGCACCTTTTGGTTTTGAAAATGATTGAATATTGAGCATGTATGAAACTTCTGAAATTTCTGTGATTTTTTCCGTTTTGCTTCGAATCTTGATGTTCATGTGAAATAAATCCTGTTTGATGATTGATTCTTGTTTAGAATGGGGTGGGGATAATTTCTGGAGAGTTAGAGAGCTTAGGGTTACGTTTTGAGTGAGATTGAAGAAATGGATGACCAGAGAAGATGACCGGAACACTATTCCGGTCACCTGAAAGTGATTAGGATTCAGATTAGGGTTAATGACATAATTAGCGTAGTTTGAATTCTGGCCAATGGATAGCGCGCGAAGTCAATTCCCTCCCTTTTGAATTTGAATCTGGGCCCTTGGATGGGCTGACTTTCTCATTTTCTCTTAAAATTCATTTTTATTTCATTTGTTTTGTATTTAATTTCTACGAATTTTTAAAAATAGTAAAATACATCAAAAAATTCTGAAATTTTTTATCAAATCTTTTAATAATTTTCAGAACCCAAAAATATTTTTATTTTTATTTTTTGCATTAAAAATTATTTTTAAATCATTTAAATGATTATTTTTAATTAGTTAATGAGAATTAATTAATTAAAAATACATTTAGGTATTTAAAAATTCCAAAAAAATTCACATTGCATTTTAATACATTTAGCAACATTATCAAACTCTTCAAACAAATTTCTTTTTGGTTCTTAACCTATTTTGACATTTTTCCTTGGAATTAAAGTTCTTAAAAGGCAATATTTTTGTTCTAACTTAGAAAAATTCATTCTGCCTAACCATGAAGAGTTTGATGTTGGTTCTTTTTGCTTTGCATTTTTCATATCATGTAGTTTCTAGGGTAAAATTGGTTTGAATTTATCTTTCATTTTCAATTTGATGTGCATTTTTCCTTTTGAATTGCCTTAAAACCTTAGCTAACTTGAGAAAATCATAACTTTCATTAGGTTAAGAGTTAGATCCCCTCCTTTGGGCAGTGAATTTGTATAGGTTTAGGGTTCCTTTGATCCCATTTTCAATTTTTTATCTTGTCATTTGCTTCTGATTTTGAATTTGGCATTGTGTCTTGTGCATAAACCCTAATTTTTGCCTTCATTTGCATTCATCTCTCATATGCTTGCATACATGAACTTGCCATGACATTTTGTGCATCAACATGACATATAAGACATCTTAGGACACATTAGAATCATGTTTGATCATTGCATCATTCATTTGCCATGATATATTTCCGTTCCATTTCATAAACTTTCGTGAACTTCCATGTTTCTTACTTGCCCCATATGCATCCTCATCTCTTGTATGATCACCCACACTTCACAACATTCATTTGCATTATCTCTTTGCATCATTAACATCATGTTTATGCTTCTGGTTTTGGTTTGCATCATTGCATCTTTCTCATTTTCATTCCATTTCATTTTCTTGTTGCTAACTTTTCAGGTGGTAAGTCATTGAGGAGTGAATTTGCCTTCACTTCTCATAACCTCTTCTCATCTCTCTTATGCATCTTTGCTGAATTTTACTTGTGTATTAGAGTGAGCCTGCTCATTCATGCTCCCTCCTTATCTTCTTTCTTCAAGCAACTTATCTTCTTAAGTGAAGTAAGTTCTTGCTTCTTCTTGCTTCTTCCTCCTTTCACCTGCTTCTTTCCTGGTGGCTTTCCTTTTGAAGATCTTTTGCAAGCCTCATAAACCCTAGGAACACCCAAGCATGATCACAATTAGGTTTTGATTAGTCTCCCCCATTAGTTTTACCTTTGTGTCATCTTTGTGTCCTCTCTTCTCATCTCCTAATCAAGGACTAAACCATAAAGGTTTTAAGGCTTTGTGATTAGGGTTATGCCTGCATCCTTCTATTAGGATGGAGTGTATAACTTTAATCCTAAGTGTTAAACCCTTAATGTGTTTAAATCCTTTAATCAATCCACTTAATAATCATCAAGACATCAAATTTGTAACTTGGGCCTTGCATTAGGGTTCTAATTCTTCCTTAATTGGTTAAGAAGGACTAACCCTAGTGTTAATGGATAAGTCCCCCTCAATTTGTCTTACAAACCATAAAATTCATTTCTTAATATTATCATTAACTAAAATCCATTTAATAAAGGTTTTGTTTTGTCATGAGGTTAATCCCTAATCAAGGATTAAGTTGAGGAGCCTTCCTCAGCTTGAATGTTCTCATCTATTATCCTTCTATTAGGATGGTGTAATAGGTCCATTAGATCTTTGATTATGGCTTAAACTCATTACTTAACACTAAAAAACTCCCAAAACATCTAAATAAATGCAAGTAGGTTAATGATCTTAATCCTACATCATGGTGATTAAGTGTGAGGTGTTTACTTCACACTTAAGGTATTCTCATTACCCCTAATCAGAGGGAAGATGTGATGAGTTTACTAACCCTTGGTTTAGGCTTAAGCTCATTATCTTATGACAAACATAAAAAGCAAATAAAAGACTGAAAACACCAAAAACAAACAATAACCGTCTCCTCCGGGATTCTTTTCTCATCTCATTCACTCATAAACGAGAACTTGCTTCTTCCGTCTAATGCAAGACAGTTTGCACCTGAGCCAGACAGGTCATACACTTGAGCATAGACAAGTAAGCAGTTCACAAGTCAATTTATCTTTCAGTCCCTTTGAGTCGAACTACGGTGTTCTGACTTCCTCATTGCACGAGAGGATACGTAGGCATAACTTAACAGTTATTGAACAAAAAGTCTCTTTATATTCCTCCTCCTTTCAGCATTATTCTTTAAGCCTCATTATCTTGAGCTTTGCACTCCTGTTCTTACACTGACACTCCATATACTTTACTTCACTTTCTTCCAGCACTGACACTTGCATTCTTTCCAGCTTTGATACACAAATTACACTAACACTACCCCTTTAAAACACAAAATCCTTTAAGCGTGGATCCCATCGAGTAAGGCGGACAATCTGGGTGCTAATACCTTCCCAGGTTGTAACCAACCCCCTTTCTCAGTTTCTCTGGTTCGCGACCGTCTTATCCATATCTTTCTAGGTTTATGCAGCATTACCTTTCCTTCGGGATAAAAATGCCTAGCTGGCGACTCTTTTCTTCTCAGTTCACCCTTGTGTGTTCTTCTCCTTTCGCCGACCGTTCGCGTCTGTACCCCTCTTGGCCGGGTGTCATTTGGTGGGAGCGACAAGGGGGTACCAGCAACAATGATCATGTACAACCTCGTACTGATCCCCTGGAGTTTGGACCTCATCTTAACCCTGACACTAATGCTATCAGGAACACCCAGGGTAATACTGGAAGGCGTGCCTTGCAAGAGGACCCTCAGGAGGAACAATTCACTGTAGTTGGGGTAGGAGATGAAGTCTATGATCGTCGGCTGGACGAGATAGCAGAAAAATTGAGGTCTCTGGAGTCTCAAAACTCCTTAGGGTTTGATGTCATGGATATGGGGCTAGTGGATGGAGTTAGAATTCCTCACAAATTCAAACCTCCCCGCTTCGAAAGATATAATGGAACATCTTGCCCTCGCACCCATCTTCAATCTTTCCTGGGAAGATTAAAGGCTTACACTATGGATGAAAAGCTATGGATGTTCTATTTTGAGGATAGCTTGACAGGGGCATCCCGTGAGTGGTACTCTCATCTGAATAGGGCAAACATTAGAAATTGCAAAGATTTGGCCGAGGATTTCATTCTCCAATACCAATACAATCTAGACATGGCTCCTAACAGAACTCTTCTAATGGGTATGTCCCAATCCTCCAGGGAAAGCTTCAGAGAGTATGCTCAGAGATGGAGACAATTAGCTGCTGCCGTCTAACCTCCAATGTCAGAAAGAGAAATAGAAGATATGTTTATGAATACCCTCCAGGGGACATACATTGATAGGTTGGTTGTTTTCTCTTCCACTAGCTTTGCAGATGTGGTCATAGCTGGAGAAAGGATTGAGAGTCTATTGAAAATGGGAAAGATTTCTGATAACGTCGCCAACTCAAGCAACACAAGGAAACCATTTGCAGGGTCTCGCAGGTCCGGTGAAACAAATTCAATATACATGGGCAGAGGAAGGCCCCAGTATATGCCAAGATCAATTGTCGCTGTCACAATTCCTACTCCACCTCCTCAACAGCAATACACTCTGTAACCACAACAGTTCCATCAACAGCATTTTCCTCAACAAAGGTCCTATAACAACAACAACCAACAACAACGTCCTTTCCAGCAAAGGCCATCTCAAGTCAACAGGGTAATTGAGCCTATACCAATGCCCTATGCCACTTTGTTGCCATGACTTTTGAAGCTTAATCTTGTTGAATTAAGGACTCTGGCTCCACCAGATCCTCAAAAACTTTCGAGAAATTACGACGTCAATGCCAGATGTGCCTTCCATTCTAATGCACCTGGTCACACCACAGAAAAGTGCAGAGCTTTGCACATGAAGGTCCAGGATCTAGTTGATTCAAAGGCCTTAAATTTTGCACCACCTCCTAACGTCACAAAGAATCCTATGCCCAGCCAAGGTGGGCCCAAGATAAATGAATTTGAGGAGGATCAACGCATGAATTTAATTAAAGATACTACAAGCATTCAAACACCTTTGGCAGAGGTTAAAGCTCAGCTTTTAAAATGCCAGGTGTTCCCAGGTTGTGAGGCCTGCTGCGAATCTTGCAAAGTTTCCGTCAATGGGTGTGCAAGCTTAAGAAGTGGTATCAATGGCCTTATCAGAGAAGGTATCCTGCAGATAACATCAACAGTTTCTACAACATCAGCAATTCCTCTTACAGCAACGACAAGTAACCCTCCTACAACTTCAAAGAAAATTGTTCCGACAGACTCGTCTATAAAATCAACAGTCATCTCTTCCATCACCTTAGCAAACACTAGTTCAACCGTATCCGCTTCTACAACTACAACAACCATTAACAACGACGTCTCCACAATCACCATATACTACGATCCAAAAATGGTCCCCAATTCCAACAATTTTCAGCAACAATCTCAGCAACAACCCAGCTTCAGTCATTCACCACCACCAGTCAGAAGTCCCATCACCATATATTACGATCCACAGACAATCACAGTTCCTACCTCTGCTGCAGTCAGTCCAGTCACCATCACGGTACTTGGGCCCATTCCATATGAAAAAGATAATGTTGTACCATGGCACTATGGTTCAGACCTCTACTGCAATGGGGAAAAGTCTCTCTTGATTCTTCAGATTACACACCACAGATCAATAATTTCGGGGGAGGAGGAGGCTTAACCCGAAGCGGACGCCTCTTCGCGTCACAAGTTCCAAGAGTTAATTCTGAGGCAGAGGCTCCTGTCAAAGCCAAAGGTAAAAAATGTGGTGCCGGAAGAACCAGTTTTGAAAGAAGCCCATAAAACATCCTTTGATCAAGATGTGGATGAATTTATGAGGATAATCAAGAGAAGCGACTACAAGGTTGTGGATCAGCTCCACCAGACTCCTTCCAAGATCTCCATCTTATCCCTGCTATTGTGTTCCGAAGCTCATCGGGATGCATTACTTAAAGTCCTGCACGCAGCATACGTGCCTGAGGAGATCACGGTGAATAAGCTAGAGACAGTAGTTTCCAATGTTAATATTAACCATGGGCTAGGCTTCACCAACACTGATTTGACTACGAAAGGTTGTCATCATAACAAGGCTTTACACATCACTCTGGAGTGTAAAGGGGCTGTGCTTTTACATGTTCTAGTTGACCCTGGGTCTTCACTCAATGTCTTGCCAAAGAAAGCCCTTGTCAAGCTTGAATATGATGGTATAGCTCTCCGACCAAGCAATCTGGTGGTTAGAGCTTTTGATGGTTCCAAGAGGTCTATTCTTGGAGAAGTGGAGCTTCCTATGATAATCGGCCCCCAAGTCTTTCAAACTACTTTCTACGTGATGGACATTCAGCCGGCCTACAACTGTTTGTTGGGTCGACCATGGATTCACGCCGCTGGCGCAGTTACGTCGACCCTTCACCTAAAATTGAAATACGAGTGGGAAGGGAAAATTATTACAATCCGTGGTGAAGAGGATATTTTTGTTAGCCATCTGGCCATCTACAAATACATTGAGATGGATGGTGAAATCCACGAAACTATGAGCCGAGGTTTCGAAGCACTGAACATCAACGAGGCGACAACTGAAGTATTTTCTGCATCCCAAGAAGATGGGATGGGTACTTCAATTGTCTCCTATCAACAAGCTCGGAAGGTTGTTGAAGATGGAAACGTCCGAGGCTGGGGCAAGCTGCTACCGGTGGAGAAGAAGGAGGACAAATTCGGTTTGGGTTACAAACCATTCTGACAAGATCAAGCAGAGGATGCTAAGGAGCCCAAGTTCATAAGTGGGGGATGATCACCCCAGATGTTGTCAATAACGTGGAAGACGAGGTGGAAAGCGACCTCAACCTGGAGAGCTGGATTCGTCCAAGGATCCCGGGCCAACGAGTCCTTAACTGGTCTTCCCAGGAAATTATAAGAGTTACTCCTGCAGAGTAATTATTATTTCCTACTTTTTTTAGCATGCATCAAGTCCTGCATCTTGCCCAAGGTGTCAGGACTCAATTTGTAATAGGGCCTGTCGTACCTCGAAAAATACGATCCTAAAATAAACAACAGAGTCACCACCTAATTCTATTTATTCTACGAGAGAAAAGGGAGATATAGATACAACCTAATAAATGATAAGAAATGGTTTACGAAACCAAATTCTAAGTTCGGGAGTCGGTTACGCAAGGGGAAGGTATTAGCACCCCTCATGTCCGTTGTACTCAACGGGAACCTCTTAGCTAACAATGCTATTAAATGTTGATCTAAGTCTTATGTCTTCTAAATGGTTATTAATATGTTTGTTCTAAGGGAAAAGAAAATTAATTTATTATTAATATTACGGGGAAAGATAAATTTTTTTATTATTGTGATTTAAGACAGAGAAAAGATAATTTTTTTTATTAGGGTGCTCGCGAAGGATTAAAATCCCCGTGCCTATGTATTCCCCTGTGCAATGGGAAAGTCAGAGGTTCGTAGTTTGTGCGACTATGATTTGTGTTTTTTAATTGAATGATTGTTCAAAACGCATTCTAATCTACTAAGCGTTGCCTTATACTCGCGGTGGAGGCTGAAGTGCTAGCTTGTTTGCAAGATAGAATGATTTAAACAAATATTTGTTTGAGAAAAGTGTTTGACTACTATTAAGTGTTTTAAAACAAAAGGCGAATGGACCACAACTCGAGGGCTAGTCTCAAGAGCGATTGCATTCAAGGACCCGTGGAGTGCTGGACTCCAGAGTACAGTTATTCGTTGATTAATTATAAAATGATTTGCATTTTGTTGGTAAGTTTTAAGTTGTGTTTTTTTAATGCGAAAGGGAGAACGAAGTACAAATCGAGGGCTAGCCCCAACAATAATTCAATTCAAAAACCCGAGGAATGCTAGATTCCTGAGTTTAGTTCTTTCACGATTTTGATTAGAGATTTACGTGTTTTGAAAATGAAAGAGCGAATGAATTACAAATCGAGGGCTAGCCCCAACAGTAATTCAATTCAAAAAACCTGAGGAATGCTAGATTCCTGAGTTTAGTTCTTTCACGATTTTTATTAGAGATTTACGTGTTTTGAAAATGAAAGAGCGAATGAATTACAAATCGAGGGCTAGCCCCAACAGTAATTCAATTCAAAAAACCCGAGGAATGCTAGATTCCTGAGTTTAGTTCTTACGTTAATTGATTACGTGTATTAAGACGTTTGATTATTTGCGAATTTATTTTCAAAATGATTTAGGGTTTAATGTTTTAGAACGAAGGAGTAAATGAATCACAACTCGAAGGCTAGCCTCAAGAGTGGCTCATTAAAGAACCCGAAAAATGCTAGATTCTGAAGTTCAATTCCTCGTTAAATTAATTAAGACGCGTAAAAGTCGTGCAGACGGCGATCCCTTCGTGATCGACTTACGTGTGTGCAATGTAGGCGTATGAATTGTTCGCTTGGCGTTGGACCAAGAATTCATCATTTTGAAATTGATTAGTCTTAAAGTACTCATGTTTAATTTGGTTACTTAACAAATTATGGTTGCAATACGAAAATAATATCCAAGTTCATACGAGTCATACCTTGTCATACGACTAAATAATGGGCAAGAATAAAATAAGCATACACTATAAAAATAAACTTGACCGAGAGATAACCAAATAACCAACTAAATTAAATTTAAACAAAATTAATTAATACATCCAATAATAAAAGTATTTAAAATAAATATGAAATATTTGGTTTTATATTTTTTTTTGAAAATAAATAAAATAAACAAATAACAAAAAAATATGAAAGAAAAAGAAGAAACAATAACAAGTGAAAACAATAAAAAGAAAAAACAAAAGAGATGGGCCAGGTTATTTTAAAAAAATGAATGAGAGAAAAGCCCAAAGGGGCGCTGGTTTGGGGCTGAGAGACAGGACGAGTCAGGTTGATGGGTCGGTCTTGACCCGGTTCGGCCCTGTGAACAAAAACGGCAAAGAAAAAAACCTAAGTAACAATACAGTTATGCTCTCTCTCACAAACTCAGAAAATATGGAACGATCCCCTCTCAAACGCTCACCTCTCTCACGATCACTCCACACTCTTCCTTACCCTAGACTCCGTCTCTCTCAAAACCTTAAGAAACAAAATCGCAAACTCCTTCCCTATGAATCGTGAGAAAACTGAAAAAAGAAAGAAATAAAACTTGGCGGCTGCGATGAAGTTTCGCCACGGCGCCACCGTGAAAGGCTCAACAAATCGACAAGAAAAAAAAATCTCCCTAACACGGTTCTAAGCCTTACTTCAATAGGAACCTAACAAGACGCTTCTCATTCGGACTCAAAATTAAAACCTAGCCTCGTCACGAATTGGTCAATACACACAGAGTCATGAACCACGATGAAAAGTACTCATACTAGCAGCAATAAACGAAAGGGAAAGGTCAGAATACCTATCGGAGCAAGTCTGATGTTTACGATGCCGATGCGGTTTTCAGGTACCTTTGTTTATCTCATCCTCCAACTTCTTTTCGTTCGCGTTCCTTCCCTTCTTCTTCTATTGTTAATACTGACCTTTGTTGTAATTTGATGTGAGGGGGCGATGGTGATTTTGGTTTCACAGGGTGTTGAAGATATTTGAAAGTGGTGGTGAATTGAGGTGAGTGTGTGAATGTTATTGTTCTGTTTTTGTTGTTGCGGCTCCCCTTTTCATCAATTTGTCTCCCCTTTTCATCAATTTGTCTCCCCTTTTATAACCTGAAATTAGGGTTTGTACGTTTGAAATTTTTGCTGAGAAAATGAATTTGGATATGTCTGTTATGCTTTTTTGCGTTAAAAGCCTGTTTTGCCAATTTTGTGAAACATTTGGTCTTGTATCTTCTGCCCTATTTCTGTTTGTTTCTTGTCCGTTTATGCCTTATCACTGCACTATTTTATTTAGTTTCCTTGGTTTAAAATGAACTGAGCAAGTTGGATTTGAATTGAACTGATTTCCTCTTTGTTCCATGCTCTGTTTGCTTGTTACCTCGAAAATCAATTTTTCTACTGCAGTAAAACAAAGGTTGTTTGCTGCATAACTTAACTTTTTACTGGTTCACAAAATTGACTCCCATTATTGTTTTGACTCTTGTTTTTTCTGGTTGTAACGCTTTGCTTCAACATTCTTGCCACGCCATTACGTATTATCCGACATTGTATTAGCAAAGAATTGACCGTCTCATGTTGTACTTAAGAAATAATGTAAGATCTTTTTCTAATTTCAGGGCTGCATTGTTCTGTAAATCGATTTTGGGCCAAGGAGTATAGCAAATGACGCTTATGAAGACTTGGTGGTGTCAGTTCTTGCCTGGACCGCTCTCCCAACTGAAATTCTATGATCAGGTATGAGATGTCGAATGAGATGTTTAAACACTTGACAACTTAACCAAAACTTAAAGTGCAGGAAAATTAAACAACACAGTAATTTGTTAACCCAGTTCAGTGTATAACCACACTTACATCTGGAGGCTACCAAGCCAGGAGGAAATCCACTATAAGTAATATTAATTCTAGACTTAAACCACCCAGTTTAATCTTTCACTTAATATCTACCCAATGCAATTTCTACCTAAGACACAACTTAGATATGAGTACCAACTCACTCCCCCTCAATCACACAGTGATCTTGTTTACAAGTTTAATAAAATTGAAGTCATACTTCAAACAAAAACAGCTTGATCTTACTTCACAGTTTCAATCAAGACACAAATACACTTTTGCTTAAAAGCTCATAAAGTGGTACAATAAAAACAACTTGCTATTAAAACACAAAACACCCTATTTTGTCTTCTTAAATTCGTACTCTATTCTGAGAGTTTTTGTTGCTTAAATAGGTGTTTGGATTTTGGGCTTTCTGTAGGTTTATCCAATCCTGAAACGCATGCTGCTTCCACCTTGAATTAGGGTTTGTTACTTCCTAGATTCTAGGTGATTCAGTTCTTCTGATTATGCTGAAGTCACATAACAACACTCCCTACAGATGCGCCTTATTCTGTTTTGTCCATCCATAATTAATTCCAGATAACTTTCCTTAATTTACTCAGTTATGTTAGTCATTAATTAATTCTGGTAGCAGGTTTGAGATGTCACAACATCTGTTGGGACATCCTGAAAAACTAAACTTAAATCATTAACTGATACAATGTCACAACATCTGATGTGACATCCTGTAAACTGAACTTATATCATTAACTGATGCAATGTCCCAACATCTGGTGTGACATCCTGAATTAAGTTCATTTACTTATACTCTGTTTGATAATGTCCCAACATCTGATAGGACATCCTGAACTAAATTCAACATTTCTTGTTGGTCAAAAATTCTGCCAATTATAAACATCTACAAACTCCCCCTTTGGCTAATTTTTGGCTAACATATTTTTCTGGTTATCAGAGTGCAGTAGAAGTTCTTTTATCATAGAATAGCAGTTCTTTTCTGTTGAGTCATGTGTGAGTTTACTCCCCCTCAAACATACATGTATTCAGTCTTGTTGCAACAGAAATTTTCATTAACATCACAGATTTAGTTCAGAAGCAAACATAAGTTTTTCATTAATAACTAAACAGCATCATACATTGTTGTTGTTGTTCTTGTTCTCCCCCTTGTTAGACATAAATTTGGGGCCAAAGTTACTAATTCAAAAATACAACGCAGAAGCTGTCATTACATATTCCTCACATACAATTTTCACTCAGACTCCTCATAGTCAGTTTCTTCCTCTTCCTCAGTCTCCTCATCAGAAGTAGCAGCTTTCTGAGCACTTTCTTCAATCTCCAGCCTTTGGATAATCTCCTCAAGCTTCTGCTTCCTTGCATCCAGTTCTTTGCATGTGATCTTCAGCTCAGCAATCAAGGCAGCTTTGGAGATTGGAGACTTTTCCTTTGAAGGACCATCAGATGTCCCAGAGGGAGCTTCAACATCAGCTGCATGATGAATCAGGAACAACTTGTAGTGGAAGGCCAGAGGGCTTTCTCTTTTGCAAATTGTGTCCTTCTCAGTGAGGATACCAGGATACTGACTCAACATTATTCCACACAGCAAGGAAGGGAAGGCAATTGGCAGCTTAGTTGCAGATGATCCAGCATGCTTCAATGTCTGATCAAATATATAAGCCCCATAATCCAGCTTTGTTTGGGTGCCCACATCATATATGAACCTGCCCAATCCAGTTGATATTGAGGATGTATGGTTGGTAGGGACCCAGTTTGCAGTGCCAATCCTATTCAGCATGGCATACTTCCTTGTCAGCATGCTAACTGAGAGCTTCCCTTTAACTGGCCAAGCCTTGACCTGATTAGCAGTGATAACCTTGCAAACCTGGTTATCAGTCTTCCCTAACTCATTTGGACCATCAGATTCTCTTCCAAGGTAGTGGTTGATAACCCTAGGAGAGAATTCTACACACCTTCCTCTTACATATACTTTTCTAAAGTCAGCAGACTTACCATCAGCACAATCTTCTTGGAGGTTGACTATGAATTCCTTGACAAGCAGCTCATAGCAAGGAGAGAAGTTGGAGACAGTTTTGAAAAGGCCAGCAGAAGAAATGAGATCAATTAACTCTGTGCACTCAAGTGCATTACTGCTCAGCTCTCTTTCAAGTGCTACCCTTCTTTGATAAACAAACTTCCATCTATTCACACTTGAAACATGATGAAAGGAGTTGTTGTCCAAAGGAGCTTCTGGAACAGCAGTTGATGACCTTGAGGGTGCTGGTTTCTTCTTTGGTGGAGATGTTGGGACATCTTATTCAACATCTGAATCTGGAGGAGTGACAGCTTTCCTCTTTTGTGTTTGCACCTTGCTCCATTGTTTTGTAGGACCAAAGACAACTTTAGCTTTGTCCTTCTTTGGTGTAGCTTGCTTCTTCTCAGGAGTTGCATGTCCTGCATTCATCTTTTCTTTCCTAGTCCTAAGCCTTTTGGCTATGCTAGGGTTTACAGAAGCAATGATTTCTGTATCAGAATCATGCTCTATGTTCACAACAGGAGGAGGTTGAGCAGTCTCCTCTTCAGCTGGTGGATCAACAGAGGTTTGATCTTCAGTGGAGGCCTTGTGCTGGTCCTCAAATGTATCATCAGCAGTATCAAATGAGACCTTTTGCTGGTCTTCAGATGGTTCAACATCTATTGGGACATCCTGTTGAGCAGGAGTGTCCTTTTCAGCCTGAGTTTGTTGATCTTCTTGTGGAGTTGGCATGGTGTTCAGAGGGATAGATATGCCACTTACCACTCTTTGCTCAGATAAGATCCTGTTTACCAGCTCCTTTATGGAATCATCCAGATATACAGAAGCTTTTGGAGTGGTGTTTGATGATGAAGGCATGCCTTTGGCCTTGCTGAAAACAGGGTCCTTTGCCCTTTTCACAGTAGGGGTTCTTGGCTTTTGAGCAAGAGGAACACTTCCTCTGATTTCGTCCATTGGAGTTGAATCCATGGGTACCACAGAAATTGGGGTTGCATGCACCACATCTTCCTTGTTGAGGATTTCTTCAGAGATGTTAGGGTTTTGGTGATGAGCCATTTTGAGAATGTGGTGAAGAAAAAGATTGAGATTGGTTGAGTTTGATGATCTCTGAGAGTTAGCTATAGCAAGCAAGTTGTTGTGAGAGAAAGATGAGAAGATGAATAGCTGAACGTGAGCTGATATTCTTATAAGAGCCGTTACTTGGAGAATTTCTAGGAGTGGAATACACAAGGTGCTTGACCAGACTGGTGTTGCCATCTGGTGATCATGCCACACGATGTCATATGACATGTTGGCACATTTCCATAACTGCTAAATTTCACATAAGCAGATTCCCAATTTACCCCTTAGGTTTTCAAATTGGGTAGCATCCAAGGCTTTAGTAAATATATCAACCAAATGCAGATTTGTAGCTACATGTTCCAATGAGATCACTTTTTCTTCTACAAGATCTCTGATGAAATGGTGACTGATATCAATATGCTTGGTCCTGCTATGTTGGATAGGATTCTTTGATATGTTAATAGCACTTAAGTTGTCACAGTACAATGTCATGACATCTTGTGGGACATTGTACTCAGTGAGCATTTGTTTCATCCAAACCAACTGTGAACAACTGCTTCCAGCTGCAATATATTCAGCTTCAGCAGTAGATAAGGATACACAATTTTGTTTCTTACTGAACCAAGAAATCAAATTGTTTCCTAGAAAGAAGCATCCTCCTGAAGTGCTTTTTCTGTCATCAGCACTTCCAGCCCAATCAGCATCACAGAAGCCAGTGAGAATTGGTTTGCATCCATGAAAGTACATTATGCCATCGTCACAAGTACCATTAACATATTTCAGAATTCTCTTGACTTAGTTAAGATGACTAACTTTTGGATCAGCTTGATATCTTGCACATACACCTACTGCAAATGCTATGTCTGGTCTGCTAGCAGTCAAATATAACAAGCTTCCAATCATGCTTCTGTATAGACTTTGATCTACATTCTAACCCTTGTCATCTTTAGTCAGCTTTAAATGTGTGGGGGCAGGAGTTCTTTTATGAGTAGCACTGTCCATCCCAAATTTTTTGACTATGTTCTTAGCATACTTGCTTTGGGAAATGAACATGGAGTCCTCCATTTGCTTTATTTGCAGTCCAAGAAAGTAGGTTAATTCTCCTACTAGGCTCATTTCAAATTCAGATTCCATCTGATTGACAAAATGTTTAACCATCCTGTCTGACATCCCACCAAAAACAATGTCATCTACATATATTTGAGCAATCATGACATTTCCTTCTTCATCTTTAACAAACAAGGTTTTGTCAATTCCACCTTTCCTGTACCCTTGCTTGATAAGAAAAGTAGTTAGTCTTTCATACCATGCTCTTGGAGCTTGCTTCAGACCATAAAGAGCCTTCTTTAGTTTGTATACATGATTTGGACAGCTTGGATCAATAAATCCTTTAGGCTGTTCTACATATACCTCTTCATTAAGATATCCATTTAAAAAGGCACTTTTCACATCCATTTGAAATAGCTTGAACTTTAAGATACAAGAAATTCCCAAAAGTAGTTTGATTGATTCAAGCCTTGCTACTAGTGCAAAGGTTTCATCAAAGTCTACTCCTTCAATTTGTGTGTATCCTTGAGCTACAAGTCTAGCTTTGTTCTTTGTAACAACTCCTTGCTCATTTGACTTGTTCTTATACACCCATTTAGTTCCAATCACATTTATGTCATCAGGTCTAGGAACAAGGTTCCACACTTCATTCCTTGTGAATTGACCTAATTCCTCTTGCATAGCACAAATCCAGTATTCATCAGTAAGAGCTTCCTTGATGTTTTTAGGTTCTATTTTTGAAACAAAACAGGAACCTGAAATCACTTCTCTTGATCTAGTGCTTACACCTCTGTTGGGATCCCCAATTATCAGATCCTTGGGATGATCCTTCTGGATTCTGATGGAGGGAGGTTTGCTGGATTGTTCTGTCCTTGCATCAGTTTGAGTGAAGTCAGAATGATCACTCTTTTCTTCAGCTTCAGTTTGGCTGTCAGCAGATGTTCCAACATCTTCTGTAACATCAGTAGGAGCATCATCAATTATCACATTTATGGATTCCATGATAACCTTGGTTCTAGAGTTAAATACTCTATATGCTCTGCTGTTTATAGAGTATCCAAGGAAAATTCCTTCATCA
Organism: Lathyrus aphaca; assembly: GCA_963966055.1. Classification (NCBI taxonomy): domain Eukaryota; kingdom Viridiplantae; phylum Streptophyta; class Magnoliopsida; order Fabales; family Fabaceae; genus Lathyrus; species Lathyrus aphaca. The sequence continues at coordinate 460,676,088 of OZ014522.1, read as the reverse complement.
CTTTTAGGATCCATTTTTCTTCTTTGCTCCCTATCAGCCAGAATATAACAATTACTTCCAAACACATGGAAGTACTTAACTGTGGGTTTTCTGCCCTTCCAGACTTCATAGATTGTGGACAAAGTTCCTTTTCTTAAAGTGACTCTGTTATGGATGTAACAAGCTGTGTTCATAGCTTCAGCCCAGAAGTACAAAGGTAACTTTTTAGCATGGATCATAGCTCTTGCTGATTCTTGAATAGTTCTATTCTTCCTCTCAACAATCCCATTCTGTTGAGGAGTGATTGGTGAAGAGTATTCATGATTGATTCCTTCTGAAGAACAGAAATCTAAGAATTTTTGGTTCTCAAATTCTTTTCCATGATCACTTCTTATTCTGATCACACAGCTGACTTTTTCCCTTTGTATTCTTTGGCATAAGTCTTTGAATACATCAAATACATCAGACTTTTCTTTGATGAAATTTATCCATGTATACCTTGAAAAGTCATCAACCACCACATAGGCATACCTCTTACCACCAAGGCTCTCAACCTGCATAGGTCCCATAAGATCCATATGCAATAATTCCAAAACTTTGGAAGTTGTCAGATGTTGGAGCTTTGGATGGGACATCTTGGTTTGCTTGCCTATTTGACATTCACCACATATTTTGCCATCATCAATCTTCAGTTTAGGAATACCTCTCACAGCTTCCATGGATATGATTTTCTTTATGCCTCTGAAATGAAGATGACCTAGTCTTTGGTGCCATAGTTTCACTTCTTCTTCTTTAGCTAAAGAGCAAGTTGAAGTGAGACTGAAGTCTTGAGGTTCCCACATGTAACAGTTGTCTTTAGATCTGGCTCCTCTCATGACAACCTTTTGTTCTTTGTTAGACACTATGCATTCAGTTTTGGTAAAGTTTACACTGTACCCTTGATCACATAATTGACTTATGCTGATCAGGTTAGCAGTTAAGCCTTTTACCAGCAGCACATCATCTAGTCTTGGTACATCTGGACAGTCCAAGGTCCCAACTCCCTTGATTTCTCCTTTAGCTCCATCTCCAAAGGTTACATATCTGGATGAATATGAATTTAAGTCTACTAGCAGATTCTTCAATCCAGTCATGTGTCTTGAACATCCACTGTCAAAGTACCAGTCTTCTTTAGCTGAAACTCTTAGTGATGTATGAGCTATATATGCAACACCTTTCTTTGACCATTTGTGTTGAGATTTCTTTTGATACCTCTGCCCTGTGCATTGTTCATCAGTAGAGCTCTAAGGTTGTTTGTTGATCTTGTTCTTGGGCATGTAGCTTTGATCAGCATGAAGACTAGCTTTTGGTACCCATACCTTCTTGATGACCTTTGTCTTCTGCTTAGGGGGTTGCTGATCTCTTTGATGTCTATGCAGCACTTTCTTGGTAACTTCTATCTTCTGCTTAGGAGGTTGCTGATACATCTGATTTGGATATCCATGCAACTTGTAGCAATGAGGTTTGATATGTCCAAATCTTCCACAATGATGACATCTCCATCTTTGATACTTCTTCTTCATTATGTTCTTTTCAGGATGTTGAGACATCTGTTGGAACATTATGTTTGACTTTGTGTTCTTTTCATGATGTTGAAGCATCTGTTGGGACATCTTGTTTGACTGTATGGACTTTGAAGTAGTTTTTCTAGAGCTAGCTTCAACCTTATGAACTTTGTTAAATCCCAGTCCACTTTTATCCCCTGAATGCTTATTGTTGTTGAGAATAACATCCAGTGTGCTTGAGCTACTGTTCAGCATTCTAACAGATTTGGACATATGTTCCAACTTGGAGTTGAGAAGACTTACTTCATTTTTCAAGGTGTCAATGATCTCTAGATCACTTGCTTTTTCATCCTTTAGTGCCTCAATCTGCTTCTTTAGCTTTATACTCTCCCTGCATATTTCAGTGCTTCTTTTGACTAGTTCTCTGTATGATTGCTCAAGTTCTTCAAAAGTAAGCTCCCCATCACTGGATTCACTTTCAGATTCACATAATCCAGCTAGAGCAGTGATATGCTTAGCTAATTCTTCTTCTAAATCACCTCCTGAGTCTTCATCAGACCAGGTTACAAAGAGACCTTTCTTTTGCCTTTTTAAATAGGTAGGACATTCATTCCTGATGTGTCCATATCCTTCACATCCATGGCATTTAATTCCTTTTTCTTGACTGGTCTTTTCATCATAATTTGACCTTCTATTAGCATCATAAGGTCTTTTGTTCTCAGAAGAGTTTGTGTATCTTCCACTTGGTCTGGACTTGTCTTCCATCCTTCTGAGAATCTTTTTGAATTGTCTTCCAAGCATAGCAATGTTTTCTGATAAGTTTTCATCAGTTTCTGATTCATCATTTTCTTCTTCTTTATCGGTATTTGTCACCAAGGCTATGTTTTTGTTCTTCTTTACAATTGTGTCATTCATTCCCATCTCAAATGTTTGAAGGGAACCAATGAGCTCTTCAACCTTCATTTTTCATATGTCTTGAGCTTCTTCTATTGCTGTGACCTTCATGTCAAATCTTTTTGGTAAAGATCTGAGAATCTTTCTTACAAGCTTTTCATCAGTCATTTTTTCTCCCAAAGCTCCAGAATTATTGGCTATTTCTAAGATGTTCATGTAGAATTCATGAATTGTCTCATCTTCCTTCATTCTCAAGTTTTCAAACTTGGTGGTGAGAAGTTGAAGTCTTGACATCTTCACCTTTGATGTTCCTTCATGAGTTGTTTTGAGAGTGTCCCAAACATCTTTGGCCAGCTCACAGTGATGCACAAGTGTAAAGATGTTCCTATCAATGCCATTGAATAAAGCATTTAAGGCCTTGGAGTTGCCAAGTGCTGAATCTTCTTCCTCCTTACTCCATTCTTCTTCAGGCTTCAACACTTTTGCTCCATCTTTGGTGTCTTGGACAGGGTGTTCCCATCCATTGTTGACTGCTTTCCAGGCCCTATTGTCAAGTGATCTTAAGAATGCAATCATTCTTGGCTTCCAGTAGTCATAATTAGATCCATCCAGTATAGGTGGTCTATTTACTGATCCTACATCTCTGTCCATGTTCCCAGAATTTGTATTCCCTAGATCTCACCCAGAATAAACAGGCAGGGTGCCTGCTCTGATGCCAATTGAAATTCTATGATCAGGTATGAGATGTCGAATGAGATGTTTAAACACTTGACAACTTAACCAAAACTTAAAGTGCAGGAAAATTAAACAACACAGTAATTTGTTAACTCAGTTCAGTGTATAACCACACTTACATCTGGAGGCTACCAAGCCAGGAGGAAATCCACTATAAGTAATATTAATTCTAGACTTAAACCACCCAGTTTAATCTTTCACTTAATATCTACACAATGCAATTTCTACCTAAGACACAACTTAGATATGAGTACCAACTCACTCCCCCTCAATCACACAGTGATCTTGTTTACAAGTTTAATAAAATGGAAGTCATACTTCAAACAAAAACAGCTTGATCTTACTTCACAGTTTCAATCAAGACACAAATACACTTTTGCTTAAAAGCTCATAAAGTGGTACAATAAAAACAACCTGCTATTAAAACACAAAACACCCTATTTTGTCTTCTTAAATTCGTACTCTATTCTGAGAGTTTTTGTTGCTTAAATAGGTGTTTGGATTTTGGGCTTTCTGTAGGTTTATCCAATCCTGAAACGCATGCTGTTTCCACCTTGAATTATGGTTTGTTACTTCCTAGATTCTAGGTGATTCAGTTCTTCTGATTATGCTGAAGTCACATAACAACACTCCCTACAGATGCGCCTTATTCTGTTTTGTCCATCCATAATTAATTCCAGATAACTTTCCTTAATTTACTCAGTTCTGTTAGTCATTAATTAATTCTGGTAGCAGGTTTGAGATGTCACAACATCTGTTGGGACATCCTGAAAAACTGAACTTAAATCATTAATTGATACAATGTCACAACATCTAATGTGACATCCTGTAAACTAAACTTATATCATTAACTGATGCAATGTCCCAACGTCTGGTGTGACATCCTGAATTAAGTTCATTTACTTATACTCTGTTTGATAATGTCCCAACATCTTATAGGACATCCTGAACTAAATTCAACATTTCTTGTTGGTCAAAAATTCTGCCAATTCTAAACATCTACACCAACCATTTTGAATCCTATCATACCTGGACTGGCCTTATCATTCACCTTGGAGCGTCCGCGGCTAAGTGCGGGTATTGAGTTTCTACTTATATGAGCAGCGCCGTCTTGAAGGAGAGAAAGACTGCGGCCTATCAAGTAGTATTACTCTCTAATTAAGTGGATCATGGAATGAGAACCCTGGCATCTCATATGGCTTCCACGGTCTCGACCTCACCGTTGGTTGTCGCTCCCACCAAATGACACCTGGCTAGAAGGGGTACAGACGCGAACGGTCGGCGAAAGAGAGATCATGAAGATGAACTGAAAAGAGTCACCAACTAGGCATTTTTATCCCGAAGGAAAGGTAATGCTGCATAAACCTAGAAAGATATGAATAAGACGGTCGCGAACCAGAGAAACTGAGAAAGGGGGTTGGTTACAACCTGGGAAGGTATTAGCACCCAGATTGTCCGTCGTACTCGACGGGATCCACGCTTAAAAGTTTTGTGTTTAAAAGGGTAGTTTCAGTGCTATTTTGTGTGTAAAAGATGGAAAAGAATGCAAGTGTCAGTGTAAAAGAAATGTGAAGTGAAGTAAAGAGTGTCAATGAAAGGAAAGAATGTAAAGCTCAAGACAATGAGGCTTAAAAGAATAAGGCTAGAAGAGGGGGAATATACAGAGACTTTTGTTCGATAACAGTTAAGTTATGCCTACGTATCCTCTCGTGCAATGAGGAAGTCAGAACACCGTAGTTCGACTCAAAGAGACTGAAAGATGAATTGACTTGTGAACTGCTTACTAGTCTATGCTCAAGTGCATGACCTGTCTGGCTCAGGTGCAAACTGTCTTGCATTAGACGGAAGAAGTGAGTTCTCGTTTGTGAGTGAAGATGATGAGAAAAGAATCCCGAAGGAGACGATTATTGTTTGTTTTTGATATTTTAAATCTTTTATTGCTTTTGGAATTTGTCATAAGAAAATGAGCTTAAGCCTAAACCAAGGGTTAATAAACTCATCACATCCTCCCTTTGATTAGGGGTAATGAGAATACCTTAAGTATGAAGTAAACACCTCACACTTAATTACCATGATGTAGGATTAAGATCATTAACCTACTTGTAATTATTTAGATGTTTTTGGAGTTTTTGTTTGGTGTTAAGTAATGAGTTTAAGCCATAATCAAATATTTAATGGACTCATTACACCATCCTAATAGAAGGATAATAGATGAGAACATTTAAGCTGAGAAAGGCTCCTCAACTTAATCCATGATTAGGGATTAACCTCATGACATAACAAGGCCTTTATTAAAGTGGATTTTAGTTAATGGTGAGATTAAGAAATGGATTTTATGGTTTGTAAGACAACTTGAGGGGGACTTGTCCATTAACACTAGGGTTAGTCCTTCTTAACCAATTAAGGAAGAATTAGAACCCTAATGCAAGGCCCAAGTTACAAGTTTGATGTCTTAGTGATTATTAGATGAATTGATTAAAGGATTTAAACACATTAAGGGCTTAACACTTAGGATTAAAGTTATACACTCCATCCTAATAGAAGGATGCAGGCATAAGCTTAATCACAAAGCCCTAAAACCTTTAAGGTTTAGTCCTTGATTAAGAGATGAGAAGAGAAGACACAAAGATGACACAAAGGTAAAGCTAATGGGGTACTAACCAAACCCTAATTTTGATCATGCTTGGGTGTTCCTAGGGTTTATAAGGCTTGCAAGAAGATCTTCAAGGAAAAGCCACCATGGAAGAAACAGGATGAAGGAAGGAGAAGCAAGAAGCAGCAAGACAACTTACTTCACTTAAGAAGATAAGTTGCTTGAAGAAAGAAGGTAAGGAGGGAACATGAATGAGCAAGCTCACTCTAATTCACAAGTAAAATGCAGTAATGATGCATAAAAGAGATGAGAAGAGATTATGAGAAGTGAAGGCAAATTCACTTCTCAAACACTTACCACCTGAAAAGTTAGCAAAGGAAATGAAATGAAAATGAAGATGAAATGAATGCAAGGATGCAAACATAAATCAGAAGCATATTCATGATGTAAATGATATTGTGAGATGATATGAAAGCATGTCAAGAGATGGGGATGATCATACAAAGGATGAGAATGCAAATGAGGCATATGAAAGTCCATGAATGCATATGACATCAAATGAAAACAAAAGCATGGCAAATGGATGAGGAAATGATCAAGCATGAGTCTAATGTGTCCTAAGATGTCTTAGAAGTCATGTGAATGCACAAAATGTCATGACAAGTTCATGAATGCAAGCATATGAAGAATGAATGCAAATGAAGGCAAAGATTAGGGTTTATGTACAAGATGCAATGCAAAATTCAAAATCAGAAGCAAGACATGAGATAAAAAATTGAAAATGGAATCAAAGGTACACTAAACCCATACAAGTTCACTTCCCAAAGGGGAAGGTCAGAAGGTAAACCCTAAAGGACTTATGATTTTTCTAAGTTTCTAAGGTTTTAAGGGTGATCCTAAAGAGAAAATGCCAAAAAAATTGAAAATGCAAGATAAAAATGGAACAAAAATGTTTTTGGATGCTTGAAAGTATGCTTAACATAATGCAAAAAGAACCATTCACAAACTCAACTTGGATCAAAAGTTATGAATTTTTGAAGTTAGGGTTAAAAATATTCAAATTAAAGAACCCTAATTCAAATGAAAATTGTCAGAGCCTGATCAAAACCAAAAAGAAATTTGTCTTGTGAGTTTGTAAATGTCTCTAAATGTTTTAAAAGGTTCTCTGAAATTTTTTGGGATTTTTAAATACCTAAATGTATTTTAAATTAATTAATTTCCATTAACTAATTAAAAATAAACATTTAAATGATTTAAAAATAATTTTTAATGCGAAAAATAAAAATAAAAATATTTTTGGGTTTTGAAAATTAATAAAGGTTTGGATAAAAATTTTCAGAATTTTTTGATGTCATTTGCTATTTTTAAAAATTCGTTCAAATAAAATAGAAACAAATGAAATAGATATTAAATAAATGAGAAAAAAGGGGAAAGTCAGCTAATCCTAGGGCTGAGGTTTAAAGTCAGATTGGAGGGAATTGACCCCGCGCGCATCTGGACGGCTGACATTCAAACTACGCTAATTAAGATTAAAGCCCTAATCTGAACCCTAATGACTTTCAGGTGACCAGAACAGTGTTCCGGTCATCTTCTCCGGCTGCACTCTCATTCAATCTCTCTCAAAACGCCACAAAAACTCATCAAACTCTCCAGAATCAATCCTTGAACATCATTAAACACAAACCACACAACAAAACTCATTTATTTTTCGTAAATCATGAGAATCGAATCAAAACACATTTTACGGGCAAAGTTTCAGAGCAACATAAAATCCTTAAAACTCAACCATTTTCAAAAAGAAAAGCATCAGCATGATTAGTGCAACATGAGGAACAAATCTATAACCTAAAATCAAGTTTCTGGAAAATTTGTTCTTGAGGTTACCTGAACTGAAGCTTTCGAAAATGGCACTGTCTGGCTGCTTCTTTGCTTCAAAACCCCTCCAATGATCTCCCTGAAGAAGCTTTGATGTTTGGTTGGAGTTTATATGGCCTCTATGTGAAGTTTGATGAAGCTCAGGTCAAGGGAGGTGAAAATCGTATTTTTGATATGGGGTGTTTAAAGGCAAAATGAAGGGTGGGAAATGATCAGTGATGAATGTGGAGTTGAATGGTGGAAAAAGTTTGGAGTTTTGTTGGCTGAGTTATGAGTTTCGAAAAGAAATGCATAAGGGGAAGTTTTGATGAATGCTGAGTTGTGGGAGGATTCGGGTTATGTTGTTGTGTGTGTTGAGTTTCTTTTGGTCCATGTATCAATCCTGGATAGGTCAGAGAGTTGTTGTGGAATAGTTTGATTGGTATGGCTCAAATTGCATAAAGTCAAGAAAGTTGTCATTGGAGGTATGGGATCATGGCAGGCCAAGGACAAGGGCATTTCCTACGCAGCTGGCTTTAGGGAAGTCCATGGAATTCAGATTTTGTAGCTAGCACAAGTGGATGTCAAGATTTGGGGCATTTTGCAATTTGTGAAGGTTTTGGCCCCTTTTGAAATACTTGATGATCAAGGCATGAAACTTGGGATTTCTTTGGGCAATTCTAAATTATAGGTCATGTATGATGTTTGTGTAATGGTTAGAAGTCACATTGAGGTCACAAATTGCCTTGGTATGAGTTTTTGCAAGTTTCCCTCTTTGGTACATAAGTGAAATTTTGTGATTTTCCCAACTTTGCAAGGCCATAACTTGAGTTCTATGATGAATTAGATCAAGTTCTTGTACTTTTTGAAAAGGGAATGATCCAATCTACAACTTTCATGACCAAGAATTTTTCATTTGAAGCATTTTTGAATCAAAAAAAGGGGGTTGAAAAACTTTCCCAAAATGGCAAGTTTGCATTACAAGTCACTTTCCCAAAATGGCAACTTTGCAAATGGCTTGAAATTATTCAATTTTGTGAACTTATAACTTCTTCTAATAATTGGAGTTATGGCCTCTGAAACCAAAACCCTAATTTCAGGTCATCTGTGCAGTTAAACCTGGCTCTGTTTCCATGCCTTCCTCAGTTCTTGTGATTTTCTGACTTTCTTGATCTTGGGAGGATACAATATGATATTTGAACATACATGGACCCTCTTGAGATGATTTAAGACTTTTGGAGTTGCTCAGATGACCCATGGACTGCTCAGATCACAAACCCTAGATGCATATGACTTTGAACCAATGCAGTGAAGCAAAAATGCAATATGAGATGATATGATTGAACTTATGCAAATGAAAAGATCACAAGCCATGGTGTGAACTTAGTGAGGGAAAATTTGGGGTGTTTACATTGGTGATATACCACGTGATGGTACTTGTTGCTGTCTAGAGGTCACTGGAGTTGGCTGCAAGTATTTTCGTGGTATCTCTGTAGATTTTGTGTTCTTGCTGAATGAGAATTTGTGCTAATCTCGACTCGAATTTGTTTCTGTAGGAGAATTGTGAACTGAAATTGTCTTCGTTGCTGACGTTGGAATTGTTGTTGAAACTGCTGCTGTTGTGGAAGAAATGATGGTTGGATGGTGACGAGCAAATCGGTAAATTATCATTGTATAAGATTTTTTTGTTCAACTGTATTCATGTTGCTCCCTTTTGCTATGATTAATGCAGTTCAAAACATATACTGATGGAGATTGACTTTGGGTGATGATCCAATTGGTTTAACAATTGTTTTTCTTATGATTGATGCAACTACACTTCGGTCGGTGTCGTCCCCCCCCCCAGAGTTGTTTTGACGAGGAAATTCATACCCATGTTGTCATGTGATTGTAGGATTTATGTTAGGCTTGTAGTTCTTTGAAATTTTGTATATATCCACATTAATCATTACCTTGCATTGTATGCTGTGATAATTTTAATATGGTATTAGCTTGTAATTGGAATTGAGATAAAAAATGGTTGAATGTTTGTATAGGCCAGCTGCGGTTTGGATGTCCTTTAATACTCTTTCATGTTTGCAACTATACAAATATGGGAAAGAATGATTAAGAAAAGATTTTAACAACAGACATACTTTACAAACATTAGTTTTCACTTTGTCATTGTGTCACCATGGATTCAAAACTCGTAACTCAACTTCATGTTCAAAGAGCCGATAGATTTAAGTTGATCAGACAAAATATGCTACCATATGACATGAGATATAATCATCCAAGTAAACTGCCTTAAAACTCTTTCAAGTTCCTATGATTGGAACAAAATTGAATTGAATTTATGACATAGAAAATGTGACACAAAAATTTGGAAAGAGATATGAGGGATGAATAATAAAAAAAGGAATGTGAAAGGAAAATAGAAATAGGAAATGAAATATGGATTTTTGAGGATAGAGATGAGAATTTCATTTGGACTTAATGATTGGAAAGGAATTGAAATTAAATTTGGGATTGAGAATAATTAGGAAGTTTTGTTTTTTTCTTTTTTTGAAATACAATAGGAATTAAAAATAAACAAGAATAAAAAAATGGATTGGAAATAGAATTAAATTGAATGAATTTAAAATATGGACTTGGAAATAAATTAGAACTAAGACACAAAAAAATAAAATTAAAGAAATGGGGACATGAAGTGAGTTTGGAAATAAGAATGTGAATTGGAATTCGAAATAAGAAACAATACTTGGAATTGGACTTGAGATAAGGCTAGGAAATATTGAAGTTAAGACTTCAAACGAAATTTGAGGTTAGACTCAATTTCCTTAACAAATACCAGAAAAGCGAAGTCTATTTCTAACAAAACAAAGGATTTATCCTTTCTTCCTTTTCCAAATAACAAACAATATTGGTTTCTTGTAAAAATCGTCCAAACCAAATATCAACAACTTCTTGTCGAGGCAATACACCAGACAAAAAGCCAAAGGTGACTTGAGATCTTGAACGCGTCCATGATTCAAACTCAAAATTCCATAATCCATAGCTTAAGAAATCAACCCATCAATATAAACTTCAAAGCACAAAACCCTAATTTCTCGAACCAAACAATCAGATATCCAATATTTGTAACAAAAAGCCTTCTTGTCATTCCTGCAAAACTTCAGAATACTTGGTATGCACTTAGTATACTGATGATGAGATGGAATATATGATATGAAAAGTTAGGGGTAAAATTTGGGGTGTGATAGTTGCCCCTATTTAAATAACTTTACCATATAGAATGAGTGATGCTAATCCTCATAAAATCGGAGTGAGAGGTATTTAAATTTAGAAATAACCGAAAATTTTGCCCCTAAATGCAATGACATGCTATGAACTTATGAGGGACTCCTTGTTTTGCTGGGGATATGACATGTGAGATGCAATGAACCCTAGCATGCTGATTTTTTTTTTTTGAATATGCTGAATATGGTCTGATGAAGATGAATGCAACGGTGATCCAGGGTGAAGACTCACTGGGGATAACAAAATGCTAGGGACCACTAAACGAAAACAGTAAAATATTCAAAGTGGTAGATCAATAGGTTCAAGTGTAACTGTTGGCACTAAGAATAACAGAAGACAGAAAACAAAACATAAGATTAAAGACAGACTATCCGAAGTGATAAGTTAGCAAGTTCAAGGTGGTTGATGGGGATCCCAATGCAACGATTTGATAACTGAAAAAAGATGGAAATGACATCAACTCAGTAGTCAGGAGAACAAAATAGCAGACATTGACACGACGGTCAGGAATAAACAAACATCGACACAATGATCGGAGAATAAAATAACAGACATCTACACGGTGAAAAATAAAATAACAGACATCGACAACGGTGGTCGGGAAATAAAATAGCAGGCGTCGACAACAGCGGTCGGGAAATAACATAATAGGTGTCGACAACGGCAGTCGGGAAATAAAAATAACAGACATCGACAACGGTGGTCGGGAAATAAAATAGCAGGCGTCGACAACGGCGGTCGGGAAATAAAAATAACAGACATCGACAACGGTGGTCGGGAAATAAAATGGTAGGCGTCGACAACGGCGAACGGGAAATAAAATAACAGGTGTCGACAATGGTGGTCGAGAAATAAAATAACAGACATCGACAACGGTGGTCAGGAAAATAAAATGGCAGGCGTCGACAATGGCGGTCGGGAAATAAAATAACAGGCGTCGACAACGGTGGTCGGGAAAATAAAATGACAGGCGTCGACACGGTGGTCGGGAGATAAAATAACAGACATCGAAAACGGTGGTCGAGAATAAATTAGCAGATAAACAATCCCTAGTGATAAATCAACAGGTTCAAGTGTAACTGTTGATACTGAGAATAAAGAAAACGAACACAATGTTTGGGCAGTGGTCCTGCGCGACCAACTGATACTGGGAGTAGAATACGAAGCATTTAAAGATAAATTAAATGGCTCCAAGCGACCGACTGGCAAATAAGAATAAATGTTGGAGTTTTCAACGAGATAAATGGCCAACCTCTGGAAATTCCTTACATGAAGAGTTCTAAGAAGAACTCTAGGAACCGTCAGGAAAACACAGATGCATGTTGAATTAAACAGCCTTAAATCCTAAACAAACAGCTTAAAGGATTTATACCAATGTGTAACACCCCAAATTTGCCCTCTTCATTTTAAGCATAATATCACATCATATTCATCATGAACATATCATTTTCTTAGCATCTTAGCATGGAAAGATGAGGCATAACATTCTTCATGACCTAACATTAGGCATATGATCATCTTTGGAGCTTCTTGAAGCATTTCAAGCCATGACAAGGGGCTAAATGGTTTTGAATCCTATGAGGGGTCTACATTGTAGTTACAAGTTCAAGTCCATTCACAAAAGCTCAGAAAGTTGGATGATCATCAGAGATTCCAGGATAGGGCAAAGCTCCTGCACAAGGCACCTAAACTAGGGTTTGAGATTCAAGCATGAAAATCTCACAACTTTGGCCATTTCGTTTGGGCAAAGTCTTCTATATGTCAAGAGGATCCTAGGTATCAATTTTCATGAGAAAATTCCTTGTGGAAGTCAGGAAATTCTTCAGTTGCTTGCAGATGAAGTAATTGGTCAACTGTGCCTTTAAAAAGTCAACTGTGTGATTTCAAGGGGTCCAATCCACTTTTTCTAGCCAAGGGGTGTCCTTACATTGTTATAAGAGGTTTGGAAAGTTCAAAGTTCAAGAATCATGAAGATTTGAGGGTTTTTGCAAAATGGGTGCAAAGTTGGTTTTTGGAAAATTCCATTTTTGGCAACTTTTGCCCTAAAATTCAAGTGAGCTTAACATGATCAAAAATTCTTCAAATGGACCAAAGTCAAACATGAAAGTTGGATATTAAGGGCTCCCATTTTCAAAAAGTACAAGTACTTTTTCATAGCCCTCATAGTTTGTTCTATAGGCCCCTCGAAAATTGGCTTAAAATTAGGGCAAAACCTAAATTCATACATGCACCAAGAGCCAAATGATGTGAAACTTAATTTTAAGGATTGGAATGGATCAAGTTTGTTTCCAATTTTAAAATACAATGAAAATGGCATGCTTTGCTCAAGAGAAATTCACAATTTCGTGCCAAGCAAGAATGTTATTCAAAAAGTGGATATTTTGCAAATTCATGAGAAAAGTGTGATACCTTAATCTAATGGCCAGGATTTGTTGGATTATAATCAAGGGATAGATTTGGATTGCACATGGGCTGAAAGGCCAAGGAAAGCATGAGCATTGCATGCTCTCATCAAAAATTGCAAAATTTGCAAAATAACCAAATTCTCTTGATTCACACATGCAAACTCTTTCATATTTTCAGCATTGGTTTATGAGGTCATATATAACAAGCTAGGGTTTCATAAAGCACAAACTCTCTCTCATTCTCTCATTTCAAAGTTTGTGCACAAATTTCATTTTCTCTAATATCTCATCACACACTTGCTCAATTCAAAAACCAGTGGTAGATCCTTGATCAGTGCAAGCTTAGGATCACAAATATCATCATCATTCAAGCTAGCTCTCAAGTTCAACAACCTTGCCATTTCAGGGAAGGTGCTTGCAAAGCTCAAGATCCAGCCATCTTCAAGGCTTTAGATGCATTTGTTTTGCATCTAGAGTGAACTTGGAGTGATTTGCATCCATTATCTGGTATTCTATCAAGCTCTTTCAAGATCTGCAACTCAGGTATGCCTTGAAATCTTTGGATCTGAAAATGAAATTAGTTGTGCATTTCTTGATCCTTGATGTACACTGATCATGCTGCAAGTTTTGGTTTCGAAAATGGTGCATTGTAGTGTTAGATATCTGAATTTCAAGTTTCATGGTCACTTCTGATTTTGCTCGATCCATAGGATTCTTTGGTCTAATGAAAATTTCAATGTCATTTTCGTGATCAGCGTAGCCTAATTACTAAATCTGGAGCTTATCATTTATTTTCAGTGTGTTTTGTTCATCTGGTTTGTCTTCCGGTGCCGGAGCCCTAGCTCCGGTCACCGGAATCTGCGTTTGTGTGAGCTAGGGTTTTGAGGTTGAAGATGACCTCTGATCCATTGGATCTTGCTCCTGTGAGTCCCAGATCTGGCCACATGTTTATGAGTCCACCATCCCAGTCACGTGGTTTCTATGTTCTATTTTAATTCAATGTGTTTCTCACCTCACAACAAATGAATCAGACACGTCATTTAATGAAGTCCCCCTCAGTGTGTGTTGGATTCATCTTATGGTCTCTCTTTTTTTCTTTATTTCCTGAATTTCCACCATTATTCATATATATACCAGCGCAAATGAGCTGGGCCTAACACTTCTTTTCACACCCCCTCAAAACATAAGCCCAATCCTTTCCAACGTAATTTCCTCCTATTTGCACCCCATTATATTTTTCTCATTTTAATTTCTTTTTCTTTATTTCTTTTTATTCCATTTTGGTTTTTAATTATTAAAAATACTTCCAGTCATAAAAAAATTCCAAAATAATTCATGAGTCTTCATTTGAGTTTTTCCTAATTTTTCATATTTTAATTTTCCATTTATTCCTCTTATCCACGTGTCCATTAATTCTTCATTTCAATTAATTCATTTTAATTCCTTTTCATTCAATCTGTCTTGTCCAATTTCCCTAGGGTTCATCTTTTTGAGTTTGGTGTTGGTTCTTTTAGCTTTGGATCCCTAAGATGATGTAGTTCTTGTGTGATTTTTCCCCTGATTTTTAGAAATTTGTTCATTGGGTTTTGGGTCTTGGCTTGTGATGTAAGTTTCTTAACCATAGTTTGTGTTCTTGCCCTCATTTGACCTAGCTAGCTTCTGAATTTCTCCCAATCCTTTTGGCTCATTGTTATATCATGTTTGAGGATCATTTGTCTTAAGTTGTGGAATTTTTATATGCATTGTTGAATTAATTTGAATTTTGCTTGTACCTTGTCCCATTTTGCTTCCTTTTGATCTTAAGCTCTCTTATAAGCTTAGAAGGGCACTTGTGCCAACTTCTTCTTCTCATTTGGGATCTCTTTGGGGTATGGGAACCTTTCTGGTCTTAGCCTAGGGTTTGTGTCTTAGAAAGTTTTGTGTTTGGCTTACCTTTTGAGTTCATTTTTTCTTATGTGCTTTCACTTCATCTCTTTACTTCTTTCATCTCATATTGTGATTGTTTGGTCTTGTACCTCTCTTCTCTTCATCTTTCTAGCTTCTTAAGCTCTTCTTTGATTTGTTTTGGTTCTGGTTGTGTGCCTTGAGTCCATGTTGGTGCATTTTTGCTTTGCATATTCATAAGTGTGCATTTGTTTACATATGTGTTCCATGTTGCATCATGTTGTCTTGTTTGCTTCATTCCTCATTCTTGTGACTTGCATAACCATTGAGCATTCGTATATATGACTTCACTTCTTTTTGTATGATGTTGGCATGTCATTTGTTTCATTTTGCTTTGCTTTTTTGCTTATGTCACTAACCTTGCAGGGGCTATGGTAAGTGAGAGGTGTGGGAGTGAACTTCACATCTCCAAATCTCATCTCTTCTTCATCTTATTTCTTTCTTGTGCTAACCCTTTGCTTTTTGGGCTTAGGCCTTACTCATCTTATCCTTCTTCTTTCTTTTTCTTCTTCTCTTCTTATTTCCTTCTTCATTAGGATAGAAAACCACACTAACCTTAGGATATCCATGCATGACAACACTTAGGATTCTTTAGTCCCCCATTAGACTTTTACCTTTGTGATCCTTTTGGTTTCTCTTCTCTTCTAATCTCATAACCATAAAAAACATCTTAATAATGTTTGAAGTAATACCTTGAGCAATATCCTTATCCCATGAGGTACTTGTAGTCTTCCCATCTTGGGATAGTACAAGCTTACCTTGTGATGCACAAGTCTGATCAAGGTATCTTCTTCACCAAGAAAAGCATAAAAAACACTTCTTCATTGTAAATACCAAAAAAACACTTAATAAGTTAATGAGTTAGTGAGTTTAGGCCCTAATCTTTGGGTTCAAGTTTTGGGGATCTTCTCCTTACTTGAGTGTGCTTGTTCTATTATTCCATCTTGGAATGTAGTGACAAGTGCACATTCCATGGAAAAGAGCTTGAGTTCACTTCCTTGTGACACACTCATAAAAGCTTCATAAAAAGCACAAACACAATAAGCATCTTTCCTTCGGGAATTCTTTTCTCATCTCATTCGCTCCGTACGCGAACTTGCTCCTACTTGTCATTTTGCAAGACAGTTACGCACTCGTCGTCCGAGTCTGCAACACCAGGGCAATGGCATAGGCAGTTCAAGCCTTAATTCACAAGAAATTTCCTTGCCACCCCTAGTTAAGGGAACTACAGCGTCTCTGATCCTCATTGTCCTGATGAGGTATGTAGGCAGCGGGGTAGGGCCCGTTCGAGCACAAGCTTTATTTTCCCTACATTTTTCCTTTTCATTTCTTATTTGTTTTCTTTCTCAGTTCCTTTTCCAGTTCATTTCATTTTCTTTGCAACAGCTTTCATCCTCTCACCCTTTGAAACAGTTTTCTTTGCAAGCGTGGATCCCGTCGGGTACGGCGGACGATCTGGGTGCTAATACCTTCCCAGGTCGTAACCGACTCCCGAACTCAGTCTCTTTGGTTCATAGGACCCGTATCCTTCCTCTTCTTTCTTCTGGTTTGTGCAACATTACCATTCACGTTCCTTCGGGATAAAAATACCTGGCTGGCGACTCTATTCTTTTTCCGCGCCACTTTCGCGTTTGTACCAGGATGGAAATCCGGGGAGCGACACAATGATAATTGGGCTTACAAGAAATATTGGTTGTACTAAGGTACGTATCATATGAGGGCCTCTGCGGGGGATACCAGTGTTACTGGAATAATACTTTGGTTAACCACACTTCAAGGTGCCTACAACAATGGATTTCAAAATGAAAAAAGGACAGTAATCTGGGCCTGGAATCAGACATACGACAACTGGGAAAGGACAAATGATTATGTAAAATGCGTATGATCGAGCATGATGTGAATGATTATGATATGCAAATGCTGACTCAAGGGAGACAAAGAGTTTTGGTAAAGTAGGGGAGAGTAAGATCTCAACGCTAATACTTAGACGAGCAATAAAAAGATGCTGGGGAGAGATGTCTTCGAGCTTTGAAAACCAATACTTGGTCCAAGGATCCATCCAAGAGTGCTAACGGCATCTAATCCTCTATGGGGATTTCTGTAGTAATGGCAAGAGAGTGTTGCCGCAAACCCAAGGTTTTTTTTAGAAGACATCATATTTTTCAGTATTTCCAAAGTCAAAGAAATTTGAAAGTTTTTCATGTGTTTCCAAAACAATTTTCTAAAATATTTGTCATTTTCAGAGTTAAATGCTAATTCAGTAAAGGCATTTTGCATAACAAGAGAAAATAAGAAGCTGTAAAGCAAAGTTTGAAGGCAAAGGTTGTATTTCTTTTAAGAATGGTAGCTTGCCAATAGCAAAACTCCATGGAAAATTACAATTTGAAAATGGCAATGGGGAAAGGTCTACATTAAATCAAACGACCACTATAATCCCTAATAACTAAAACAGCTCAACACTTCGCCTCTGACAAGAGCAATTGGATTGGTCTTCGAGTAATGACCTTCAATAATGGTAAACACCATCTGATACAGTCAAATGCCTTTGTCCCTAACTTTTGGCTGGACCGCCCTTTCGGGTTTTCAATCCACGTGGACGCTTTTTTTGCCTAAGCCGCCCTTTCGGGTTTTCAACTTAGCGAGCTCTATTTTTTTTTGTTTTTATCCCTAAATTTTGCCTGGGTCTCCTTCATAGGTTATGATCCACCGGGATACCCATTTTTGCCTAGGTCGCCATATCTGGTTTTCGACCTAGCGGGCTTTATTTAGGCATAATATTTTTTGACTGCATCAGAGTTCACCGGGTGTTTAAGTTGTTCTCCATCCATAGTTGTGAGGATTAGGGAACCTTCGGAGAATGCCACCTTCACAACATACGGGCCTTCATAGTTAGGACTCCACTTTCCACGCATATCTTTGTGGACTGGCAAGATTTTCCTGAGTACAAGATCTCCTTCTTTGAATTCTCAGAGATGAACTTTCTTGTCAAATGCCCTCTTGATGCGCTTTTGGTATAATTGGCCATGGCACATGGCGTTCATTCTCTTTTCATCAATGAGGTTCAGTTGGTCATATCTGTTCTGGACCCACTCAGCTTCCTCCAGTTTGGTTTCCATCAAAATCCTCAAAGAGGGTATCTCTACTTTGATAGGGAGAACTGCATCCATCCCATACACCAAAGAGAAAGGGGTTGCCCCTGTTGAAGTGTGAACTGATGTTCTGTATCCGTGAAAAGCATATGGTAACATCTTGTGCCAGTCTTTATAAGTTTTCACCATCTTTTGCAGGATCTTCTTGATGTTCTTGTTCGCAGCTTCGACGGCTCCATTCATCTACGAACGATAAGGAGAAGAGTTGTGATGTTCAATCTTGAATGTCTCGCATAACTCTTTTATCGTCTTGTTATTCAAATTGGTCCCATTATCTGTGATGATTCGGTTTGGGATCCCATAACGGAAGATAATTTGGTTCTTGATGAAACGGGCGACCACTTGCTTTGTCACATTGGCATAGGAAGCTGCTTTTACCCATTTGGTAAAGTAATTGATTGCGACCAAGATAAACCGGTGACCATTCGAAGCTTTAGGCTCAATTGCCCCTATCATGTCAATGCCCCACATTGAGAAAGGCCAAGGTGATGACAGAACATTCAAAAGGGTCGGAGGCACGTGCACCTTGTCGACATAAATCTGGCATTTATGATACTTCCTGGCATATTTGAAAAAATATGATTCCATGGTCAACCAGAAGTATCCAGCTCTCAAGATCTTCCTGGACATGGCATGTCCATTGGCATGTGTTCCAAATGATCCTTCGTGGATTTCTCTGATCAATAAGTATGCCTCGCGTTTGACCACACATCTGAGCAGAACCATATCATGATTTCTCTTATAAAGTACATTGTTGCTGAGGAAAAACTTGGACGCCAATCTTCTTAGGGTCTTCTTGTCTAAAGTTGTTGCATCCGTTGGGTACTCCTGATTTTGCAAGTAGTTCTTGATGTCATAGAACCATGGTTTCTCATCAGTTTCTTTTTCGACCAGTAGACAGTAGCCTGGCGTAGTTTTCCGCTCGACTGCTATGAGTGGAGCTTCATTAAGAAATTTGACTTGAAACATAGAGGCCAACATAGCCAAGGAATCTTCTATTTGATTCTCTGCTCTTGGGACGTGATGGAAAGTGACTTCATCAAAGTATTTGATTAATTCCACAATGTAGGCACGATATGGGATCAACTTCTCGTCACGGGTTTCCCATTCACCTTTGACTTGGTAGATTACCAAATATACTTCAAGGATCTTAATTCTGGTATCAATTGCAGCTTCGATACCCAAAACACATGCTTCATACTCAGCGATGTTGTTTCTACATTCAAAACATAATTTGGCTGTGAAAGGAGTATATCCACCATCAGGATTCATCAAAACAGCTCCCACACCATGCCCCATGTAGTTAGAGGAACCATCAAACATCATTTTCCAACGAGAACCTGGCTTGGGACCTTCATCTGGACCTGGAACTTCACAGTCCTTTATCAACATAATGTCCTCGTCTGGGAAATCGAATTTCAAAGGTTCATAATCTTCAACAGGTTGATCAGCAAGGTAATCAGACAGAACACTGCCCTTGATAGACTTTTGGGTTACATATTGTATGTCGTATTCAGATAATAGCATGTGCCAACGGGCAAGTCTTCCAGTCAAGGCAAACTTCTCAAAAATGTACTTTATTGGATCCATTTTCGAGATCAACAAAGTAGTGTAACAAATCATATACTGCCTGAGACGTCTGGCCGCCCATGCCAAAGCACAACAAGTCTTCTCTAAAAGTGAATATCTGCTTTCACAATCTGTAAACTTCTTGCTCAAGTAATAAATGGCATGTTCCTTACGACTGGTTTCGTCCTTTTGGCCTAATACACAACCCATAGATCCCTCAAGTACAGTCAGATACATGAAGAGAGGCTTCCCTGGAGTAGGTGGGATCAAGATAGGAGGTTCTTGCAGTTAAACCTTAATCTTCTCAAAAGCCAGTTGATAGTCGGGATTCCATTCAATTGCTTGATCCTTTCGGAGCAACTTGAATAAAGGCTCACATGTAGCAGTCATGTTGGAGATGAATCTGGAGATGTAGTTCAATCTTCCAAGGAAGCCTCTAACTTGCTTTTCTGTTTTTGGAGCTGGCATCTCTTGAATTTCTCTGACCTTGTCCGGATCTACTTCAATTCCTTGCTGACTAACAATAAAACCAAGTAATTTTCCTGATCGGACACCAAAGGTACACTTAGCTAGATTTAGACGTAATTGGAACTTTCTAAGGCGCTCAAATAACTTCAGGAGATGATTCAAATGCTCCTCCTCATTCTATGATTTGGAAATCATATCATCCACATAAACTTCTATCTCTTTATGCATCATATCATGGAAAAGGGTGACCATTTCCCTTTGATAAGTGGCCCCTGCATTTTTGAGACCGAACGGCATAACCTTGTAACAATAAGTGCCCCATGGTGTGATGAATGTAGTTTTTTCCATATCGTCAGGATCCATCTTGATCTGGTTATATCCTAAAAATCCATCCATGAAGGAGAAAATAACAAACTTAGCAGTGTTGTCAACTAAAGTATCAATGTGCGGAAGAGGGAAATCGTCCTTGGGACTGGCTTTGTTCAAATCTCTATAGTCCACGCACATTCTAACTTTGCCATCCTTTTTAGGGACTTGCACGATGTTAGCTACCCACTCAGGGTACTTTGCAACTGCGAGGAATCCAGCATCAAACTGTCTTTTGACCTCTTCTCGAATCTTTAGAGCCATGTCTGGTCTTGTCCTTCGGAGCTTTTGCTTTACTGGAGGACAATCTGGTCGAAGAGGTAACTTGTGGACCACTATGTCTGTGTCTAAATTGGGCATATCCTGATACGACCATGCAAACACATCTGCATACTCTTTGAGAAGCTTGACCAATCTTTCTCTGACATCTGCCCCAAGTGTTGTACCAATCTTGACTTCTTTCTTGTCTTCATCGGTGCCAAGATTTATGGTCTCTACCTGCTCCTTATGTGGCTGAAGATCTGTGTACTCGTACTCAACCAATCTTGCCAATTCCTCTGGGACATCACAATCTTCCTCACTTTCATCTTCCGCTTGGTAGATGGGCGAATCGAAGTTAGGAGAGAATATAGAGTCATTGGATTCAATAGGGTTTTCATTTGTTCTGCATATGGGAATGATTCGCTTTTATTAAAAGTGAAAAATAGAGGGATGCAAGAAAATTTTTTTATCGGTTTTGAAAGATTGCCATTTTCTTTTTAAAAGTGGAAAGAGAAAAAGCAGTAAATAAACCAAGACAGGAATTTAACAAAATGCCTTCATTGATTAAATAACTTGAAAATGAGAAGGGGCCCTACAAAATGATCCCATAGCCTTGGGCAGAGCTAGGGAACTTTGAAAACATTAAAAACGATAAATTACTTTGACAGTGGAAAAAATTATGGGATCTCAACTGCCTCCCAATTGCCCAAAGCTGCTTCACACTAATAAACCAAATGATCCATATCTTCATCTTCAGCATCTCCACTAACTGCATTGATCTGATAGTCGGCACTGGAAAACACCTCTTGAATGGTCTTTGGACGTCCTTTGACGGAGGTTGACGCTCCTTCTTTCACATGAGTTGGTTTGTAACCCAACCCGTAGCGATCCAGCTTCTGTTTGACTTCAATGACATCGCCCCAACCTTCATAGCTTCCTTCTTTGATAGTGGAAATGGTACTTTTCAGTGACGCAAAAGATGGAATACCCTTCCCCTTTGGCTCCTCTACTTCCATAAGGACAACATTGGCTATTTCCAGGGCTTGGAAAGCAGTTTCCAAAGCATCTCCATCAGCCTGAATGTAACTAAAGGAAGAAAGGTTGCTGACCATGAGATCTTCTTCACCAGACACAGTTACCAGCTTATTATCGACCACAAACTTCATCTTTTGGTGCAAAATAGAAGTGACTGCCCCAGCGGCATGGATCCAGGGTCTTCCCATCAAACAACTGTAATTAGGGTTAATGTCCATAACCTAGAAAGTGATCTTGAACACCTGTGGTCCAATCAAGATTGGCATGTCTACTTCTCCAATAACAGTACTCCTTGACCCATCAAAAGCTTTCACAATCAGTGCATTGGGCCTCATCTCTTCCCCTTGATAAGATAACTTAGCAAGCGTTCTTTTCGGCAAAACATTCAATGAAGATCTTGTATCTATAAGAACTCTTGCTAAAGTATCCTCTTGACACTTTACAGATATGTGAAGAGCACGGTTATGGTCCAAGCCATCCTTTGGAAGATCCTCCATAATGAAGCTGAGATTATTACATGCAGTGATATTGGCAATGACCCCGTCGAACTGATTCACAGTAATATCATGTGTAACATGAGCTTGGGCTAGTAATTTCTGGAGAGTAACTCGATGGGTCGGAGAATGCATTAGAAGTGATAAGATAGATATTTTGGAAGGTGTTTGATGTAGCTGATCAATAACCTTATAATCACTCTTAATGATTCTGAGAAATTATGCATCCTCTTCTTCCAAGACCAACCCTTTATCCTTGTTGGTAACAGCGGGAATGACTTCTTTAGGTGGAACCAGTGGAGTGGTATTGACTTGCTGAGTGCAAACACGACCACTGCGAGTTAATCGACTGGCACCTGCTATGTCAGCACTTGCCACTTTTGAATTTTCCTTCTGACCAGCCTGTCTAAACTTCTGATGAATTCCTCCTGTATCATACTTCCATGGAACTGATTTGGTATCTTCATAAAGGAAAGGGTTACTCCTTTTCTCAATCCTTGGTTCAGGCATATTGAAAATGGGCACCACAGGTTCTGGCATATTGAAGATGGGTTGAAATCTTAGGGCTTCGAGCATGTTAAACACTGGTGCCATGGTAGAATCAGATTCAGGAAAGTTGAAAATGGGTTCAATCATTGCCACTTCTTTCCTCTTCACACGACCGCTTACTTGTAAAACACCCAGATTAATCAAACTTTGAACATTTCTCAAAACCAGTTCACATCCTTTTGGATTATTAGCACAAGCCTCACAATTCTTATGACAGTTCTTCAGCATACCCACCTCTACTAACTTCACATGGAAGTCTCTAAGCAGGGTTTTGATCTCTGTGGCATTGAAAATCAAATCTTCGTCAGACTCGTCAACAATGGCATTTATGGACCCATGTTTGGGTAGAGGATTATTTTTTACATTCGAACCAGTATTTCCGAACGACAAAATGTTTTTATCCATTAAATCCTTCACAACATACCTCAAAGCAATACAAAGGCCTTGAGTTGTAACTTGGTGGAAGCGGATCTGGTGGAGGACCCAAAGGCCTTGGAGTAACCAAGCCTTTCTTTAGTAGTGAGGGATACAATTCAGTATAGGTCATAGGGATCCGAGGATGGGGATGCCTTCCTCCTGGTCTTCTATTCTGAAATTTGGAATTCAGATGAGGAGCTGGAGTCCTCTGCTGGTAGGCTGAAGCATTGGGTGCTTGTTGATATCCTAGATTGTTGAGCATTGGTTGATAAGCTGGAATCACTGGAGCCACTTGCTGATACATCGGTACTGCTTGAGTTGGCTGATACATTGGAACTTGTTGATTATATGACGGTTGAACTGCTGCTACATAAGGATGTTGAACATACTGTGGTGGATAGGCATACTGCTGTTGAGCCATAGGTGGAGGCCTCTGCCAAAGCTGATTTCTCCTTTGACTCGTCATTATTGCATTCGTCTCGCCATCTTTCTTTTTGTGGAAATTGATGGTAAACTTCTTAACATTGTTTCCACTACTATTTCTGGAGCTGCTGGACGCACCACTCATCTTCCCATTCTTCAAACCGAGTTCAACCTTGATTCCCACAGCCACAAGATCAGAGAAGCTTGAAGTTATGCTTCCCACCATTCTCTCAAAGAATTCCGATCGCACCGTGTCAACAAACCAATCAGCTAACTCTTTTTCAGTCAATGGGGGATCTACTTGTGAAGCGGTCCCTCTCCACCTTTGAGCATATTCTTTAAAAGATTCAGAATCTTTTTGGGACATACTCAACAGCTGCCTCCTATCGGGAGCAAGGTCCATATTGTACTTGTATTACTGGATGAAAGCATCTACCAGGTCTTGAAAACTGAGGATCTTTGACTGATCTAGCGTTAGATACCACTTGGAGGAAATTCCCTTTAGACTATCTTGGAAACAATGGATCATTAATTTGTCATTGTCCACCTGCGCAGCCATTCTTCGATAGTACATTAAGAGATGGTTCTTAGGACACGTTGCGCCCTCGTACATATCAAAAGTGGGTATCTTGAACTTTGGAGGTATTACTAGTCCAGACACCAGACACATCTCTCTAGCAGCAGCCCCAAAGATCTGGTCACCTTCAATTGCCCTCAACCTTTTTTCAAGGGTATCAAAATTCTCTTGCATCTTCTCATGTTTCTCATTTCCATTCTCCGACATATCTGGCACATTGTCGCTCCCGATAAATGGGGAATAGGCCCAGATAAAGGTACAGACGCGAACGGTCGGCGAGAGGGACAATGAGAACACACAGCCGTGAACTCACTGGAGATGAATAGAGTCGCCAGCTAGGCATTTTTATCCCGGAGGAAAGGCAATGCTGCATAGGCCTAGAAAAGGATGGATAAGACGGTTGCGAACCAGAGAGACTGAGAAAGGGGGTTGGTTACAACCTGGGAAGGTATTAGCACCCAGATTGCCCGTCGTACTCGACGGGATCCACGCTTGAAAGATTTGTGTTATAAAGGGGTAGTGTCAGTGCAATCTGTGTATAAGGAGGCTGGAAGAAAATGTACAGGTGTCAGTGCAAAAGAAATGCAAAGTGTGATATGTCAGTGTAAGGAATAAGAATGAATTGCTCAAGATCATGAGGCTTAAAGAATGAGGCTAGAAAGAGGGGGAATGTACAGAGACTTTTGTTCGATAACAGTTAAGTTATGCCTACGTATCCTCTCGTGCAATGAGGAAGTCAGAACACCGTAGTTCGACCCAAAGAGACTGAAAGGTGAATTGACTGGTGAACTGCTTGCTTGCCTATGCTCAAGTGTATGATCTGTCTGGCACAGATGCTAACTGTCTTGCATTAGACGGAAGGAGCAAGTTCTCGCTTATGAGTGAATGAGATGAGAAAGGAATCCCGAAGGAGACGATTATTGTTTGTTTTTGAGTTTTCAGTCTTTTATTGTTTTTGGATTTTGTCATAAGTTAATAAGCTTAAGTCTAAACCAATGGATTTAGTAAACTCATCACATCTTCCCTCTGATTAGGGGTAATGAGAATACCTTAAGTGTGAAGTCAGATTCTCACACTTAATCACCTTTGGTGTAGGATTAAGATCATTAACTTACTTGTGATTATTTAGATGTTTTTTGGTGTTTTTGTTTAGTGTTGAGTAATGAGGTTAAGCCATAATCAAGGATTAAACAGACCCATTACACCATCCTAATAGAAGGATAATAGATGGGAATGTTTAAGCTGAGGAAAGCTCCTCAACTTAATCCATGATTAGGGATTAAACTCATGACAAAACAAGCCTTTGATTAAGTGGATTTTATTTAATGATATGATGATGAAGTGTTTTTTTAGGGTTTGTAAGACAACTTGAGGGGGACTTGTCCATTAACACTAGGGTTAGTCCTTCTTAACCATTTAAGGAAGAATTAGAACCCTAATGCAAGGCCCAAGTTACAAGCTTGATGTCTTGATGATTATTAAGATGGATTGATTAAAGGATTTAAACACCTTAAGGGTTTAACACTTAGGTTTAAAGTTATACACTCCATCCTAAGAGAAGGATGCAGGCATAAGCTTAATCACAAAGCCTTAAAGCCTTTAGGGTTTAGTCCCTGATTATGAGATGAGAAGAGAAGACTCAAAAGAGACACAAAGGTAAAACTAAGAGGGGAGACTAATCAAAACCCTAATCATTGTCATGCTTGGTTGTTCCTAAGGTTTGTGAGGTTTGCAAGAGAAGTCTTCAATGGAACCACCAGGGAGCAGATGAAAGGATCAAGAGAAGCAAAGTAACTTGCTTCATTCAAGAAGTCAAGTCACTTGAAGAAAGAAAGTGGGAAGAAGAAGAATGAGCAAGCTCAATCTCAAACACATACAAAAATGCAGCATGGATGCAAGAGAGAGATGAAGAGAAGTTATGAGAAATGAAGGCAAATCCACTTCTCAAAGTTACTTACCACCTGAAAGGTTAGTAGAGAAATGCAATGCAATGCCAAATGGGATGAGATGTCATGATGAGAAACAAATCCAGAAGCAATTACATGATGCTAATGATGTTATGAGATGTTACAAACATGAGGCAGCACATGGAAATGATCATACAAGTTTATGAATGCAAATGAAGCAAGTTAGGAAACATGAACATATATGAAAAAGTTATGAAGTGCACATGGCATGCAAAATGGAAAATACATGATGAAATGATCAAACATGTTTTCAATATGTCTTATGATGTCAAATGTATCAAATGGATGCTTGAAATGTCATGGCAAGTCATGTTATGCAAGGGAATGCAAGATGGATGCATATGGAAGCCCAAATTAGGGTTTATGATCAATGCAACAAACAAAAAAACCAAAATCAGAAGCAAACCCTAAGATAAAAAATTGAAAATGCCACTCAAAGGACCCCTAATCCTATACTAACCCAATGTCCAAAGGAGAGGTTTCAACTCTTAACCAAATTCAAGTTATGGTTTTCTTAAGATTTCTAGGGTTTTAGGGTTCCTAAACAAGAAAATTATCAAATAAATTGAAAATGAAAGATCAAATCATGTTCATTTAATCTCACAAACTACATGCTAAACACAATGCAATGCAAAAAGAATCAATGTCCAAATCCTCATGGATAGGCAGAAATGATTTTTGGAACTTTGGATCAAATTAATGCATAAAAATGATTTTTAATCAATGAAAAATTCTCAAAATGCATCAAGATCAAAAAATAAATTTGGTTTGAAGGTTGGACAATGTTTCTAAATGTCTTAGAACATTTCATGAATTTTTTGGTGATTTTTAAATACCTAAAAGTATTTTTAATAAATTAATTTTCATTAATCAATTAAAAATAAACTTTTAAATATTTTAAAATACTTTTTTAATGCTAAAAATAAAAATAAAAATATTTTTGTGTTTTAAAAGTTAATGAAACTCTTGAGAAAAAGTTTCATAATTTTTAAAACAATTTTGCTATTTTAAATAAATTATGTAAAACAAATGTGAAATAAATGAAATAAACAAAAAAAAAAAAATGGGAAAGTCAACTGAATGGAGGGCTGGGATGGCTTCTGGGTTTGAATGGGTTGACTGCGCGCGTTAGTGGAGGTTCAGGATTGCTTCTGAGTTAATTAATTTAATTAAGATTAATTAAACTAATTAAAGGGATTAGGGCTAAACAAATGGATCTGGGCCATTCATGCGCGCGGGAGGTCAATGGGGTCAACTAATCCAACGCTCCACATTCAAATGGAATTAATGACTGGGATTAGGGCATAACAACATTCAGGTGACCGGAGGGAAGCTCCGGTCATCTTCTCCGGCGGCAACACAACCCTAATTCATGATTCAGGCATCTAAACAACAAATTAAACACAACCAAATGATCCTCTAACAACCTAGGTCACGAATCCAGCTTCAAACATCATTTAAACACCAAGAATCAAGCTAATCGAAAGAAACAAATTTCACGGGTGAAATTTCAGAGTGACCATACAAACTCATTTCTCATCTATTTTCGATTCTAAAAGTATCCCCATGACCAGCAAAGCATAAGCAATTGATTTATAACTTAAAATGCAAGCTTTGGGAGAAAATGTTCATGTTCATACCTGAGCTGGAAAGCTTCAATATTGAGCTTCCAGAGCCTCCTTTGCGTGCAAATGAACTTCTTTGACTCCCTTGAACTCAAAGAGAAGCTCCAAAGTCCTTGTGGATGGCTGATTTGAGAGGAAGAGTTCTGATGTAGCAGATTGCACAGTCAGGATTTGTGAGGTTTTAAGCTATTCCAATGGTGGATTCTTGCTCCTTTGAATGTTTCTGACTTGTTGGTGAAGAGAAATGGGGTGTTTGATGGCTGGAAAGTGAGATTCGAAGGTTCTGGCTTTGAGGATGGAAAATGGTGAAACTCTATCCTTGCTTAGTTCAGGCCTGAGTCTTGTTGGTTTTGGCTCAGTGAGGCAAGGTGAGATGAGCAGTGGAATTTGTTTGAATGTTTGTGAGCTATGGAGACAGATTCGAAGAGAAATGCAAAATGGGGTGAGTTTGTGTATGTTGTGTTAGGGCTTGCTTCAGGCTGGCTTGATGTTATGTTTTGCTTGCAAATGGATAGTATAAACAATTCCAATTGGTCAGATGATGTGACCTGGCCTGCTGTGATTGGGATGTTCACTTTTGCAAAAAGTCCACTTTGTTGTAAGAGAGGCATGGGCTTGGTTCTAGGCTAGTACAAGCATGGGGCTGGCGCAGCATGGTATGTGAGTGAGGCTAGGGTGGTTCAATGGCCAATGCAGCAAGTGGTAGGAGGTATCATGATGGTTTTGCAACTTGGTTATCTTTTGGTTCATATGGAAAGATCTTGCTATACAAGTCATGAACATGAGAAATTCTTAGTCCAAATCTGATTTTTAGGTCACATAGAATGTTTGTGTAATGGTTTGATGTCAATTAGAAGTTACAAATGGCTTTGATACATGATTTTGCAAATTTTCCAATTGATGCATATCTTGAAAATTAGTGATCTTTGCCAACTTTGACACACCATAACTTTTGATCCAAAATGAATTAGGTCATGTTCTTGTACTTTTTGAAAAGGGAAAAATGTATTCTACAACTTTCATGACCAAAGTTTTTCCATTTGAAGCATTTTTGGATCAAAAAGTAAGGTTTGAAAAGTGACCTAAATTGACAAATTCCCTAAAAGTCAACTATGCCCTAAAAAGTCAACTTTGCAAAAACTTGTAATTCTTGAATTTTGTGAACTTCAACCTTCTTCCATGATCAAATAAAGGTCAAATACACTCAAAATGATGAAGATCACCCCTTGGTTGGGTCATTGGGGGCCTCAGATGCCCTGATTTTGCACTGACTTGTCTGAAAAGTCAACTCTTGATCAGATGACTTCCCCATGGAATTTCTTAATGAAAATTGATATGCATACTCCCTATACCATATAGAGACCAATTGAAACAAGAATGACCAAAAAATTTGGAGTTATGGCCTCTGAAACCAAAACCCTAGTTTTAGGTCAACTGTGCAGTCAAATTTGGCTCTGCTTCCACACCAAATCCAGTTCTTGTGATTCCTTGGCATTTTTGACTTTGAGAGGATGTAATATGATGCTTGAACATACATGGATCCCTTTGCAGTGATTGGTGGCCTTTGGAGTGGCTCAAGAAGCTCTTGGATTGCTCAGATCACAAACCCTAGGTGCAGATGACTTAGAAACTATGCAGTGAACCAAAAATGTAATATGAGGTGATATGATTGTGTTTATGCATATGAAATGATCACAAGCCATGGTGTGAATGGGTGAGGGAAAATTTGGGGTGTTTACAGCTGCCCCTATTCAAACATGAGTTAGCTGTGCAGGTTGTAAGCGACGGCTCAAAAGGCAAACAAGATAACTCGTGGTTGAATACCAAAGACAGTCCAAAATTTGCACTCATAGAATGAAGAAGAAAAGGGATATAGATTGTAAAAGGAAAATAAAGTATATTGTAAAGTGTGGGCGACGGAGGATTACCGTCGAGCAGAGGATGACTGCTGGGTAAATAGCAATGACGGGGACGGCCGACATGCTGAGGATAAAAGGTAAAGCCAAGACGGGGACGACCGACTAGCTGGGGATAAAAGAATTGTGATGGGGACGGCCATCAAGATAACGTTGTAAAATTCTCTGGGGATTAATGAAACATGACGGGGACGGCCATCAAGTTCATAAAGTAAAGTAACCAACGATGGGGACGGCCATCGGGCTAAACTGATGAAGGACGATCATCAGGAAAAAGAAAAAGGGACCACGACGGGGACGGCCATCGGGTTAAAGAATAAATGAAATAAACAGATGATGAGGTACGGTCATCAAAGGTGAAGGACGATCACCTAGCAGGGGACGACTGCTCTGTTGGGGATAAAATGAGGGACGGTCATCTAAGGTATAGGACGAATGCCGGATAGAAAATCAACGATGGGGACGGCCATCGGATGAGCATGATGGAGGACGACCATCAAGAGGTGGAGGACGACCACCTAGCAGGGGACGGCTGCTCTCCAGGTTTATCATGACATAGGACGAATGCCAGATAACCAAAAATCGACAATGGGGACGGCCATTGGATAAAATGATGAAGGACGATCATCAAAAGGTGGAGGACGACCATCTAGCAGGGGACGGCTGCTAAACATCACGACATAGGACGAATGTCGGATAGAAAATCAACGATGGGGACGGCCATCGGATGAGCATGATGGAGGACGACCATCAAGAGGTGGAGGACGACCACCTAGCAGGGTACGGCTGCTCTCAGGGTTTATCGTGACACAGGACGAATGTCAGATAAAAAGAAAATTGCTTTGTTGGCGATCTCCTGGGGAGTAGTAAACACGGACGAGTGTTTACATCCAAGAAATAAAAGGGTAAGTGTTTAGATGTTTGTGTATAGATTAAAGATGCGGACGAGCATCCTTAAGACTACGATACAGACGAGTATCGGGTAGAAACAAACCGACACATGTTCAGAGATGATGATACGGACGAGCATCAACGGGTTAACAACGAACACGGACGAGTGTTGAATCTGGAGGGACTCTTCTGGGGGATAGTAGACACAGGCGAGTATCTATATTCAAGAAGACAGAAGTGTTTGACATGGTGTATGGATTAAATATGCGGACGAGCATCCTTAAGACTATGATACGGACGAGTATCATGTAGAAACAAACGCTTGACGCATGTTCAGAGATGATGATACGGACGAGTACCAACTGGTTAACAGAGAACACGGACGAGTGTTGAATCTGTGGGGATATGAATGGTATATACAAGATACGGACGAGTATCTGTACGAGTGTACATGAGCGGTGAGTATGAGTATTGTATAGATGAGTGTTTATCTGCTGGGGAGGGTGACACGGACGAGTGTCAAAAAAAGAGAAGAGTGTAATATGAACAAGTATCTGATATACAAAGTGTAGATGACTGCGTTGGGGATATGACACGGACGGGTATCAAGAAAGTGTATATAGGTATATGTGAGTGCAAAGAGGATGTCTTCGGCTTTCTGCTGGGGTATGACACGGACGGGTGTCAGGACGTATCTGTAATACGGGTGTGTTGTTTGCAAAGAGTTTTCAGGCGACTTTACTGGGGAAAGATGGCACGGACGGGTGTCAAAATGAGTATATACTGGTGTTTGTGGATTGTGAGGCAGCTGCTTTTGCTGGGGACTCTGGTGGGGATTTTTCTGTACGTTGAGGAACTGTCGTTAAGTGTTAGTTTAAAACATGGCTCATGATTATGCTATATATTTGATTTTTTTTTTTTTTTTTGCCGTTATGCTCCGTATTAGACGGAATGCTACGCTTTGTGGGTGAACATGATGCGAATGCTATGATTGTGCAAAGATACCAAATCGGGATTCGGATCCCGCTGCCACGAAGATCTTTGATCGATCCGTTTGTAGTAGACATCCCAGCCGGGGGATGAGACCATTGGTAGATCTGATGAGATGTATCTGCTTGGGGATTCAGGTCAATGATAGGCCTATCCCAATACATGAGAGACCCAGCTGGGGTTTGTAGAAGCTTTCTTCACTCTGCTGTGATTCTTCATGCGTTGCTCTTCGGGATAGAGGCTAGAGCTCTGTGGGGAGATGATTCCCTGACTTTTGTACTCGGATGAGGATGACGACTCGGCTGGGGAGAAAAAGAAATCATTGAGATCTCCCTAGGAATTCTGCTGAAGTAGGTTCTTGACTCAGCCGGGGATATGGGCGCCTTCTGTGATGCCTGGCAACTCTGATGGGGAGGAGTAATAAGTGGCAAACTCAGCTGGGAGGAGTCATGAAAGGCAACTCAGCTGGGGAGAGAGCACTTTGGGTGCTAAAATTGAGTGTTGGTTTGCCAACTTGCTGGGACGAAGCTTACATGCCCCAAGTTGCGTTCTGGATACCTGCAATCCTGAAAAAGATAGAGAAACGCACAAGATAATCCCGAGGTATCCCTTACTGGATTCCGTCATAGGAGTTAGGCACTTCTGAGAGTAAGTATATTTCCTGCAAGCATGTTTTTGTTTGAAGATAAACATCTGTATTTTATGCAATCAGTTTCTTTTTAGACATCAGACATTTTTGCAAATAAATGAAAATGTACAAAACGAGACATGACTGAAAATCTGATTTTACTAACTCATATGCCCTGAATTGGCGAGATACAGTCAAAGAAACAAATCCCCTGGAATGAGGAGATTGTTACAAATTGAGAAATAAAATGCTGGCAATGTTGATGACGCTTTAAGGAGCTTCCCCTTTCACTATGACTCGTATGACTTTTGACGTTCTTCTCATCTTGCTTTCTGAAGATTGTTGATTCTGAGTGAAGTTTGATCCTTTCGAAGCTTACCAAGTTGTAAGTGATACAGACGAATTCAGAGTGCAGTTGTTCGCTTATTCCCTTATTTTGCATGGATCTCCCTTTCGGGTTTTCAATCCATCGGGATACCCATTTTTGCCTGAGTTGTCCGATGTGGCTTTTCAACTCAGCAGGTGTACATTTTTTGTCTATTTTCCCTTACTTTTGCCCGAGTCTTTTATTCTGTTTTTGACTCGCCGGGATGCCCTATTTTTGCCTGGACTTACATTCTGTTTTTATGTCCAGCGGGTCATTTTACACGAAGTATTTTTTAACTGCATCTGAATTCACAGGGGATGGGAAGTCTTCACCATCCATGGTGCTAAGCATCAGTGCCCCACCGGAAAAAACTTTCTTTACCACAAATGGTCCTTCATAGTTTGGAGTCCATTTCCCCCTGTGGTCTGTATGAGGAGGGAGGATTCTTTTCAGCACAAGATCTCCCACTTGGTACTCTCTGTGCCTGACTTTCTGATCGAAGGCTTTCTTCATTCTTTTTTGATACAACTGCCCATGACAGATTGCAGCCAACCTCTTCTCTTCAATCAGACTCAGTTGTTCGAATCGGGATCGGACCCACTCTGCTTCGTTCAGCTTAACATCCATCAGTACTCGCAAGGAGGGTAATTCCATTTCAACAGGTAGGACTGCCTCCATACCATACACAAGTTGATACGGCGTTGCCCCAGTGGATGTTCTGATTGACGTGCGGTACCCATGCAAGGCAAACAGTAGCATTTCATGCCAATCTTTGTAAGTGACTACCATCTTCTTCACAATCTTCTTGATATTCTTGTTTTCTGCCTCAACAGCGCCATTCATCTTTGGCCTGTAAGGAGAAGAATTGTGATGTTGGATCTTGAAGTCCCGACACAGTTCTGCCATCATTTTGTTGTTTAGATTGGAACCATTATCAGTAATGATTCGCTCGGGAACTCCGTATCGACAGATGATATCTCTTTTCAGAAATCTGGCTACCACTTGTCTTGTAACATTGGCATAGGAAGCTGCTTCGACCCACTTGGTGAAATAGTCAATGGCGACCAGGATGAATCTGTGGCCATTTGAAGCAGTTGGCTCAATCTTGCCAATCATGTCGATGCCCCACATGGCAAAGGGCCAGGGTGAAGACATTATGTTCAAAGGATTGGGAGGCACATGCACTTTATCTGCATAAATCTGGCATTTATGGCATTTTCTGGCGTAGGCACAACAGTCTGCATCCATGGTAATCCAATAATAACCTGATCTTAGCAACTTCTTAGCCATGACATGCCCTCCTGCATGGGTACCAAAGGATCCTTCGTGCACCTCATGCATCAACAAGTCTGCTTCTGTCTTATCAACACATCTGAGGAGTACCATATCAAAGTTCCTTTTGTATAAAGACCCATCAGTGTTCAGAAAGAAACTACCAGCAAGCCTTCTCAAAGTCTTCTTATCATTGGAAGATGCCCCAGGTGGGTATGTTTGATCCTCCAAGAAGCACTTAATGTCGTGGAACCAAGGCTTATCATCTTTGACAACATCTGCTGCGAACACATATGCTGGTCTGTCAAGTCTGGACACTGAAATCCGAGGCACAAAGTTGGCAGCTTGAACTCTGATCATGGACGAAATGGTAGCCAGAGCATCTGCAAACTGATTCTCGTCCCGAGGGATATACTCAAGCTTGACTGTTGTGAAGAAAGTCAATAACCTCCTTGTATAATCCCTGTAAGGTATCAAATGATCCTGGTGGGTATACCATTTTCCATTGGTTTGGTTGATTACCAAAGCTGAATCTCCGAATACGGTCAATGTCTTGATCCTGAGGTCAATGGCTTCCTCAAGACCCATAATGCAAGCTTCGTATTCAGCTTCGTTGTTAGTGCAGTTGAAAGTGAGTTTTGCCGAGAAAGGCATGTGAACTCCTTTGGGTGTAATGAGTACTGCACCAACACCACGACCATTCATATTAACAGCCCCATCAAACATCATAGTCCATTCTTCCTCCGGGTCGGGCCCTTCAGTGTGAACAGGCTCTTCATGATCTTTTGCTTTTATGAACATGATGTCTTCATCAGGGAAGTCAAATCTCATAGGCTGGTAATCATCAATAGGTTGCTCAGCAAGATATTCAGACAATACACTGCCCTTGATGGCTTTCTGAGATGTGTATTGGATGTCATATTCTGTAAGGATCATTTGCCATCTTGCAACCCGTCCGGTAAGTGCTGGCTTCTCAAATATGTACTTGACTGGGTCCATCTTTGAGATTAACAAAGTAGTGTGGGTCAACATATACTGCCTCAGTCGGCGAGCAGCCCACGCTAAAGCACAACAAGTTTTCTCGAGCAGTGAATAAAGTTGTTCACAGTCGGTAAACTTTTTGCTCAGGTAGTATATTGCATACTCTTTTCGACCAGACTCGTCATGTTGGCCCAGCACACACCCCATTGACTCTTCTAATACTGTCAAGTACATGATCAGAGGTCTTCCTTCAACTGGAGGCATAAGGATTGGAGGTTCTTGTAAGTATTTCTTGATCTTGTCAAATGCCTTCTGGCAGTCTTCATTCCACCTGACCGTCTGTTCTTTTCTTAACAATTTGAACAAGGGTTCACAGGTTGCTGTAAGGTGGGATATGAACCGTGAGATGTAGTTCAATCGACCTAAGAACCCTCGAACTTCTTTCTCTGTCTTCGGTGCAGGCATCTCTTGGATGGCTTTGACTTTGTCAGGGTCAACTTCAATCCCTTTCTCACTTACAATAAATCCCAGCAGCTTACCAGATCTCACCCCGAATGTGCATTTGTTGGGGTTCAATTTCAGTTGATACTTCCTCAGACGCTTGAACAGCTTGAGCAGATTTACCAGGTGATCTTCTTCAGTAAGGGACTTGGCAATCATGTCATCCACATAACACTCGATTTCTTTATGGATCATATCGTGGAATAATGTCACCATAGCCCGTTGATATGTCGCACCAGCATTCTTCAGCCCAAATGGCATTACCTTGTAGCAGAACGTGCCCCAGGGTGTGATGAAGGTTGTCTTCTCCATGTCTTCAGGTGACATTTTAATCTGATTGTATCCTGAAAATCCGTCCATGAAAGAGAATACTGAGAACTGAGCCGTGTTATCCACCAATACGTCAATGTGAGGTAAAGGGAAGTCATCTTTCGGGCTGGCTCTGTTCAGATCCCGGTAGTCAACACACATTCTTACTTTGCCGTCCTTTTTAGGCACAGGTACTATATTAGCAACCCACGGTGGATAGCTAGTCACAGCAAGGAACCCGGCGTCCCACTGCTTTTGTACCTCTTCCTTGATTTTCATTGCCATGTCCGGGCGAGTACGGCGCAGTTTCTGTTTAACCGGTGGGCATTCTTCTCTTAAAGGCAGCTTGTGCACAACAATGTCGGTGTCCAACCCTGGCATATCTTGATAAGACCAAGCAAACACGTCCACATACTCTTGAAGCAGGTCAATCAGTTGTCTCTTCACTGAGTCTTGTAAGCAGGCCCCAATTTTAACTTCTTTCACGTCTTCATCTGTACCAAGATTGATCACTTCAACCTACTCCTGGTGAGGAGTAATAACCTTTTCCTCTTGTCTTAACAACCTGGCTAGCTCTTCAGGAAGCTCATATTCTTCTTCAACCCCTTCATCAGTTTGATTGATCGGATTGTCAAAGTCATACGAAGTCATAGCCGTGCTGTTGTCGGTGCTGTCTGGAAGGCACACTCTGCAAGGGTTCAGTTTGTTCATTTTAGTGATTTGATTTTAATCTTGTTTAGAAAAGTGAAATAAAGTTGTCATTTTGAAAACACTGCCATTTATTTTTTTTGTACAAAAAGAAAAATGGAAAAACAGTGAAAAGAAAAAGACTCATTTGCAAAAAGATGTCTGATATTTCATTGATTAATCTTGTTTGCACAAAAAGTACAGATGGCCCGATTACAAAATGAGTCTTGTCATCTTGGGCAAGATTCAATACTTTGATGCATGCTATAAAAATACAGGAAATAATAATTACTCTGCATGAGTAACTCTTATAATTTCCTGGGAAGACCAGTTTGAGATACTGCTCCCCGGGATCTTTGGACGAATCCAGCTTTCCAGGTTGCGTTCTTCTTCCAACTCGTCTTCCAAACAGTTGACAGCATCAGGGGTGAGCATCCCCCCACTCACAAAGTTGGGCTCTTTCGCAGCCTCTGCTTGATCTTGTTGAGTTGGTTTGTAACCCAACCCAAATCTATCCTCTTTCTTCTCCACCGATAACAGTTTGCCCCAGCCTTGGGCGGTCCCTTCCTCAACAACCTTCCGGGCTTGTTGGTATGATGATATTGAAGTACCAGGTACAGCAGATGTCTCATTGATGTTCAAGGCCTCGAAACCTTGGCTCATTGTTTCATGGATCTCCCCCTCCATCTCAATATACTTATAGGTAGCCAGGTGGCTGACAAAAATATCCTCCTCTCCACAGATTGTAACGGTTTGACCCTCCCACTCATATTTTAACTTCTGGTGAAGGGTTGAGGTCACGGCGCCAGCGGCGTGAATCCATGGCCTACCCAATAGACAACTGTAGGCAGGCTGTATATCCATCACGTAGAAGGTCGCTTTGAAAGTCTGCGGGCCAATCGTTATGGGCAACTCAATCTCTCCCAGAACCGATCTCTTAGAACCATCAAAGGCTCTCACCACCAGGTTGCTGGGTCTTAACGCCAATCCGTCATACTCTAGCTTCACCAGGGCCTTTTTAGGTAAGACATTGAGGGATGACCCCGTGTCTACCAGCACATGGGAAAGGACTGCACCTTTACATTCCATGGTTATGTGCAAGGCTTTGTTATGGTTGCGACCTTCCGTAGTCAAATCAGTGTTGGTGAACCCTAGTCCATGACTAGCATTAACATTTCCAACTACAGCTTCCAGCTGATTGACAGTGATCTCTTCAGGCACGTAAGCTGCGTGCAAGACTTTGAGTAGTGCGTTCCGATGGGCTTCGGAGCACATGAGCAATGATAGGATTGAGATCTTGGAAGGCGTCTGATGAAGCTGATCCACTATTTTGTAATCACTTTTCTTGATGATTCGCATGAACTCATCAACCTCTTGATCAAAGGGTGTTTTCAAAGCTTCTTTAACAGCTTGGTCTTCCTGCACCAAGCTCTTCCCTTTTGCCTTGGCAGCAGCTTCTGCTTCGGCAGTGGGTCTCTGGATTTGTGGAGCAAAGAGACGTCCGCTTCGAGTGAAGCCTCCGCCTCCTCCCACATTGTCTATTTGTGGTGCCGGGGTTGATGATTCAAAAGTGATTCTTTGTCCTTCACAGTACAGGTCAGAGCCGTAATGCCAGGGGATGGCGTTACTGCTTTCATAAGGTACTGGCCCAGGCACCGTGATAGTGACTGGACTGATTGCAGCCGCGGGAGGAACTGTGATAGTCTGTGGATCATAATAAAATGTGACTGGTGCTCTGATGGGAGCAGCACTTTCTGAGTTATAGGCAGAGTTGTTTTCAGGATCATAAAATATTGTGACAGTTGAGACATCTTCATGATTTGTTGTTGATGCTGTAGGAGACATTGTCGGAAGGATTGATGTTGGTGTTGTAGGAGTTTCAAAATGGAGTGGTGCTGGAGTTGTAGAAGGAACATTTGTTGATATCTGGTCAGTTGAAATGACAGATGAAGTACTTGTTGATGAAGCCGAAGAATTGCCGGGAACAATGGTTGTTGCAGTTGTAGGAGTTGCTGGAACTGTTGCCGGTGAGATTGCTGGATTCGTTGGAAATGATGTGGTGATCTGAAGCTGGCCACTCTGAATGAGACCATCTATGCCATTCCTCAGGTTATCGCACCCATTTACTAAGATATTGCAGTAAGCACATCCCAACTCACACCCCGGGAACATTTGACATTCGAGGAGTTGAGCCTTAATTTCCACCAACGGTGTCCGGATCTGACCCACACTGGTTATTAAATAAGACGGCTTGTCTTCTTCAATAGCGTTAATTCTGGGACCACCGTGGTTTGGCATTGGGTTCTTATTGACATTGGGTGGTGGTGCGAAGTTTAGAGCTTTTGAGTCTACCAGGTCTTGTACCTTCATGTGCAAGGCTCTGCACTTTTCCGTACTGTGGCCAGGTGCATTTGAATGAAAAGAACATCTGGCGTTGGGGTCATAATTCCTGGGTAGACTGTTGGGATCTGGAGGTGCCAACGTCCTTAGCTCAACTAGGTTGAGTTTCAGGAGTTGTGGCAGCAATGTAGCATATGGCATAGGGATCGGATCGATCACCCTGTTGGCTTGAGAAGGCCTCTGTTGGAATGGCCTTTGCTGGCTGTTGTTGTTGTTGTTGGCTGTAGTTTCTTGGAGGATACTGAGCTTGTTGATGGTACTGAGGTTGTTGTTGATAGTTGGGCTGCGGAGGTTGATAAACTGGTTGGGGATGAGCTGGAGCGGGAATGGTGACTGCTGCCACTGACCTGTGAACATATGGAGGTCTGCCCCTATTGGTGTGGATGGCATTGGTCTCGCCAGTTCTTCTTGGGCCTGCAAAAGGCTTTCTCGCATTGCTGGACGAGCTGGCACCATTGTCAGAAATCTTGCCCATCTTTAACAGGCTCTCAATTCTCTCCCCAGCTATGACAACATCTGCAAAGCTAGTGGAAGAGAAAGCAGCCAGCCTGTCAATATATGTTCCCTGGAGGGTGTTCATAAACATGTCTGCCATTTCCCTCTCAGACATAGGTGGCTGAACAGCAGCAGCCAGTTGCCTCCATCTCTGGGCATATTCTCGGAAACTTTCCCTTGACGACTGTGACATTCCCATTAGGAGGGTCCTGTTGGGTGCCATATCTAAGTTGTACTGATACTGTCTGATAAAGGCCTCTGCCAGGTCCTTCCAGCATCTAATAGTTGCTCTTGTCAAGTGAGAGTACCATTCTCTTGACGCTCCAGTTAAGCTATCCTCGAAATAGAACATCCAGAGCATCTCATCCATAGTATAAGCCTTCAGCCTTCCCAGAAATGATTGCAAATGAGTCCGGGGGCATGAAGTCCCGTTATATTTTTCAAAACAAGGAGGCTTGAACTTATGGGGAATCCTGACCCCGTCTACCAAGCCCATGTCCATGACGTCAAAACCCAAAGAGTTTTAAGACTCTAAGGACCTCAATTTCTCAGCTATCTCATCCAGCCTTCTATCATAAGCTTCTTCCCCAGCACCCATTACTGTAAACTGATCCTCTTGGGGGTCTTCTTGTAGTACCCTGCCTGCAGTGGCAGTCCCCTGAACATTTGCAGGAATATTGACCTCTGGATGAAGATGGGGGCCAAATACAGGGGGGTTAACGTGAGGTTGGACCCTTTCGTTGTTGCTTGTGCCAGCAGTTCCTATATGTGGATCCTCTTGATTCTGCCTTTCCACCATGGCCCTCAATCTTTCCTGGCTCTGAGCCATGTTGTTCATCACTTCCATAAACTGAGTCATCTGGTTCCTCATTTCCAACCTCTCGTTGGTCATTTGGTTCCTGACCTCTGTAAGGTCCTGCTACATCTGATCCATCTGTATGCCCGGGAGGTTGTTACGGGTTGGATAACAGTGCGGACGGTTGAGGGGAAATACCCGGCGCCGAGCAATAGTTCCTGAACATCACAACAGAGTTAGCAACAATAAAACAAAAACCTACAAAACAAACAAAGGGTTAGCATGCAATGCAGTATGCTTATTTGTTTTCAAGGTATCCGGCTTGGCATTCAGTTTTGACCCTTCCAGACCCTTGAAGATGCTGTTGATGTTGCTTTCGAAGTAAACTCGGATGGAACAAACTAATACATATATTACAAAAGCAAAATGGTACATAATTCGTTTACAAATACAAGCCCTCTGAGGGGTCAAAATATATTACAAGAAAATAAAAAGTACATGGAATGAAAGCAACAACAAGCAAATGGTCAGACACCAAGACCAAACTCATCCTCCCGAACTTCCTTGAGAAGTGCTTCGGTCACAGGATCAGCTGGACGCTCCGTAAGATTCCTGATGAGGAGATTCCGGGTGGTAACAGCTGCTGTTAGCTTCTTGTGCTGATTTTGGTCCTTTAACCTCTTCACTCCAGCTTTGATCTTCAGCTCTGATATCTCCCTCTGGGCTGCTGCCAGGGCTTCTTGCTGCACTTTTGCACTAGCTTCCAGTTGCTCTATCTTGTCTTGAACTCTCTTGTCCTCCAGAGTACGAGCTTCGGTGATCCTGACCCACCTAGCCTGACTCTCCTTCAGATACAAGTCTGTCCTTGCTCTCTGGAACTGGGCTTCCTTGCAAGCATTCTTCAGAATTTGTTCTCCAGCCTTAGACTTTTTGATATAATCCCCAGACTTCTCAATCTTAGCCAGATACTCCACTCTCAGCTTCTCTAACCTCTCAATCTCTATCCTACCATCACTCCTCTCCCGGAGGGTCTTCTGCAAAGCCTGGGTTAACTTCTCATTTCTCTCCTTCAAGCTCTCAAACTCCCCCAAACTGATAGTGGCAGGGGGTGGTGTTGAAGATGATTCAGGCATATCTTCTATGGTAAAGGGCATTCCAGAGAATTGAGCCCTGGCATGGGACCACTCATAATATTGTGCTGATGCCACATTGTTGCACTTCCCTAGAATGGTCACTCCCTTGGTTTGAACATTATCCTAGGCCCAGGCTGCCTGCCTAACAATAGCCAGATTAGGCTTGTTCTCACAATAAAGAGTCTCAACCAAGTC
Organism: Lathyrus aphaca; assembly: GCA_963966055.1. Lineage (NCBI taxonomy): Eukaryota > Viridiplantae > Streptophyta > Magnoliopsida > Fabales > Fabaceae > Lathyrus > Lathyrus aphaca. The sequence goes on along the minus strand of OZ014522.1, from coordinate 460,634,400 downwards.
CTGTGCCTTAGGAGTGTGGACCAGTGCGTAGCCCAGTTGCCTTTTGAACAGCAGAGGGTTGTAATTGATACTACCCTTAACTCCTATTAGGGGCACATTGGGAAAATGCCCACAGCTGGTGATGATATCCCTGCCCTTGGTGCTTTGGGTGCACCACCTGATATCAGCTGAAGTTAGTACAGTGAGTCTTTTAGCCCAGTTTCTCTACTGATGAGGATTCAAAAATGCATCTGTCCTGGGTAGATGCCTGAGAAGCCAAGTATGGAATAATGGAGCACAACACCTCACTAATCTTCCTCTCTGCTTTTCATTCCTCTGATGCACTGAGTAATAGAGATCCCCCAATAAAGTGGGTATTGGGTACCTCAAGATGAAAAGATGGATTGCATTCTTGCTAATGAATCGAGGCTCATCTGCAAACAATACAATTCCATATATGCTCAGGGCCAATAAAGCACAGACAGCTTTCCACTCTCCTAAAGAAGCTTTCAGGGTATCTTGAGAGATCAAGAAATCCAGATGAAAGCCAGGGATTCCAGCTTTAGAAGTCATATGCTGCTCAACCAGAACAGGTTCCAGATGTAAAGCCTTTGCCACTTCTTCATTACCAGGAAAGACCATCTCAGGGTTGAAAGGGACTCCTCCCCTGATAGGCATACCAACCAATGATGAGTATTCTTCCAATAAAGGGCACAACTGAAAGTCTTGAAAGGTGAAACATCTCAATGGGGGATCATAAAACTGAAGGCAGGTGTGAATCAAGCTTCTCTGTGAAGGGTCCAGATCCATAACCATATCAAGTATATCTCCATAGTGTTCCCTGAACAATGGTATATGGTCTGGAGTGATCAGGGTTTGAATCCTCCTGATGTCAGATAGCTCTGGCTGGAAGAAGTGATAGGTGATGTTGCTCTTTTTAGGAGCCATGATGCTGAAGATGAGTAGAGACAGGTGCTGATGATAACACTGAAGAATGGGCCACTGATTGGCTGGTGCAGGTGACTGGAATAGATAGCTGATGACTAAAGCAGATGCTGATGAAGATGGGTCAAATACTGAAGATGGGGCCAAAACCAAAACCAAAGATGAAAGTGGATACCCTGAAACACAAATAAGCAAATGTCAATATGATGCAATGAGTATGTATGCAAATGATATGCAAGGGTTTGTGACTGAGCTGGATCTGATCAAAAACTCTGACATAGGTCCAAGTATGTTCAAGAATTCCAGATGGAGGTCTATAAATCCAGTAACCAAGGTGGGGGACTCAAATAAAGAGCCACATGTCCAGGGTTTTAGAATCACAAGAACTGTTCCAACATGGAGTATTCTTAAACAAACAAAGTAACAAGGTATGTTGAGGCCAAGGGTACCTGCAAACCTGTAAACAGCCCACCCCCCTCACAGGTGGTGTTCTAAAACAAGGATCCTCAGACTTGGATCAGTTATGAGAAGTGTAAACACTTCTAACCCGGAGGTACAGTGTTTACAATAACCATAAATGTTCCTCCTCTAATTCACCTCAGTTTCTGAAGGTCAATACTAAAAGGTCATCCAGACTTAGCAGGCTTCCCAGATAGCCCTAGTATTGCAGGAAATCCGCAACACAGAGTTCTCAAGAAGAAACCCATGTCTGAACCGTGTTTCATATTCCCGCACCAGACCGGGATGGAATGGGAAAGAATATGAACCACTCTAGCCTAGGTGTCACTCAGGTCCCAGGTATAGGACCTTAACTCTCAATGGAACACCCACCCACCAAAGCAAACAAACAGATCCAGCCAGCAGCACAGTATGACAGTATGATATAATGCAAAGCTATAAAGAAAGCAGTAAAGCAACTGTACATAAAGCAAAAAAAATAAATACAAATATACAAACACAAGTAAGCACATAACACCCCAGTAAACACGAATCAGACAAGCGCTAGGAGGAACCTACAAAAAGAACCAGAGGCCCTGGTTGCAGTATAAGGTTCCCCAGCAGAGTCGCCAAGCTGTCGCTCCCGATAAATGGGGAATAGGCCCAAATAAAGGTACAGACGCGAACGGTCGGCGAGAGGGACAATGAGAACACACAGCCGTGAACTCACTGGAGATGAATAGAGTCGCCAGCTAGGCATTTTTATCCCGGAGGAAAGGCAATGCTGCATAGGCCTAGAAAAGGATGGATAAGACGGTTGCGAACCAGAGAGACTGAGAAAGGGGGTTGGTTACAACCTGGGAAGGTATTAGCACCCAGATTGTCCGTCGTACTCGACGGGATCCACGCTTGAAAGATTTGTGTTATAAAGGGGTAGTGTCAGTGCAATCTGTGTATAAGGAGGCTGGAAGAAAATGTACAGGTGTCAGTGCAAAAGAAATGCAAAGTGTGATATGTCAGTGTAAGGAATAAGAATGAATTGCTCAAGATCATGAGGCTTAAAGAATGAGTCTAGAAAGAGGGGGAATGTACAGAGACTTTTGTTCGATAACAGTTAAGTTATGCCTACGTATCCTCTCGTGCAATGAGGAGGTCAGAACACCGTAGTTCGACCCAAAGAGACTGAAAGGTGAATTGACTGGTGAACTGCTTGCTTGCCTATGCTCAAGTGTATGATCTGTCTGGCACAGATGCTAACTGTCTTGCATTAGACGGAAGGAGCAAGTTCTCGCTTATGAGTGAATGAGATGAGAAAGGAATCCCGAAGGAGACGATTATTGTTTGTTTTTGAGTTTTCAGTCTTTTATTGTTTTTGGATTTTGTCATAAGTTAATAAGCTTAAGTCTAAACCAATGGATTTAGTAAACTCATCACATCTTCCCTCTGATTAGGGGTAATGATAATACCTTAAGTGTGAAGTCAGATTCTCACACTTAATCACCTTTGGTGTAGGATTAAGATCATTAACCTACTTGTGATTATTTAGATGTTTTTTGGTGTTTTTGTTTAGTGTTGAGTAATGAGGTTAAGCCATAATCAAGGATTAAACAGACCCATTACACCATCCTAATAGAAGGATAATAGATGGGAATGTTTAAGCTGAGGAAAGCTCCTCAACTTAATCCATGATTAGGGATTAAACTCATGACAAAACAAGCCTTTGATTAAGTGGATTTTATTTAATGATATGATGATGAAGTGTTTTTTTAGGGTTTGTAAGACAACTCGAGGGGGACTTGTCCATTAACACTAGGGTTAGTCCTTCTTAACCATTTAAGGAAGAATTAGAACCCTAATGCAAGGCCCAAGTTACAAGCTTGATGTCTTGATGATTATTAAGATGGATTGATTAAAGGATTTAAACACCTTAAGGGTTTAACACTTAGGATTAAAGTTATACACTCCATCCTAAGAGAAGGATGCAGGCATAAGCTTAATCACAAAGCCTTAAAGCCTTTAGGATTTAGTCCCTGATTATGAGATGAGAAGAGAAGACTCAAAAGAGACACAAAGGTAAAACTAAGAGGGGAGACTAATCAAAACCCTAATCATTGTCATGCTTGGTTGTTCCTAAGGTTTGTGAGGTTTGCAAGAGAAGTCTTCAATGGAACCACCAGGGAGCAGATGAAAGGATCAAGAGAAGCAAAGTAACTTGCTTCATTCAAGAAGTCAAGTCACTTGAAGAAAGAAAGTGGGAAGAAGAAGAATGAGCAAGCTCAATCTCAAACACATACAAAAATGCAGCATGGATGCAAGAGAGAGATGAAGAGAAGTTATGAGAAATGAAGGCAAATCCACTTCTCAAAGTTACTTACCACCTGAAAGGTTAGTAGAGAAATGCAATGCAATGCCAAATGGGATGAGATGTCATGATGAGAAACAAAACCAGAAGCAATTACATGATGCTAATGATGTTATGAGATGTTACAAACATGAGGCAGCACATGGAAATGATCATACAAGTTTATGAATGCAAATGAAGCAAGTTAGGAAACATGAACATATATGAAAAAGTTATGAAGTGCACATGGCATGCAAAATGGCAAATACATGATGCAATGATCAAACATGTTTTAAATATGTCTTATGATGTCAAATGTATCAAATGGATGCTTGAAATGTCATGGCAAGTCATGTTATGCAAGGGAATGCAAGATGGATGCATATGGAAGCCCAAATTAGGGTTTATGATCAATGCAACAAACAAAAAAACCAAAATCAGAAGCAAACCCTAAGATAAAAAATTGAAAATGCCACTCAAAGGACCCCTAATCCTATACTAACCCAATGTCCAAAGGAGAGGTTTCAACTCTTAACCAAATTCAAGTTATGGTTTTCTTAAGATTTCTAGGGTTTTAGGGTTCCTAAACAAGAAAATTATCAAATAAATTGAAAATGAAAGATCAAATCATGGCCATTTAATCTCACAAACTACATGCTAAACACAATGCAATGCAAAAAGAATCAATGTCCAAATCCTCATGGATAGGCAGAAATGATTTTTGGAACTTTGGATCAAATTAATGCATAAAAATGATTTTTAATCAATGAAAAATTCTCAAAATGCATCAAGATCAAAAAATAAATTTGGTTTGAAGGTTGGACAATGTTTATAAATGTCTTAGAACATTTCATGAATTTTTTGGTAATTTTTAAATACCTAAAAGTATTTTTAATAAATTAATTTTCATTAATCAATTAAAAATAAACTTTTAAATATTTTAAAATACTTTTTTAATGCTAAAAATAAAAATAAAAATATTTTTGTGTTTTAAAAGTTAATGAAACTCTTGAGAAAAAGTTTCATAATTTTTAAAACAATTTTGCTATTTTAAATAAATTATGTAAAACAAATGTGAAATAAATGAAATAAACAAAAAAAAAATGGGAAAGTCAACTGAATGGAGGGCTGGGATGGCTTCTGGGTTTGAATGGGTTGACTGCGCGCGTTAGTGGAGGGCCAAGATTGCTTCTGAGTTAATTAATTTAATTAAGATTAATTAAACTAATTAAAGGGATTAGGGCTAAACAAATGGATCTGGGCCATTCATGCGCGCGGGAGGTCAATGGGGTCAACTAATCCAACGCTCCACATTCAAATGGAATTAATGACTGTGATTAGGGCATAACAACATTCAGGTGACCGGAGGGAAGCTCCGGTCATCTTCTCCGGCAGCAACACAACCCTAATTCATGATTCAGGCATCTAAACAACAAATTAAACACAACCAAATGATCCTCTAACAACCTAGGTCACGAATCCAGCTTCAAACATCATTTAAACACCAAGAATCAAGCTAATCGAAAGAAACAAATTTCACGGGTGAAATTTCAGAGTGACCATACAAACTCATTTCTCATCTATTTTCGATTCTAAAAGTATCCCCATGACCAGCAAAGCATAAGCAATTGATTTATAACTTAAAATGCAAGCTTTAGGAGAAAATGTTCATGTTCATACCTGAGCTGGAAAGCTTCAATATTGAGCTTCCAGAGCCTCCTTTGCGTGCAAATGAACTTCTTTGACTCCCTTGAACTCAAAGAGAAGCTCCAAAGTCCTTGTGGATGGCTGATTTGAGAGGAAGAGTTCTGATGTAGCAGATTGCACAGTCAGGATTTGTGAGGTTTTAAGCTATTCCAATGGTGGATTCTTGCTCCTTTGAATGTTTCTGACTTGTTGGTGAAGAGAAATGGGGTGTTTGATGGCTGGAAAGTGAGATTCGAAGGTTCTGGCTTTGAGGATGGAAAATGGTGAAACTCTATCCTTGCTTAGTTCAGGCCTGAGTCTTGTTGGTTTTGGCTCAGTGAGGCAAGGTGAGATGAGCAGTGGAATTTGTTTGAATGTTTGTGAGCTATGGAGACAGATTCGAAGAGAAATGCAAAATGGGGTGAGTTTGTGTATGCTGTGCTAGGGCTTGCTTCAGGCTGGCTTGATGTTATGTTTTGCTTGCAAATGGATAGTATAAACAATTCCAATTGGTCAGATGATGTGACCTGGCCTGCTGTGATTGGGATGTTCACTTTTGCAAAAAGTCCACTTTGTTGTAAGAGAGGCATGGGCTTGGTTCTAGGCTAGTACAAGCATGGGGCTGGCGCAGCATGGTATGTGAGTGAGGCTAGGGTGGTTCAATGGCCAATGCAGCAAGTGGTAGGAGGTATCATGATGGTTTTGCAACTTGGTTATCTTTTGGTTCATATGGAAAGATCTTGCTATACAAGTCATGAACATGAGAAATTCTTAGTCCAAATCTGATTTTTAGGTCACATAGAATGTTTGTGTAATGGTTTGATGTCAATTAGAAGTTACAAATGGCTTTGATACATGATTTTGCAAATTTTCCAATTGATGCATATCTTGAAAATTAGTGATCTTTGCCAACTTTGACACACCATAACTTTTGATCCAAAATGAATTAGGTCATGTTCTTGTACTTTTTGAAAATGGAAAAATGTATTCTACAACTTTCATGACCAAAGTTTTTCCATTTGAAGCATTTTTGGATCAAAAAGTAAGGTTTGAAAAGTGACCTAAATTGACAAATTCCCTAAAAGTCAACTATGCCCTAAAAAGTCAACTTTGCAAAAACTTGTAATTCTTGAATTTTGTGAACTTCAACCTTCTTCCATGATCAAATAAAGGTCAAATACACTCAAAATGATGAAGATCACCCCTTGGTTGGGTCATTGGGGGCCTCAGATGCCCTGATTTTGCACTGACTTGTCTGAAAAGTCAACTCTTGATCAGATGACTTCCCCATGGAATTTCTTCATGAAAATTGATATGCATACTCCCTATACCATATAGAGACCAATTGAAACAATAATGACCAAAAAATTTGGAGTTATGGCCTCTGAAACCAAAACCCTAGTTTTAGGTCAATTGTGCAGTCAAATTTGGCTCTGCTTCCACACCAAATCCAGTTCTTGTGATTCCTTGGCATTTTTGACTTTGAGAGGATGTAATATGATGCTTGAACATACATGGATCCCTTTGCAGTGATTGGTGGCCTTTGGAGTGGCTCAAGAAGCTCTTGGATTGCTCAGATCACAAACCCTAGGTGCAGATGACTTAGAAACTATGCAGTGAACCAAAAATGTAATATGAGGTGATATGATTGTGTTTATGCATATGAAATGATCACAAGCCATGGTGTGAATGGGTGAGGGAAAATTTGGGGTGTTTACACACATCATACACCTGAGGGTCATTAAAGTATGGTTGGGCACGGGTGTGCACAATATCTGGTGTAAAATTAGTAACCACATGGTTTTCTTTGGTAGTCAAAGGAATATTCTGCTGAGCAACAAATCCTTGAGGGGGAGACACAAAACCTTGGGAAGTAAATGCAACACCCTCAGAAGGAGGTGCGAAACTTTGAGAAGAAAAACCTTGGGAAGGAGGGAAGAAACCCTGAGCAGCAAGTCCTTGGGAAGGAGGAATAAAACTTTGAGAAACAAAACCCTGGGGAGGAGGTACAAATCCGTGAGGAAGCCCAAAAGGAGGCCAGGTTACAGGGGTAGTCATTGATGGTGTAGGCTCAGTTGTTGTAGTGAGAATTTCAGACACCACAGTCTGTTGAGTATCTAATTTTGCTCGAATGACTTGTAGCATCTCCATCATCTGACCCATATTTCCACGAAGATCAGAAAGCTCTTCATTAACTTTTTCCATTTCTGGGTCTCTGTCGGCCATCTTTTTCTTGACCTGAGCTCGGGTGGAATACTTGCGTGAGATCCTCAGTGTGACAGCTGGAAAGGAGGTGACGAGAATGAGTCCTTTGACAAAATGCAAATGCGGAGATGCACTCATGAGTAGAAAAATGCAACTGCTTCAAGGGACTTAGGGAGTTATTGCAAAACATCAAAATGGATAAAGCTTTTCTTATTATTTATTTTTCAAAAACTAATAAACGAAAGTTCATTCATGGTAAAATATATGATGTTTGCAACAAAACTTCTTCGTTCCTTGAAGCTCTTACTAAAAATGATGCATATGATGCTGAAATGCAAAGATGCAGGGATGCAAGGATGCAAGGTGCCACAGGTAAATTTGGAACCTTCTTAATAGGTGGGCTGTAAGAGATTGGTTCTATGTTTTGTTACCCATAAATCCCACTCACAGGGTGGTTTCTATAGTGATGGTTTTGAGGAAAACTCAAGGTCACAGACGTTTATCGTGCTAATGTCCCGCCACAGGCTAGCTGCATTTGGACGATAATAACAATAAGGTCTACCTTGAGTGGAGTTCTCGTGTTAGGCCCTCAAGAGGCGAGCCCTTGGAGACTAACGCTACACAACTACCAGTATTTGAAACCGGTTCTTAATAGTGGATCCCAGAATCACAACCCTTTCATGAATCAGGTCACGCGACAGGCTAGCTGCGTTGTGACAAGATCTATAAAAAGTCTAACTATATGGGGGAGCTTTCATGTTAGGCTGGCAAGGAGCGAGTCCTTTAATACTAACACTAATAACTACCAATTCTAAACTTAGGTGTTCCCTCTGCTTTTTCCACAACTCAGATTTACTTGCAATCTAACACCAATATCCCACAAGCAAGTAATATAATGAGCAATAAAGGGAAAGCGGTAAAAGAACAAATAAACAAACATAAATAATGAACATGGAGAAGACAAGAAGAGATAAGATCAAACAAATAAACACATAAAGCTAAGTTAGGCCTGGCTTTCTCTAGCATGGAGCTAGTCCCCAGCAGTGTCGCCAGCTGTCGTACCTCGAAAAATACGATCCTAAAATAAACAACAGAGTCGCCACCTAATTCTATTTATTCTACGAGAGAAAAGGGAGATATAGATACAACCTAATAAAGGATAAGAAATGGTTTACGAAACCAAATTCTAAGTTCGAGAGTCGGTTACGCAAGGGGAAGGTATTAGCACCCCTCACGTCTGTTGTACTCAACGGGAACCTCTTAGCTAACCGTGCTATTAAATGTTGATCTAAGTCTTATGTCTTCTAAATGGTTATTAATATGTTTGTTCTAAGGGAAAAGAAAATTAAATTATTATTAATATTACGGGGAAAGATTAAAGTTTTTTATTATTGTGATTTAAGACAGAGAAAAGATAATTTTTTTATTAGGGTGCTCTCGAAGGATTAAAATTCCTGTGCCTACGTATTCCCCTGTGCAATGGGAAAGTCAGAGCTTCGTAGTTCGTGCGACTACGATTTCTGTTTTTTAATTGAACGATTGTTCAAAACGCATTCTAATCTACTAAGAGTTAGCTTATACTCGCGGTGGAGGCTGAAGCGCTAGCTTGTTTGTGAGATAGAATGATTTAAACAAATATTCGTTTGAGAAAAGTGTTTGACTATTGTTAAGTGTTTTAGAACGAAAGGCGAATGGACCACAACTCGAGGGCTAGCCTCAAGAGCGATTGCATTCAAGGACCCGTGGAGTGTTGGACTCCAAAGTACAGTTATTCGTTGATTAATTATAAAATGATTTGCATTTTTTTGGTAAGTTTTAAGTTGTGTTTTTTTAATGCGAAAAGGCGAATGAAGTACAAGTCGAGGGCTAGCCCCAACAATAATTCAATTCAAAAACCCGAGGAATGCTAGATTCCTGAGTTTAGTTCTTTCACGATTTTGATTAGAAATTTACATGTTTTGAAAACGAAAGAGCGAATGAATTACAAATCGAGGGCTAGCCCCAACAGTAATTCAATTCAAAAAACCCGAGGAATGCTAGATTCCTGAGTTTAGTTCTTTCACGATTTTGATTAGAGATTTACGTGTTTTGAAAACGAAAGAGCGAATGAATTACAAATCAAGGGCTAGCCCCAACAGTAATTCAATTCAAAAAAAACCCGAGGAATGCTAGATTCCTGAGTTTACTTCTTACGTTAATTGATTACGTGTATTAAGACGTTTGATTGTTTGCGAATTTATTTTCAAAATGATTTAGGATTTAATGTTTTAGAACGAAGGAGTAAATGAATCACAACTCGAAGGCTAGCCTCAAGAGTGGCTCATTAAAGAACCCGCGGAATGCTAGATTCTGAAGTTCAGTTCCTCGTTAAATTAATTAAGACGCGTAAAAGTCGTGCAGACGGCGATCCCTTCGTGACCGACTTACGTGTGTGCAGTGTAGGCGTATGAATTGTTCGCTTGGCGTTGGACCAATAATTCATCATTTTGAAATTGATTAGTCTTAAAGTACTCATGTTTAATTTGGTTACTTAACAAATTATGGTTGCAATACGAAAATAATATCCAAGTTCATACGAGTCATACCTTGTCATACGAGTAAATAATGGGCAAGAATAAAATAAGCATACACTATAAAAATAAACTTGACCGAGAGATAACCAAATAACCAACTAAATTATATTTAAACAAAATTAATTAATACATCCAATAATAAAAGTATTTAAAATAAATATGAAATATTTGGTTTTATATTTTTTTTGAAAATAAATAATATAAACAAATAACAAAAAAAGAAGAAAGAAAAAGAAGAAATAATAACAAGTGAAAACAATAAGAAGAAAAAACAAAAGAGATGGGCCAGGTTATTTAAAAAAATGAATGAGAGAAAAGCCCAAAGGGGCGCTGGTTTGGGGCTGAGAGACAGGACGGGTCAGGTTGATGGGTCGGTCATGACCCGGTTCGGCCCTGTGAACAAAAACAGCAAAGAAAAAAACCTAAGTAACAATACAATTATGCTCTCTCTCACAAACTCAGAAAATATGGAACGATCCCCTCTCAAACGCTCACCTCTCTCACGATCACTCCACACTCTTCCTTACCCTAGACTCCGTCTCTCTCAAAACCTTAAGAAACAAAATCTCAAACTCCTTCTTCCCTACGAATCGTGAGAAAACTGAAAAAAGAAAGAAATAAAACTGGGCGGCTGCGATGAAGTTTCGCGACGGCGCTGTCGCTCCCACCAAATGAAGCCGGGTCAAATGGGGTACAGACGCGAACGGTCGGCGAAAGGGACAATGAGAACACACAGCCGTGAACTCACTGGAGATGAATAGAGTCGCCAGCTAGGCATTTTTATCCCGGAGGAAAGGTAATGCTGCATAGACCTAGAAAGATATGGATAAGACGGTTGCGAACCAGAGAGACTGAGAAAGGGGGTTGGTTACAACCTGGGAAGGTATTAGCACCCAGATTGTCCGTCGTACTCGACGGGATCCACGCTTGAAAGATTTGTGTTTTAAAAGGGTAGTGTCAGTGCAATCTGTGTGTAAAAGGGCTGGAAAGATGTACAGGTGTCAGTGTAAAAGAAGTGTGAAGTGTGATATGTGAAGTGTCAGTGCAGGAATAAGAATGAAATTGCTCAGGAATATGAGGCTAAAGGATGAAGCTGGAAGGAGGGGGAATATACAGAGACTTTTGTTCGATAACTGTTAAGTTATGCCTACGTATCCTCTCGTGCAATGAGGAAGTCAGAACACCGTAGTTCGACCCAAGGAGACTGAAAGATAAATTGACTTGTGAACTGCTTGCTTGCCTATGCTCAAGTGTATGACCTGTCTGGCTCAGGTGCAAACTGTCTTGCATTAGACGGAAGAAGCTAGTTCTCGTTTGTGAGTGAATGAGGTGAGAAGAGAATCCCGGAGGAGACGATTATTGTTTGTTTTTGGTGTTTTCAGTCTTTTATTGATTTTTGTGTTTGTCATAAGAAAATGAGCTTAAGCCTAAACCAATGGGTTAGTAAACTCATCACATCCTCCCTCTGATTAGGGGTAATGAGAATACCTTAAGTGTGAAGTCAGTATCTCACACTTAATCACCATGATGTAGGATTAAGATCATTAACCTACTTGTTATTATTTAGATGTTTTTGTGGTTTTTGTTTAGTGTTAAGTAATGAGATTAAGCCATAATCAGGGATTAAACAGACTCATTACACCATCCTAATAGAAGGATAATAGATGAGAATGTTTAAGCTGAGGAAAGCTCCTCAACTTAATCCATGATTAGGGATTAAACTCATGACAAAACAAGCCTTTGATTAAGTGGATTTTATTTAATGATATGATGATGAAGTGGATTTTATGATTTGTAAGACAACTTGAGGGGGACTTGTCCATTAACACTAGGGTTAGTCCTTCTTAATCAATTAAGGAAGAAATAGAACCCTAATGCAAGGCCCAAGTTACAAGCTTGATGTCTTGATGATTATTAAGTGAATTGATTAAGAAGTTAAACACATTAAGGGTTTAACACTTAGGATTAAAGTTATACACTCCATCCTAAGAGAAGGATGCAGGCATAAGCTTAATCACAAAGCCTTAAAACCTTTAGGGTTTAGTTCCTGATTATGCAAATTTCTCATTTGAGGCATGTCTTGAAAATTAGTGATTTTGGCCAACTTTGTCACACCATAACTTTTGATCCAAGAAGAATTAGATCATGTTCTTGTACTTTTTGAAAAGGGAAACATGTATTCTACAACTTTCATGACCAAAGTTTTCCCATTTGAAGCATTTTTGGATCAAGAATCAAGCCTTGAAAAATGACATAAAATGACACATTCTTGAAAAGTCAACTATGCCCAAAAAAGTCAACTTTGCAAAAACTTCAAATTCTTGATTTTTGTGGACTTCAACCTTCTTCCATGGTCAAATAAAGATCATATACACTAAGAATGATGAAGAATGCCCATTGGTTGGGTCATTGGGGGCCTCAGATGCCCTGATTTTGCACTGACTTGTCTGAAAAGTCAACCCTTGATCAGATGACTTCCCCATGGAATTTCTTCATGAAAATTGATATGCATACTCCCTATACCATATAGAGACCAATGGAAACAAGAATGACCAAAAAATTTGGAGTTTTGGCCTCTGAAACCAAAACCCTAATTTTAGGTCAACTGTGCAGTCAAACTTGGCTCTGCATCCATACCAATCCCAGTTCTTGTGATTCTCTGCATTTCTTGACTTGGAGAGGATGTAATATGATACTTGAACACATGTAGACCACTTTTAAGTGATTGTTGACTTTTGGAATGGCTCAAGAAGCTCTGGGATTGCTCAGATCACAAACCCTAGATGCAGATGACTTAGAAACTATGCAGTGAACCAAAAATGGGATATGAGATGATATGATTGTGTTTATGCATATGAGATGATCACAAGCCATGGTGTGAATGGGTGAGGGAAAATTTGGGGTGTTTACAGCTGACCCTATTCAAACATGAGTTAGCTGAGCAGGATGTAAGCAACGGCTTAACAGGCAAACAAGATAACTTGTGGTTGAATATCAAAGACAGTCCAAAATTTGCACTCACAGAATGAAGAAGAAAAGGGATATAGATTGTAAAAGAAAATAAAGTATATTGTAAAGTGTGGGCGACGGAGGACGACCGTCGAGCAGAGGACGACTGCTGGGTAAAGAGTAATGACGGGGACGGCCGACATGCTGGGCAAAGTGCGGAAAATAAAGCAATGACGGGGGCGGCCGACATGCTGGGATAAAGGGTAAAGCCAAGACGGGGACGGCCGACTAGCTGGGGAAAGTAAGAAATTATGATGGGGACGGCCACCGGGATAAAGCTGTTGAATTCTCTGGGGATCAATGAAACATGACGGGGACGACCATCAAGTTCATAAAGCAAGGTAACCAACGATGGGGACGGCCATCAGGCTAAAAGAAAAGGAAAAGGGACCACGACGGGGACGGCCATCGGGTTAAAGAATAAATGAAATAAACAGATGATGAGGTACGGTCATCAAAGGTGAAGGACGATCACCTAGCAGGGGACGGCTGCTCTGTTGGGGGATAAAAGAAATATGATGGGGACGGCCATCAAAGGTGGAGGACGACCACCTGGCAGGGTACGGCTGCCGAAAATATCAACGACGGGGACGGCCATCGGATAAAAGGTCAACGATGGGGACGGCCATCGGACGAGCATGATGGAGGACGACCATCAAGAGGTGGAGGACGACCACCTAGCAGGGGACGGCTGCTAAATATCAACGATGGGGACGGCCATCGGATGAGCGTGATGGAGGACGACCATCAAGAGGTGGAGGACGACCACCTAGCAGGGTACGGCTGCTCTCAGGCTTCATCATAACACAGGACGAGTGTTAGATAAAAAGAAAATTGCTTTGTTGGCGATCTATTGGGGATATAGTAAACACGGACGAGCGTTTACAACCAAGAAAGAAAGTATAAGTGTTTAGATGTTTGTGTATAGACCAAAGATGCGGACGGGCATCCTCAGGACTACGATACGGGCGAGTATCGGGTAGAAACAAGTACTGACACGTGTTCAAAGATGATGATACGGACGAGTATCAACTGGTTAACAGAGAACACGGACGAGTGTTTGAATCTGAAGGGACTCTTCTGGAGAATAGTAGACACAGGCGAGTATCTATATTCAAGAAGACATAAGCGTTTGACACGGTGTATGGATTAAAAATGCGGACGAGCATCCTTAAGACTATGATACGGACGAGTATCATGTAGAAACAAACTCTTGACGCATGTTCTGAGATGATGATACGGACGAGTACCAACTGGTTAACAAAGAACAAGGACCAAAGTCGAATCCGTGGGGATATGAATGGTATATACAAGATACGGACGAGTATCTGTATGAGTAGTGAGTAACGAGTATGAGCATTGCATAGATGAGTGTTTATCTGCTGGGGAGGGTGACACGGACGAGTGTCAAGAGAGAAAAGTATAATAATATTAACAAGTATGCGGGTTGTAAAAGTGTAGATGATTGTGCTGGGGATACGACACGGACGGGTGTCAAGAAAGTGTATATAGGTATATGTGAGTGTAAAGAGGATGTCTTTGGCTTTCTGCTGGGGTATGACACGGATGGGTGTCAGGAAGTATCTGTAATACGGGTGATCTTGTTTGCCAAGAGTGTTCAGGCGACTTTACTGGGGAAAGATGGCACGGACGGGTGTCAAAATGAGTATATACTGGTGTTTGTGGATTGTGAGGCAACTGGTTTTGCCGGGGACTCTGGTGGGGATTTTCCTGTACGTTGATGAACTGTCATTATCCACAAGTGCTGATTCAAAACATGGCTTATGATTATGCTATGTGTTTGATTTTTGCCGTAATGCTCCGTGTTAAGACGGAATGCTACGCTTTATGGGCGAATATGATGCGAATGCTATGATTGTGCAAAGATACCAAACCGGGATCTGGATCCCGTTGCTGCGAAGATCTCCTGGTCGATCTGTTGAAATGGACATCCCAGCTGGGGATGAGATCATCGGTAGATCTAATGATATTTGCTTGGGGATTTGGGTCACTGATAGACCTATCTCGGTAGTGAGGGACCCAGCTGGGGTTTGTAGAAGCTTTCTTCACTCTGTTGTGATCTTCTATGCGCTGCTCTTCTGGATAGAGGCTGGAACTCTGTGGGGAGATAGCTCTCTGACTTTTATGCTCGGCCGAGGGCGAGATGGCAACTTGGCTGGGGAGAAAGAGAGGAATCATTGAAAGACCTCCCTAGAAATTCAGTTGAAGAAGATCCCTAACCCATCCGGGGATATGGGTGCCTTCTGTGATGCCTGGCAACTATGATGGGGATAAGCAACGAATGGCAACTCAGCTGGGGGAAGTCATGGGAGGCAACTCAGCTGGGGAGAGAGCACTCCGGGTGCTAAAATTGAGTGTGGACTTGCCAGCTTGCTGGGATGAAGCTTACATGCCCCAAGTTGCGCTCTGGATACCTGCAATCCTGACAAAGATAGAGAAACGCACAAGATAATCCCGAGGTATCCCTTACTGGATTCCGTCATAGGAGTTAGGCACTTCTGAGAGTAAGTATATTTCTTGCAAGCATGTTTCTGTTCGAAGATAAACATCTGTATTCTTATGCAATCAGTTTATTTTCTTTTTAAGACATCAGACATTTTTGCAAATAAACGAAAATGTACAAAACGAGACATGACTGAAAATCTGATTTTATTAATTCGAGAGCCCTGAAATGGCGAGATACAGTCAAAGGAACATATCCCCTGAAATGAGGAGATTGTTACAAATTGAGAAATAAAATGCTGGCAATGTTGATGACGCTTTAAGGAGCTTCCCCTTTCACTATGACTCGTATGACTTTTGACGTTCTTCTCATCTGGCTTTCTGAAGGTGGCTGATTCTGACTGAAGCTTGACCCTTTCGAAGCTTTACCAAGTTGTAAGTGATACAGACGAATTCAGAATGCAGTTGTTCGCTTATTCCCTTATTTTGCATGGATCGCCCTTTCGGGTTTTCAATCCATCGGGATACCCGTTTTTGCCTGAGTTGTCCAATGTGGCTTTTCAACTCAGCGGGTGTACAGTTTTTTGTTTATTTTCCCTTATTTTTGCCCGAGTCTTTTATTCTGTTTTTGACTCGCCGGGATGCCCTTTTTTTGCCTGGACTTACATTCTGTTTTTATGTCCAGCGGGTCATTTTTATGCGAAGTATTTTTTAACTGCATCTGAATTCACAGGGGACGGGAAGTCTTCACCATCCATGGTGCTGAGCATCAGCGCTCCACCGGAAAAAACTTTCTTTACCACAAATGGTCCTTCATAGTTTGGAGTCCATTTGCCCCTGTGGTCCATATGAGGAGGGAGGATTCTTCTCAGCACAAGATCTCCTACTTGGTACTCGCGGTGCCTGACTTTCTGATCGAAGGCTTTCTTCATTCTTTTTTGATACAACTGCCCATGACAGATTGCAGCCAATCTCTTCTCTTCAATCAGACTCAGTTGCTCGTATCAGGCCCGAACCCACTCTGCTTCGTTCAGTTTAACATCCATTAGTACCCGGAGAGAGGGCAATTCAACTTCAACAGGTAGGACTGCTTCCATACCATACACAAGTTGATACGGTGTTGCCCCAGTGGATGTTCTGATTGACGTGCGGTACCCATGCAAGGCAAATGGTAGCATTTCATGCCAGTCTTTGTAAGTGACTACCATCTTCTGCACAATCTTCTTGATGTTTTTATTTGCTGCCTCAACAGCGCCGTTCATTTTTGGCCTGTAAGGAGAAGAATTGTGATGTTAGATCCTGAAGTCCCGGCATAGCTCTGCCATCATTTTGTTGTTTAAATTGGAACCATTATCAGTAATGATTCGCTCGGGCACTCCGTATCGACAGATGATATCTCTTTTCAGAAATCTGGCTACCACTTGTCTCGTGACGCTCGCATATGATGCTGCTTCAACCCACTTGGTGAAATAATCAATGGCGACCAGGATGAATCTGTGGCCATTTGAAGCAGTTGGCTCAATCTTGCCAATCATGTCAATGCCCCACATGGCAAAGGGCCATGGTGAAGACATGATGTTCAGAGGATTGGGAGGCACATGCACCTTATCTACATAGATCTGGCACTTATGGCATTTTCTGGCGTAAGCACAACAGTCTGCATCCATCGTGATCCAGTAATAGCCTGATCTCAACAATTTCTTGGCCATGGCATGCCCTCCGGCATGGGTACCAAAAGATCCTTCGTGCACTTCATGCATCAACAAATCTGCTTCCGTCTTGTCAACACATCTGAGGAGTACCATGTCAAAGTTCCTTTTGTATAAAGACCCATCAGCGTTCAGAAAGAAACTACCAGCAAGCCTTCTCAAAGTCTTCTTATCATTGGAAGATGCCCCAGGTGGGTATGTTTGATCCTCCAAGAAGCATTTAATGTCATGAAACCAAGGCTTATCATCTTTAACAACATCTGCTGCGAACACATATGCTGGTCTGTCGAGTCTGGATACTGAGATCTGAGGTACAAAGTTAGCAGCTTGAACTTTGATCATGGATGAAATGGTAGCCAGGGCGTCTGCAAACTGATTCTCGTCCCGAGGGATATACTCAAGCTTGACTGTTGTAAAGAAAGTCAGTAACCTCCTTGTATAATCCCTGTAAGGTATCAGATGATCCTGGTGGGTGTACCATTTTCCGTTGGTTTGATTAACTACCAGAGCTGAATCTCCGAATACAGTCAATGTCTTGATCCTGAGGTCAATGGCTTCCTCAAGACCCATAATGCAAGCTTCGTATTCAGCTTCGTTATTAGTGCAGTTGAAAGTGAGTTTCGCCGAGAAAGGCATGTGAACTCCTTTAGGTGTAATGAGTACTGCACCAACACCACGACCATTCATGTTAACAGCCCCGTCAAACATCATAGTCCATTCTTCTTTCGGGTCAGGCCCTTCAGTGTGAATAGGCTCTTCATGATCTTTTGATTTTATGATAATGATGTCTTCATCAGGGAAGTCAAATCTCATAGGCTGGTAATCATCAATGGGTTGCTCAGCAAGATATTCAGATAGTACACTGCCCTTGATGGCTTTCTGAGAGGTGTACTGGATGTCGTATTCTGTAAGGATCATTTGCCATCTTGCAACCCGTCCGGTAAGAGCTGGCTTCTCAAATATGTACTTGACTGGGTCCATCTTTGAGATCAATAGAGTAGTGTGGGTCAACATATACTGCCTCAGTTGGCGAGCAGCCCACGCTAAAGCACAGCAAGTTTTCTCGAGCAGTGAATAACGTTGTTCACAGTCGGTAAACTTTTTGCTTAGGTAGTATATTGCATACTCTTTTCGACCAGACTCGTCATGCTGGCCCAGCACGCACCCCATCGACTCTTCTAATACTGTCAGGTACATTATCAGAGGTCTTCCTTCAACTGGAGGCATAAGGATTGGAGGTTCTTGTAAGTATTCTTTGATCTTGTCAAAAGCTCTTTGGCAGTCTTCATTCCACCTGACCGTCTGCTCTTTTCTCAATAATTTGAACAAAGGTTCACAGGTTGCTGTAAGGTGAGATATGAACCGTGAGATGTAGTTCAATCGACCCAAGAACCCTCGAACTTCTTTCTCTGTCCTCGGTGCAGGCATCTCTTGGATGGCTTTGACTTTATCAGGGTCAACTTTAATCCCTTTCTCGCTTACAATAAAACCCAGCAGCTTACCAGATCGCACCCCGAATGTGCATTTGTTGGGGTTCAACTTCAGTTGGTACTTCCTCAGACGCTTGAATAATTTCAGCAGATTTACCAGGTGATCTTCCTCTGTGAGGGACTTGGCAATCATATCATCCATATAACACTCGATTTCTTTATGGATCATATCGTGGAATAATGTCACCATAGCCCGTTGATATGTGGCACCGGCATTCTTGAGTCCGAATGGCATTACCTTGTAGCAGAACGTGCCCCAGGGTGTGATGAAGGTTGTCTTCTCCATGTCTTCAGGTGACATTTTAATCTGATTGTATCCTGAAAATCCATCCATGAAGGAGAATACCGAGAACTGAGCCGTGTTATCGACCAATACATCAATGTGAGGTAATGGGAAATCATCTTTCGGGCTGGCTCTGTTCAGATCCCGGTAGTCAACACACATCCTTACTTTGCCGTCTTTCTTAGGCACAGGTACTATATTAGCAACCCACGGTGGGTAACTAGTTACAGCAAGGAACCCGGCGTCCCATTGCTTTTGTACCTCTTCTTTGATTTTCATAGCCATGTCTGGACGAGTACGGCGCAGTTTCTGTTTAACTGGCGGGCATTCTTCTCTCAAAGGCAGCTTGTGCACGACAATATCGGTATCCAACCCTGGCATATCTTGGTAAGACCAAGCAAATACGTCCACATATTCTCGAAGCAGATTAATCAGTCGTCCCTTCACTGAGTCTTGCAGGCAGGCCCCGATTTTAACTTCTTTCACGTCTCCATCTGTACCAAGATTAATCACTTCAACCTCCTCCTGGTGAGGAGTAATAACCTTTTCCTCTTGTCTTAACAACCTGGCTAGCTCTTCAGGAAGCTTATATTCTTCTTCAACCCCTTCATCAGCTTGATTGATTGGATTGTCAAAGTCATACGAAGTCATAGCCGTGCTGTTGTCGGTGTTGTCTGGAAGGCATTCTCTGCAAGGGTTCAGTTGGTTCATTTTAGTGATTTGATTTTAATCTTATTTTAGAAAAGTGAAATAAAGTTGTCATTTTGAAAACACTGCCATTTATTTTTTGTACAAAAAGAAAAATGGAAAAAAACAGTGAGCGGAAAAGAAAAAGACTCATTTGCAAAAAGATGTCTGATATTTCATTGATTAATCTTGTTTGCACAAAAAGTACAGATGGCCCGATTACAAAATGAGTCTTGTCATCTTGGGCAAGATGCAAGACTTTGATGCATGCTATAAAAATACAGGAAATAATAATTACTCTGCATGAGTAACTCTTATAATTTCCTGGGAAGACCAGTTTGAGATACTGCTCCCCGGGATCTTTGGACGAATCCAGCTTTCCAGGTTGTGTTCTTCTTCCAGCTCGTCTTCCAGACAGTTGACAGCATCAGGGGTGAGCATCCCCCCACTCACAAAGTTGGGCTCTTTCGCAGCCGCTGCTTGATCTTGTTGAGTTGGTTTGTAACCCAACCCAAATCTGTCCTCTTTCTTCTCCACTGATAAAAGTTTGCCCCAGCCTTGGGCGTTTCCTCCCTCAACAACCTTCCGGGCTTGTTGGTATGATGATATTGAAGTACCAGGCACAGCAGATGTTTCATTGACATTCAAAGCTTCGAACCCCTAGCTCATTGTTTCATGGATCTCCCCATCCATCTCAATATACTTATAGGTAGCCAGGTGGCTGACGAAAATGTCCTCTTCTCCACAGATTGTAACGATTTGACCCTCCCACTCATATTTTAACTTCTGGTGAAGGGTAGAGGTCACGGCGCCAGCGGCGTGAATCCATGGCCTTCCCAATAGACAGCTGTAGGCAGGCTGTATATCCATCACGTAGAAGGTCGTTTTAAAGGTCTGTGGGCCAATCGTTATGGGCAACTCAATCTCTCCCAGAACCGATCTCTTTGAACCATCAAAGGCTCTCACCACCAGGTTGCTGGGTCTCAACGCCAATCCGTCATATTCTAGCTTCACCAAGGCCTTTTTAGGTAAGACATTGAGGGACGACCCCGTGTCTACCAGCACATGGGAAAGGACTGCACCTTTACATTCCATGGTTATGTGCAAGGCTTTGTTATGGTTGCGGCCTTACGTTGTCAAATCAGTATTGGTGAACCCTAGTCCGTGACTAGCATTGACATTTCCAACTATAGCTTCCAGCTGATTGACAGTGATCTCTTCAGGCACGTAAGCTGCGTGCAAGACTTTGAGTAGTGCATTCCGATGGGCTTCGGAGCACATAAGCAATGATAGGATTGAGATCTTGGAAGGCGTCTGATGAAGCTGATCCACTATTTTATAATCACTCTTTTTGATGATTCGCATGAACTCATCAACCTCCTGATCGAAGGGTGTTTTCAAGGCTTCTTTAACAACTTGCTCATCCTGCACCAAGCTTGTTCCTTTTGCCTTGGCAGCAGCTTCTGCTTCGGCAGTGGGTCTCTGAGTTTGTGGAGCGAAAAGACGTCCGCTTCGAGTGAAGCCTCCGCCTCCTCCCACATTGTCAATTTGTGGTGCAGGGGTTGATGATTCGAAAGTGATTCTTTGTCCTTCACAGTACAGGTCAGAGCCGTAATGCCAGGGGATAGCATTACTGCTTTCATAAGGTACTGGTCCAGGCACCGTGATAGTGACTGGACTGATTGCAGCTGCGGAAGGAATTGTGATAGTTTGTGGATCATAATAAATTGTGACTGGTGCTCTGATGGGAGCAGCACCTTCTGAGTTGTAGGCAGAGTTGTTTTCAGGATCATAGAATATTGTGACAGTTGAGACATCTTCATGATTTGTTGCTGGTGTCATTGGTGGAAGGATGGATGTTGTTGTTGTAGGAGTTTCAAAATGAAGTGGTGCTGGAGTTGTAGAAGAAAGATTTGTTGATAACTGATCAGTGGAGATAATAGATGAAGTACTTGTTGATGAAACCGAAGAATTGTCAGGAACGATGGTTGTTGCAGTTGTAGGAGGTTCTAGAGTTGTTGCCGATGAGATTGCTGGATTTGTTGGAAATGATGTGGTGATCTGAATTTGGCCACTCTGAATGAGACCGTCTATGCCATTTCTCAGGTTATCGCACCCATTGACTGAAATATTGTAGTAAGCACAACCCAACTCACACCCCGGGAACATTTGACATTCGAGGAGTTGAGCCTTGATTTCTACCAACGGTGTCCGGATCTGACCCACACTGGTTATTAAATAAGACGGCTTGTCTTCTTCAATAGCGTTAATTCTGGGGCCACCGTGATTTGGCATGGGGTTCTTATTGACATTGGGTGGTGGTGCGAAATTCAGAGCTTTCGAGTCTACCAGGTCTTGTACCTTCATGTGCAAGGCTCTGCACTTTTCTGTACTGTGGCAAGGTGCATTTGAATGGAAGGCACATCTGGCGTTGGAATCATAATTCCTGGGTAGACTGTTGGGATCTGGAGGTGCCAACGTCCTTAGCTCAACTAGGTTGAGTTTCAGGAGTTGTGGCAGCAAAGTAGCATATGGCATAGGGATCGGATCGATTACCCTATTAGCTTGAGAAGGCCTCTGCTGGAATGGCCTTTGCTGGTTGTTGTTGTTGTTAGTGTTGCTGTTGTTGTAATTTCTCGGAGGATACTGATTCTGTTGATGGTACTGAGGTTGTGGTTGATAGTTTTGTTGCGGAGGTTGATAAACTGGTTGAGGATGAGCTGGAGCAGGAATGGTGACTGCCGCCACTGATCTGTGAACATATTGGGGCCTGCCCCTGCTGGTGTGGATGGCATTGGTCTCGCCAGTTCTTCTCGGGCCTGCAAAAGGCTTTCTTGTACTACTGGACGAGCTTGCACCGTTGTCTGAGATCTTGCCCATTTTTAACAGGCTCTCAATTCTCTCCCCAGCTATGACAACATCTGCAAAGCTAGTGGAAGAGAAAGCAGCCAGCCTGTCAATATAAGTCCCCTGAAGGGTGTTCATAAACATATCTGCCATTTCCCTTTCAGACATAGGTGGCTGAACAGCAGCAGCCAGTTGCCTCCATCTCTGGGCATATTCTCGGAAACTTTCCCTTGACGATTGTGACATTCCCATTAGGAGAGTCCTGTTGGGTGCCATGTCTAAGTTATACTGATACTGTTTGATGAAGGCCTCTGCCAGGTCCTTCCAGCATCTAATAGTTGCCCTTGTCAAGTGAGAGTACCATTCTCTCGACGCTCCAGTCAAGCTGTCTTCGAAATAGAACATCCAGAGCTTCTCATCCATAGTATAGGCCTTCAGCCTTCCCAGAAATGATTGCAAATGAGTCCGGGGGCATGAAGTCCCGTTGTACTTTTCAAAACAAGGAGGCTTGAACTTATGGGGGATCCTGACCCCGTCTACCAAGCCCATATCCATGACGTCGAATCCCAAAGAGTTTTGAGACTCTAAGGACCTCAACTTCTCAGCTATCTCATCCAACCTCCTATCATAAGCCTCTTCCCCAGCACCCATTACCGTGAAATGGTCCTCTTGGGGGTCTTCTTGAAGTACCCTGGCTGCAGTGGCAGTCCCTTGAACATTTGCAGGAATATTGACCTCAGGATGGAGATGTGGTCCAAATACAGGAGGGTTGACATGAGGTTGGACCCTTTCATTGTTGCTGGTCCCGGCAGTCCCTATATGTGGATCTTCTTGATTTTGCCTTTCCACCATGGCCCTCAATCTTTCCTGGCTCTGAGCCATGTTGTTCATCACTTCCATAAACTGAGTCATTTGATTCCTCATTTCTAGCCTTTCGTTTGCCATTTGATTTCTGACCTCAGTAAGGTCCTGCTGCATCTGATCCATTTGAATGCCCGGAAGGTTGTGACGGGTCGGATAACGGTGCAGACGGTTGAGGGGAAATACCCGGCGCCGAGCAATAGTTCCTGAACATCACAACAGAGTTAGTGGCAATAAAACAAAAACCTACAAAACAAACAAAAGGGTTAGCATGCAATGCAGTTATGCTTATTTGTTCTCAAGGTATCCGGTTTGGCATTCAGTTTTGACCCTTCCAGACCCTTGAAGATGCTGTTGATGTTGCTTTTGAAGTGAAACTCGGATGGAACAAACTAATACATATATTACTAAAAGCAAAATGGTACATAGTTTGTTTTACAACTACAAGCCCCCGGAGGGGTCAAAATACATTACACGGAATGAAAGCAACAACAAGCAAATGGTCAAACACCAAGCCCAAACTCATCCTCACGAACTTCCTTGAGAAGTGCTTCGGTCACAGGATCAGCCGGACGCTCCGTGAGATTCCTGATGAGGAGGTTCCGGGTTGTAACAGCTGCTGTTAACTTCTTGTGCTGGCTTTGGTCCTTTGACCTCTTCACTCCTGCTTTGATCTTCAGCTCTGATATCTCCTTCTGGGCTGCTGCCAGGGCTTCATGCTGTTCTTTTGCACTAGCTTCCAGTTGCTCCATCTTGTCTTGAACTCTCTTGTCCTCTAGAGTACGAGCCTCGGTGATCCTGACCCACCGGGCCTGGCTCTCCTTCAGATACAAGTCTGTCCTTGCTCTTTGGAACTGGGCTTCTTTGCAAGCATTCTTCAGAATTTGTTCTCCAGCCTTAGACTTTTTGATATAATCCCCAGACCTCTCAATCTTAGTCAGATGCTCCACTCTCAACTTCTCCAATCTCTCAACCTCCCTCATACCATCACTCCTCTCCCGGAGGGTCTTCTGCAAAGCCTGGGTTAACTTCTCATTTCTTTCCTTCAAGCTCTCAAACTCCTCCAAACTGATAGTGGCAGGGGGTGGTGCTGAAGACGATTCAGGCATATCTTCTATAGTAAAGGGCATCCCAGAGAATTGGGCCCTGGCACGGGACCATTCATAATATTGTGTTGATGCCACACTGCTGCACTTCCCCAAAATGGTTATTCCCTTGGTTTGAACATTATCCCAGGCCCAGGCTGCTTGCCTAACAATAGCCAGATTAATCTTGTTCTCGCAATAAAGAGTTTCAACCAAGTCCTGTGCCTTAGGAGTGTGGACCAGTGCATAGCCCAGTTGTCTTCTAAACAGCAGAGGATTGTAATTAATACTACCCTTAACTCCTATTAGGGGCACATTGGGAAAATGCCCACAGCTGGTGATGATATCCCTGCCTTTGGTGCTTTGAGTGCACCACCTGATATCGGCTGAAGTTAGAGCAGTGAGTCTCTTAGCCCAGTTTTTCTACTGATGAGGGTTCAAAAATGCATCTGTCCTGGGTAGATGCCTGAGAAGCCAAGTGTGGAACAATGGAGCACAACACCTCACTAATCTTCCCCTCTGCTTTTCATTCCTCTGATGCACTGAGTAATAGAGGTCCCCCAATAAAGTGGGCACTGGGTTCTTCAGAATGAAAAGATGGATTTCATTCTTGCTAATGAATCGAGGCTCATCTGCAAACAATACAATTCCATATACACTCAAGGCCAATAAAGCACAAACAGCTTTCCACTCTCCTAAAGAAGCTTTCAGGGTAGCTTGAGAGATCAAGAAATCCAGATGAAAACCAGGGATTCCAGCTTTAGAAGTCATATGCTGCTCAATCAGAACAGGTCCCAGATGCAAAGCCTTTGCTACTTCTTCATTACCAGGAAAGACCATCTCAGGGTTGAAAGGGATTCCACCCCTGATAGGCATACCAACCAATGATGAGTATTCTTCTAATAGAGGGCCTAGCTGAAAGTCCTGAAAAGTGAAACATCTCAGTGGGGGATCATAGAACTGAATGCAAGTGTGGATCAGGCTTCTCTGTGAAGGGTCCAGATCAATAACCATATCAAGTATATCTCCATAATGTTCCCTGAACCATGGTATGTGATCTGGAGTGATCAGGGTCTGAATCCTCCTGATGTCAGATAGCTCTGGCTGGAAGAAGTGATAGGTGATGTTGCTCTTTTTGGGAGCCATGATGCTGAAGATGAGTAGAGACAGGTGCTGATGATAATACTGAAGAAAATGGCCACTGATTGGCTGGTGCAGGTGATAGCTGAAGCAGATGCTGATGAAGATGGGTCAATGCTGAAGATGGGGTCAAAACCAGAACCAAATGAAGATGGATACCCTGAAACACAAATAAGCAAATGTCAATATGATGCAATGTTTATGTATGCAAGTGATATGCAAGGGTTTGTGACTGAGCTGGATCTGATCAAAAGCTCTGGTATAGGTCCAAGTATGTAAGAAATCCAGATGGAGGTCTATAAATCCAGTAACCAAGGTGGGGGACTCAAATAAAGAGCCACATGTCCAGGGTTTTAGAATCACAAGAACTGTCCCAAAATGAAGTACTCTTAAACAAACAAAGTAACAGGGTATTCTGAGGTCAAGGTACCTGCAAACCTGTAAACAGCCCAACCCCCTCACAGGTGGTGTTCTAAAACAAGGATCCTCAAACTTGGATCAGTTATGGGAAGTGTAAACACTTCTAACCCGGAGGTACAGTGTTTACAATAACCATAAAAGTTCCTCCTCTAATTCACCTCAGTTTCTGAAGGTCAATACTAAAAGGTCATCCAGACTTAGCAGGCTTCTCAGATAGCCCTAGCATTGCAGGAAATCTGCAACACAGAGTTCTCAAGAAGAAACCCATATCTGAACCGTGTTTCATATTCCCGCACCAGACCGAGATGGAATGGGAAAGAATATGATTCACTCTAGTCTAGGTGTCACTCAGGTCCCAGGTATAGGACCTTAACTCTCAATAGAACCCCACCCACCAAAGCAAAACCAGATCCAGCCAGACAGCATGACAGTATGATATATGTAAAGCAGTAAAGAA
Organism: Lathyrus aphaca; assembly: GCA_963966055.1. NCBI lineage: Eukaryota > Viridiplantae > Streptophyta > Magnoliopsida > Fabales > Fabaceae > Lathyrus > Lathyrus aphaca. The sequence continues at coordinate 460,607,782 of OZ014522.1, read as the reverse complement.
AGCAGATAAACAACTGTACATAAAACAAAAATGAAACATATATAAGCACAAATAAACACATAACACCCCAGTAAACACAAATCAATCAAGCGCTAGGAGGAAACCACAAAAAGAACCAGAAGCCCTAGTTGCAATATAAGTCCCCAGCAGAGTCGCCAAGCTGTCGCTCCCACCAAATGAAGCCGGGTCAAATGGGGTACAGACGCGAACGGTCGGCGAAAGGGATAATGAGAACACACAGTCGTGAACTCACTGGAGATGAATAGAGTCGCCAGCTAGGCATTTTTATCCCGGAGGAAAGGTAATGCTGCATAGACCTAGAAAGATATGGATAAGACGGTTGCGAACCAGAGAGACTGAGAAAGGGGGTTGGTTACAACCTGGGAAGGTATTAGCACCCAGATTGTCCGTCGTACTCGACGGGATCCACGCTTGAAAGATTTGTGTTTTAAAAGGGTAGTGTCAGTGCAATCTGTGTGTAAAAGGGCTGGAAAGATGTACAGGTGTCAGTGTAAAAGAAGTGTGAAGTGTGATATGTGAAGTGTCCGTGCAGGAATAAGAATGAAATTGCTCAGGAATATGAGGCTAAAGGATGAAGCTGGAAGGAGGGGGAATATACAGAGACTTTTGTTCGATAACTGTTAAGTTATGCCTACGTATCCTCTCGTGCAATGAGGAAGTCAGAACACCGTAGTTCGACCCAAGGAGACTGAAAGATAAATTGACTTGTGAACTGCTTGCTTGCCTATGCTCAAGTGTATGACCTGTCTGGCTCAGGTGCAAACTGTCTTGCATTAGACGGAAGAAGCTAGTTCTCGTTTGTGAGTGAATGAGGTGAGAAGAGAATCCCGGAGGAGACGATTATTGTTTGTTTTTGGTGTTTTCAGTCTTTTATTGATTTTTGTGTTTGTCATAAGAAAATGAGCTTAAGCCTAAACCAATGGGTTAGTAAACTCATCACATCCTCCCTCTGATTAGGGGTAATGAGAATACCTTAAGTGTGAAGTCAGTATCTCACACTTAATCACCATGATGTAGGATTAAGATCATTAACCTACTTGTTATTATTTAGATGTTTTTGTGGTTTTTGTTTAGTGTTAGGTAATGAGATTAAGCCATAATCAGGGATTAAACAGACTCATTACACCATCCTAATAGAAGGATAATAGATGAGAATGTTTAAGCTGAGGAAAGCTCCTCAACTTAATCCATGATTAGGGATTAAACTCATGACAAAACAAGCCTTTGATTAAGTGGATTTTATTTAATGATATGATGATGAAGTGGATTTTATGATTTGTAAGACAACTTGAGGGGGACTTGTCCATTAACACTAGGGTTAGTCCTTCTTAACCAATTAAGGAAGAAATAGAACCCTAATGCAAGGCCCAAGTTACAAGCTTGATGTCTTGATGATTATTAAGTGAATTGATTAAGAAGTTAAACACATTAAGGGTTTAACACTTAGGATTAAAGTTATACACTCCATCCTAAGAGAAGGATGCAGGCATAAGCTTAATCACAAAGCCTTAAAACCTTTAGGGTTTAGTTCCTGATTATGCAAATTTCTCATTTGAGGCATGTCTTGAAAATTAGTGATTTTGGCCAACTTTGTCACACCATAACTTTTGATCCAAGAAGAATTAGATCATGTTCTTGTACTTTTTGAAAAGGGAAACATGTATTCTACAACTTTCATGACCAAAGTTTTCCCATTTGAAGCATTTTTGGATCAAGAATCAAGGCTTGAAAAATGACATAAAATGACACATTCTTGAAAAGTCAACTATGCCCAAAAAAGTCAACTTTGCAAAAACTTCAAATTCTTGATTTTTGTGCACTTAAACCTTCTTCCATGGTCAAATAAAGATCATATACACTAAGAATGATGAAGAATGCCCATTGGTTGGGTCATTGGGGGCCTCAGATGCCCTGATTTTGCACTGACTTGTCTGAAAAGTCAACCCTTGATCAGATGACTTCCCCATGGAATTTCTTCATGAAAATTGATATGCATACTCCCTATACCATATAGAGACCAATGGAAACAAGAATGACCAAAAAATTTGGAGTTATGGCCTCTGAAACCAAAACCCTAATTTTAGGTCAACTGTGCAGTCAAACTTGGCTCTGCATCCATACGAATCCCAGTTCTTGTGATTCTCTGCATTTCTTGACTTGGAGAGGATGTAATATGATACTTGAACACATGTAGACCCCTTTTAAGTGATTGTTGACTTTTGGAATGGCTCAAGAAGCTCTGGGATTGCTCAGATCACAAACCCTAGATGCAGATGACTTAGAAACTATGCAGTGAACCAAAAATGAGATATGAGATGATATGATTGTGTTTATGCATATGAGATGATCACAAGCCATGGTGTGAATGGGTGAGGGCAAATTTGGGGTGTTTACAGGCGCCACCGTGAAAGGCTCAACAAATTGACAAGAAAAAAAACTCTCCCTAACACGGTTCTAAGCCTTACTTCAACAGGAACCTGACGAGACGCTTCTCATTCGGACTCAAAATTAAACCCTAGCCTCGTCACGAATTGGCCAGTACACACAGAGTCATGAACCACGATGAAAAGTACTCATACTAGCAGCAATAAACGAAAGGGAAAGGTCGGAATACCTATCGGAGCAAGTATGATGTTTACGATGCCGATGCGGTTTTCAGGTACCTTTGTTTATCTCGTCCTCCAACTTCTTTTCGTTCGCGTTCCTTCCCTTCTTATTCTATTGTTAATACTGACCTTTGTTGTAATTTGATGCAAGGTGGCGGTGGTGATTTCGGTTTCATAGGGTGTTGAAGATATTTGAAAGTGGTGGTGAATTGAGGTGAGTGTGTGAATGTTATTGTTCTGTTTTTGTTGTTGCGGCTCCCCTTTTCATCAATTTGTCTCCCCTTTTATAACCTGAAATTAGGGTTTGTACGTTTGAAATTTTTGCTGAGAAAATGAATTTGGATATGTCTGTTATGCTTTTTTGCGTTAAAAGCTTGTTTTGCCAATTTTGTGAAACATTTGGTCTTGTATCTTCTGCCCTATTTCTGTTTGTTTCTTGTCCGTTTATGCCTTATCATTGCACTATTTTATTTAGTTTCCTCTTTGTTCCATGCTCTGTTTGCTTGTTACCTTGAAAATCGATTTTTCTACTGCAGTAAAACAAAGGTTGTTTGCTGCATAACTTAACTTTTTACTGGTGCACAAAATTGACTCCCATTATTATTTTGACTCTTGTTTTTTCTGGTTGTAACGCTTTGCTTCAACATTCTTTCCGCGCCATTACGTATTATCTGACATTGTATTAGCAAAGAATTGACTGTCTCATGTTGTACTTAAGAAATAATGTAAGATCTTTTTCTAATTTTAGGGCTGCATTGTTCTGCAAATCGATTTTGGGCCAAGGAGTATAGCAAATGACACTTATGAAGACTTGGTGGTGTCAGTTCTTGCCTGGACCGCTCTCCCAACCATTTTGAATCCTATCATACCTGGACTGGCCTTATCATTCACCTTGGAGCGTCTGCGGCTAACTGCGGGTATTGAGTTTCCACTTATATGAGCAGCGCCCTCTTGAAGGAGAGCAAGACTGCGTCCTATCAAGTAGTATTACTCTCAAATTAAGTGGATCATGGAATGAGATCCCTGGCATCTCATATGGCTTCCACGGTCTCGACCTCACCGTTGGTGATATTCCACATGATGGTACTTGTTGCTGTCTAGAGGTCACTGGAGTTGGCTGCAAGTATTTTCGTGGTATCTCTCTAGATTTTGTGTTCTTGCTGAATGAGAATTTGTGCTAATCTCGACTCGAATTTGTTCCTGTAGGAGAATTGTGAACTGAAATTGTCTTTGTTGCTGACGTTGGAATTGTTATTGAAACTGCTGCTGTTGTGGAAGAAATGATGGCTGGATGGTGACGAGCAAATCGGTAAATTATCATTGTATAAGATTTTTTTGTTCAACTGTATTCATGTTGCTCCCTTTTTCTATGATAAATGGAGTTCAAAACATATACTGATGGAGATTGACTTTGGGTGATGATCCAATTGGTTTAACAATTGTTTTTCTTATGATTGATGCAGCTACACTTCGGTCGGTGTCGTCCCCCCCCCCCCAGAGTTGTTTTGACGAGGAAATTCATACCCATGTTGTCATGTGATTGTAGGATTTATGTTAGGCTTGTAATTCTTAGAAATTCTGTATATATCCACATTAATCATTACCTTGCATTGTATGCTGTGATAATTTTAATATGGTATTAGCTTGTAATTGGAATTGAGATAAAAAACGGTAGAATGTTTGTATAGGCCAGCTGCAGTTTGGATGTCCTTTAATACTCTTTCATGTTTGCAACTATACAAATATGGGAAAGAATGATTAAGAAAAGATTTTAACAACAGGCATACTTTACTAACATTAGTTTTCGCTTCGTCATTGTGTCACCATGGATTCAAAACTCGTAACTCAACTTCATGTTCAAAGAGCCGATAGATTTAAGTTGATCAGACAAAATATGCTACCATATGACATGAGATATAATCATCCAAGTAAACTGCCTTAAAACTCTTTCAAGTTCCTATGATTGGAACAAAATTGAATTGAATTTATGACATAGAAAATGTGACACAAAAATTTGGAAAGAGATATGAGGGATGAATAATAAAAAAAAGGAATGTGAAAGGAAACTAGAAATAGGAAATGAAATATGGATTTTTGAGGATAGAGATGAGAATTTCATTTGGACTTAATGATTGGAAAGGAATTGAAATTAACAATTTGGGATTGAGAATAATTAGGAAGTTTTGTTTTTTTCTTTTTTTGAAATACAATAGGAATTAAAAATAAACAAGAATAAAAAAATGGATTGGAAATAGAATTAAATTGAACGAATTTAAAATATGGACTTGGAAATAAATTAGAACTAAGACACAAAAAAATAGAATTAAAGAAATGGGGACATGAAGTGAGTTTGGAAATAAGAATGTGAATTGGAATTCGAAATAAGAAACAAAACTTGGAATTGGACTTGAGATAAGGCTAGGAAATATTGAAGTTAAGACTTCAAACGAAATTTGAGGTTAGACTCAATTTCCTTAACAAATACCAGAAAAGCGAAGTCTATTTCTAACAAAACAAAGGATTTATCCTTTCTTCCTTTTCCAAATAACAAACAATATTGGTTTCTTGTAAATATTGTCCAAACCAAATATCAGCAACTTCTTGTCGAGGCAATACACCGGACAAAAAGCCAAAGGTGACTTGAGATCTTAAATGCGTCCATGATTCAAACTCAAAATTCTATAATCCATAGCTTAAGAAATCAACCCATCAATATAAACTTCAAAGCACAAAACCCTAATATCTCGAACCAAACGATCAGATATCCAATATTTGTTACAAAAAGCCTTCTTGTCATTCCTGCAAAACTTCAGAATACTTGGTATGCACTTGGTATGCTGATGATGAGATGGAATATATGATATGAAAAGTTAGGGGTAAAATTTGGGGTGTGACAGGGCCATATTTGTATTATGTGCTAATGGAATATCAATGAACAATGGACATCTTTTGCAAACAATTTTCTCTTTCGCTCACTGTCTTTTCATTTTTGTTATTTTTCGCACAAAACAATAAAATGGAAATGTTTTCAAAATAATAACTTCATTTACACTTTTTCTAAACAAGATTAAAATTGATCACTAAAAAGAACAAATCTCAACCCTTACAGAGATTATCCTCCAGATTGCACCGACAACGGCACTGCTATGACCTTGTATGACTTCGACAATCCAATTAATCAAGCAGATGAAGGGGTTGAGGAAGACTATGAGTTGCCTGAAGAGTTAGCCAGGTTGTTGAGGCAAGAAGAGAAAGTGATTACTCCTCATCATGAGGAAATTGAAATTGTTAATCTTGGTACCGAGGAAGATGTAAAAGAAGTGAAGATTGGGGCCAGTCTGCAAGCTCCAGTAAAAGAACAGCTTATCAGCATGCTTCGGGAATACGTCAACGTCTTTTCTTGGTCCTATCAAGACATGTCAGGTCTATATACAGATATTGTCATTCATAGGCTACCCTTGAAAGAAGATTGTCCTCCAGTGAAACAAAAGCTACGTCGTACCCGTCCAGATATGGCCATGAAGATTAAGGAAGAAGTACAAAAGCAGTGGGACACCGGTTTCCTTGTTGTAACTAGTTACCCACTGTGGGTTGCTAACATTGTACATGTGCCTAAGAAAGATGGCAAAGTGCGTATGTGTGTGGATTACCGGGATCTGAACAGAGCTAGCCCGAAGGATGATTTCCCATTACCTCACATTGATGTATTGGTCGACAAAACAGCTAAGTTCTCGGTATTTTCTTTCATGGATGGATTTTCTGGGTATAATCAGATCAAGATGTCACCCGAAGACATGGAGAAAACAACCTTCATCACACCTTGGGGCACATTTTGTTACAAGGTAATGCCATTTGGACTAAAGAATGCCGGTGCGACGTATCAACGGGCTATGGTAACATTATTTCATAATATGATCCACAAAGAAATCGAATGCTACATGGATGATATGATTTCCAGGTCCCTTACTGAAGAAGATCACCTGGTAAATCTGCTGAAGTTGTTCAAGCGTCCGAGAAAGTATCAATTGAAGTTGAACCCCAACAAATGCACATTCGGAGTACGTTCTGGTAAGTTGTTGGGATTTATTGTAAGTGAAAAAGGAATTGAGATTGATCCCGACAAAGTCAAAGCCATTCAGGAAATGCCTGCACCTAGGACTGAAAAAGAAGTTCGGGGGTTCTTAGGTAGATTGAACTACATATCAAGGTTCATATCTCACCTCACTACAACCTGTGAACCCCTATTCAAACTGTTAAGAAAGGAACAAACAGTCAGGTGGAACGAAGATTGTTAGAAATCTTTTGACAAGATCAAGGAGTACCTGCAAGAACCTCTAATTATCATGCCTCCAATTGAAGTAAGACCTCTGCTAATGTACCTAACAGTATTAGAAGGATCAATGGGGTGTGTGTTGGGCCAGCATGACGAGTCTGGTCGAAAAGAGTATGCAATATACTACCTAAGAAAAAAGTTTACCGACTGTGAACAACGTTATTCACTGCTCGAGAAAACTTGTTGTGCTTTAGCGTGGGCTGCTCACTGACTAAGACAGTATATGCTGACTCACACTACCTTGTTGATCTCAAAAATGGACCCCGTCAAGTACATATTTGAGAAGCCAGCACTTACCGGAAGGGTTGCAAGATGGCAAATGATTCTGACAGAGTATGTGTAAACACCCCAAATTTGCCCTCACCCATTCACACCATGGCTTGTGATCATTTCATATGCATAAACTCAATCATATCATCTCACATCTCATTTTTGAGTCACTGCATAGATTCTAAGCCATCTGCATCTAGGGTTTGTGATCTGAGCAATCCAAGAGCTTCTTGAGCCTCTCCAAAGATCACCAATCATTTAAAAGGGATCCATGTGTGTTCTTATATCATATTACATCCTCTCAAAGTCAAGATTTCAAAAGAATCACAAGAACTGGGGTTGGTGTGGATGCAGAGCCAAGTTTGACTGCACAGTTGACCTAAAATTAGGGTTTTGGTTTCAGAGGCCATAACCCCAAATTTTTTGGTCATTCTTGTTTCTATTGGTCTCTATATGTGTAAACACCCCAAATTTGCCCTCACCCATTCACACCATGGCTTGTGATCATTCTCATATGCATAAACACAATCATGTCATCTCACATCTCATTTTTGATTCACTGGATAGTTTCTAAGGCATCTGCACCTAGGGTTTGTGATCTGGGCAACCTCAAGGCTTCTTGAGCCATTTCAAAGGCTACCAATCAACTCAAAGGGGTCCATGTGTGTTCTTATATCATATTTCATCTCCTCAAAGTCAAAAATGCAGAGGAATCACAAGAACAAGGGTTTGTGTGGATGCAGGGCCAGGATGAACTGCACAGTTGACTGAAAATTAGGGTTTTGGTTTCAGAGGCCATAACCCCAAATTTTTTGGTCATTCTTGTTTCCAATGATCTCTATATGGTATAGGAAGTATGCATATCAATTTTCATGAAGAAATTCCATGGGGAAGTCATCTGATCAAGAGTTGACTTTTCAGACAAGTCAGTGCAAAATCAGGGCATCTGAGGCCCCCAATGACCCAACCAATGGGTGATCTTCATCATTTTGAGTGATATGATCTTTATTTGATCATGGAAGAAGGTTGAAGTTCATAAAAATCAAGAATTTGGAGTTTTTGCAAATGTTGACTTTTTGGGCATAGTTGACTTTTCAAGAATGCACCATTTTAGGTCAATTTTCAAGCCTTGATTCATGATCCAAAAAGGCTTCAAATGGAAAAACTTTGGTCATGAAAGTTGTAGATCTCATCTTTCCCTTTTCAAAAAGTACAAGAACATGATCAAATTCTTCTTGGATCAAAAGTTATGACCATGCAAAGTTGCCAAAAATCACTTATTTTCAAGTTATGCACCAAGTGGAAATTTTGCAAAAGTCTTGGATCAAAACACATTGCAGCCTCTAGTTCATCTCAAATCAACATGTAAACATTCTCTAAGTTACAAAAATCAGATTTGAACTAAGTTTGCCCTTGGTTTCATGTTTGGTTATGCAAAGGATCACATGTGAAACATAAGCCAACCAACTTGCAAAACACTCATGATCACTTCCTACAACTTGGTGCATTGGCTGCTGAGCTTTGCTAGGCCTCTCCCTCACCTTTGCTGCGCCAGCCATGCCTTGTACTTGCCTAGACCTTGCCCATGCCCTATTTTACACAAAGTTGACCTTTTATGCAAAAGCAAACTTACCTATCACAGCTGCACAAGTCACATCCTCTGGCCACTTGGATTAAAATATGTTATCAATTTGCAAGCTAAACACATCAAGGACCAAGGCTGAAACACAACCATTCACCACATTCACAAAAACTCACCTCATTGCAAGTTCCTTCGAAATTCTGTCCACAGCCATAAAACACTCAAACTCTCATCATCATTCAACTCACCACATCTCATAGACAAGAAACCATCAAAGCTCAAGCCTAAATCAAGCCTGAAAACTCCATTGCCATTATTCACCTCAAGCTGCAGATTCTATCGAATCTCTCTCCACATGCCACAAACACACCAACCAACACCACAAACTTTCTCAACACACTTCATAGATCACAAACAACTCCTTTTCACAGCCTGAAAGTGCCAAAATCATCATGGCCATTGTTGACTGAACTGAAGCAGTTCCATTCGAATCTCCTTCTCCAGCCAACACAAACTCATTTTGAGCATTCAAACACATTTGGGGGATCAAGTAGAGCAGCTTGCATCAAAGGAAGTGGCCAGAAAGTTCCTAAACTGAAAGCTCCAAATCTCAGGTAGCTCGAAATTAATTTTTCCAGAAATGGTTTTTTATGTTACAAACTTGTTCCTCATGATGCACTGATCATTCTGGTACCTTTAGTTTTTGAAATGGTTTTGTTTTGAGCATTTAATTTGTGTTTGAAGCTCACGAACCCTAGAAATTGTTTGCTTCGATTCAGTTGATTTAGGAACTTTAATTTTGTTTTGAGAGAGGGGTTTGGTTCGTGAGAGGATAAGGATCATTTCCATGCTCTTGGTTTTCATTTTTGGTACGTATTGAGAGGTTTTGAGATTTTCAGGTGAGCTTCTGGCCGGAGAAGACGACCGGAAGTCTTCTCCGGCCACCTGAGAGTGATTTGCCCTAATTACAGTCATTAACTTTAGTTTGAATGCTGAGCGTAGATGAGCGTTGAATGTTTGACTTCCCTCCAGTTTCGATGGCCCAGATGCGTTTGATTAACCCTAATCCACGTGTTAGGTCTAATTAATCCATAATTAATTTAATTAAGTCTGAAGCAATCCTGGCCCTCCACTAGCGCGCGCAGTCAACATGTTTGAATCCAGGAGCAATCTCATCCATTCAATCTGATTACTTCTCATTTTATTTGTTTTATTTCATTTTATTTCATTTAAACTTGCATAATTTATTTAAAATAGTTAAAAAATCATAAAAATTATGAAACTTTTTCTTTAAGGTTTTATTAATTTTTATGACACAAAAATATTTTTATTTTATTTTTTATCATTAAAAAAGTATTTTTAAATATTTAAAGGATTATTTTTAATTGATTAATGGGAATTAATTAATTAAAAATACTTTTAGGTATTTAAAAATTACAAAAAAATTCATGAAATGTTCTAAGACATTTAGAAACATTGTCCAACCTTCAAACCAAATTTCTTTTTTGACCTTGATGCATTTTAAGAATTTTTCATGGAATTAAATCATATTTTGTGCATTATTTTGATCACATGTTTGAAAATTCATTTCTGCCTATTGGTGAAGGTTGAGACATTGATTCTTCTTGCATTGTTTTCCATTTGACATGTATTTTCAAGGATAAAAAGGCCATGATTTGATCTTGCATTTTCTAATTGATTGGCATTTGTTTTGATAAGAACCCTTAAAAACCCTAAAAACTTGCAAAATTCATAACTTGAGTTTGGTTAAGAGTTGGGAGCTCCCCTTTGGGCAGTGGTTTGTTATAGGTCTAGGGTTTCTTTGAGTGCCATTTTCCTTTTTTTATCTTAGGGTTTGCTTCTGTTTTGGTTTGTGTTTGATTGTTTGTTTCATAAACCCTAATTTGGGCTTTCTCTTGCATCCTTCTTGCATTCTCTTGCATAAGTTGACTTGCCATTGCATTTTGTGCATTCTTATGATTCATTTGACATCTTAAGACATGTGTGAAGCATCATTGATCATTGCATTACATCTTTGCCATGCCATTTGCCTTGTATGCTTCATAACATTTCATGCTTGTTCATGTTCCTTAGCTTGCATCATATACATTCATGGTCTTGTGTGAACATCCCCATGCCTTACCTCATGTTTGCAGCACCCCATAACATCATAATCATCATGTACATGCTTCTGGTTTGGTCTAGCATCATGCCATTTCATCTCATCTTACATTGCATTGTGTTTCTTTCTAACATTTCAGGTGGTAAGTAAACTTGAGAAGTGAATTTGCCTTCACTTCTCATACCTTTTCTTTTCATCTCCCTTGCATCCATTGCTGCATTTTTACTTGTGCTTGAGTTTGAGCTTGTTCATTCTTGCTTCTCCCACTTTCTTTCTTCAAGTGACTTGACTTCTTGAATGAAGCAAGTCATTTTGCTTCTCTTGATCCTGTTCATCTGCTTCCTGGTGGCTCCTTTGAAGATTGTTCTTGAAAACCTCACAAACCATAGGAACAACCAAGCATGTCAATGAATTAGGGTTTTGATTAGTCTCCCCCATAGTTTTTTACCTTTGTGTCTCCCTTTGAGTCTTCTCTTCTCATCTCATAATCAGAGACTAAACCCTAAAGGTTTTAAAACTTTGTGATTAGGGTTATGCCTGTATCCTTCTTTTAGGATGGAGTGTATAACTTTAATCCTAAGTATTAAACCCTTAAGATGTTTAAATCTCTTAATCAATCCATCTAATAATCATCAAGACATCACACTTGTAACTTGGGCCTTGCATTAGGGTTCTAATTCTTCCTTAAGTGGTTAAGAAGGACTAACCCTAGTATTAATGGACAAGTCCCCCTCAAGTTGTCTTACAAACAATAAAATTCACTTCATCATCATACCATTAAATAAAATCCACTTAATAAAGGCTTGTTTTGTCATGGGTTTAATCCCTAATCATGGATTAAGTTGAGGAGTTTTTCTCAACTTAAACATTCTCATCTATTATCCTTCTTTTAGGATAGTGTAATGAGTCTGTTTAATCCTTGATTATGGCTTAACCTCATTACTCAACACTAAATAAGAAACCACAAAAACATCTAAATAATCACAAGTAGGTTAATGATCTTAATCCTACACCAAAGGTGATTGAGTGTGAGAATCTGACTTCACACTCAAGGTACTCTCATTACCCCTAATCAGAGGGAAGATGTGATGAGTTTACTAACCCATTGGTTTAGACTTAAGCTCATTATCCTATGACAAACTTCAAAAAGAAATAAAAGACTGAAAACTCAAAAACAAACAATAATCGTCTCCTCCGGGATTCTTTTCTCATCTCATTCACTCTCAAACGAGAACTCGCTTCTTCCGTCTAATGCAAGACAGTTTGCACCTGAGCCAGACAGGCCATACACTTGAGCATAGATAAGCAAGCAGTTCACAAGTCAATTCACCTTTTCAGTCTCTTTGGGTCGAACTACGGTGTTCTGACTTCCTCATTGCACGAGAGGATACGTAGGCATAACTTAACGGTTATCGAACAAAAGTCTCTGTTCATCCCCCCTCCTTCCAGCTCATTTCTTTTAGCCTCATTATCATGAGCATTTCACTCCTGTTCTTGCACTGACACTTCACATTGTCCTTACACACTATACACTGACACCTGTACATTCTTTTCCAGCTATTTTATACACAGATTGCACTGACACTACCCCTTTAAAACACAAATCTTTTAAGCGTGGATCCCGTCGAGTACGACGGACAATCTGGGTGCTAATACCTTCCCAGGTTGTAACCAACCCCCTTTCTCAGTCTCTCTGGTTCGCAACCGTCTTATCCATTTTCTTTCTAGGCTTATGCAGCGTTGCCTTTCCTCCGGGATAAAAATGCCTAGCTGGCGACTCTATTCATTCTCCAGTGAGTTCACGGCTGTGTGTTCTCACTGTTCCCTTCGCCGACCGTTCGCGTCTGTACCTTCATCTGACCCAGTGTCATTTGTCGGGAGCGACAGCTTGGCGACTCTGCTGGGGACCCTTATATTGCAACCAGGGCTTCTGGTTCTTTTTGTGGGTTCCTCCTAGCGCTCGGTTGATTTGTGTTTATTGGGGGTATTATGTGCTATCTGTGTTTGTATATTTGCTTTATTTACTGCTTTCTGTACAGCTTTATTTATTTCTTTCTTTACAGTTTTTTATATATCATATCTGTCATACTGTGCTGGCTGGATCTGGTTTCTTGTTTTTGTGGGTGGGTGTTTTATTGAGAGTTAAGGTCCTATACCTGGGACCTGAGTGACACCTAGGCTAGAGTGAATCATATTCTTTCCCATTCCATTTCGGTCTGGTGCGGGAATATGAAACACGGTTCAGATATGGGTTTCTTCTTGAGAACTCTGTGTTGCAGATTTCCTGCAATGCTAGGGCTATCTGGGAAGCCTACTAAGTCTGGATGACCTTTTAGTATTGACCTTCAGAAACTGAGGTGAATTAGAGGAGGAATTGTTATGGTTATTGTAAACACTGTACCTCCGGGTTAGAAGTGTTTACACTTCTCATAACTGATCCAAGTCTGAGGATCCTTGTTCTAGATCACTACCTGTGAGGGGGTTGGGGCTGTTTACAGGTTTGCAGGTACCTTGACCTCAGAATACCCTGTTACTTTGACTTTGTTAAGAATGCTCCATGTTGGACAGTTCTTGTGATTCTAAACCCTGGACATGTGGCTCTCTATTTGAGTCCCCTACCCTGGTTACTGGATTTTTTAGACCTCCATCTGGAATTCTTGAACACACATGGATCTATACCAAGGCGGTTAATCAGATCCAGCTCAGTCACAAACCCCTGCATATCATTTGCATACATACTCATTGCATCATATTAACATTTGCTTATTTGTGTTTCAGGGTATCCACCTTCATCTCTGGTTTTGGTTTTGACCCCATCTGCAGTATTGACCTATCTCCACCAACACTTGCTTCAGTTTGTCAGCCATATACTTCAGTTACTTGCACTAGCCAGTCAGTGGCCCTCTCCTCAGCATCTTCATCAGCAATTACTCTACTCAGTCTTCAGCATCATGGCTCCAAAGAAAAGCAATATCACTTATCATTTCTTCCAACCAGACTTGTCAGACATCAGGAGGATCCAAACCCTGATCACTCCAGATCACATACCCTTGTTCAGGGAGAGTTATGGAGATATACTGGACATGGTCATTGATCTGGACCCATCTCAGAGAAGCCTCATCCACACCTGCATTCAGTTTTATGATCCTCCATTAAGATGTTTCACCTTTCAAGACTTTCAGTTGGGTCCTCTTTTGGAGGAATACTCATATTTGGTTGGCTTGCCCATCAAAAGAGAAATCCCTTTCAACCCTGAAATGGTCTTTCCTAGCAATAGAGAGATAGCAAAAGCTTTGCACCTGGAACTTGTATTGATTGAACAACACTTGACCTCTAAAGCTGGGATCCCTGGGTTTCATCTGGACTTCCTGATTTCTCAGGCTAGTTTGAAGGCCTCCTTGGGGGAGTGGAAAGCTGTTTGTGCTCTGTTGGCCTTAAGTGTATATGGAATTGTGTTGTTTACAGATGAGCCTCGATTCATCAGCAAGAATGCAATCCACTTGTTCATCCTGAAGAACCCTGTGCCAACTTTACTGGGTGATCTCTATTACTCAGTCCATCAGAGAAATGAGAAGCAGAGGGGAAGGTTAGTGAGGATTTGTGCTCCATTATTTCATGCTTGGCTTCTCAGGCATCTACCCAGGACAGATGCATTTCTAAATCCTCATCAGCAAAGCAACTGGGCTAAGAGGCTCACTACTCTCACTTCAGCAGACATCAGATGGTGTACTCAAAGCACCAAGGGCAGAGATATGATCACCAGCTGTGGGCACTTTCCCAATGTGCCCTTAATAGGAGTTAAGGGAAGTATCAATTACAACCCTCTGCTGTTCAAGAGGCAATTAGGCTATGCACTGGTCCATGCTCCTAGGGTACAGGATTTGGTGGAGACCCTCTACTGTGAGAACAAGATTAGTTTGACTGTTGTTAGGCAGGCTGCCTGGGCCTGGGATCATGTTCAAACTAAGGGAACCATCATTCTGGGGAAGTGCAATAATGTGGCATCAGTCCAATATTATGAGTGGTCCCATGCTAGGGCCCAATCCTCTGGAATGCCCTTTACCATAGAAGACATGCCTGAGTCATCTTCAGCACCACCCCCTGCCACTATCAGTTTGAAGGAGTTTGAAAGCTTGAAGGAAAGAAATGAGAAGTTAACCCAAGCCTTGCAGAAGACCCTCAGGGAGAGAAGTGAAGGTGTGAGGGAGATTGAAAGATTGGAGAAATTGAGAGTGGAACACTTGACTAAAATTGAGAAGTCTGGAGATTATATCAACAAGTCCAAAGCTGGTGAGCAGATTCTGAAGAATGCTTGTAAGGAAGCTCAGTTCCAAAGAGCAAGAACAGACTTGTATTTGAAAGAGAGTCAGGCCAGGTGGGTCCGGATCACTGAGGCCCGTACTCTAGAAGACAAGAAAGTTCAGGACAAGATGGAGCAGATGGAAAAAGCCCTGGCAGCAGCCCAGGAGGAAATATCAGAGCTGAAAATCAAAGCAGGATTGAAGAGGTCTAAGGACCAAAGTCAGAGCAAGAAATTGACTGCAGCTGTTGCAACAAGGAACCTTCTCATCAGAAGTCTCACGGAGCATCCGGCTGATCCTGTGACCGAAGCACTTCTTAAGGAAGTTCGTGAGGATGAGTTTGGCCTTGGAGTTTGATCATTTGCTTGTTGTTGTTCCTTTTCCGTGTACTTTTGCTTTTGTGATGTATTTTGGCCCCTTTTGGGGTTTTGTGTTGTAAAGTAAACAAATTGTATTATTTCACCTTTGTAATATATTTGTGTTAGTTTCCATCTGGGTTCACATCAAAAGCAACTTCAACAGCATCATCTTCAAGGGTCTGGAAGGGTCAAAACTGAAGGCCAAACCGGATACCTTGAGAGCAAATAAGCATAACTGCATTGCATGCTAACCCTTTTGTTTGTTTTGTAGGTTTTTGTTTTGTTGTTGCTAACCTCTGTTGTGATGTTCAGGAATTATTGCTCGCCGCCGGGTATTTCCTCTCAACAGGCCACACAGGTACCCAACCAGAAACAACCTTCCGGGAATCCAGATGGATCAAGTTCAACAAGATCTTGCTGATGTCCGAAATCAGCTAGCCAATGAAAGATTGGAGATGAGAACACAGATGACGCAGTTCATGGAGGTTATGAACAACATGGCTCAGAGCCAGGAGAGACTGAGGGCTATGGTTGAGAGGCAAAATCCAGAGGAGCCTCATGTAGGAACTGCAGGCACCAGTAACAATGAAAGGGTGCAACCACATGTGAATCCCCCTGTGTTTGGTCCACATCTATATCCTGAGATTAATATTCCTGCCAACATCCAAGGAACAGCTACTGCAGCCAGAGTACTTCAAGAAGATCCTCAGGAGGACCAATTTACAGTAATGGGTGCTGGAGAGGATGCTTATGATAGGAGATTGGATGAAATAGCTGAGAAGTTAAGGTCTTTAGAATCTCAAAATTCTTTGGGCTTCGACGTCATGGACATGGGTTTGGTTGATGGGGTCAGGATCCCTCATAAGTTCAAGCCTCCTTGTTTCGAAAAGTATAATGGGACTTCGTGCCCCCGGACTCATCTGCAATCATTTCTGGGAAGGCTGAAGGCCTATACAATGGATGAGAAACTGTGGATGTTCTATTTTGAAGATAGCCTGACTGGAGCTTCGAGGGAATGGTACTCTCATCTGACAAGAGCAACTATCAGGTGTTGGAAAGACCTGGCAGAGGCCTTCATCAGACAGTATCAGTATAATCTAGATATGGCACCCAACAGGACCCTCCTAATGGGAATGTCACAGTCTTCGAGGGAGAGCTTCAGAGAATATGCTCAAAGATGGAGACAATTGGCTGCTGCCGTTCAACCACCAATGTCTGAGAGAGAAATGGCAGACATGTTTATGAACACTCTTCAGGGAACCTATATTGACAGGTTGGCTGCTTTCTCTTCCACTAGCTTCGCAGATGTTGTCATAGCTGGGGAGAGAATTGAAAGCCTGTTAAAGATGGGTAAGATCTCAGACAACGGTGCAAGCTCGTCCAGCGGTACAAGAAAGCCTTTTGCAGGCCCGAGAAGAACTGGCGAAACCAATGCCATTCACACCAACAGGGGTAGGCCCCAATATGTTCAGAGGTCAATAGCAGCAGTTACTATCCCTGCTCCAGCTCATCCACAGCCAATCTATCAACCTCCTCAACAAAACTTCCAACAACAACCTCAGTATCATCAGAATCAGTATCCTCCGAGGAACTTCAACAACAACTCCAACAACAACAATCAACAGAGGCCATTCCAACAAAGGCCATCCCAAGCTAACCGAGTGATCGACCCAATTCCAATGCCGTATGCTGCTTTGCTGCCACAGCTTCTGAAACTCAACCTGGTTGAGCTAAGAACGTTGGCACCTCCGGATCCCAACAGTTTACCAAGAAACTATGACTCCAATGCTAGGTGTGCTTTCCATTCAAACGCGCCTGGCCATAGTACAGAAAAATGCAGGGCTCTGCATATGAAGGTACAAGACATGGTAGACTCCAAGGCTCTGAATTTTGCACCTCCGCCCAATGTCAACAAAAACCCAATGCCAAACCATGGTGGTCCTCGAATTAACGCAATTGAAGAAGACGCACCGTCTTATTTCATAACCAGTGTGGATCAGATCAGGACACCATTGGTGGAAATCAAAGCTCAACTCCGTGAAAACAATATATTTCCGGGGTGTGAACTAGGGTGCCCATACTGCAATATTTCATGGAATGGGTGTGAAGATTTAAGGAATGGCATTGACGGCCTTATTCAGAGTGGTTTGCTACAGATCACTACATCATTTCCGACAAACCCGGCAACTTCATCAACAACGGTTTCAGACACTCCTACAAATACAGCAACTATTGTACCCGACAATTCATTAGCACCATCAACAAGTACTTCACCTGTCCTTCCAAATGATCAGTTTTCGACAGTTCCTCCTGCTACAACTTCAGCTTCATTCCATTTCGACTTTCCATCAATAACAGCAACAGTCCTTCCAACGGAACCTCCTACAACACCAGCAAACAATCATGAAGATGTCTCCACAGTTACCATATTCTACGATCCAGAAAATAACTCCGCCTACCATTCAGAAGGTGCTGCTCCCACTAGAGCGCCAGTCACAATCTTTTATGATCCACAAACAATAACAGTCCCTTCAGCAGCAGCAATCAGTCCAGTTACCGTCACGGTGCCTGGACCTGTACCATATGAAAGCGATAGGGCCATCCCTTGGCACTATGGCTCTGACTTGTATCGCGAAGGAAAAAGAATCACTCTTGAAACATCAACACCTGCACCACAAATTGATAATGTGGGCGGAGGCGGAGGCTTCACCCGAAGCGGACGTCTCTTCGCCCCACAAATTCAAAAGCCTACTGCCGAAGCAGAAGCTGCTGCCAAGGCAAAAGGTAAAGGCCCGGTGCAGGAAGATCCAGCTGCCAAAGAAGCCCTGAAAACTCCATTTGATCAGGAAGTTGATGAGTTTATGCGAATCATCAAAAAGAGTGATTACAAAATTGTGGATCAGCTTCACCAGACGCCATCCAAAATCTCTATCCTCTCACTGCTTATGTGCTCCGAAGCCCATCGGAATGCACTACTGAAAGTACTGCACGCAGCTTACGTGCCCGAGGAGATTACTGTCAACCAATTGGAAACCGTTGTTGGAAATGTTACTGCTAGCAATGGGCTAGGGTTTACCAATTCTGACTTGACAGCGGATGGCCGTAACCACAACAAAGCCTTGCACATAACCATGGAATGCAAAGGAGCTGTCCTTTCTCATGTGCTGGTGGATACAGGCTCTTCCCTGAATGTCTTACCAAAGAAGGCTCTGGTGAAGCTTGAATATGATGGATTGGCATTGAGACCCAGCAACCTGGTAGTAAGAGCCTTTGATGGTTCTAAGAGATCGGTTCTGGGAGAGATTGAGCTGCCTGTGACAATTGGCCCACAGACCTTTAAAACTATCTTTTATGTGATGGACATTCAGCCCGCCTACAGCTGTTTGTTGGGTAGACCCTGGATTCACGCCGCCGGCGCAATAACGTCTACCCTTCACCAAAAGTTAAAATTTGAGTGGGAAGGTCAAGTTGTCACAATCTGTGGAGAGGAGGACATTTTTGTCAGCCACCTGGCAACCTACAAGTACATTGAAATGGATGGAGAGATCCATGAAACAATGAGCCAGGGGTTTGAAGCGTTGAATGTGAATGAAGCATCTGCTGTATCTGGTACCCCAATGTCGTCTTATCAACAAGCCCGGAAGGTTGTTGAAGAAGGAACTGCCCAAGGCTGGGGCAAGGTCTTAGCTGTGGAGGAGAAGAAGGACAAATTTGGGTTGGGTTACAGACCAACTCAACATCAAGCGAAGGCTGCTGCAGGGCCAGGATTTGTCAGTGGGGGAATGCTTACCCCTGATGCTATCAACTGTCTGGAAGACGAGCTAGAAGAGGAGCGCAATCTGGAGAATTGGATTCGTCCGAAGATCCCGGGGAGCAGTGTCTCGAACTGGTCTTCCCAGGAAATTATAAGAGTTACTCAAGCAGAGTAATTATTATTTCCTGTATTTTTATAGCATGCATCCAAGTCTTGCATCTTGCCCAAGATGACAAGACTCATTTTGTAACCAGGGCCATCTGTACTTTTGTGCAAACAAGATTAAATTAATGAAATATCAGACGTCTTTTTGCAAACGAGCCTTTTTCTTTTCTGCTCACTGTTTTTTCCATTTTTCTTTTTGTACAAAAATAAATGGCGGTGTTTTCAAAATGATAACTTCATTTCACTTTTTTCTAAAGCAAGATTAAAATCAAATCACTAAAATGAACCAACTTAACCCTTGCAGAGAGTACCTTCCAGACTGCACCGACAACAGCACGGCTATGACATCGTATGACTTTGACAATCCGATCAATCAAGCTGATGAAGGGGTTGATGAAGAATATGAGCTTCCTGAAGAGCTAGCTAGGTTGTTGAGACAGGAGGAAAAGGTTATTACTCCTC
The DNA here is from genome assembly GCA_963966055.1 of Lathyrus aphaca. Classification (NCBI taxonomy): domain Eukaryota; kingdom Viridiplantae; phylum Streptophyta; class Magnoliopsida; order Fabales; family Fabaceae; genus Lathyrus; species Lathyrus aphaca. The sequence continues at coordinate 460,587,807 of OZ014522.1, read as the reverse complement.
ACCAGGAGGAGATTGAAGTGATCAATCTTGGTACGGAAGAAAATGTGAAAGAAGTTAAAATCGGGGCCTGCCTGCAAGACTCAGTGAAGAGACAACTGATAGATCTGCTTCAAGAGTATGTTGATGTGTTTGCTTGGTCGTATCAAGATATGCCAGGGTTGGATACCGATATAGTTGTGCACAAGCTGCCTCTGAGGGAAGAGTGCCCACCAGTGAAACAGAAGTTGCGCCGAACTCGCCCAGACATGGCTATGAAAATCAAAGAATAGGTACAAAAGCAATGGGACGCCGGGTTCCTTGCTGTGACTAGCTACCCGCCGTGGGTTGCTAACATAGTACCTGTGCCTAAGAAGGACGGCAAAGTAAGAATGTGTGTTGACTACCGGGACCTGAACAGAGCCAGCCCGAAAGATGACTTCCCATTACCTCACATTGACGTATTGGTAGATAACACGGCTCAGTTCTCGGTATTCTCCTTCATGGATGGATTTTCAGGATATAATCAGATCAAGATGTCACCTGAAGACATGGAGAAGACAACATTCATCACACCTTGGGGCACGTTCTGTTACAAAGTGATGCCATTCGGACTGAAGAATGCTGGTGCCACATATCAACGGGCTATGGTGACATTATTCCACGATATGATCCACAAAGAAATAGAATGTTACGTGGATGATATGATCGCCAAGTCCCTTACAGAGGAAGATCACCTGGTAAATCTGCTCAAGTTATTCAAGCGTCTGAGGAAATACCAACTAAAGCTGAACCCCAACAAATGCACATTCGGGGTGCGATCCGGTAAGCTGCTGGGCTTTATTGTAAGCGAGAAGGGGATTGAGGTTGACCCTGATAAAGTCAAAGCCATCCAAGAGATGCCTGCACCGAAAACAGAGAAAGAAGTTCGAGGGTTCTTAGGTCGATTGAACTACATCTCACGGTTCATATCTCACCTTACAGCGACCTGTGAACCCTTGTTCAAGCTGTTAAGAAAAGAACAGACGGTCAGGTGGAACGAAGATTGCCAGAAGGTTTTTGACAAGATCAAAGAGTACTTACAAGAACCTCCAATCCTCATGCCGCCAGTTGAAGGAAGACCTCTGATTATGTACTTGACAGTATTAGAAGAGTCAATGGGGTGTGTGCTGGGCCAGCATGACGAGTCTGGTCGAAAAGAGTATGCAATATACTACCTAAGCAAAAAGTTTACCGACTGTGAACAGCGTTATTCACTGCTCGAGAAAACTTGTTGTGCTTTAGCGTGGGCTGCTCGCCGACTGAGGCAGTATATGTTGACCCACACTACCTTATTAATCTCAAAGATGGATCCAGTCAAGTACATATTTGAGAAGCCGGCGCTTACCGGACGGGTTGCAAGATGGCAAATGATTCTTACAGAATACGACATTCAGTACACTTCTCAGAAAGCCATCAAGGGCAGTGTATTGTCCGAATATCTTGCTGAGCAACCCATTGATGACTACCAGCCTATGAGGTTTGACTTCCCTGATGAAGACATCATGTTCATTAAATCAAAAGATCATGAAGAGCCTGTTCACACTGAAGGGCCTGACCCGGAGGAAGAATGGACTATGATGTTTGATGGGGCTGTTAACATGAATGGCCGTGGTGTGGGTGCAGTACTCATTACACCAAAAGGAGTTCACATGCCTTTCTCGGCAAAACTCACTTTCAACTGCACTAACAACGAAGCTGAATACGAAGCTTGCATTATGGGTCTTGAGGAAGCCATTGACCTCAGGATCAAGACATTGACCGTATTCGGAGATTCGGCTTTGGTAATCAATCAGACCAATGGAAAATGGTACACCCACCAAGATCATCTGATACCTTACAGGGATTATACGAGAAGGTTACTGACTTTCTTCACAACAGTCAAGCTTGAGTATATCCCTCGAGACGAGAATCAGTTTGCAGATGCTCTTGCTACCATTTCATCCATGATCAAAGTTCAAGCTGCTAACTTTGTACCTCAGATTTCAGTATCTAGACTTGACAGACCAGCATATGTATTTGCAGCAGATGTTGTTAAAGATGATAAGCCTTGGTTCCATGACATTAAGTGCTTCTTGGAGGATCAAACATACCCACCTGGGGCATCTTCCAACGATAAGAAGACTTTAAGAAGGCTTGCTGGTAGTTTCTTCCTGAACACTGATGGGTCTTTATACAAGGGGAACTTTGACATGGTACTCCTCAGATGTGTTGATAAGACAGAGGCAGACTTGTTGATGCACGAAGTACACGAAGGATCCTTTGGTACCCATGCAGGAGGGCATGCCATGGCTAAGAAATTGCTAAGATCAGGATATTACTGGATCACAATGGATGCAGACTGTTGTGCTTACGCCAGAAAATGCCATAAATGCCAGATCTATGCGGATAAGGTGCATGTACCTCCCAATCCTTTGAACATCATGTCCTCACCATGGCCCTTTGCTATGTGGGGCATTGACATGATTGGCAAGATTGAGCCAACTGCTTCAAACGGTCACAGATTCATCCTGGTCGCCATCGACTATTTCACCAAGTGGGTTGAAGCAGCCTCATATGCAAACGTCACAAGACAAGTGGTAGCCAGATTTCTGAAGAGAGATATCATCTGTCGATATGGAGTGCCCGAGCGAATCATTACTGATAATGGTTCCAATTTAAACAACAAAATGATGGCAGAGCTGTGCCGGGACTTCAAGATCCAACATCACAATTCTTCTCCTTACAGGCCAAAGATGAACGGCGCTGTTGAGGCAGCGAATAAGAATATCAAGAAGATTGTGCAGAAGATGGTAATCACGTACAAAGACTGGCATGAAATGCTACCGTTTGCCTTGCATGGGTACCGCACATCAATCAGAACATCCACTGGGGCAACACCGTATCAGCTTGTGTATGGTATGGAAGCAGTCCTACCTGTTGAAGTTGAACTACCCTCGTTACGGGTATTAATGGATGTTAAACTGAGTGAAGCAGAATGGGTTCGGTCCCGATTCGAACAACTAAGTCTGATCGAAGAGAAGAGATTGGCTGCAATCTGCCATGGGCAGTTATATCAGAAAAGAATGAAGAGAGCCTTCGATCAGAAAGTCAGGCACCGAGAGTACCAAGTAGGAGATCTTGTGCTGAAAAGAATCCTCCCTCCTCATACAGACCACAGGGGCAAATGGACTCCGAATTATGAAGGACCATTCGTTGTAAAGAAAGTTTTCTCTGGTGGAGCACTAATGCTCAGCACCATGGACGGTGAAGATTTCCCGTCCCCTGTGAATTCAGATGCAGTTAAAAAATACTTCGCATAAAATGACCCGCTGGACATAAAAACAGAATGTAAGTCCAGGCAAAAATAGGGCATCCCGGCGAGTCAAAAACAGAATAAAAGACTCGGGCAAAAGTAAGGGAAATAAATGAAAAAATGTACACCCGCTGAGTTGAAAAGCCTCATTGGACAGCTCAGGCAAAAATGGGTATCCCGATGGATTGAAAACCCGAAAGGGCGACCCATGCAAAACAAGGGAATAAGCGAACAACTGCATTCTGAATTCGTCTGTATCACCTACCACTTGGTAAGCTTCCAAAGGATCAAGCGTCAATCAGAATCAACTCTCTCCAGAAAGCAAGACGAGAAGAACATCATTGTCATACGAGTCATAGCAGAAGAGGAAGCTCCTCAAAGCGTCGTCAACACCGCCAACACTTTATTTCTCGATTTGTAACAATCTCCTCATTTCAGGAGATATGTTTCCTTGACTGTATCTTTGCCAATTCAGGGCACATGAATTAATAAAATCAAATTTTTCAGTCATGTTTCGTTTTTTACATTTACGTTTTGCAAAGAGTCGTCTGATATCTCTAAAAAATACAATTGCATAAGTACAGATGCATTTCTCTGAAGATGAAAACACATGCTTACAGGGAATGTGATTATTCTCGAAAGTACTTAACTCCTATGACGGAATCCGGTAAGGGATACCTCGGGACCTTTTGTACGTTCCATTATCTTTGCAGGATTGCAGGTATCCAGAACGCAACCTGGGGCATGCAAGCAACGTCTCAGCAAGTAGGCAAATCATTATCAACTCGGTCTATCTTCCACATGGCACTAGAAGGTGCCCATTTCCCCAGCGGAGCTGCCGAATCAGCATACACTCACTCTCAGCATCTGAAATGCTCTTTCCCCAGCTGAGTAGCTCCCCATTGCTCTCCCCAGCTGAGTTGCCTCTCACTTCCCCAGCCGAGTTGCTATTCTTCCTCAGCAGAATACAGAAATCAGGGAATCACCTCCCCACAGAGCTGCAAACCTTTATTCAGAAGAGCAACGCATGGAGAAGTCACAACGGAATACATAAAGCTTCTACAAACCCCAGCTGGGTCCCGTATTACAAGGATATGTCAACCAGTGACCTATATCCCCAAGCAGATACATCATTAGGTTTACCAATGATCTCATCCCCAGCTGGGATGTTCACTTCAAGCGGATCAACCAGAGATCTTCGCAACAACGGGATCCGGGTCCCGAATCTTCGCCTCCTTGCATAATCATAGCATTCGCATCATATTATACCCTCAGAGCGTAGCATTCCGTCTAATACGGAGCATTACGGCAAAAATCAAATACATAGCATAATCATAAGTCATGTTGTGAATTGAACGCTTGTGACTAATAACCATTCGTCAGGATACAGATTACTTTCCCCCAGAATCCCCATCAGAGTCCCAGCAAAAGCAGTTGCCTCATATTCACAAACACCCGTATATACACCTTTTGGCACCCGTCCGTGTCATCTTTCCCCGCAGGTCGCCTGAATACACTCTACAAACAAAATCACCCGTACTACAGACACGTCCTGACACCCGTCCGTGTCATATCCCAGCAGAAAGCCAAATACATCCTCTTTGCACTCACATATACTTGTATGCACCCCTTTTTGACACCCGTCCGTGTCATATCCCCAGCGCAGTCGCGTACACCTTTATCACCCATACACTTGTTAATATTATACTTTTCTCTTTTGACACTCGTCCGTGTCACTCTCCCCAGCAGATAAACACTCATCATCAATACAATACTCACTACTCAAGGTACGCTTATACAGATACTCGTCCGTATCTTGTATACATCACCACTCATATCCCCGCAGATTCGGCAGTAGTCCTTGTTCTTTGTTAGCCAGTTGGTATTCGTCCGTACCACCATCTCAGAACATTGCGTCTAGTGTTTGTTTCTACATGATGTTCGTCCGTATCATAGTCTTAAGGATGCTCGTCCGCATCTTTAATCCATACACCGTGTCAAACACCTTTGTCTTCTTGAATATAGATACTCGTCCGTGTCTATTACTCCCCAGAAGAATCCTTTCAGATGCAACACTTGTCCGTGTTCTTAGTTAATCAGTTGATACTCGTCCGTATCATCATCTCTGAGCATGTGTCAGTTTGTTTCCACATGATACTCGTCCGTATCATAGTCCTAAGGGTGCTCGTCCGCATCTTTAATCTATACACAATACCAAACACTTATACCTTTTATTTCTTGGATGTAAGCGCTCGTCCGTGTTTACTATCTCCCCAGTAGATCGCCAACAAATTTTCTTTTTTATCTAACACTCGTCCTGTGTTATGATATCTTTGAGAGCAGCCGTACCCTGCTGAGTGGTCGTCCTCCACTTCTTGATGGTCGTCCTCCATCATGCTCATCCGATGGCCGTCCCCATCGTTGATTTTAGCAGTCGTCCCCTGCTAGGTGGTCGTCCTCCACCTTTTGATGATCGTCCTTCATCACTTTATCCAATGGCCGTCCCCATTGTTGATTTTGGTTATCTAACACTCGTCCTGTGTTATGATAAACCCCGGGAGCAGCCGTCCCCTGCTGAGTGGTCGTCCTCCACTTCTTGATGGTCGTCCTCCATCTTGCTCGTCCGATGGCCGTCCCCATCGTTGATATTTTCGGCAGCCGTACCCTGCCAGGTGGTCGTCCTCCACCTTTGATGGCCGTCCCCATCATATTTCTTTTATACCCAACAGAGCAGCCGTCCCCTGCTAGGTGATCGTCCTTCACCTTTGATGGCCGTACCCCATCATCTGTTTATTTCATTCATTCTTTAACCCGATGGCCGTCCCCGTCATGGTCCCTTTTCTTTTTAGCCCGATGGCCGTCCCCATCGTTGGTTACTTTACCTTTATGAACTTGATGGCCGTCCCCGTCATGTTTCATTAATCCTCAGAATTTTGCAGCTTTATCTTGATGGCCGTCCCCATCATGATATTTTATTATCCCCAGCTAGTCGGCCGTCCCCGTCTTAGCTTTACCTTTTATCCCCAGCATGTCGGCCGTCCCCGCCATCGCTTTGCTTCACATACCACCTTACCCAGCAGTCGTCCTCTGCTCGACGGTCGTCCTCCGTCGCCCATACTTTACGATATACTTTGTTTTGCTCTTACAATCTATATCCCTTTTCTTTTTCATTCTGTGAGTGCAAATTTTGGATTGTCTTTGGTATTCCACCACAAGTTATCTTGTTTGCCTGTTAAGCCATCGCTTACAACCTGCACAGCTAACTCATGTTTGAATAGGGGCAGCTGTAAACACCCCAAATTTGCCCTCACCCATTCACACCATGGCTTGTGATCATTCTCATATGCATAAACACAATCATGTCATCTCACATCTCATTTTTGATTCACTGGATAGTTTCTAAGGCATCTGCACCTAGGGTTTGTGATCTGGGCAACCTCAAGGCTTCTTGAGCCATTTCAAAGGCTACCAATCAACTCAAAGGGGTCCATGTGTGTTCTTATATCATATTTCATCTCCTCAAAGTCAAAAATGCAGAGGAATCACAAGAACAAGGGTTTGAGTGGATGCAGGGCCAGGATGAACTGCACAGTTGACTGAAAATTAGGGTTTTGGTTTCAGAGGCCATAACCCCAAATTTTTTGGTCATTCTTGTTTCCAATGATCTCTATATGGTATAGGAAGTATGCATATCAATTTTCATGAAGAAATTCCATGGGGAAGTCATCTGATCAAGAGTTGACTTTTCAGACAAGTCAGTGCAAAATCAGGGCATCTGAGGCCCCCAATGACCCAACCAATGGGTGATCTTCATCATTTTGAGTGATATGATCTTTATTTGATCATGGAAGAAGGTTGAAGTTCATAAAAATCAAGAATTTGGAGTTTTTGCAAATGTTGACTTTTTGGGCATAGTTGACTTTTCAAGAATGCACCATTTTAGGTCAATTTTCAAGCCTTGATTCATGATCCAAAAAGGCTTCAAATGGAAAAACTTTGGTCATGAAAGTTGTAGATCTCATCTTTCCCTTTTCAAAAAGTACAAGAACATGATCAAATTCTTCTTGGATCAAAAGTTATGACCATGCAAAGTTGCCAAAAATCACTTATTTTCAAGTTATGCACCAAGTGGAAATTTTGCAAAAGTCTTGGATCAAAACACATTGCAGCCTCTAGTTCATCTCAAATCAACATGTAAACATTCTCTAAGTTACAAAAATCAGATTTGAACTAAGTTTGCCCTTGGTTTCATGTTTGGTTATGCAAAGGATCACATGTGAAACATAAGCCAACCAACTTGCAAAACACTCATGATCACTTCCTACAACTTGGTGCATTGGCTGCTGAGCTTTGCTAGGCCTCTCCCTCACCTTTGCTGCGCCAGCCATGCCTTGTACTTGCCTAGACCTTGCCCATGCCCTATTTTACACAAAGTTGACCTTTTATGCAAAAGCAAACTTACCTATCACAGCTGCACAAGTCACATCCTCTGGCCACTTGGATTAAAATATGTTATCAATTTGCAAGCTAAACACATCAAGGACCAAGGCTGAAACACAACCATTCACCACATTCACAAAAACTCACCTCATTGCAAGTTCCTTCGAAATTCTGTCCACAGCCATAAAACACTCAAACTCTCATCATCATTCAACTCACCACATCTCATAGACAAGAAACCATCAAAGCTCAAGCCTAAATCAAGCCTGAAAACTCCATTGCCATTATTCACCTCAAGCTGCAGATTCTATCGAATCTCTCTCCACATGCCACAAACACACCAACCAACACCACAAACTTTCTCAACACACTTCATAGATCACAAACAACTCCTTTTCACAGCCTGAAAGTGCCAAAATCATCATGGCCATTGTTGACTGAACTGAAGCAGTTCCATTCGAATCTCCTTCTCCAGCCAACACAAACTCATTTTGAGCATTCAAACACATTTGGGGGATCAAGTAGAGCAGCTTGCATCAAAGGAAGTGGCCAGAAAGTTCCTAAACTGAAAGCTCCAAATCTCAGGTAGCTCGAAATTAATTTTTCCAGAAATGGTTTTTTATGTTACAAACTTGTTCCTCATGATGCACTGATCATTCTGGTACCTTTAGTTTTTGAAATGGTTTTGTTTTGAGCATTTAATTTGTGTTTGAAGCTCACGAACCCTAGAAATTGTTTGCTTCGATTCAGTTGATTTAGGAACTTTAATTTTGTTTTGAGAGAGGGGTTTGGTTCGTGAGAGGATAAGGATCATTTCCATGCTCTTGGTTTTCATTTTTGGTACGTATTGAGAGGTTTTGAGATTTTCAGGTGAGCTTCTGGCCGGAGAAGACGACCGGAAGTCTTCTCCGGCCACCTGAGAGTGATTTGCCCTAATTACAGTCATTAACTTTAGTTTGAATGCTGAGCGTAGATGAGCGTTGAATGTTTGACTTCCCTCCAGTTTCGATGGCCCAGATGCGTTTGATTAACCCTAATCCACGTGTTAGGTCTAATTAATCCATAATTAATTTAATTAAGTCTGAAGCAATCCTGGCCCTCCACTAGCGCGCGCAGTCAACATGTTTGAATCCAGGAGCAATCTCATCCATTCAATCTGATTACTTCTCATTTTATTTGTTTTATTTCATTTTATTTCATTTAAACTTGCATAATTTATTTAAAATAGTTAAAAAATCATAAAAATTATGAAACTTTTTCTTTAAGGTTTTATTAATTTTTATGACACAAAAATATTTTTATTTTATTTTTTATCATTAAAAAAGTATTTTTAAATATTTAAAGGATTATTTTTAATTGATTAATGGGAATTAATTAATTAAAAATACTTTTAGGTATTTAAAAATTACAAAAAAATTCATGAAATGTTCTAAGACATTTAGAAACATTGTCCAACCTTCAAACCAAATTTCTTTTTTGATCTTGATGCATTTTAAGAATTTTTCATGGAATTAAATCATATTTTGTGCATTATTTTGATCACATGTTTGAAAATTCATTTCTGCCTATTGGTGAAGGTTGAGACATTGATTCTTCTTGCATTGTTTTCCATTTGACATGTATTTTCAAGGATAAAAAGGCCATGATTTGATCTTGCATTTTCTAATTGATTGGCATTTGTTTTGATAAGAACCCTTAAAAACCCTAAAAACTTGCAAAATTCATAACTTGAGTTTGGTTAAGAGTTGGGAGCTCCCCTTTGGGCAGTGGTTTGTTATAGGTCTAGGGTTTCTTTGAGTGCCATTTTCCTTTTTTTATCTTAGGGTTTGCTTCTGTTTTGGTTTGTGTTTGATTGTTTGTTTCATAAACCCTAATTTGGGCTTTCTCTTGCATCCTTCTTGCATTCTCTTGCATAAGTTGACTTGCCATTGCATTTTGTGCATTCTTATGATTCATTTGACATCTTAAGACATGTGTGAAGCATCATTGATCATTGCATTACATCTTTGCCATGCCATTTGCCTTGTATGCTTCATAACATTTCATGCTTGTTCATGTTCCTTAGCTTGCATCATATACATTCATGGTCTTGTGTGAACATCCCCATGCCTTACCTCATGTTTGCAGCACCCCATAACATCATAATCATCATGTACATGCTTCTGGTTTGGTCTAGCATCATGCCATTTCATCTCATCTTACATTGCATTGTGTTTCTTTCTAACATTTCAGGTGGTAAGTAAACTTGAGAAGTGAATTTGCCTTCACTTCTCATACCTTTTCTTTTCATCTCCCTTGCATCCATTGCTGCATTTTTACTTGTGCTTGAGTTTGAGCTTGTTCATTCTTGCTTCTCCCACTTTCTTTCTTCAAGTGACTTGACTTCTTGAATGAAGCAAGTCATTTTGCTTCTCTTGATCCTGTTCATCTGCTTCCTGGTGGCTCCTTTGAAGATTGTTCTTGAAAACCTCACAAACCATAGGAACAACCAAGCATGTCAATGAATTAGGGTTTTGATTAGTCTCCCCCATAGTTTTTTACCTTTGTGTCTCCCTTTGAGTCTTCTCTTCTCATCTCATAATCAGAGACTAAACCCTAAAGGTTTTAAAACTTTGTGATTAGGGTTATGCCTGTATCCTTCTTTTAGGATGGAGTGTATAACTTTAATCCTAAGTATTAAACCCTTAAGATGTTTAAATCTCTTAATCAATCCATCTAATAATCATCAAGACATCACACTTGTAACTTGGGCCTTGCATTAGGGTTCTAATTCTTCCTTAAGTGGTTAAGAAGGACTAACCCTAGTATTAATGGACAAGTCCCCCTCAAGTTGTCTTACAAACAATAAAATTCACTTCATCATCATACCATTAAATAAAATCCACTTAATAAAGGCTTGTTTTGTCATGGGTTTAATCCCTAATCATGGATTAAGTTGAGGAGTTTTTCTCAACTTAAACATTCTCATCTATTATCCTTCTTTTAGGATAGTGTAATGAGTCTGTTTAATCCTTGATTATGGCTTAACCTCATTACTCAACACTAAATAAGAAACCACAAAAACATCTAAATAATCACAAGTAGGTTAATGATCTTAATCCTACACCAAAGGTGATTGAGTGTGAGAATCTGACTTCACACTCAAGGTACTCTCATTACCCCTAATCAGAGGGAAGATGTGATGAGTTTACTAACCCATTGGTTTAGACTTAAGCTCATTATCCTATGACAAACTTCAAAAAGAAATAAAAGACTGAAAACTCAAAAACAAACAATAATCGTCTCCTCCGGGATTCTTTTCTCATCTCATTCACTCTCAAACGAGAACTCGCTTCTTCCGTCTAATGCAAGACAGTTTGCACCTGAGCCAGACAGGCCATACACTTGAGCATAGATAAGCAAGCAGTTCACAAGTCAATTCACCTTTTCAGTCTCTTTGGGTCGAACTACGGTGTTCTGACTTCCTCATTGCACGAGAGGATACGTAGGCATAACTTAACGGTTATCGAACAAAAGTCTCTGTTCATCCCCCCTCCTTCCAGCTCATTTCTTTTAGCCTCATTATCATGAGCATTTCACTCCTGTTCTTGCACTGACACTTCACATTGTCCTTACACACTATACACTGACACCTGTACATTCTTTTCCAGCTATTTTATACACAGATTGCACTGACACTACCCCTTTAAAACACAAATCTTTTAAGCGTGGATCCCGTCGAGTACGACGGACAATCTGGGTGCTAATACCTTCCCAGGTTGTAACCAACCCCCTTTCTCAGTCTCTCTGGTTCGCAACCGTCTTATCCATTTTCTTTCTAGGCTTATGCAGCGTTGCCTTTCCTCCGGGATAAAAATGCCTAGCTGGCGACTCTATTCATTCTCCAGTGAGTTCACGGCTATGTGTTCTCACTGTTCCCTTCGCCGACCGTTCGCGTCTGTACCTTCATCTGACCCAGTGTCATTTGTCGGGAGCGACAATATGGTATAGGGAGTATGCATATCAATTTTCATGAAGAAATTCCATGGGGAAGTCATCTGATCAAGAGTTGACTTTTCAGACAAGTCAGTGCAAAATCAGGGCATACGAGGCCCCCAATGACCCAACCAATGGGTGATCTTCATCATTTTGAGTGTATATGATCTTTATTTGATCATGGAAGAGGGTTGAAGTTCACAAAAATCAAGAATTTGGAGTTTTTGCAAGTGTTGACTTTTTGGGCATAGTTGACTTTTCAAGAATGCTTCATTTTAGGTCATTTTTCAAGCCTTGATTCTTGATCCAAAAATGCTTCAAATGAAAAAACTTTGGTCATGAAAGTTGTAGAATACATTTTTCCCTTTTCAAAAAGTACAAGAACATGATCAAATTCTTCTTGGATCAAAAGTTATGGTGTGACAAAGTTGGCAAAAATCATTGATTTTCAAGATGTGCACCAAATGTGAATTTTGCAAAACCATGAACCGATGCCATTTGTAACTTCAAATTCACTTCAAACCATTACACAAACATTCTATGAGCCTTAAAAATCAGAATTGGACCAAGGTTTCACATGGTTATGGTTTGTGTAACAAGACTTTTCCATGAAGTTTCAAAAGTGTGCCAACTTGCAAAACCACTCATCACACTTCCTACAACTTGCAACATTGGATGCTGACTTTGGCTAGCCTTTCCCCTCACCCTTGCTGCGCAGCCCCATGCCTTGTACTAGCCTAGAACCAAGCCATACTTCTCTTACACAAAGAGTGGACTTTTGGCAAAAGCAAACTTACCAATCAATAGGGGCCAGGTCACATCATCTGACCTATGGGATTAAAATATACTATCCTTTGGCAAGCCAAACATATGAAGAAGCAAGGCTGGAACAGATGATAACACACCATTCACAAAATCACCCTCTCAAGCAAAACTCTTCGAATCACTCTCCACAGCTAACAAACACAAGAACAACTTCCACTAATCAATTCACCATGTCTCATAGACCCCAAACCAACAAGACCCAGGCTTGAAACCAGCCATAGCTTCACTTCTCCATTTTCACTCCATAAAGCAAAAGCTTTCGAATCTGTCTACACAAGCCATAAACACTCAAACAAATTACACACATCAACTCACCTTGCTTCATTGACCAGAAACCAACCACTACTTTGGCCTGAAACCCTCCATAACTCAAATACGATTTTCACACTCCCTTGGTCAGAGCTTCTGCAAATTCACTCAGGAGGCTGTTTAAACTCCAACCAAGTATCCAAAGCTTCAAAGGGGGATCATTGGGACCTGTTTGAGCTATAGAACTAGCCAGAAAGTGCCAGAGATCAGAGCTCCAGTTCAGGTGAGCTTCATGAACTTTTTTCCCAGGAGTTTGTTTTTAAGTTCTTAATTGGTTCTCCATGTTCCACTGGTCATGATGATGTGTTTGGTTTCGAAAATCATTGAGTTTTGAGCATGTATGATGTTCCTGAAATTTTTTGACCTAAATCCCTTTTGCTTCGATTCAGCTTTGTTGTGTAAAATAAATTTGTTTTGGCTATGGATTCTTGTTATATGATGCGTGGGGTTGATTTCTGGGCGAGAAAATTAGGTTTTAGTGAGCTTGGGTGAGAGTTAGCATTTTTCAGGGAGGGAGCTGGCCGGAGAAGACGACCGGAAGTCTTCTCCGGCCGCCTGAAGGTCATTAATGAGTTAATTAGGGTTTAGGGGCAAGTTTGAATTTAGGCCGTGCGATTCTCTTTTCCCGCGTGCATTGAGTGGTGGAGATCTGATCATTAGCCCTAATCCGTATTTAATTAAATGTTATTTATTTGTTTAATTGAGTTTAGGGAAGTTTGAACCTGGGCCGTCCAGATGCGCGCCAGGTCAAACCTCCCAAGCCCAAATTCAATCTGGACGCTTCATTGAGCATACTTTCCATTTATCTCAATTTATTTTAATTTCTTTTCATTTTATTTGCATATTTCATTTAAAATAGTAAAAAATATCTAAAAATTATGAAACTTTTTCTCATAAGTTTTAATAATTTTTATGACACAAAAATATTTTTATTTTCATTTTTATCATTAAAAAAGTATTTTTAAATATTTAAAGGATTATTTTTAATTGATTAATGAAAATTAATTTATTAAAAATACTTTTAGGTATTTAAAAATCACCAAAAAATTCATGAAATGTTCTAAGACATTTAGAAGCATTGTCCAACCTTCAAACCAAATTTCTTTTTTGATCTTGATGCATTTTGAGAATTTTTCATTGAATTAAAATCATTTTTGTGCATTATTTTGACCCTAAGTTCAAAAAATCATTTCTGCCTATCCATGAAGAGTTGGACATTGATTCTTCTTGCATTGCATTGTGTTTAGCATGTAGTTTCTAGGATTAAATGGCCATGATTTGATTCCTCATTTTCAATTTGTTTGGAATTTCTTTTGTTTAGGAACCCTAAAAACCCTAATAACTTGTAAAAATCATAACTTGAGATTGGTTAAGAGTTGAGACCTCTCCTTTGGGCATTGGTTTAGTATAGGATTAGGGGTCCTTTGTGTGGTATTTTCAATTTTTTATCTTAGGGTTTGCTTCTGTTTTGGTTTTTGTTTGATGTTTGGTTCATAAACCCTAATTTGGGCTTTCATTTGCATACCTCTTGCATTCTCTTGCATAACATGGCTTGTCATGACATTTCAAGCATCCCTTTGATTCATTTGACATCATAAGACATATTGAAAGCATGTTTGATCATTGCATCATGTATTTGCCCTGTTGTATGCCATGTGCACTTCATAACTTTTCATGTATGTTCATGCTTCTTAACGTGCACCATTTGCATCCATGAACTTGTATGATCATTCCCATGTGCTGCCTCATGTTTGTAGCATCTCATAGCATCATTAACATCATGTATGTGCTTCTGGTTTTGTTTCTCATCATGCCATTTCATCCCATTTTGCATTGCATTGCATTTCTTTTCTAACTTTTCAGGTGGTAAGTGAACTTGAGAAGTGAATTTGCCTTCACTTCTCATAACTTTTCCTTTCATCTCTCTTGCATCCCTTGCTGCATTTTTATATGTGTTTGAGTTTGAGCTTGCTCATTCTTGTTCCTCTTACTTTCTTTTCTCAAGTGACTTGACTTCTTGAATGAAGCAAGTTACTTTGCTTCTCTTGATCCTTTCATCTGCTTCCTGGAGGTTCCTTTGAAGATCTTTCTTGTTAACCTCACAAACCTTAGGAACAACCAAGCATGACAATGGTTAGGATTTTGATTAGTCCCCCACTTAGTTTTACCTTTGTGTCTCATTGAGTCTTCTCTTCTCACCTCATAATCAGGGACTAAACCCTAAAGGCTTTAAGGCTTTATGATTAAGCTTATGCCTGCATCCTTCTATTAGGATGGAGTGTATAACTTTAATCCTAAGTGTTAAACCCTTAATGTGTTTAAATCTCTTAATCAATTCACTTAATAATCATCAAGACATCACACTTGTAACTTGGGCCTTGCATTAGGGTTCTAATTCTTCCTTAATTGGTTAAGAAGGACTAACCCTAGTGTTAATGGACAAGTCCCCCTCAAGTTGTCTTACAAATCATAAAAATCACTTCATCATCATACCATTAAATAAAATCCACTTAATAAAGGTTTGTTTTGTCATGAGTTTAATCCCTAATCATGGATTAAGCTGAGGAGCTTTCCTCAGCTTAAACACCCTCATCTATTATCCTTCTATTAGGATGGTGTAATGAGTCTGTTTAATCCTTGATTATGGCTTAACCTCATTACTCAACACTAAACAAAAACACCAAAAAACATCTAAATAATCACAAGTAGGTTAATGATCTTAATCCTGCATCAAAGGTGATTAAGTGTGAGAAGCTGACTTCACACTTAAGGTATTCTCATTACCCCTAATCAGAGGGAAGATGTGATGAGTTTACTAAATCCATTGGTTTAGGATTAAGCTCATTATCTTATGACAAACTTCAAAAAGCAATAAAAGATTGAAAACTCAAAAAAACAAACAATAATCGTCTCCTTCGGGATTCTTTTCTCATCTCATTCACTCATAAACGAGAGCTCGCTTCTTCCATCTAATGCAAGACAGTTTGCACCTGAGCCAGACAGGTCATACACTTGAGCATAGACAAGTAAGCAGTTCACAAGTCAATTCATCTTTCAGTCTCTTTGGGTCGAACTACGGTGTTCTGACTTCCTCATTGCACGAGAGGATACGTAGGCATAACTTAACGGTTATCGAACAAAAGTCTTTGTATATTCCCCCTCTTTCTAGCCTCATTCTTTTAGCCTCATGATCTTGAGCATTTCACTCCTGTTCTTACACTGACACTTCACTTATATACTTCACTTTTCTCTTACACTGACACCTGTACATTTTGTTTTCCAGCTCTTTTACACACAAATTGCACTGACACTACCCCTTTAAAACACAAATCTTTCAAGCGTGGATCCCGTCGAGTACGACGGACAATCTGGGTGCTAATACCTTCCCAGGTTGTAACCAACCCCCTTTCTCAGTCTCTCTGGTTCGCAACCGTCTTGTCCATCTTTTTCTAGGTCTATGCAGCATTGCCTTTCCTCCGGGATAAAAATGCCTAGCTGGCGACTCTATTCATTCCCTGTGAGTTCACTCCTGTGTGTCCTCGCATCCCCCTTTCGCCGACCGTTCGCGTCTGTACCTTTATCTGACCTGGCTTCATTTATCGGGAGCGACAGCTTGGCGACTCTGCTGGGGACCCTTATATTGCAACCAGGGCTTCTGGTTCTTTTTGTGGGTTCCTCCTAGCGCTTGTTTGATTTGTGTTTACTGGGGTGTTATGTGCTTATTTGTGTTTGTATTTTTGTATTTATTTTTGCTTTATGTACAGTTGCTTTACTGCTTTCTTTATTGCTTTTGTATATATCATACTGTCATGCTGCTGGCTGGATCTGGTCTTTGTTTTGGTGGGTGGGTGATTCATTGAGAGTTAAGGTCCTATACCTGGGACCTGAGTGACACCTAGGCTAGAGTGAATCATATTCTTTCCCATTCCCTTTCGGTCTGGTGCGGGAATATGAAACACGGTTCATATATGGGTTTCTTCTTGAGAACTCTGTGTTGCAGATTTCCTGCAATGCTAGGGCTATCTGGGAAGCCTGCTAAGTCTGGATGACCTTTAGTATTGACCTTCAGAAACTGAGGTGAATTAGAGGAGGAACTTTTATGGTTATTGTAAACACTGTACCTCCGGGTTAGAAGTGTTTACACTTCTCATAACTGATCCGAGTCTGAGGATCCTTGTTCTAGAACACCACCTGTGAGGGGGTTGGGCTGTTTACAGGATTGCAGGTACCTTGACCTCAGAATACCCTGTTACTTTGACTTGATTAAGAATACTCCATGTTGGGACAGTTCTTGTGATTCTAAAACCCTGGACATGTGACTCTTTATTTGAGTCCCCCTACCTTGGTTACTGGATTTGTAGACCTCCATCTGGAATTCTTGAACATACTTGGACCTATATCAGAGCATTTTGATCAGATCCAGCTCAGTCACAGACCCTTGCATTTCATTGGCATACATAATCATTGCATCATATTGACATTTTCTTATTTGTTTCAGGGTATCCATCTTCATTTGGTTTTGGTTTTGACCCCATCTTCAGTACTGACCTATCTTCACCAGCATCTGCTTCAGTTATCACCAGCACCAGCCAATCAGTGGCCCCTTTCTTCAGTATTATCATCAGTACCTATCTCTCCTCAGTCTTCAGCATCATGGCTCCTAAAAAGAGCAATATCACCTATCACTTTTTCCAGCCAGAGCTATCAGATATCAGGAGGATTCAGACCCTGATCACTCCAGATCACATACCTTTGTTCAGGGAACATTATGGAGATATACTTGACATGGTTATGGATCTGGACCCATCACAGAGGAGCCTCATTCACACTTGCATTCAGTTCTATGATCCCCCACTGAGATGTTTCACCTTTCAAGACTTTCAGTTGGGCCCCTTATTGGAAGAATACTCATCATTGGTTGGTCTTCCTATCAGGGGTGGAATCCCTTTCAACCCTGAGATGGTCTTTCCTGGTAATGGAGAAGTAGCAAAGGCTCTGCATTTGGAACCTGTCCTGATTGAGCAGCATATGACTTCTAAAGCTGGAATCCCTGGCTTCCATCTGGATTTCCTGATTTCTCAAGCTACCCTGAAAGCTTCTTTAGGAGAGTGGAAGGCTGTTTGTACCTTGTTGGCTTTGAGCATATATGGAATTGTGTTGTTTGCAGATGAGCCTCGATTCATTAGCAAGAATGCAATCCATCTGTTCATCCTGAAGAACCCAGTGCCCACTTTATTGGGGGATCTCTACTATTCAGTGCATCAGAGGAATGAAAAGCAGAGGGGAAGATTAGTGAGGTGTTGTGCTCCATTGTTCCACACTTGGCTTCTCAGGCATTTGCCCAGGACAGATGCATTTTTGAACCCTCATCAGCAGAGCAACTGGGCTAAGAGACTTACTGCTCTAACTTCAGCAGATATCAGATGGTGCACTCAAAGCACCAAGGGCAGGGATATCATCACCAGCTGTGGGAATTTTCCCAATGTGCCTTTGATAGGAGTTAAGGGTAGTATTAATTACAACCCTCTGCTGTTTAGACGACAACTGGGCTATGCACTGGTCCACACTCCTAAGGCACAGGACTTGGTTGAGACTCTTTATTGTGAGAACAAGATTAATTTGACTGTTGTTAGGCAGGCTGCTTGGGCCTGGGATAATGTTCAAACCAAGGGAGTGACCATCCTGGGGAAGTGCAATAATGTGGCATCAGCACAATATTATGAGTGGTCCCGTGCCAGGGCTCAATTCTCTGGGATGCCCTTTACCATAGAAGACATGCCTGAGTCATCTTCAGCACCACCCCCTGCCACTATCAGTTTGGAAGAGTTTGAGAGCTTGAAGGAAAGGAATGAGAAGCTAACCCAGACCTTGCAGAAGACCCTCCGGGAGAGGAGTGAGGGTATGAGGGAGATTGAGAGGTTGGAGAAGTTGAGAGTGGAGCATCTGGTTAAGATTGAGAAGTCTGGGGATTATATCAAAAAGTCTAAGGCTGGAGAACAAATTCTGAAGAATGCTTGCAAAGAAGCCCAGTTCCAGAGAGCAAGGACAGACTTGTACCTGAAAGAGAGTCAAGCCCGGTGGGTCAGGATCACCGAGGCTCGTACCCTGGAGGACAAGAGAGTTCAAGACAAGATAGAGCAACTAGAAGCTATTGCAAAAGAGCAGCAAGAAGCCCTGGCAGCAGCCCAGAGGGAGATATCAGAGCTGAAGATCAAAGCAGGAGTGAAGAGGTCGAAGGACCAAAGTCAGCACAAGAAGCTAACTACAGCTGTTACAACCCGGAATCTCCTCATCAGGAATCTCACGGAGCGTCCGGCTGATCCTGTGACCGAAGCACTTCTCAAGGAAGTTCGTGAGGATGAGTTTGGACTTGGTGTTTGACCATTTGTTTGTTGTTGCTTTCATTACATGAACTTTTATTTTCTTGTAATGTATTTTGACCCCTTAGAGGGCTTGCGTTGTAAAATGAACAAGTTGTATTATTCCACCTTCTGTAATATATTTGTGTTAGTTTGCTTCATCCGAGTTTTCTCCAAGCAACAACAACCACATCTTCAGGGGTCTGGAAGGGTCAAAACTGAATACCAAGCCGGATACCTTGAAAACAAATAAGCATATTGCATTGCATGCTAACACTTTTGTTTGTTTTGTAGGTTTTTGATTTATTGCCACTAACTCTGTTGTGATGTTCAGGAACTATTGCTAGGCGCCGGGTATTTCCCCTCAACCGTCCGCACCGTTATCCAACCCGAAATAACCTTCCGGGCATTCAAATGGATCAGATACAGCAGGACCTTACTGAGGTCAGAAATCAAATGGCAAACGAAAGGCTAGAGATGAGGAATCAAATGACTCAGTTTATGGAAGTGGTGAACAACATGACTCAGAGCCAGGAAAGATTGAGGGCCATGGTGGAAAGGCAGAATCAAGAAGATCCACATATAGGGACTGCCGGCACCAGCAACAATGAAAGGGTCCAACCTCATGTAAATCCCCCTGTATTTGGACCACACCTCCATCCTGAGGTCAATATTCCTGCAAATGTTCAAGGGACTGCCACCGCAGCTAGGGTACTTCAAGAAGACCCCCAAGAGGATCAGTTTACAGTAATGGGTGCTGGGGAAGAAGCTTATGATAGAAGGTTGGATGAGATAGCTGAAAAGTTGAGGTCCTTAGAGTCTCAAAACTCTTTGGGCTTCGACGTCATGGACATGGGCTTGGTAGACGGGGTCAGGATCCCCCATAAGTTCAAGCCTCCTTGTTTTGAAAAATACAACGGGACTTCATGCCCCCGGACTCATTTACAATCATTTCTGGGAAGGCTGAAGGCCTATACTATGGATGAGAAGCTCTGGATGTTCTATTTCGAAGACAGCTTAACTGGAGCGTCAAGAGAATGGTACTCTCACTTAACAAGGGCAACTATCAGATGCTGGAAGGACCTGGCAGAAGCCTTCATCAGACAGTATCAGTACAACTTAGATATGGCACCCAACAGGACTCTCCTAATGGGAATGTCACAGTCGTCAAGGGAAAGTTTCCGAGAATATGCCCAGAGATGGAGGCAATTGGATGCTGCTGTTCAGCCACCTATGTCTGAAAGAGAGATGGCTGATATGTTCATGAATACCCTTCAGGGAACCTATATTGATAGGCTAGCTGCTTTCTCTTCCACTAGCTTTGCAGATGTTGTCATAGCCGGGGAGAGAATTGAAAGCCTATTGAAGATGGGTAAGATCTCAGACAACGGTGCAAGTTCGTCCAGTAGTACAAGAAAGCCTTTTGCAGGCCCGAGAAGAACTGGCGAGACCAATGCCATCCACACCAACAGGGGCAGGCCCCAATATGTTCACAGATCAGTGGCAGCAGTCACCATTCCTGCTCCAGTTCATCCTCAGCCAGTTTATCAACCTCCACAACAAAACTATCAGCCACAACCCCAATACCACCAGCAATCTCAGTATCCTCCAAGGAATTACAACAACAGCAACACCAACAACAACACTCAACAGAGGCCATTTCAGCAGAGGCCATCTCAAGCTAACAGGGTGATCGATCCGATCCCTATGCCATATGCTACATTGCTGCCACAACTCCTAAAACTCAACCTGGTTGAGCTAAGGACGTTGGCACCTCCCGATCCCAACAGTCTACCCAGGAATTATGACTCCAACGCTAGGTGTGCTTTTCATTCCAATGCACCTGGCCACAGTACAGAAAAGTGCAGAGCCCTGCATATGAAGGTACAAGACCTGGTAGACTCAAAAGCTCTGAATTTCGCACCACCACCCAATGTCAATAAGAACCCGATGCCGAACCACGGTGGTCCTAGAATTAACGCTATTGAAGAAGACAAGCCGTCTTATTTAATAACCAGTGTGGGTCAGATCCGGACACCGTTGGTAGAAATCAAGGCTCAACTCCTGGAATGTCAAATGTTCCCGGG
Source organism: Lathyrus aphaca (assembly GCA_963966055.1). Lineage (NCBI taxonomy): Eukaryota > Viridiplantae > Streptophyta > Magnoliopsida > Fabales > Fabaceae > Lathyrus > Lathyrus aphaca. The sequence continues at coordinate 460,566,502 of OZ014522.1, read as the reverse complement.
GTGTGAGTTGGGTTGTGCTTACTGCAATATCTCGGTAAATGGGTGCGATAATTTGAGGAATGGCATAGATGGCCTAATTCAGAGTGGCCAGCTTCAGATCACCACATCATTTCCAACAAATCCATCAATCTCATCAGCAACGGCTTCAGAACCTCCTACAACTGCAACAACTATTGTTCCTGACAATTCTTCGGCTTCATCAACAAGTGCTTCATCCATCATCTCAACTGATCAGTTTTCAACAAATTTTCCTGCTACAACTTCAGCATCACTCCATTATGAAGCTCCTACAACAACAACATCCACACTCCCGACAATGTCTCCTACAACACCAGCAACAAATCATGAAGATGTCTCAACTGTCACCATATTCTATGATCCTGAAAGCAACTCTGCCTACAATTCAGAGGGTGCTGCTCCCATTAGAGCACCAGTTACAATTTATTATGATCCGCAGACTATCACAGTTCCTTCAACAGCTGCAGTCAGTCCAGTCACCATCACGGTGCCTGGACCGGTACCTTATGAAAGCAGTAATGCCATCCCCAGGCATTACGGCTCTGACCTGTACTGTGAAGGACAAAGAATCACTTTTGAATCATCAACCCCTGCACTACAAGTAGACAATGTGGGCGGAGGCGGAGGCTTCACTCGAAGCGGACGTCTTTTCGCTCCACAAATTCAGAGACCCACAGCCGAAGCAGAAGCTGCTGCCAAGGCAAAAGGGAAGAGCCCTGTGCAGGAAGATCAAGCTGTTAAGGAAGCTTTGAAGACACCATTCGATCAAGAGGTTGATGAGTTCATGCGAATCATCAAAAAGAGTGATTATAAAATAGTGGATCAGCTTCATCAGACGCCTTCCAAGATCTCAATCCTATCATTGCTTATGTGCTCCGAAGCCCATCGGAATGCACTACTCAAAGTCCTGCACGCAGCTTACGTGCCTGAAGAGATCACTGTCAATCAGCTGGAAGCAGTAGTGGGAAATGTTAATGCTAGTCACGGACTAGGGTTCACCAATACTGATTTGACAACGGAAGGCCGCAGCCATAACAAAGCCTTGCACATAACCATGGAATGCAAAGGTGCTGTCCTTTCCCATGTGCTGGTAGACACGGGGTCATCCCTCAATGTCTTACCCAAAAAGGCCCTGGTGAAGTTAGAATATGACGGATTGGCGTTGAGACCCAGCAACCTGGTGGTAAGAGCCTTTGATGGTTCAAAGAGATCGGTTCTGGGAGAAATTGAGTTACCCGTAACAATTGGCCCGCAGACCTTTACAACTATCTTCTACGTGATGGATATACAGCCCGCCTACAGCTGTTTATTGGGTAGGCCATGGATCCACGCTGCTGGCGCCGTGACCTCTACCCTTCACCAGAAGTTAAAATATGAGTGGGAGGGTCAGATCGTTACAATCTGTGGAGAAGAGGACATTTTTGTCAGCCACCTGGCTACCTATAAGTACATTGAAATGGACGGAGAGATCCATGAAACAATGAGCCAGGGGTTTGAAGCTTTGAATGTGAATGAAACATCTGCTGTGCCTGGTACTTCAATATCATCATACCAACAAGCCCGGAAGGTTGTTGAGGAAGGAACTGCCTAAGGCTGGGGTAAGCTACTACCAGTGGAGAAGAAAGAAGACAGATTTGGGTTGGGTTACAAACCAACTCAACAGGATCAAGCAGCGGCTGCGAAAGAGCCCAATTTTGTGAGTGGGGGATGCTTACCCCTGATGCTATCAACTGTATGGAAGACGAGCTGGAAGAGGAACGCAACCTGGAAAGCTGGATTCGTCCAAAGATCCCGGGGAGCAGTGTCTCGAACTGGTCTTCCCAGGAAATTATAAGAGTTACTCATGCAGAGTAATTATTATTTCCTGTATTTTTATAGCATGCATCAAAGTCTTGCATCTTGCCCAAGATGACAAGACTCATTTTGTAATCGGGCCATCTGTACTTTTTGTGCAAACAAGATTAATCAATGAAATATCAGACATCTTTTTGCAAACGAGTCTTTTTCTTTTCCGTTCACTGTTTTTCCATTTTTCTTTTTGTACAAAAAATAAATGGCAGTGTTTTCAAAATGACAACTTTTATTTCACTTTTCTAAAGCAAGATTAAAATCAGATCACTAAAATGAACAAACTGAACCCTTGCAGAGAGTGCCTTCCAGACTGCACCGACAACAGCACGGCTGTGACTTCGTATGACTTTGACAATCCAATCAATCAAGCTGATGAAGGGGTTGAAGAAGAATATGAGCTTCCTGAAGAGCTAGCCAGATTGTTGAGACAAGAGGAAAAGGTTATTACTCCTCACCAGGAGGAGGTTGAAGTGATCAATCTTGGTACAGATGAAGACGTGAAAGAAGTTAAAATCGGGGCCTGCCTGCAAGACTCAGTGAAGAGACAACTGGTTGACCTGCTTCAAGAGTATGTAGATGTGTTTGCTTGGTCTTACCAAGACATGCCAGGGTTGGATACCGATATTGTTGTGCACAAGCTGCCTTTGAGAGAAGAATGCCCGCCGGTTAAACAGAAGCTGCGCCGTACTCGCCCCGACATGGCTATGAAAATCAAGGAAGAGGTACAAAAGCAATGGGACGCCGGGTTCCTTGCTGTAACTAGCTATCCACCGTGGGTTGCTAACATAGTACCCGTGCCAAAGAAAGACGGCAAAGTAAGAATGTGTGTTGACTACCGGGATCTGAACAGAGCCAGCCCGAAAGATGATTTCCCATTACCTCACATTGATGTATTGGTGGATAACACGGCTCAATTCTCGGTATTCTCCTTCATGGACGGATTTTCAGGATACAATTAGATCAAGATGTCACCTGAAGACATGGAGAAGACCACTTTCATCACACCTTGGGGCACGTTCTGTTACAAAGTGATGCCATTCGGACTGAAGAATGTCGGTGCCACATATCAACGGGCTATGGTGACATTATTCCACGATATGATCCATAAGGAAATCGAGTGTTATGTGGATGATATGATCGCCAAGTCCCTTACTGAAGAAGATCATCTGGTGAATCTGCTGAAGTTGTTCAAGCGTCTGAGGAAGTACCAATTGAAGTTGAACCCCAACAAATGCACATTCGGGGTACGATCTGGTAAGTTGCTGGGCTTTATTGTAAGCGAGAAGGGGATTGAAGTTGACCCTGATAAAGTCAAAGCCATCCAAGAGATGCCTGCACCGAAGACAGAGAAAGAAGTTCGAGGGTTCTTGGGTCGATTGAACTACATCTCACGGTTCATATCTCACCTTACAGCAACCTGTGAACCCTTGTTCAAACTGTTGAGAAAAGAACAGACGGTCAGGTGGAATGAAGACTGCCAAAGAGCTTTTGACAAGATCAAAGAATACTTACAAGAACCTCCAATCCTTATGCCTCCAGTTGAAGGAAGACCTCTGATAATGTACTTTACAGTATTAGAAGAGTCAATGGGGTGTGTGCTGGGCCAGCATGACGAGTCTGGTCGAAAAGAGTATGCAATATACTACCTAAGCAAAAAGTTTACCGACTGTGAACAACGTTATTCACTGCTCGAGAAAACTTGCTGTGCTTTAGCGTGGGCTGCTCGCCGACTGAGACAGTATATGTTGACCCACACTACTTTATTGATCTCAAAGATGGACCCAGTCAAGTATATTTTCGAGAAGCCAGCTCTTACCGGACGGGTTGCAAGATGGCAGATGATTCTCACAGAATACGACATCCAGTACACCTCTCAGAAAGCCATCAAGGGCAGTGTACTATCTGAATATCTGGCTGAGCAACCCATTGATGATTACCAGCCTATGAGGTTTGACTTCCCTGATGAATACATCATGTTCATAAAAGCAAAAGCTCATGAAGAGCCTGTTCACACTGAAGGGCCTGACCCAGAAGAAGATTGGACTATGATGTTTGATGGGGCTGTTAACATGAATGGTCATGGCGTTGGTGCAGTACTCATTACACCTAAAGGAGTTCACATGCCTTTCTCGGCAAAGCTCACTTTCAACTGCACTAACAACGAAGCTGAGTATGAAGCTTGCATTATGGGTCTTGAGGAAGCCATTGACCTCAGGATCAAGACGTTGACTGTATTCGGAGATTCAGCTTTGGTAATCAATCAAACCAACGGCAAATGGTACACCCACCAGGATCATCTAATACCTTACAGGGATTATACAAGGAGGTTATTGACTTTCTTTACAACAGTCAAGCTTGAGTATATCCCTCGGGACGAGAATCAGTTTGCGGATGCCCTGGCTACCATTTCATCCATGATCAAAGTTCAAGCTGCTAACTTTGCACCTCAGATTTCAGTATCCAGACTCGACAGACCAGCATATGTGTTCGCAACAGATGTTGTTAAAGATGATAGGCCTTGGTTCCATGACATTAAATGCTTCTTGGAAGATCAGACATACCCACCTGGGGCATCTTCCAATAATAAGAAGACTTTGAGGAGGCTGGCTGGCAGTTTCTTTCTGAACACTGATGGGTCTTTATACAAGAGGAACTTTGATATGGTACTCCTCAGATGTGTTGACAAGACGGAAGCAGATTTGCTGATGCATGAAGTGCACGAAGGCTCCTTTGGTACCCATGCTGGAGGACATGCAATGGCTAAGAAATTGTTAAGATCAGGCTATTACTGGATCACAATGGATGCCGACTGTTGTGCCTATGCCAGGAAGTGCCACAAATGCCAGATTTATGCAGATAAGGTGCATTTGCCCTCACCCATTCACACCATGGCTTGTGATCATTTCATATGCATAAACTCAATCATATCATCTCACATCTCATTTTTGAGTCACTGCATAGATTCTAAGCCATCTGCATCTAGGGTTTGTGATCTGAGCAATCCAAGAGCTTCTTGAGCCTCTCCAAAGATCACCAATCATTTCAAAGGGATCCATGTGTGTTCTTATATCATATTACATCCTCTCAAAGTCAATATTTCAAAAGAATCACAAGAACTGGGGTTGGTGTGGATGCAGAGCCAAGTTTGACTGCACAGTTGACCTAAAATTAGGGTTTTGGTTTCAGAGGCCATAACCCCAAATTTTTTGGTCATTCTTGTTTCTATTGGTCTCTATATGGTATAGGGAGTATGCATATCAATTTTCATGAAGAAATTCCATGGGGAAGTCATCTGATCAAGAGTTGACTTTTCAGACAAGTCAGTGCAAAATCAGGGCATACGAGGCCCCCAATGACCCAACCAATGGGTGATCTTCATCATTTTGAGTGTATATGATCTTTATTTGATCATGGAAGAGGGTTGAAGTTCACAAAAATCAAGAATTTGGAGTTTTTGCAAGTGTTGACTTTTTGGGCATAGTTGACTTTTCAAGAATGCTTCATTTTAGGTCATTTTTCAAGCCTTGATTCTTGATCCAAAAATGCTTCAAATGAAAAAACTTTGGTCATGAAAGTTGTAGAATACATTTTTCCCTTTTCAAAAAGTACAAGAACATGATCAAATTCTTCTTGGATCAAAAGTTATGGTGTGACAAAGTTGGCAAAAATCATTGATTTTCAAGATGTGCACCAAATGTGAATTTTGCAAAACCATGAACCAATGCCATTTGTAACTTCAAATTCACTTCAAACCATTACACAAACATTCTATGAGCCTTAAAAATCAGAATTGGACCAAGGTTTCACATGGTTATGGTTTGTGTAACAAGACTTTTCCATGAAGTTTCAAAAGTGTGCCAACTTGCAAAACCACTCATCACACTTCCTACAACTTGCAACATTGGATGCTGATTTTGGCTAGCCTTTCCCCTCACCCTTGCTGCGCAGCCCCATGCCTTGTACTAGCCTAGAACCAAGCCATACTTCTCTTACACAAAGAGTGGACTTTTGGCAAAAGCAAACTTACCAATCAATAGGGGCCAGGTCACATCATCTGACCTATGGGATTAAAATATACTATCCTTTGGCAAGCCAAACATATGAAGAAGCAAGGCTGGAACAGATGATAACACACCATTCACAAAATCACCCTCTCAAGCAAAACTCTTCGAATCACTCTCCACAGCTAACAAACACAAGAACAACTTCCACTAATCAATTCACCATGTCTCATAGACCCCAAACCAACAAGACCCAGGCTTGAAACCAGCCATAGCTTCACTTCTCCATTTTCACTCCATAAAGCAAAAGCTTTCGAATCTGTCTACACAAGCCATAAACACTCAAACAAATTACACACATCAACTCACCTTGCTTCATTGACCAGAAACCAACCACTACTTTGGCCTGAAACCCTCCATAACTCAAATACGATTTTCACACTCCCTTGGTCAGAGCTTCTGCAAATTCACTCAGGAGGCTGTTTAAACTCCAACCAAGTATCCAAAGCTTCAAAGGGGGATCATTGGGACCTGTTTGAGCCAAAGAACTAGCCAGAAAGTGCCAGAGATCAGAGCTCCAGTTCAGGTGAGCTTCATGAACTTTTTTCCCAGGAGTTTGTTTTTAAGTTCTTAATTGGTTCTCCATGTTCCACTGGTCATGATGATGTGTTTGGTTTCGAAAATCATTGAGTTTTGAGCATGTATGATGTTCCTGAAATTTTTTGACCTAAATCCCTTTTGCTTCGATTCAGCTTTGTTGTGTAAAATAAATTTGTTTTGGCTATGGATTCTTGTTATATGATGCGTGGGGTTGATTTCTGGGCGAGAAAATTAGGTTTTAGTGAGCTTGGGTGAGAGTTAGCATTTTTCAGGGAGGGAGCTGGCCGGAGAAGACGACCGGAAGTCTTCTCCGGCCGCCTGAAGGTCATTAATGAGTTAATTAGGGTTTAGGGGCAAGTTTGAATTTAGGCCGTGCGATTCTCTTTTCCCGCGTGCATTGAGTGGTGGAGATCTGATCATTAGCCCTAATCTGTATTTAATTAAATGTTATTTATTTGTTTAATTGAGTTTAGGGAAGTTTGAACCTGGGCCGTCCAGATGCGCGCCAGGTCAAACCTCCCAAGCCCAGATTCAATCTGGACGCTTCATTGAGCATACTTTCCATTTATCTCAATTTATTTTAATTTCTTTTCATTTTATTTGCATATTTCATTTAAAATAGTAAAAAATATCTAAAAATTATGAAACTTTTTCTCATAAGTTTTAATAATTTTTATGACACAAAAATATTTTTATTTTCATTTTTATCATTAAAAAAGTATTTTTAAATATTTAAAGGATTATTTTTAATTGATTAATGAAAATTAATTTATTAAAAATACTTTTAGGTATTTAAAAATCACCAAAAAATTCATGAAATGTTCTAAGACATTTAGAAGCATTGTCCAACCTTCATTTTCAATTTGTTTGGCATTTCTTTTGTTTAGGAACCCTAAAAACCCTAATAAATTGTAAAAATCATAACTTGAGATTGGTTAAGAGTTGAGATCTCTCCTTTGGGCATTGGTTTAGTATAGGATTAGGGGTCCTTTGTGTGGTATTTTCAATTTTTTATCTTAGGGTTTGCTTCTGTTTTGGTTTTTGTTTGATGTTTGGTTCATAAACCCTAATTTGGGCTTTCATTTGCATACCTCTTGCATTCTCTTGCATAACATGGCTTGTCATGACATTTCAAGCATCCCTTTGATTCATTTGACATCATAAGACATATTGAAAGCATGTTTGATCATTGCATCATGTATTTGCCCTGTTGTATGCCATGTGCACTTCATAACTTTTCATGTATGTTCATGCTTCTTAACCTGCACCATTTGCATCCATGAACTTGTATGATCATTCCCATGTGCTGCCTCATGTTTGTAGCATCTCATAGCATCATTAACATCATGTATGTGCTTCTGGTTTTGTTTCTCATCATGCCATTTCATCCCATTTTGTATTGCATTGCATTTCTTTTCTAACTTTTCAGGTGGTAAGTGAACTTGAGAAGTGAATTTGCCTTCACTTCTCATAACTTTTCCTTTCATCTCTCTTGCATCCCTTGCTGCATTTTTATATGTGTTTGAGTTTGAGCTTGCTCATTCTTGTTCCTCTTACTTTCTTTCCTCAAGTGACTTGACTTCTTGAATGAAGCAAGTTACTTTGCTTCTCTTGATCCTTTCATCTGCTTCCTGGAGGTTCCTTTGAAGATCTTTCTTGTTAACCTCACAAACCTTAGGAACAACCAAGCATGACAATGGTTAGGATTTTGATTAGTCCCCCACTTAGTTTTACCTTTGTGTCTCATTGAGTCTTCTCTTCTCACCTCATAATCAGGGACTAAACCCTAAAGGCTTTAAGGCTTTATGATTAAGCTTATGCCTGCATCCTTCTATTAGGATGGAGTGTATAACTTTAATCCTAAGTGTTAAACCCTTAATGTGTTTAAATATCTTAATCAATTCACTTAATAATCATCAAGACATCACACTTGTAACTTGGGCCTTGCATTAGGGTTCTAATTCTTCCTTAATTGGTTAAGAAGGACTAACCCTAGTGTTAATGGACAAGTCCCCCTCAAGTTGTCTTACAAATCATAAAAATCACTTCATCATCATACCATTAAATAAAATCCACTTAATAAAGGTTTGTTTTGTCATGAGTTTAATCCCTAATCATGGATTAAGCTGAGGAGCTTTCCTCAGCTTAAACACCCTCATCTATTATCCTTCTATTAGGATGGTGTAATGAGTCTATTTAATCCTTGATTATGGCTTAACCTCATTACTCAACACTAAACAAAAACACCAAAAAACATCTAAATAATCACAAGTAGGTTAATGATCTTAATCCTGCATCAAAGGTGATTAAGTGTGAGAAGCTGACTTCACACTTAAGGTATTCTCATTACCCCTAATCAGAGGGAAGATGTGATGAGTTTACTAAATCCATTGGTTTAGGATTAAGCTCATTATCTTATGACAAACTTCAAAAAGCAATAAAAGATTGAAAACTCAAAAAAAACAAACAATAATCGTCTCCTTCGGGATTCTTTTCTCATCTCATTCACTCATAAACGAGAGCTCGCTTCTTCCGTCTAATGCAAGACAGTTTGCACCTGAGCCAGACAGGTCATACACTTGAGCATAGACAAGTAAGCAGTTCACAAGTCAATTCATCTTTCAGTCTCTTTGGGTCGAACTACGGTGTTCTGACTTCCTCATTGCACGAGAGGATACGTAGGCATAACTTAACGGTTATCGAACAAAAGTCTCTGTATATTCCCCCTCTTTCTAGCCTCATTCTTTTAGCCTCATGATCTTGAGCATTTCACTCCTGTTCTTACACTAACACTTCACTTATATACTTCACTTTTCTCTTACACTGACACCTGTACATTTTGTTTTCCAGCTCTTTTACACACAAATTGCACTGACACTACCCCTTTAAAACACAAATCTTTCAAGCGTGGATCCCGTCGAGTACGACGGACAATCTGGGTGCTAATACCTTCCCAGGTTGTAACCAACCCCCTTTCTCAGTCTCTCTGGTTCGCAACCGTCTTGTCCATCTTTTTCTAGGTCTATGCAGCATTGCCTTTCCTCCGGGATAAAAATGCCTAGCTGGCGACTCTATTCATTCCCTGTGAGTTCACTCCTGTGTGTCCTCGCATCCCCCTTTCGCCGACCGTTCGCGTCTGTACCTTTATCTGACCTGGCTTCATTTATCGGGAGCGACAGTATGACATTCACTACACATCTCAAAAGGCCATCAAGGGCAGTGTACTGTCTGACTATCTGGCTGAGTAACCCATTGATGATTATGAGCCCATGAGATTTGACTTCCCTGATGAAGACATCATGTACTTAAAAGCAAAAGATTGTGAAGAGCAAGTTCACACTGAAGAGCCTGACCCAGAAGAAGAATGGACTATGATGTTTGACGGGGCTGTCAATATGAATGGTCGTGGAATTGGTACAGTGCTCATTACACCTAAAGGAGTTCATATGCCTTTCTTGGCAAAACTCACATTTTCCTGCACTAACAACGAAGCAGAATACGAAGCATGTATCATGGGAGTTGAGGAAGTCATTGACCTCAGAATCAAAACTTTGAATGTATTCGGAGATTCAGCTTTGGTAATCAACCAGACCAACGACAAATGGTACACTCATCAGGAGCATCTGATTCCATACCGTGACTATACGAGGAGGTTATTGACTTTCTTCACAACAGTCAAACTTGAGTACATCCCTCGAGATGAAAATCAGTTTGCAGATGCTTTAGCTACCATTTCCTCCATGATCAAAGTTCAAACTGCCAATTATGTGCCTCGGATTTTGGTGTCCAGACTAGACCGACCGACATATGTGTTCTCTGTAGACATTGCTAGTTATGACAAGCCTTGGTATCACGACATCAAATGCTTCTTAGAGAATTAGACGTACCCACCTGGGGCATCATCTAATGATAAGAAGACATTGAGAAGGTTGGCCGATAGTTTCTTCCTTAATGCTGATGGTTCATTATACAAGCGAAACTTCGACATGGTCCTGCTCAGATGTGTTGACAAGAAAGAAGCAGACCTACTGATACACGAGGTGCATGAAGGTTCTTTTGGTATCCATGTAGGGGGACATGCAATGGCTAAAAAGTTATGAAGATCAAGTTACTACTGGATCACAATGGATGCAGACTGTTGTGCCTATGATAGAAAATGCCACAAATGCCAGATCTACACAGATAAAGTGCATGTGCCTCCAAATCCTTTAAATGTGATGTCTTCACCTTGGCCCTTTGCCATGTGGGCATTGACATGATTGGAAAGATTGAACCAACTTCTTCAATTGGTCACCGATTCATCCTGGTAGCCATTGATTACTTCACCAAATGGGTTGAAGCAGCTTCCTACGCAAACGTCACCAGACAAGTGGTAGCCAGATTTCTGAAAAGAGATATCATCTGTTGATATGGAGTTCTCGAGTGAATCATTACTAATAATGGTCCCAATTTTAACAACAAAATGATGGAAGAACTGTGTCGGGACTTCAAAATCCAACATCACAACTCTTCTCCTTACAGGCCAAAGATGAATGGAGTTGTTGAGGCAGCCAACAAGAACATCAAGAAGATTATGCAGAAGATGGTGGTTACTTATAAGGACTGGCATGAGATGCTTGTGCACGGTATGGAAGCTCAATCAGAACATCAATCAGAACATCTACTGGTGCAACCCCTTATCAGCGTGTGTACGGTATGGAAGTTGTCCTACCTGTTGAAGTTGAGTTACCCTCCTTACGGGTAATGATGGATGTGAAACTGGATGAAGCAGAGTGGGTCCGGTCTCGGTACAATCAACTGAATCTAATTGAAGAGAAAAGGTTAGCTACCATCTATCATGGGCAGTTATATCAGGAGCGAATGAAGAAAGCCTTCGATCAGAAAGTCAGACCTCGGGAATACCAAGTGGGAGATCTTGTTCTGAAGAGAATCCTTCCTCCTCATACAGACCACAGAGGAAAGTGGACACCAAACTATGAAGGTCCTTATGTGATAACTAAAGTCTTCTCGGGTGGAGCACTGATGCTCGCAACCATGGATGGTGAAGAGTTCCCGTCTCTTGTGAATTCAGATACAGTTAAAAAATACTTCGCATAAAATGACCCGCTGGACATAAAAACAGAATGTAAGTCCAGGCAAAAAATAGGGCATCCCGGCGAGTCAAAAAGTGAATAAAAGACTCGGGTAAAAATAAGGGAAAAATATTTTAAAAAAATGTACAGCCGCTGAGTTGAAAAACCGCGTTGGACAGCTCAGGCAAAAATGGGTATCTCGGTGGATTGAAAACCCGAAAGGGAGATCCATGCAAAATCAGGGAATAAGCGAACAATTGCATTCTGAATTTGTCTGTATCACTCACAACATGGCAAGCTTCTAAAGGACAAAGCATTGATCAGAGTCAACCTTCTTCAAAAGCAAGATAAGAAGAACGCCAAGGTCATACAGGTCATAGCAAAGGAAGCTCACTGGAGCGTCGTCGTCAACATTTCCAACGCTTTTATTTTCTCAATTTACAGCAATCTCCTCATTTTAGGGGATTCTCTTCTTTTGACTGTACTTGCCAATTCAGGGCACGCGAATTAATAAAATCAGAGTTTCCAGACACATTTTGTTTTGTACATTTTTGTTTCGTTTGCAAAATGTCCAATGTTCATAATACAACACTTACATAAAACATATGAGCCATTTTAGTAAATGCTTGCAGGAAATATTTACTTTCAGCTAAATCTAATTCCTATGACGGAATCCGGTTAAGGATACCTCGGGACACTTGTGCATTTTCCTTTGTCTTAACAGGTTGCAGGCAATCAGTACAAACAATCTTTCGCAACATGGGGCATGTCAAACAGTGAATCCCCAACATACTACTTCTCAGAAGTTATCTCCTCCCCGAGCAGGGTCCCCCGGGCAATGCCCGACAGCCTCTTCCACAACAAGGTGGTCAAGAACTTTCTTTTCCCCACCAGAGATGCCAGTTTTCTCTCATCCTCATCAGAGTTGATGGAACTGGTTCCCCACAGAGTTGCCTCCCTGGAAGAGCAATACCTGAAGCACATCCCGAGTTGAGTTTCTAGGACTCCCCCCACTAAGGAATTCTCTCTCCAAATAGGTCTACCAATGGTCTATTTCCCCAAGCAGAGTTCTCCCCCTCCGGACAGATCTATCAATGATCTCTTCCCCCAGTTGGTTATTCCTTCAAACAGATCAGCCAGATATCTTTATCCCCGCAGGATCCGAACTTCAGATCAGTTTCTCTGTTGCATAATCATAGCATTTGCATCATATCCACCGAAATAAGTGTAGCATTCCGTCTAATATGGAGCATTACGGCAAAACTCAAACATTTGCATGATCACTAGCCAGGTTCGAGCCAGTCACCTGCAAATACCATCAATCTGCATCAGCAATATACGAAACTCATATCCCGTGCTGATAAAAGCCAAAGCATCCCATTTACACTCTCAAAACACAGATGCCTGTTTATATTTATATGTTTTCCTTTTGACACTCGTCCGTGTCATACTTCCCCAGCAAGTTAAACACTCGTCTGTGTCCCTTGCCCGCTCTTTCGACACTCGTCCGTGTCTTGCACATACTTCACCAACAGGTCAATACTTGTGCATACCAATACAGAGGTCCTTTGATACTCGTCCATATCATTGTATATATCACTCTTCAGCAGATTCAACACTCGTCAGTGTTCCTTTCTTAACCGGTTGATACTCGTCCGTATCATCATCTTTAAACATGTGTCAGCGTTCATTTCTATCGATACTCGTCCGTATCATGGTCCTAAGGATGCTCGTCCACATCTTTAATCTATACACACTGTCAAACACTTATAATCTTTTATTTTTGAAAGCGTAAACACTTGTCCGTGTTTACCATTTCCCAGTAAGTCGTCAACAAAACAACTTTCTCATATCCGACATTCATCCTATGTCGTGATGCTTTCGGCAGCCATCCCCTTCCAGGTGATCGTCCTTCACCTTTGGATGATTGTCCCTCATCCTTTTCTCCCCAGTGGAATCTCCATTATTGGAACCTTCTATCCGACATTCGTCATATGTCATTATATTTTTAGCAGTCATCCCCTGCTAGGTGACCGTCCTTCACCTTTTTGATGACCGTCCCTCATCAATTATCCGATGACCGTCCCTCATCATTTATCTGATGGTCGTCCCCATCGTTGATCTTGTTGTCCGACATTCGTCCTATGTCGTGATAAACCCCGAGAGCAGCCGTACCCTGCTAGGTGATCATCCTTCACCTCTTGAAGATCGTCCTTCATCATCCTTATCAGATGGGCGTCCCCATCGTTGATCCTTTCTATCTGACATTTGTCCTATGTCGTGATATTTTTAGCAGCTGTCCCCTGCTAGGTGATCGTCCTTCACCTTTGATGACCGTCCCTCATCATTATTTCATTCTTTAACCCAATGGTCGTCCCCATCGTTGTTTACTTTATTTTCCAAGCCTGATGGCCGTCCCCATCTATGCTTGTCTAAATCCCCAGAGAATTTTACCTTATTACCCGATGGCCATCCCTGTCACGGTTTCTTCATTTCCCTAGCTTGTCGGTCGTCCCCGTCATTTCTTTGCTTACCGCTTTATCCCCAGCAGTCGTCCTCTGCTCGATGGTCGTCCTCCATCGCTTTCATTTGATAATCATACTATACTACCTCTTACAATTTATATCCTTTTTCTTCTTGTATCCAACGAGTGCAAATTTCAGACTGTCTTTGGTATTCAACCACAAGTTATCTTGTTTGTCTGTTAAGCCAGGCGCTTACATCCTACACAACTAACTCATGCTTGAATAGGGGCAGTTGTAAACACCCCAAATTTTCCCTCACTTTTTTTCCTCACATCATGGCTTGTGATCTTTCATTTTTTGTTTTAAGCATTACATCTCATATTGCATATTTGTTTCACTACATTTCATCTGCATATAGGGTTTGTGATATGAGCAATCCAAGAATCAATCTGAGTCATCCCAAAGGTCTTAAAGCTTTCCAAGAGGGTCCATGTGTGTTCCATGATCATAATATGCTCCCTAAAGTTCATGAAGGTCAAGAAATCACAAGGATTGGCAAAGGCATGGAGGCAGAGCTAGGGTTTTCACTACACAAATGACCAAAATTAGGGTTTTGGTTTCAGAGGCCTTAACTCCAAATTTTTTTGGTCATTCTTGTTTCTAATGTTCTCAATATGTTATAAGTATCATGTGTACCAACTTTGATGAAGAAATTCATTGTGGAAGTCATTTGATCATCGGGTAACTTCTTGAGCAAGTTAAGTCAAAATACGGGCATCTGAGGCCCCCGACAATGGAACCAAAGGGTCATTTTCATCACATTGAAGTTCAATGATCTTTATTTGATATTAGAAGTGGTTGGAAGTTCACAAGATTGAAGAATTTTGAGCCAATTGCAAACTTGCCATTTTTGGAAATGACTTGAAATGCAAACTTTCCATTTTGGGAAAGATTTTCAACCTCCTCTTTCATGACCAAAAATGCTTCAAATGAAAAATTCTTGGACATGAAAGTTGTAGATTAGGTCTTTCCCTTTTCAAAAAGTACAAGAACATGTCTTGACCCATCCTAGAACTCAAGATATGGCCTATCAAAGTTGGCAAAAATCACATAATTTCAAGTTTCATACCAAAGAGGGATTTTTGCAAATTCAAGTTCTAAGCACTTCCATGACCTCTAATTGACTTCTAAACATCATTACAACATCACACAACTTGCCTTGATAAGAATTAGGCATTGGACCTGAGGTTTTCATGGCTTGTGATCCAAGAAATTTCAAAGAGGGAAATTTGCAAAACATGTGATAACTCTTGTATCATGCCATCCAGATCCTCAAATCCAATCCCATGGTCATCCTTGATGCAAGATGAGGCAGGACAAGCCCCCAAGCCATCTCTGACCCGTGCCTATACCTTATAGTACACAATCTTGACTTTTTGCAAAAACCTCCCATACCAATCCGCCTGTGCCACAACAACTTTCTGATCAATCCCATTGGCCTATACTAACATCATGGACCTCATTACACAACACACAAGCCTGAATGCAACCCTAAGCTCAGATTGCCAAAATCTTGCAAAAACTTCAAGTCTTCGAATCTCACTTCCTAGCCACTCAAACTCATTCATTCTTTCACCATTCACCTCAAAATCATCCATAGAACACAAAGCACCCTCCATTTTGCCCTAAAAGCCACTCTAAAAACAATACGATTTCTGCCAAACCAGAAATGTATCTCACAAACCAAGCCATTTAAACTTGTTCTAAGCCTTTCAGAAGCACAAGGGGATCAAGTGGGGTGGATTAGCACCAAAGAAGAGGCCAGAAAGCTCAGATTGAGAAAGCTCCAACTCAGGTAGTCACCAAGAACTTTTTTTCAGAACTTTCATTTTAAGTTATTGATTGATTCTATGTAATGTGCTGATCATTTTGAGCTTTGAATAATTGAAAATGGTTGATTATGTAGGAAGTATTTAGCTTCTGAAACTTATGTATTATTTTCCGTTTTGATTCGTTCCTCATGATTCATGTAAAATAAATGAAATTTGTTGTTGGATTCTTGTTCTATGTTGCTTAATGATTGATTCTGGAGAGATTGAGGTGTTTTCATGGCGTTTTGAGAGAGATAGGGTGAGGAGCCTGCCGGAGAAGATGACCGAAGGTCTTCTCCGGCCACCTGAAAGTCATTAGGGCTAAAACCTAATTAATTCGTCAGTTTAAATTTGGACCCTTAGATCTTAGGTTACCGCGTGTTTGGATGGCCAGGATGCGTTCATTAAACCCTAATCCTGATTATTTAAATTAATTAATTTTAAGGCAAAATACCCAAATTAGTCCCTTAACTCTACCTCTGGGTCCAATTCGATCCCTTATTTTTAAAAAGTTTCAAAGTGATCCTTTAATTGTTCAAAAAGGACCACGTTAGTCCTTTCCGTCCAATT
The DNA here is from genome assembly GCA_963966055.1 of Lathyrus aphaca. Lineage (NCBI taxonomy): Eukaryota > Viridiplantae > Streptophyta > Magnoliopsida > Fabales > Fabaceae > Lathyrus > Lathyrus aphaca. The sequence goes on along the minus strand of OZ014522.1, from coordinate 460,550,054 downwards.
TTCCCAAACGGCGTTAATTTTTTACAGGGTGGCAACTGATGTGGAACTTGGTTATACGCGTGGCACATGACTTGGCAAAAATTCCCAGAAAAATTCTAAAAAGATTTGTGGAAGCTAAGATTCGAACTCAGGTTCACTTGGTTGCTACAAATCATATTAAACCACTGCACCACTTCACATTATTTGTATTTATTTCAACACAGTATTCATTTCAACACAATATTCATTTCTTTTGTATTCCCTGTAAGCATTTATACTTTTACTCACAATTTAATCAATTTAGCAAGGTTTCTATGTTTCTAATTCTGTTTGTGAATAGATAATGGAGACACAGTATTCATTTCTTTTGTATTCCCACCTACGTCTGTGCTTGAACAGATTAAAATTCACAGACCTTATCAGCATCTTGAAGAACTGGGGTTATCAAACCACCATTGATTGCCACGGCAACAGCAACATTAATGTTATTGTTATAGTAAAAGTTCTTTCCGTCTCTGCAGGTAGCATTGACAACTGGATGTTGAACAAGTGCCATGGCAGCAGCCTTGGCCAATATAGCAGTCATAGTAACACCCTTAGGTTTCACCTGAACATAAAAATTCAACATCACATTTCAAAACCCCAATACAATAATATTCAATTTCAACCATACATCACCAAAATTTCAAAAGCAAATAATGTCATTATTATCATCACCATGAACAACATATATCAAATTTCAAAATCAAACAATGGCAGTATCATCGTAACCATCATCATCATCACATATCAAATTTCAAAATCAAACAATGCCAATATCATCCTATATCAAATTTCAAAAATCAAACAATGTCAATATCATCACCATCACCATCATAAATCAAATTTCAAAATCAAATTTCAAAATCAGAATTTAATGTATACCTTCTCATATAAAGCATCGAGAGCATCCGTGGTAACCGGATATCCAACATGGAATGTAGGCACAGAGAGACTCTCCACCATATTCTTAGCAACAGCAGATTGCATAGTTGTGAAAGCAACATTACTCGAACCCGGCAACGCAGCAGGTGCAGCAGAAGAAGCAGCTGTTTTTGGAGAAGCCGACGCCACCGGAGCAGAAGCTACCACCGAAGGTGCATTACTCTTTGACGGCACTTGATTTGCTTGATCGGCGGAAAGCAAAGAAAAACAAGAAAAATGCTGAGAATGGTGGAAATGAAGATGACTCTAGTAGGAAAAAGAAAAGGTCTAAGAAAGAAGAGGTTGAGAGTGGATATGATATCGCCGGTGCTACTGAGGTAGACAGGAAAAGTGCAAAGAAACGACATAGAAACCGTGAAGTATCTGAGGGTTCTGGGAAGAAATTAAAGACATCAGATGAGTAGAGTAGAAGACAATTTTGTTTATTGAATTTCAAGGAAAATGGTTAATTTATTTCTGCTTTTCTAGTAGTTTTGTACCATTTACCACCTGTTGTAAGCATTTAGTTACTGCAAAATATAGAAAATTTTCCTCCAATGAATCCCCTGAATGTGTACAACTTTGCTTCAAATCTGGATATCATTCCGACTCGTCCAGATTCTAAAATACAAATATTATTATAGACTGAGCCATAACATAACTGAATAGTTAAACTGTAAAATACAATTTAAATTGCAGTGCATACAATGTAATACAAGCTTGATCAGTGTACAATAACAACTGTCCCGTTTGTTGAGAGAATGCAATTCAAACGAAATGAAAGAAAAAAGAGAAATTTGGATATTGCTGCAGTGTTTGTGTTATCTTTCAAGATATGTTTGAAGGACAGGACTTGCGATGGAAATGTAATTTCTGTCAATAATTATGTAGTTTGGATCATGTGCCAATTGTTCTGTCTTTGGTTTTTGATGAAAATGGAGACAAAATAAGGTCTAACTTTCTTGGAATTCTCTACTTTTTGTCCTTATTTATAGTATTGTATGATACTCGACGAAGAGGAAAGAAAGAGCAAAACAAGAATGACCTTACCCTATTATTTAAATCCTAATATCCTCTACCTTTTAGATAAGATTTTCATAAAATAGGAAAGCTAATGATGTTTAAAATGAATCGAGATAGAGAAATTGGCAAAAAGACTGCACGTCACAGTAACATCAGTCATGCATCATTTCAAATAATTTTATATTCTTCTACTGGGTCGAAAGCTATTAAATAATTTTATATTCTTCTACTGGGTCGAAAGCTATTAAATAATTGAAGATACTTGGTTGAATTAATAACAGTAACATTAATGTTGCTGTTGCCGTGGCAATCAATGGTGGTTTGATAACCCCAGTTCTTCAAGATGCTGATAAGGTCTGTGAATTTTAATCTGTTCAAGCACAGACGTAGGTGGGAATACAAAAGAAATGAATACTGTGTCTCCATTATCTATTCACAAACAGAATTAGAAACATAGAAACCTTGCTAAATTGATTAAATTGTGAGTAAAAGTATAAATGCTTACAGGGAATACAAAAGAAATGAATACTGTGTTGAAATGAATATTGTGTTGAAATAAATACAAATAATGTGAAGTGGTGCAGTGGTTTGATATGATTTGTAGCAAGCAAGTGAACTTGAGTTTGAATCTTAGCTTCCACAAATCTTTTTAGAATTTTTCTGGGAATTTTTGCCAAGTCATGTGCCACGCGTATAACCAAGTTCCACATCAGTTGTCACCCTGTAAAAAATTAACGCCGTTTGGGAAAATTGGACGGAAAGGACTAACGTGGTCCTTTTTGAACAATTAAAGGATCACTTTGAAACTTTTTAAAAATAAGGGATCGAATTGGACCCAGAGGTAGAGTTAAGGGACTAATTTGGGTATTTTGCCTAATTTTAATTATCCAGAAACAATCCCAGCCTTACATTCACGCGCACAGTCTCCCTAGGTTTGAATCCTGGCCATAGATCTTGCTGACTTTCTTTTTCTTTTGTTTTTATTTCATTTTATTTGCATTTCTTTCCATAATTATTAAAAACAGCAAAAACACTTTTAAAAATCCAATTTTCTGCATTTTCACTTTAAATATTTTTCTCAACCCAAAAATGATTTTTATTTTATTTTTTGCATTTTAAAAGTATTTGTAAAATATTTAAATATTATTTTTAATTAATTAAAGTATTTTAATTAATTAAAAATGCATTTAGGTTTCTAAAAATCACCAAAAAAATAATGAACCATTCCAATGCATTTAGAAACATTTTCAAACTCTTCATACAAATTTCTTTTTAGGTTTGATCAAAATTTCACAATTTTCTTTGAATTAAGGGTCTTTTAAATCACATTTTTTAACCCTAACTTTGAAAAATCATTTATGCCTAACCAAGAAGAGTTTGAACTTGATTCTTTTTAAATTGTTTCAAATATTTCATATAGTTTCTAGGATATTTCCCTCATGAATTTATCTTGCATTTTCAAATTGATTTGCATTTTTCCTTCTGAATTACCCAAAAACCCTAGCAAACTTAGGAAATTCATAACTTTCAATAGGTTAGGCTTCTGACTTTCTCCTTTGGGGTGTGACTTTATATGGGATTAGGGTTTGTTTGAGCTTGATTTCAATTTTTTATCATGTTGCATGCTTCTGTTTTGTTCATTTGCATCTCACATATCCATGTAACCCTAATTTCTTATGTTCATTTGCATTCACCTTGCATATTCATCATCACATGAACTTGTCATGACATCTAAAGCATTCATATGTCATCTTAGATATCTTAGGGCATGTTAGAACCTTGCTTGATCATTTCTTCATTCATTTGTTATGTCTTGCATTCATATCATTTCATAAACATCCATGTGTTTTCAAGTTTTCAAGCATGCTTCCTTTGCATCTCATCTTTGTATGAACATTCATATGCATATTGTATGACTTTGCATCATCTCATATGCCATTTGCATTGCATAATCACTTCTGACTTTGGTCCTTGCACCTCATTTCAATTCATTTCTTTATGCTTTATGTCTTATGCATTCATACTAACTTTTCAGGAGCTTTTGGTAAGTGATTGTGGGAGGTGGATTTGCCTTCACTTATCACTTCTTCTTATCTCTTTCATATGAATTTTGTATGTCTTTGAAGTGAATCTAATTCAATTATGTTCCATCCTTCTTACTTTCTTCCTTTAAGTTACTTATATTCTTAGGAAGTAAGTAACTTATTTTTCTGCTTCCTCCTCTTTTCATCTGCTTCTTCCATTGATGGCCTTAAAGATCCTTTCTCTTAAGCCTAACAAACCATAGGATATCCAAGCATGATAATTTTAGGGTTGTCTATAGTTCCCCTTAGACTTTTACCTATGAGTCTCCTTGAGGCTCTCTTCTCACCTCAATAAACAGAGACTAAACTCCTAAAGCTTTAGGACTTTGAATTAGGGTTATGCCTGCATCCTTCTCTTAGGATGGAGTGTACAACTCTAATCCTTAGTGTTAAACCTTTAATTTGTTTACACCTCTTAATCAAAACACATTAATAATAACTAAGACTTTATCTTATAACTTGGGCCTTACATTAGGGTTCTAACTCTTCCTTATGGTTAAGATGGACTAACCCTAGTGTTTAATGGACAAGTCCTCCTCAAGTTGTCTTACAAACCATAAAATTCACTTCTTAATTTCACCCTTTAATTAAAATCCACTTAATAAAGGCTTGTTATATAATGAATTTAATCCCTAACCATGGATTAAGTTGAGGTATCTTCCTCAACTTAAGTGTTCTCATCTATTATCCTTCTATTAGGATGGTGTAATGAGCCCATTAATCCCTGATTAGAGATTAAACTCATTACTTAACACTAAACAAAAACCCAAAAAACATCTAAATAATCACAAGTAGGTTAATGATCTTAATCCTACATCATCATGGTAATTAAGTTGAGATGCTTATCTCACACTTAAGTATACTCATTATCCCTAATCAGGGAGGATATAATGAGTTTACAAGCCCTTGATTTAGGCTTAAGCTCATTAATTTATGCAAAACACCAAAAACAATAACAAAACTAAAAGAACAAAAACAAACAATAATTGTCTCCTCTGGGATTCATTTCTCATCACACTCATTCTATAAACGAGAACTCGCTTCTCCCGTCTAATGCAAGACAGTTAGCACTCGAGCCAGACAAGTCATACACTTGAGCATAGACAAGCAAGCAGTTCATAGTCAATTTATTTTCAGTCTCTTTGAGTCGAACTACGGTGTTCTTACTTCCTCATTGCACAAGAGGATACGTAGGCATAACTTAACAGTTAACAAAAGTATCTGTGTCTCCCCCCTCTTTCAGCATTCTTTTCAAAGCCTCAGTTCCTAAGCATTCACCCTTTTTGTACTGACACTTGTATTTTCTTCCCTTAGCTTTTGCACACAGATAGCACATACACTTACCCCTTTAAACACAATCTTATAAGCGTGGATCCCGTCGAGTACGACGGACAATCTGGGTGCTAATACCTTCCCAGGTTGTAACCAACCCCCTTTCTCAGTTTCTCTGATTCGCAACCATCTTATCCATCTTTTTCCCAGGTTTATGCAGCATTACCTTTCCTTCGTGATAAAAATGCCTAGCTGGCGACTCTATTCATTTCATTTCTTTTCTCTTTTCGCCGACCGTTCGCGTCTGCACCTGGATGCAAATCTTTGGGAGCGACATGAGGCTCGCATGATAGAAAACCAGAAGATGCAAGCCAAAATAGAGCAGTTGGAAGCCAATGAGAAAAGAAACCAAGTGGCACTATCTGCAGCTCAGAAGAAGATCTCAGAGTTGAAACTTCGGGCAGGGTTAAAGAGAACCAATGACCAAGACAAGTATCAGAAGATGACAAATTCTAGAGCAACTAGAAACCTTCTCATCAGAACCATCACAGAGCATTCAATTGGGCCAGTAACTAATGCTCTCCTGAAGGAAGCCAATGAGGATGCATATGGATTGGATGTTTGATTTTCTTTGTACTTGTATTTTGGCTCACCATGGTGATTTTGTCTGTTGTATTCTTGAATTTAATTGTATTTTGATTCCCCATGGGAGTTTGTTTGGTTGTAATTCATGAACTATTTGGCAATACCATTTGTACTTTTATGATTATGTATTGGATTTTCTCATGGACTTTGTCAGCTTTAACAACTTGATTCCCCCGAGGTGTGGAAGGTCAAAACCAGGAACCAAACCGGATACGCTCTGAATATAAATAGACATATTGCATTGCATGCTAACTTCATATTCTTTGTGTTGCAGGAGTTTTGTTGTTGTTTTCTCACCTTGTTGATTGTATCAGGAAATATTGCTCGCAGGAGGGTCTTTCCCATCAATCGCATCCACATATATCCAACTAGACACAACCTTCTGAGTCTACAAATGGATCAGTTACAGTAAGAACTGACATATGTAAGGACAGAAGTGAGGACTCAGATGAATCAATTCATGTATGTGATGACTGGGCTAGCATAGACCCAGGAAAGATTAAGGGAGTTAGTTGAGCGACAAACACCAGAAGATAACCATGCAGGCACTGGAGGTACTAGTAACAACGCGCGTGATCAGCCAAAAACAAATCCACCAGAGTTTGGGCCCCACATCAACCCTGAATTCAATGTTATTGGAAATACCCAGAGAAACACTAGAGATCGTGTTCTACTGGAAGATCCTCAGGATGTGCAGTTTACAGTGTTAGGTGTTGGGGCTGATGAAGTTTATGATCATCGTCTGGACGAGATATCAGAGAAGTTAATATCCTTGGAATCCCAAAACTCTTTGGGATTTGATGTGATGGATATGGGCCTAGTTGAAGGAGTAAGGATTCCTCACAATTTCAAAACTTCATGCTTTGAAAAGTACAATGGTACCTCCAGTCCTCGTACCCATTTATAATCTTTTCTGGGAAGATTGAAAGCGTGTACCATGGATGAGAAATTGTGGATGTTTTACTTTGAAGACAGTTTAACTGGGGCATCCAGAGAGTGGTATTCACACCTATCAAGGGCTACTGTCAGAAACTGGAAGGACTTAGCCGAGGCCTTTATACGCCAATATCAGTACAACCTGGATATGGCTCCCAATAGGACCCTCCTGATGAATCTTCAAGAGAAAGTTTCTGTGAATACGCTCAACGGTGGAGACAACTCGTTGCCGCTGTCCAGCTACCTATGTCTGAAAGGGAAATGGCCGATATGTTTATGAACACCTTGCAAGGAACCTATATTGATAGACTTGTTGCCTTCTCTTCTACTAGCTTTGCTAATGTGGTTATAGAAGGAGAGAGAATTGAAAGCCTATTGAAGATGGGTAAGATTTCTGACAATGGTGCTAGCTCCAACAACGCAAGGAAACCATTCTCCGGACCCAGAAGAACATGAGAGACTAATGCAGTGCATGTTAACAGAGGTAGCCCCCAGTACTTGCAAAGATCAGTAGCTACAATCACCATCCCTACTCCAGCACCTCAGCAACAGTTTCCTCAACATCAACAACAGTATCCCCCACAACAGCAAAGATCTTATAACAACAACAATCAGCAGCAACGTCCTTTCCAACAAAGGCCGTCTCAACCTAACAGGGTGATTGATCCCATCCCGATGCCCTATGCAGCCTTACTCCTGCAGCTATTAAAGCTCAACCTGACTGAACTGAGGACTTTGGCTCCACCAGACCCTCTGAATCTTCCAAGGAATTATGATGTCAATGCCAGGTGTGCTTTTCACTCCAATGCACCTGGTCATTCAACAAAGAAGTGCAGGGCCCAGCACATGAAAGTCCAAGATCTGATTGATTCCAAAGCTTTGAATTTTGCACCTCCACCAAATGTCACAAAGAATCCAATACCGAATCACGATGGACCGAGGGTTAATGCTATTGAGGTAGACCAACCAGCAATCCTGATTGATGACATTGCAAACATTCAAACACCACTGGCCGAAGTGAAAGCTTAACTATTGAAGTGCCAAGTGTTTCCAGGTTGTGAGGCCTGTTGTGAAGCTTGCAAAGTTTCTACCAATGGTTGTGCAAATCTGAGAAAGGGTATCATCAATATTATCAGAGATGGCATTCTACAGATCACATCAATGGTTCCATCTTCTACAACTGCAACAAAAATCCCTCCTACAACACCAACAAACATTATCTCAACAGAGTCTTCTACAACAACAACAAACACCACCAGTGACGATATCTCAACAGTTACCATTTATTATGATCCAACAATCATTCATGTTCTGGATTCTCTCAACAACAATTTTCAACAACACCCTCCTCAACATCAACAATTTCTTGCACCTGCACCATCTTCGATCAGATCTCCTGTCACCATCTACTATGATCCACAAACAATCACAACTCCTTCTTCTGCTGCAGTTAGTCCAGTGACCATCATAGTGCCTGGACCTATTCCTTATGATAACAACAATGCCATGCCTTGGTATTATGGTTCGGATCTTTATTTCCACGGAAGAAAGATCACTCTGGACTCCTCAACATCTTCTCCACAAATTGACAATGTCGAGGGAGGCGGAGGCTTCACTCGGAGCGAACGTCACTTTGCTTCACAGTTTCCCAGAGTTAATGCTGAAGCAGAAGCCGCTGCCAAAGCAAAAGGAAAAAGTGTGGTGCCAGAAGAACCAGTTGCAAAAGAAACTCAGAAGACACCCTTTGATCAGGATGTAGACGAGTTTATGAGGATTATCAAGAGAAGTGACTACAAGGTTGTGGATCAGCTCCACCAAACACCCTCCAAGATCTCCATTCTATCTTTGCTCATGTGTTCCGAGGCTCATCGGAATGCACTACTCAAAGTCTTGCACGCAGCTTATGTGCCTGAGGAGATCACAGTCAATTAGTTAGAAATGGTGGTTGCAAACGTCAATACTATTCATGGACTAGGTTTCACCTATACTGACTTGACTAGGGAGGGGCGTAATCACAACAAGGCTTTGCATATCACTTTGGAATGCAAAGGTGCCGTACTTTCTCATGTCCTTGTTGATACCGGGTCATCACTCAATGTGTTGCCAAAGAAAGCATTATTCAAGCTAGAGTATGATGGTCTTGCACTCCGTCCGAGCAACCTAGTTGTCAGAGCTTTTGATGGTTATCGATTCTCTGAGAGGTTGAGCTGCCTGTGGTAATTGGCCCACAGGGTTTCAAAAATACCTTCTATGTGATGGACATACAGCCTGCCTATAGCTGTTTGTTGGGTCGACCCTGGATTCATGCCGCCAACGCGGTAATGTCTACCCTTCACCAGAAGTTAAAATATGAGTGGGAGGGCCAAATTATCACAATTTGTAGAGAAGAAGACATCTTCGTCAGTCACCTGGCTACGTACAAGTACATAGAGATGGATGGAGAAATCCATGAAACCATGAGTCAGGGTTTTGAAGCTTTGAATATCAATGAAGTAACAACTGAGGTGTTTGCTGCATCCCAAGAGGAAAGGATGGGCACCTAAATTGCTTCCTATAAATAGGCTCGGAAGGTTGTGGAAGAAGGGAATTCCCAAGGTTAGGGCAAGCTGCTAAAGGTACAGACCATCCCGACAAGTTCTAGAGGAGACTTCCGAAGCTCCCAAGTTCATAAGTGGGGGAATGATGACCCTGGATGCTGTCAACACTTTGGAAGACGAGACTGAGAGCGACTACAACCTGGAAAACTGGATCCGTCCAAGAGTCCCGCGCAGACAAGTCCTCAACTAGTATTCCCATGAAATTATAAGGGTTACTGCTGCAGAGTAATTATAATTTCCTATTTTAAGCATGCATCAAAGTCCTGCATCTTGCCCAAGATGTCGGGACTAATTTTGTAATAGGGCCATATGTATTTGTGCAAATTGAATATTAATGAACAATGGACATCTTTTTGCAAACAGTCTTCTTTTTCGCTCACTGTCTTTTCATTTTTGTTATTTTCGCACAAAACAATAAATGGAAATGTTTTTCTTAATAATAAATTCATTCACTTTTTCTAAATAAGATAAAATCAATCACTAAAATGAACAAAATCTCAACCCTTGCAGAGATAGCCCTCCAGATCGCACCGACAACGACACTGCTATGACCTTGTATGACTTCGACAATCCAATTAATCAAGCAGATGAAAGGGTTGAAGAAGACTACGATTTACCTGAAGAGTTAGCCAGGTTATTGAGACAAGAGGAAAAGATGATTTCTCCTTATCAGGAGGAGGTTGAGACTATCAATCTTGGTACCGAGGAAGATGTGAAAGAGGTGAGGATTGGGGCCAGTCTGCAAGATCCGATAAAGGAACAACTTATCAGTATGCTGCGAGAGTATGTCGATGTCTTTGCTTGGTCCTATCAAGATATGTCGGGTTTGGATACATATATTGTCATGCACAAGCTTCCATTGAAGGAGGATTGTCCGCTAGTTAAACAAAAATTGCGCCGTACTCGCCCGGACATGGCCATGAAAATCAAAGAGGATGTACAAAAGCAGTGGGACGCCGGTTTTCTCGCTGTAACTAGTTACCCGCCTTGGGTTGCTAACATTGTACCCGTACCTAAGAAAGATGGCAAGGTGCGTATGTGTGTCGATTATCGGGATTTGAAAAGAGCAAGCCCGAAAGATGATTTCCCATTACCTCACATTGATGTATTGGTAGACAACACAACTCAGTTCTCGGTATTTTCCTTCATGGACGGATTTTCTGGATACAATCAGATCAAGATGTCACCTGAAGACATTGAGAAGACAACTTTCATCACACCATGGGGCATGTTCTGCTACAAAGTAATGTCATTCGGTCTGAAAAATGTCGGTGCAACATATCAATGGGCTATGGTAACATTATTCCACGACATGATCCATAAAGAAATTGAGTGCTACGTGGATGACATGATTGCCAAGTCCCAAACAGAGGAAGAGCATTTGGTAAACCTATTGAAACTTTTCAAGCGTTTGAGGAAGTATTAGTTAAGTTTGAACCCCAACAAATGCACATTCGGGATACATTCTGGTAAGCTGCTGGGTTTTATTGTAAGTGAAAAAGGAATTGAGGTTGATCCCGATAAAGTCAAAGCTATCAGGAAATGCCTGCACCTAAGACTGAGAAAGAAATTTGAGGGTTCTTAGGTAGATTGAACTACATCTCAAGGTTCATATCTCATATCACTACAACTTGCGACCCTTGTTCAAGCTGTTAAGAAAAGAGCAAACAGTCAGGTGGAACAATGACTATCAGAGAACTTTTGACAAGATCAAAGAATATCTGCAAGAACCTCCAATTCTCATGCCTCCAGTTGAAGGAAGACCTCTAATAATGTACCTAACAGTATTAGAAGAGTCAATAGGGTATGTGTTGGGCCAGCATGACGAGTCTGGTCGAAAAGAGTATGCAATATACTACCTAAGCAAGAAGTTTACCGACTGTGAACAACGTTATTTATTGCTCGAGAAAACTTGTTATGATTTAGCGTGGGCTGCTCGCCGACTAAGACAGTATATGTTGACTCATACTACCTTATTGATCTCAAAGATGGATCCAGTCAGGTACATATTTGAGAAGCCAGCACTTACCGGAAGGGTTGCCAGGTGGCAAATGATTCTAACAGAATATGACATTCAGTACACCTCTCAGAAAGCCATCAAGGGCAGTGTATTGTCTGGCTATCTGGCTGAGCAAACCAATGATGATTACCAGCCTATGAGATTTGACTTCCCTGATGAAGATATCATGTTCTTAAAAGCAAAAGATTGTGAAGAGCCAGTTCACACTGAAGGGCCTGACCCAGAAGAAGCATGGACTATGATGTTTGACGGGGAAGTTAATTGCAACGGTCGTGGGGTTGGTGCAATGCTTATTACACCTAAAGGGGTTCATATGCCTTTCTCATCAAGGCTCCCCTTTGCCTGCACTAACAACGAAGCAGAATACGAAGCTTGTATCATGGGTCTTGAGGAAGCCATTGACCTCAGGATCAAAACCTTGAATGTATTCAGAGATTCAGCTTCGGTAATCAACCAGACCAACGACAAGTGGTACACTCATCAGGAGAATCTGATTCCCTACCGTGACTATACGAGGAGATTGTTTACCTTCTTCATAACAGTTAAGCTTGAATACATCCCTCGAGATGAGAATCAGTTTGCAGACGCTTTGGCTACCATTTCATCCATGATCAAAGTACAGGTCGCCAATTATGTACCTCGTATTTTGGTATCCAGACTGGACAGACAGGCATATGTATTCTCTATGGACATTGTCAGTGATAACAAGCCTTGGTACCATGACATCAAATGCTTCTTGGAAACTCAGACATACCCACCTGGGGCATCGTCAAACGATAAGAAGACATTAAGAAGGCTAGCCGACAGTTTCTTCCTTAATACTAATGGTTCTTTGTACAAGGGAAACTTCAACATGGTCTTGCTCAGATGTGTTGACAAGAAGGAAGCAGACCTGCTGATGCATGAAGTACATGAAGGTTCTTTAGGTACCCATGCCGGAGGACATGCAATGGCAAAGAAGTTATTAAGATCGGGTTACTACTGGATCAAAATGGATGCAGACTGTTGCGCCTACACCAGAAAATGCCACAAATGCCAGATCTACGCGGATAAAGTGCATGTGCCTCCGAATCCTTTGAATGTAATGTCTTCACCTTGGCCCTTCGCCATGTGGGGAATTGATATGATTGGAAAGATTGAACTGACTACTTCAAATGGTCACAGATTCTTCCTGGTAGCCATTTATTACTTCACCAAATAGATTGAAGCAGCTTCGTATGCAAATGTCACCAGGAAAGTGGTAGTTCGATTTCTGAAAAGGGATATCATCTGTCGATATGGAGTTCCCGAGCGAATCATTACTGATAATGGTTCCAATTTGAACAACAAGATGATGGCAGAACTTTGCCGAGACTTCAAAATTCAACATCACAACTCTTCTTCTTACATGCCAAAGATGAATGGCGTTGTTGAGGCCGCTAACAAGAATATTAAGAAGATTGTGCAAAAGATGGTAGTCACCTACAAAGAATGGCACAAAATGCTACCATTTTCCTTGCAAGGGTACCAAACCTCTATCAGAACATCTAATGGGGTAACACCTTATCAACTTGTGTATGGTATGGAAGTTGTCCTACCTGTTGAAGTTGAACTACCATCCTTACGGGTAATGATGGATGTGAAACTGGATGAAGCAGAATGGGTCCGATCTCGATATAATCAACTAAGTCTGATTGAAGAAAAGAGATTAGAAGCCATCTATCATGGGCAGTTATATCAAAAGAGAATGAAGAAAGCCTTCAATCAGAAAGTCAGACCTCGGAAATACCAAGTGGGAGAGCTTGTTCTGAAAAGACTTCTTCCTCCTCATACAGACCACAGGGGCAAATAGACGCCAAACTACGAAGGCCCATTCATAGTAAAGAAAGTTTTCTCTGGTGGGGCACTGATGCTCACTACTATGGATGGCGAGGATTTCTTATCTCCTGTGAATTCAGATGCAGTTAAAAAAATACTTCGCATAAAAGACCCGCTAGACATAAAAATAGAATGTAAGTCCAGGAAAAACTAGGGCATCCCGGCGAGTCAAAAACAGAATAAAAGACTCGAGCAAAAATAAGGGAAAAATTAAAAAAAATGTGTACACCCGCTGAGTTGAAAAGCCACATGGGACAACTCATGCAAAAATGGGTATCCCGGTGGATTGAAAACCCGAAAGGGCGATCCACGCAAAATCTAGGAAAAAGCGAACAAATGCATTCTGAATTCGTCTGTATATCAAGCCTCGTATCCCCAACCAAGTCAACAATCACCTCATCAGCAGGGTTACTTGACAGGTGTTTCCCCACACGAAGTTGTCATCCCCTCAGAGGATCCTTCGAGAAACTCATTAAATCCCCAGCGTGTCGCTTGGATGAAGGATTTACAACAGATTACTTCCCAGAAGTTCTCTTCTCCCCAAGCAGGATATCCCGAGCAATGCTTGAACTGTTGTTCCCCAGCAAGTTGCCAGAGTTTTCCTTTTCCTCAGCCAGTCGCCAGGACTTTCTGTTCCCTATCAGAGTTACCAGTTCCTCCCCAACGGAGTTGCTGAAGCCTCCTCATCCCCAGCATGAGTCTCTTCAACAGAAGCTTCCCCAACCGGGATCCCCACAGAGTTCCCTAGGAAGATCGTTCGGTGATCCTCTCTCCCCACAGATCGGCCAATAATCTCTTTCCCCAGTGGAGTTCTCCCTCTAGACAGATCGCCCAGAGATCTTTCTCCCTGCAGGATCCAGATCTCGGATCGGTTCTCTCATTTTGCATAATCATAGCATTCACATCATTTTCCCCAAAATAGGCGTAGCATTCCGTCTAATACGAAGCATTAAGGAAAAAATCAAACATTTGCATGATCATAAGCCAGGTTCGAGCTAATCACCTGCAAACATCAGAATCACTTCACCAGAAATATACAAAACTTATCCCCCGCAGACAAAGCCAGAATACTTTTTGCACTCTCAATACAAATACTTGTTCATAATTGTACATATTCTTTTTGACACTCTCCCGTGTCATACTTCCCCAGTAAGTCAAACACTCGTTCGTGTCCCTTGCTCAATCTTTTTGACACCCATCCGTGTTTTGCACATATTTCCCCAGTAGGTCAAACACTTGTACATAGTTAGACACAATCCTCTAATACTCATCTGTATCTTGTATGTATCATCTCCTCAGCAGATCAACACTCGTCTGTGTTCTTTGCTTAACCGATTGATACTCGTATGTATCATCATCCTTAAACACATGTCAGCGTTTGTTTCTATCGATACTAATCCGTATCATGGTCCTAAGGATACTCATTTGCATCTTTAGTCTCTACACATTATCAAACACTTATACCGTTTATTTTAAAGCATAAGCACTCGTTTGTGTTTACCATTCCCTAGTAAGTCACCAACAAACCAACTTTTCTATCCATTCGTGATATTTTCGGCAGCCGTCCCCTGCCAGGTGATCGTCCTTCACCTTTGGATGATTGTCCCCCATCCTTTCTCCCAGTGGAATCCCCATTGTTGGAACTTTCTATCCGACTTTCGTCCTATGTCACGATATCTTTTTAGAAGTCGTCCCCTACTAGGTGATCGTCCTTCACCTTATGATGATCGTCCCTTATCATTTATCCGATGACCTTCCCCATCATTGATCTTTGTTATCCGACATTTGTCCTATGTCGAGATAATCCCCAACAGAGCAGCCGTACCCTGCTAGGTGATCGTCCTTCACCTCTTGATGATCGTCCTTCATCATGCTTATCCGATGGCCGTCCCCATCGTTGATCTTTTCTATTAGGCATTCGTCCTATATCGTGATATTTCCAGCAGTCGTCCCCTGCTAGGTGACCGTCCTTCACCTTTTGATGATCATCCCTCATCATTATTTCATTTATTCTTTTACCCGATGGTCATCCCCGTCGCAGTTTATTTACCCTTTAACCTGATGGTCGTCCCCGTCAGTGCTTTCCTCATTTCTTTAATCCACAGAGAATTTTATTTCTTTTCCCTCTCCTTTTTCTCACACCATGGCTTGTGATCTTTTCATATTGCATTACATAAGCATATCATCTCACACTGCATAGTTTATTTCACTGCATAGGTTGCATAGTTAGGGTTTGTGATCAGGAGAATCCAAGAAGTGATCTGAGCTATGTCAAAGGTCTTGAAGTATGCCAAGATGGTCCATGAGTGTTCTATGATCATCTTATGCTCCCCAAATTTCATTAAAGTCAAAAAATCACAAAGCATTTCAAAGGTGTTCAAGCAGACTGAGCAGTTCCTACACAGATGACCTAAAATTAGGGTTTTGGGTTTGAGGCCCTTAATCTCAAATTATTTGGTCATTCTTGATTCCATTGGTCTTAATATGTTATAAGGAGCATGTGTACCACATTTTATGAGGAAATTCATTGTGGAAGTCATCTGATCAACTGGTAACTTATTGTGCAAGAAAAGTCAGAATCAGGGCATCTGAGGCCACCACCAATGGTACCAAAGGGTCATCTTCATCATTTTGACGTTCTATGATCTTTATTTGATCTTAGAAGTGGTTAAAAGTTCACAAGATTGAATAATTTCAAGCCATTTGCAAACTTTCCATTTTTGGACATGACTTGTAATGAAAACTTTCCATTTTGGAAAGATTTTCAACCTCCTCTTTCTTGATCAAAAAGGCTTCAAATGAAAAATTGTTGAACATGAGAGTTGTAGATTGTATCTTCCCATTTTCAAAAAGTACAAGAACTCCTCTTGATTCATCCTAGAACTCAAGATATTATGATTAAAAGATGGCAAAAACCTTATAAATTTCAAGTTCATGCCAAAGAGGGAGTTTTGAAAAATCAAGTTCCAAGCACTCTTGTGACCTCTAATGCATCTCAACACACCATAACATGATCATGCAATATATTTGGACCAAATTTGTGCCTTTCTTCACAAGAATTCATGCCTTATTGTCACAAAATTTCCAAAGTTGCAAAATTGCAAAAGCCATGCTATCTTGCAATCCAAGCACTTCAGATCATAAAATCCAATCCAATGGTCCTCCTTGAAGCAAGCTGAAGCAGATCAAGGCCATAAATCTCCTCTGTCCCGAGCCCATACTCATGGTACAAACTTTTGACTTTTTTACAAAACCTCTCATATCAATCACACTATGCCACCACCCACTCTCTGGCTAATCAGTATGACTTATGTGAAACCTAAGGACCTCAAAGCATAACATTCAAGCCTGAAAGCACACACACATTCAGATTGCCAAAAATCCTCCAAAGATTAATCTCTTTGAATCTCACTGCACAAGCCTCAAACTTCAAATATTTTTCCACCAATCAACTCAAAATCATCCATAGAACACAAAGCACCCTCCATTTTTCCCTAAAAGCCACTCAAGCAAAAACACGATATCTGCCAAACCAGAAATGTATCTCACAAACTAGGCCATTTAAACTCCATTCAAGCCTTTCATAAGCCTCAGGGGATCAAGTGGAGTGGGTTTGCACAAGGAAGAGGTCCAGAAAGCTCAAAGTTGCAAAGCTCCAGCTCAAGTAACCATCCAAAAACATTTTTCCAGAACTTGTTTTTTAGGTTACAAATTGATTCTACATGATATGCTAGTCATTGTGATATGTTTATTTTTGAAAATGGTTGAGAAATGAGAATGTATGAAGCTTCTGAAAGTTTGACCTAGAATTTTTTCTTGTTCGATTCTTGATTTTGATGCATGATAAATGTTTTTGGTGGCTGGATTCTTGTTCTATGTTGTTTGATGATCAATTCTGGAGGTTTTGGGGGCTTGAGGTGGTGTTTTAAGTGTTTCTGGTGAGGGGTGCGCCGGAGAAGACGACTGGAGTTCTTCTCCGGCCACCTGAGTTGAATTAGGGTTAAGCCATAATTAATTAGCCAGTTTAAATATTGACCATTGGATGCGCGTGTTAATCAAGTTATGAATGGTCCAGATTAATCCATTAGCCCTAATCATAATTAATTAGTTTAATTTAAATTAATTTAGTCAGATGAAATCCTAGCCATTAGATCACGCGCCAAATAGAAGTTTGAACCACAACCTTTGATCTGTCATACCCTAAGTCTTGTTGACTTCTCATCTGAACCACTGATTCCCTCAATATCCAATTTGGACCGTCCCTTTGGATTACTTTTCATTTTCTTTTTATTTTCTTCGCATTTTATTTCATGCATTTATTTGAAATATCAAAAAAATTTCTAAAATCATGAAAAACTTTGCATTTTCATTTCAAATATTTTTCAAAACTTAAAAACATTTTTATTTTTAATTTTTGCATTAAAAATGTATTTTTAAATCATTTAAATGTTTTATTTAATTAATTAGTTCATTTTAATTAATTAAAAATACATTTAGGTATTTAAAAATAACCAAAAAATTCATGAAGCATTCTTAAATATTTAGAACAATTTACAAACTCATCACACAAATTTATTTTTAGGTTTGATCATGTTTTCACAATTTACTTTGAATTAGGGTTTCTAAAATTGCCTATTTTCTAACCCTAACTTAGAAAAATCATTTCTGATCAACCAAGATGAGTTTGCATTTGGTTCTTTTTGCATTATCTCATAATTTGCATGTAGTATCTAGGTTATTTATCTCATAATTTTGCATTTCATTTTCAAATAGTTTGGCATTTTTCATGAAGAAGTACCCAAAAATCCTAGTTAACTTAGAAAATTCATAACTTTCTTTAGGTTTAGCTTCTGACCTCCATCTTTGGGGAGTGTTCTTGTGTGTGTTTAGGGCTTGTTTTAGTTCATTTTCAAATTTTTATCATGATATATGCTTCTGTTTTGGTCATGTGCATCTCATACTTTCATAAAACCCTAATATCTCATATTCATTTGCATTCATCTTTGCATATCTCAATCACATGAACTTGCCATGACATTTCATGCACTTATATGTCATCCTAGACATCTTAGGACATGTAAGAACATTTCTTGATCATTTCTTCATTCATTTGGTATGATTTGCATTCATTGCTTTTCATGTGTATCCATGTGTTTCTAAGCTTCTAACATGCCTTGTTTTGCATCTCATCCCTTGTATGAACATTCATAAGCATCTCACATGTCTTTGCATCATTCCATAACACATTTGCATAGCATATTCACTTCTTGTCTTGGTATTTTCACTTTCATTTTCTTTATTCCCTTTTGCTTTGCATCTTATACATTCACACTAACATTTCAGGGGCTTATGGTAAGTTGTTTGGGATGTGGATTTGCCTTCACATACCACCTCTTCTCATATTTTAATTTGCATCTTTTATATGTCTTTGAAGTGAACTTGTTTCACTTGTGCTCCCTTGCTCTTATCTCTTCCTTTTAGGTTACTTATCTTCTTCAGGAAGTAAGTAACCTATTCTCCTTTCTCTTCTCTTTTCATCTGCTTCTCTTCCTTTGGTGGCCTTCCTGAAGACTTCCCTTTAAGCCTCACAAACCATAGGGATATCCAAGCATGATAACTTTAGGGTTGTATATAGTATCCCCTAGTTCTTACCTTTTGATTCTCCTTGAGTCTCTCTTCTCATCTCAATAATCAAGGCTAAACACTTAAAGCTTTAGGACTTTGAATTAGGGTTATGTCTGCATCCTTATCTTAGGATGGAGTGTATAACATTAATCCTTAGTGTTAAACCTTTAATTTGTTTACACCTTCTAATTAAAACACCTAATAATTATTAAGACTTAAGCTTGTAACTTGGGCCTTATATTAGGGTTACATCTCTTCCTTTTGGTTAAGAGGGACAAACCCTAGTGTTCAATGGACAAGTCCCCCCTCAAGTTAGTCTTACAAACATAAAAATCATTTCTTAATCCCACCCTTTAATTAAAATCCACTTTAATAAAGGCTTGTTATATAATGAATTTAGTCCCTAACCATGGGTTAAGTTGAGGAGTCTTCCTCAGCTTAAGTGTTCTCATCTATCATCCTTCTCTTAGGATGGTGTAACGAGTTCACTAATCCCTGATTAGAGATTAAACTCATTACATAACACTAAACAAAAATCCAAAAAAACTTAATAATTACAAGTAGGTTAATGATCTTAATCCTGCATCATTAGGGGTAATTAAGTTGAGATGCTTATCTCACACTTAAGTAGGCTCATTGTCCCTAATCAGGGGTGATATAATGAGTTTACAAACCCTTGATTAAGGCTTAATCTCATTAT
This sequence comes from Lathyrus aphaca, assembly GCA_963966055.1. Lineage (NCBI taxonomy): Eukaryota > Viridiplantae > Streptophyta > Magnoliopsida > Fabales > Fabaceae > Lathyrus > Lathyrus aphaca. The sequence goes on along the minus strand of OZ014522.1, from coordinate 460,530,353 downwards.
CCTATGCAAAACACCAAAAACAATAAAAAACTGAAAATACAAAAACAAGCAATAAACGTCTCCCCCGGGATTCTTTTCTCATCACACTCACTCTGAAAACGAGAACTCGCTTCTTCCGTATAATGCAAGACATATAGCACTCGAGCCAGACGAGTCACACACTTGAGCATAGATAAGTAAGCAGTTCACAACAAATCATCTAAGTCTCTTTAAGTCGAACTACGGTGTTCTGACTTCCTCATTGCACGAGAGGATACGTAGGCATAACTTAACAGTTATCGAACAAAAGTCTCTTTTTCTTCCCCCTCTCCTCCTCCCAGTTTCTCCTTCCTTAGCCTCAGTTTTGAATATTCACTTTCCTTTTGCACTGACACTCTGTAAATTCTTTTCTCCCTAGCTCCTTATGCATAGTTTAGCACATATACTACCCCCCTTTTAAACACAATAAAGTAAGCGTGGATCCTGTCGAGTACGACGGATGATCTGGGTAATAATACCTTCCCAGGTCGTAACCAACCCCCTTACTCAGTTTCTTTGGTTCCCAACCATCTTATCCACTTTTTTTTAGGTTTATGCAGCATTACCTTTCCTTCGGGATAAAAATGCCTAGCTGGCGACTCTATTCAACCTCAACCTCCAACATCGTCAATGGTTTGCATTGGCACCGGGATGAAAGTCCGGGGAGCGACACCTGTGGAGATATACCTCCAGTCAACAAGGATCCAAAGACATCATGAGATTCCTTATGAATCTTATTGGAATATGATGTTGGATGAATTGGTGGATTTAGACGAAGAAAGGCTTGCTTGGGCCTCACTTTCTTCACTTTGTACATATTTTAACATCTCCTTAGTGGGGCAATAGTCATGATGTCGGTGAGCTATTATAACCTCTTTCCATAAAAGGTGTTACATGTTTTTGTTAAATTATAAGGATGGTATGATCAAGGTTTCAAAATAGACGCATGCCACACAAAATAATGTTCCGAAATCAATTAGACCGACATGCAATTGTTCATAACTTAGTCATACACGACACTCTGTCAACTCGTAGTTAGTAGCATACAAACTCACTTTTATAAGTTAAAAGGTGTTACAGTCATTTTACACTATATTGGGGGATGAGAGGTTATGAGATCTTAGGAATGTTCATTGATTCAAGCAAATCAAAACAAATTTAAATTCAAACTAAACTATGATATTTGGACATCGAACCAAACCAAACCTGATGAACATAAGTATGAAAGCATGAAACATTTATTTTGAGAATGATAATTCTAATGCAACACACATGTTAATCTTGAATTTTCTATTGAAAAGATGTTGCAAAACCATGTGAATGAATCACTTGGATAATGTAATTTGAATGTAATAAAATCTCTGTATGATATTTTGAAAACAAGCAACTTAGGCAAAACTTAGGGTATCCCGCTGGACTTTGAAATCGAAAAATTCAAAGGAATCAGTCCAGACAAAGGTTAAGGATAAGCAAAAGAATGAAAAAAGTGAAAAGCAAGAAGGATTATAATACAAATTTCCTCAAAAGAACAAAGTTGTGTGACACAGATACAAAGACAAAAAGGAGTGACTATTACTCCAACAACCTGATTGGTGCTTAAACCGTTAGTGTCATTAGTTCATCAACCATCACAAAACGCTTTTTGAGAGGTGAGCGCTTGTGCCAAATTAGCTGAATATAGGATTGGAGAACATCATGAAGAATGGGTGGGTACAAATGTATTTTGAGCCATAAAACCTTTTTTTCTAAAACCGTGAACCAGACCACGATACAACAATCAAAAGTTCTAATTGAAACATGGTTGTTGTGAAAGCGTACTTCAAACGAGACAACGTTTATGACTCCCGTGAGTTGTGCCAAAAGACATGTGTTGGTATTGCATGTACATGCTTTATTTTATTAAAAAAATCAATGTTGTATCTTAACTATTGAATATTTAATCGTGGTTAAATGTTATTATTTTTCAAAATTTCTTAATTTTTATTCTAAAAGCATTTTCATCTGATATTTAAAATGCAAAATAATTTGTCCACCTATTCAATGGGGCTTCTCCCATTTTGGGAGGATCTTCAGTCTAATTTAGAAAACCTAAAACACAAAAGCTTTCTTTGTTGTAACTTCAGTGTCTTGCTGATCCTTCTTCCACCTCTTCAGCGAGGCTTCTTCCATTTCAGGAGGATCATAAGCTCTTTTCTAGGTGTAGAAGGTTCCACGGTTTCCATTAGTAGACAATAGCTCATTCTTTTCTATAACATGGTACTCAAGTACCTCAATGAGTACATCCTTTTCCTCCAGGAGACTCTGAATGTAATACCCCATAAATTTAATTAACACTCTGAATAATATTAATTAAGATTAATATGGTTCTGGTGTGCTATGAGAGTTTTTAACTTAAATAATTAGAGAAACCGACGAACTCGAATTAAATAGTTAATATTATCTGACTCAGAAGTTTTGTTAATTGAGTGACTCATGGACATTTTTGGATACCCTCTATTTGGACTAATTAGATAACAATATATGTTATATCAGTATAACATAGACTATTATTTCATTAGTGCCAAAAATAGAAACAAAGAGAGAGGAAAAAGAGAGAAGTGAAGAGAAAGACGGAAATAAGGAAAACTTGGAGAAGAAGAAGATCTTTGTAACATCAAGCTTCATCATTCATCATTCATCATTCATCTGACAATCTTCATTGATCGGTAAGTCGAGTTAGAAGCTTTTTTTGAAGAGTTTTCTTGAGTTTAAAAGATAGGTTAGATTTGTGATAAAATCGTGAAATCGAAGACTTAACAGTTGAAATGCAATTTAATTGGTGTGGAATAGTCAGCTATAACTTAGAAATGTCCTATAATACTTTCTATGTGTTTGCTTTGAGTATTTATGAAGTTCCTTTGGTTTTGTGTTAGAAAATGCAGGTTTTTAACATTCTAGTATACGGTTAACCGATTAACCATAAGGGGTTAACCGATTAACGCGTGAAAACAATGAATAAATTGATGTGAAAAAGGCTTGGTTAACCGATTAATGCGTATTGGTTAACCAGTTACCAAAATGTGGCTCTAACTATCATTTTGCCTCTGGAGGAATGGTAACACATGGTTAACCGGTTACCACCCAATGGTTAAGCCGTGTAAAACTCTGTGGAAAATGAACTGGTTAACCGGTTACCACCTAATGGTTAAACGAGTACCACTAAATCTTTTTGGAAAATTATTTTCTTTAAAAATTCATTACTTTCTATCCGGTTATCCGATTTAAGTAGACTTTATACCGATAGAAAGCTGGGATAGTATCTTATCCAATGGAATGAGAAAATATTACTTTTGTAGATGAATTTATTTAATCGATTTGTTCGAATTATGTGTTTTATGGAACTTAATAATATGAAAGTATATAGACTAGGGTGAGTGAGGAAAGCTTATACACTACCTTGTGGAGATTTAGTAACATGACTAAGAAGTTATTAGAACTAGATGGTGATGCTCGAACTTTTGGTATACGATATATACCTTAGTCGTGTAAAGGTCTAGTGGTGAGAATACACTATATGGAACATGTGTGAACCCGTTTGGGTGTGTTATTTGTGGAAAAGGAATTATGACCTTAGAAATGTTTCATACATTCCCATTTGAGTGAAATCACGTAATCGGAACCGAATTTCCCTGAGAATGCTATTTCATGAGCCAAGGGCTCCTCTGGAATGTACGCATGTAATACTTGGCAGATTTGATTCCCGCGTTTAGTACGAATGAAGCCTATGGGTAAAGACACTTGAGATGATTAATAGGCCATGGGAAGTGATGATTCAATGTTAACAGACCTAAGATCCGAATCTATTTCGTATGACAAGTAAATACAAGGATCCATGACTTGTGCCGACTCTTAGACGTAGGAGAGGACGAGAATATGGGATGCATTCGTGGTTTCCAAATTAGTGATACTTTCGAGTTACTAAACTCAAGACATGTTTCCATATGAGTGTGAGTGTTGTGAACTCAAGGTCTTAGTTCTTTCCAACTTGAGTAGGATTTTATTTAGAACCTTATTAAGCTAAGAGAATTCATAAGATATGGAATCACTAAGATTTGTTATCTCATCTCTCATTGTTGAATATTGTTTCAGGTACTGCTAAGAGAATTCATAAGATATGGAATCACTAAGATTTGTTATCTCATCTCTCATTGTTGAATGTTGTTTCAGGTACTACAGGTGTAACACCCTAAAATTTTCCCTCTTAATTTATAACATTAACTGGATTTTCGCTTCACATTCATATGCATCATCCATTAGGTCATAACATCACCATCATGCATTTTCGTTGACTCCTAAGACATGGGATCAAGGTTTTCTTTGAGTCAGGGTTTCCTATTTACTTTGGGGCCTTTGTATTCAAGTCGAAGAGAAAGGTTGAATTTGGGTCATCATAGTCTTCATATGAAGTTTATCTTCTCCCAGAGTTCTAAAGAGCATAAAATACTTAAGGTTTCTTTATTGATTCAAGAGGATCAATGATTGTGCAATTTAGGGTTTCTTATCCATGGTGGAGCTTGATGATATTTCACCATTTGAGATTCATTGTAAGCAAGGCATTTCACTTCTGGTTATTATGGAAAAACGATCTGATTCCATTTCTTATGAAGCATTGATTCTAGATTGTTCAAAATTGAGCCAGATGACACCAAGTTCTTAGGCGTTTATTTTTGTTCAAGAATTCGATTCAAGCCGAATTCAGAAGTGAATTTGCATGAATTATTGAGTACAAGTTAAGTTGGGGAGAAGATTCATGTAGGACTCAAGGTTACAACTTAATATCCACTTATTCAAACCATTATCCATTCTTTTTGCTATTTTTTCAAAACCCATTTTATCAAGTCCATCCAATAAAGCCATAACCCATTTGAAAATCCAAGAGTACATAAACCATTCATATGCCCATATTCAATCCAAGCCCAAAGGCCAAATGTTTGTTTCACTATCTTTTCTAAAGTTCATAATCATAGTTCAATGCAAATTTTCACTCTCCATTTTTCTTCAGAACCAATGGTAACAAAACTCTCAGAGGAATAAATAATATTAAAAAAATGGAATCTTTATAATTAACATGTCGATTTCATTTTTATACATCTGTAACAGAATCCTAAAAAACTTCGATCACCAAACACACACCATATCTTCCCGTCCCTGGAAATACTTTCAAAAGTGAACAAAAGGAAGAAATTCACAAAAAAGGAGAAGGACATCAGAAAATGTCGTAACCGAAATACACAAAAATACCTAACAGTTTTTCAGAGAGCATATTATTCAGAACAAAATTCAAATAGAACAGAATGCAAAAAGCTAACACTTTGGCTAACAGTAACTTAACAAAATTTCAGTTAGAGGGAGATAACAGAATAACAAAAGCTCTCCCTTGATCCTCTGAATCCTCTCAAGATTTTCTCTGAACACTCTTCATAGATCTTGATACTGACTCTATAACCATTCTTCACAGCATCATTGCATCATCATCTTCACAGCATCATCATCGTCGATGCAACAACAATCACCACCGAAGAACAGAAACTCCACAATCTCGATCATTTCCAATCTTCATACATCAATCTCGTCATCATCAATACCACCTTCAAATTCCTCCTCCTGCATCAACCTTCGATCGGGAACGATCCCGATTCAACCGAATTCACCTTCAAACAACAACCTGCAAGAATCCTCCATCAGAGGCAGCAATTCACACGCAAATCAGAGGGGAAGAAAACACAATCGGATAATTTTTGTACCTGATTAAACTCTGAATTGAGGTAAAAGCTTCGATCCACATTGTTCTTTCTTTCGGCATTCGTTCTACCTCAGTGGACTAGAATTGTTGGGAGTTATCCACAATTCGAAATTTTCATTACGAGGTGGAAGGAGATGGATTGTGTCACGGTTTGGAGGTATCTACCACTGCCAGCAAAGAGCCATGGCACGGAGGAGCTATAAGCTTAAGACGATTGTAGATCTTGGGATACGATGAGGCAAAAACAACGATTCAAGGAAAAGAGAGAGGGTAGGGATGAAAGTCGTGCGAAGAGGATAACAGAGTCGAAGGCGGCGACGATCCGTTCCCGTTCAGGCGAAGTTTCGTGTTATGAGACGATAAGAGTGGTGAAGCATATGTTGAGAATGAACACGAGGGATTTATGTTCTTGTATATTGAAGGAATTTAGGTTTTGTTTTAGGTTAAAATGCCATCAACGTGGATTGGGCTTTTGTTATGTTCAAGACCCAATGGATTCCTTTCTAAACTCTCCATTTTCCACTCACACCTCCCTGGCCTGTACCATGGAAATCACTATCCACACCTCTAATATCACTCTTACACCCCTCCTGCAAGTTTCTTTTGATACTGGACTTTCAAGCCATTGAAGGCCTACTAACACACCCATTTTACTTGTTGGACCCCTATTTCCTTTATTTCTTTAGAAATTATTAGTTAAATTTCTCGTAAATTATTAATTAATTTTTGATAATTAGTATATTGTTTAGTGGCCTAACAATTTTGATTAGTATTTTAGTGATAATTTTAATGTTTATTAGGATTAATTTTGGATACAAGTGTTCATGAGCTTTTTCTTTTATCGATATGGATCGATTTCGACTATGGTGGTTCTTCATGAAGAAATTATGGAAGATAAACATTTATTTTTCTTATGGGAGATTACAAGATCTTGCACGAAGTTTTTGGGTTTCTTTTATGTGAAGAATCATTACTTGGATCAATTAAGAAATCTCGACTTTAACGACATTAATGCTTCATTTTAGTTCGTATGCAGATTAAGATCATATAGCATATGTTGCATATTGAGCCCTCCCACCCGAGACACTGGATTTATTTTGATTTATGGCAATTTATAATGATATCGAAACTTAGGGATTAGGTTATGCATGATAGGATTTAAACAATTGCATCCATGATGGTATGCTCATTAACCCTCATCCATAAGCATTCACTACTGACTTTTATACTCATTTCATGAATTTATTCATACTTGTATGCCATATGCACTCATACTTCATCTATGAACCCTAACTTACATTTATGTGAACTTATGAGAACGTTTTGTACATATCTGGACATGGTTTGGACTTGTGAGGTATCCTAGCATCCCTAGGGACCTATAACATGTAGCTACTGATTTTAGAAGTAATTTAACCTTTATGACTCTTCCCTTTAGGTTTATGCTTTGTGGGTTACTTAGAATCGTTCCTTAAGGTGTTTTACTACTTGTTTTGATTACTTCTTGTAGTTGTACTTTAATATGAAAATTATTTTGGCACTTAACTTTTCTGTAGGGGCTATGGTAAGTAATTGAGTATGTGGATGCTTATCCATACTCATACTTCTCTTTCCCTCTCTTTTAAAATCTTTCTCTTATGTGATTGTGAAAGGCATCATTATGCTTCTTTGCCATTTCATTCCTTCCATCCCTTTGAGTTCTAATATCATCTTCAATCATTTGAAGTGAGTTAGAACTTGTTCTTTTTCTCTTTTATTTTAGGATTAGAGTTCTTTAAACTTCACTAACCCTAGGAACTCCATTGTATAACAACATATGGTGAGTCTTAGTTTCCCTTAGTGTTTTCCCTTTCTTAACTTGAATCTTCTCTTTCTCATCTCAAAACAACTAAAAAAGACTTAATAAAGATTGAGGTAACTTATTGTGTTATGGACTTCCATGGGGAATTTGTATCTATCCTATCTTGGGGTAATGTAAAATTGTCTAGCATCATGTACAAGTCTAAACTTGAAGCCATTTTTACAAAGAAAAACCTAAAACACATTTCTTCACTTCAAAATACAAAAACACTCTCATATGCAAATTCAAATAAAAAGCTTATAAAAGCTACAACAAACATGGACCTCCCTAAAAGCCAGCTGCGCAAGACACCCCACTTGCTGAATTGCCTCAAAACCAATTCCATGGACCTCCCTAAAAGCCAGCTGCGCAAGACACCCCATTGTCCTTGGCCTGCCATGAGCCCATACCTCCAAAGACAACTTTGTGGACTTTATGCATTTTGCTCCATACCAATCACACTGCTCCACAACAACTCTCTGACCTATCAAGGATTGATATGTGGACCTCAAGCAACTCAACACAACACACAACACAAGCTGAAACCTCAGAATCCTCAGCATACACAAAATCCCTCTAACTTGCAAAAGCTTTCGAAACTCATAGCTCAGCCAACAAATCTTCCAACTTTTTCCATCATTCAACTACACATTCATCACTGATCATTTCCCACCCTTCATTTTGCCTTGAAATACCTCAAATCAAAAACACGATTTTCACATTTCTTGAACTGAGTTTCAGCCAACTTCACATAGAGGCCATTTAAACTCCAACCAAGCATTGCAAACTCTTCAGGGGAGTCATTTGAGGTGATTTGGGGCAAAGAACTGGTCAGAAAGCTCCTGGGTTGAAAGCTTCACTTCAGGTAGCCATGGAATTTATTTTTCCAGAACTTCTTTTTTATGTTATAGAATGATTCTATGTGTTTCCCTGATTGCCATGATATGTTTTGTTTCGAAAATGGTTGAGTTTTAAGCATTTCACAAGCTTCTGAAATTTCTGTTTGATTTTCCGTTTTGCTTCGATTCAAGCTGTTCATGTGAAATAAATGAAATTTGTTGGTTGATTCTTGTTCAGAGTGAGGTGAGGATCATTTCTGGAGAGTTTGATGCGTTTATTTTACGTTTTGAGTAAGATATCATGTTTGGCTGGCCGGAGAAGATGACCGGAACACTGTTCCGGTCACCTGAGAGTCATTAGGGTTCAGATTAAGGTTTAATTGCGTAATTAGTGAAGTTTGAATTATATCCATTCAGATGCGCGCGCTAGTCAATTCCCGCGTCCCAGCTTCAAACCATAGCCCTTGGATCTGTTGACTTCTCATTTAAATCAATTTAATTTTCATTTTATTTGCATTTTCTTTATCATTTTATTAAAAATAGCAAAACTCCTCTTAAAAATTTTATTTTTTGCATCATGGTTCTAAATATTTTTCTCATTCCGAAAATAATTTTTATTTTATTTTTTGCATAAAATTTGTATTTTTAAAATATTTAAATGTTTATTTTAATTAATTAATGGAAATTAATTAATTAAAATACCATTTAAGTTTCTAAAAATCACCAAAAAAATCACATTGCATCTTGACACATTTAGAGGCATTATCAAACCATTCATACAAATTTCTTTTTGGTTCTTGATCCATTTTGACATTTTTCTTTTGATTTAGGGTTCTTAAAAATCATTATTTTGACCCTAACTTGGAAAAATCTTTTCTGCCTAACCATGAAGAGTTTGATAATGGTTCTTTTTGCATTGCATTCCACATATCATGTAGTTTCTAGGGTAAAATTGGCATGAATTTATCTTTCATTTTTGATTTGTTTTGCATTTTTCTTTGTGAGGTCCCTTAAAACCCTAGCAAACTTAAGAAAATCATAACTTCCATTAGGTTAAGAGTTAGGTATCCTCCTTTGGCGTGTGATATCATATAGGTTTAGGGTTCCTTTGATCCCATTTTTAATTTTTTATCTCATGCTTTGCTTCTGATTTTGAATTTTTTGCATTACATATTGTATGTAAACCCTAATTTTGCCTTCATTTACATTCATTCTTCACATGCTTGTATACATGAACTTGCCATGACATTTTGTGCATCCACATGACATATAAGACATCTTAGGACATATTGAAATCATGTTTTGATCATTGCATCATCCATTTGCCATGTTTTGCTTTCATTTCATTTCATGTGCATTCTTAAACTTTCATGCCTCTTGTATGTCTCATTTGCATTCCCATCTTTTGTATGATTATCCATATCTCTTGGCATGCTTTTGCATCATCCCATAGCATCATTTGCATCATGATTATGCTTCTGACTTTGGCTTTCATCTTTGCATTTCATCTCATTTTCATTTCATTTCATTTCTTGTTGCTAACTTTTCAGGTGGTAAGTGTTTGAGAAGTGAATTTGCCTTCACTTCTCATAATCTCTTCTCATCTCTTTATGCATTCATTGCTGCATTTTACTTTTGTATTTGAGTGAGCTTTCTCATTCATACCCTCTCTCCTTCTTCTTTCTTCAAGCAACTTGTCTTCTTAAGTGAAGGAAGTTGTCTTGCTTCTTGCTGCTTCTTTTCATTTCATCTGCTTCTTCATTGGTGGTTTCTCCTTGAAGATCTTCTTGCGAGCCTCATAAACCCTAGGAACAACCAAGCATGATCACAATTAGGGTTTGATTAGTCCCCCCATTAGTTTTACCTTTGTGTCATCTTTGTGTCTTCTCTTCTCATCCCTTAATCAAGGACTAAACCTTAAAGGTTTTAAGGCTTTGTGATTAGGGTTATGCTTGTATCCTTCTATTAGGATGGATGTATAATTTTAATCCTAAGTGTTAAACCCTTAATGTGTTTAAATCCTTTAATCAATCCATCTAATAATTACTAAGACATCAAGCTTATAACTTGGGCCTTGCATTAGGGTTCTAATTCTTCCTTAATTGGTTAAGAAGGACTAACCCTAGTGTTAATGGACAAGTCCCCCTCAAGTTGTCTTACAAACCATAAAATCCATTTCTTAATCTTGTCATTAACTAAAATCCACTTTAATAAAGGCTTTGTTATGTCATGAGGTTAATCCCTAATCATGGATTAAGTCGAGGAACCTTCTTCAGTTTAAATGTTCTCATCTATTATCCTTCTATTAGGATGGTGTAATGGGTCCATTAAATCCTTGATTATGGCTTAAACTCATTACTTAACACCAAACAAAAACTCCAAAAAAACATCTAAATAAATGCAAGTAGGTTAATGATCTTAATCCTACATCATGGTGATTAAGTGTGGGGTGTTTACTTCATACTTGAGGTATTCTCATTACCCCTAAACAGAGGGAGGATGTGATGAGTTTACTAACCCTTGGTTTAAGCTTAAGCTCATTTTCTTATGACAAACTTCAAAAAGCAATAAAAGATTGAAAATACAAAAACAAACAATAATCGTCTCCCCCGGGATTCTTTTCTCATCATCTTCACTCACAAACGAGAACTTGCTTCTTCCGTCTAATGCAAGACAGTTTGTGCCTGAGCCAGACAGGTCATACACTTGAGCATAGACAAGTAAGCAGTTCACAAGTCAAAATTATCTTTCAGTCTCTTTGAGTCGAACTACGGTGTTCTGACTTCCTCATTGCACGAGAGGATACGTAGGCATAACTTAACAGTTATCGAACAAAAGTCTCTGTATATTCCCCCTCTTCCAGCATTATTCTTTAAGCATCATTGTCTTGAGCTTTGAATTCTTCCCTTGCACTGACACTTCTCCACTTCATTTCACATTTCTTTTACACTGACACTTACATTCTTTTCCAGCTTCTATACACAGAATAACACTGACACTACCCCTTTAAACACAAACTTTCAAGCGTGGATCCCGTCGAGTACGGCGGACAATCTGGGTGCTAATACCTTCCCAGGTTGTAACCAACCCCCTTTCTCAGTTTCTCTGGTTCGCGACCGTTTTATCCATATCTTTCTAGGTCTATGCAACATTACCTTTCCTTCAGGATAAAAATGCCTAGCTGGCGACTCTTTTCATTTCTTTCTCTTTCGCCGACCGTTCGCGCCTGTACCCCTCTTGACCGTGTGTCATTTGGTGGGAGCGACACTTGTTCATACTTATACAGATTCTCGTCCGTGTCTTGTATATACACTTATTCCCCGCAGATTCAACACTCGTTCGTGTTCTTTGTTAACCAGTTGGTACTCGTCCGTACCATCATCTCTGAACATGCATCATCATTTGTTTCTATCGATACTCGTCTGTATCATGGTCTTAAGGATGCTCGTCCGCATCTTTAATTTATACACATCGTTAAAAAACTTATACTCTTTATTTATTAAGCGTAAGCACTCGTTCGTGTTTACCATTCCCCAATAAGTCGCCAGGAGAACAACTTTTCTTCTATCTGACATTCGTCCTATGTCGTGATACTTTCGGTAGTCGTACCCTGCCAGGTGACCGTCCTTCACCTTTGGATGACCGTCCCTCATCCTTTCCTCAGCGGAGTCTCCATTATTGGAACCCCTTTCTATCCGGTATTCGTCCTATGTCGTGATATTTAGCAGTCGTCCCCTGCTAGGTGATCGTCCTTCACCTTTTGATGATCGTCCTTCATCATTTTATCCGATGGCTGTCCCCATCGTTGATCTTGTTATTTGACATTCGTCCTATGTCATGATAAAAACCCGAGAGCAGCCGTACCCTGCTAGGTGATCGTCCTTCACCTCTTGATGATCGTCCTTCATCATGCTTATCTGATGGCCGTCCCCATTGTCGACCTTTTCTATCTAACATTCGTCCTATGTCGTGGTAAAGAGTGGCCGTCCCCTGCTAGGTGATCGTCCTTCACCTTTGATGACCGTCCCTCATCATTTATTTCATTTATTCTTTGAACCGATGGACGTCCCCGTCGTTGTTTACTTTACTTTGCAAACCTGGTGGTCCTCCCCATCTTTGACTTTACCTTTAATTCCCCAGAGAATCTTATTCCCTTACCCGATGGCTGTCCCTGTCATGATTTCTTTATTTCCCCAGCATGTCAGCCGTCCCCGTCATTGTTTTATCCCCAGCAGTCGTTCTCTGCTCGATGGTCGTCCTCCATCGCCCGCATTTGATAATCATACTATACTACCTTTTACAATTTATATCCCTTTTCTTCTTCTCCCCAGTGAGTGCAAATTTTGGACTGTCTTTGGTATTCAACCACAAGTTATCTTGTTTGTCTGTTAAGCCAAGCGCTTACATCCTGCACAGCTAACTCATGTTTGAATAGTGTAACACCCTAAATTTTCCCTCTTCTGTTTTAGCATCATCATCATATCATATTCATCATAAGCATGTCATATCCTTAGCATTTTTCATAGAAAAATGAAGCATAACACTCGCATGTTCTAGCATAGGGCATATGATCAACCATCCGGGAAGTTTGAAGCACTGCAAGTCAAAACAAGAGCATGGTGACCTAGCAAGAATCTCACAGGATCATTTTGCACAAGCTCTGTATCATCTTCAAGACCCTAAAAAAGAGTGAAGGTCAAAATCAGGTCAAAGCGGTTGGCGCCAGCTTATTTTTGAAGGTTCCCACCAAAAGGAGGGAAATTTAAATTTTTCCTACGTTAACCGGTTAACGCATATGGTTAACCGGTTAACGGCTGCGAAATTTGAATTTCAGCAGCAAGTTCAGCATGTGTGTTTTTGGCTCCATTTTCCAATTTTCTGATTTTTATTCATTTGAATTAATTTGAATTATGGAGAAGGATCTAGAGCATTTATCCAAGCCTCATTCCAATGCTAAATCCTAATCACTTTCTAAGCTAATGCCAAGCCATATTTGTGGATCCCAAACCAAAATTTTGGGCCCCAAACCTAAACCATATTTATTCCATTTCCCTCTAAACCAAGAGCGAACTCTCTCATAATTTCCACTTCTCATTTTCTGAATTTTGAGCTCTCTCACCATTCTCTCACTTTTCTCTCCCAATTTTCCAAATCACTCAAAGTTCCTCTTTGAAGATCACATAACTTTGCATTAAAGTGTGTAGATCTTGGAACTAGACCTCCATCCACAGCTTCTTTGCATCATTTTGCTGGTTGATTACTTGGTTCAGATCTGGTTTGGCAATTAGAAGTGCTTGTGGTGTCAAAATTCTGCATCAATAACTTGTTCTTGCATTTATTTTGCACGGAGAGTGAAGCTTAGAACCGGATCTTCAAAGTTTTCCGTGAAATCTCTCATTTCCAGCTCAATCAACACTTACCAAAGCATTCCTCAGCTTTGTAGGTTGGTTAATTTTAGATCTAGCTCTATTTTTAGCTTGTTTGCATGCTTGTGCTTTAGATCCACCATGTGTTTGCATATTTGATTGTGTTGCATGAATTGATTGGTTGATTTGTAACCGGATCCGATTGTTAATGTTCATGAGCTTAATGATATGAATTAATGTGAATTGATCCAATTTTTTCATGTATAATTGATTGCTGGTCTGAGGCAAGATTATTTGAATAATCTGGTTTGAGTTGCTGGTTTTGCAGGATTTGTTGTTGTTTTAACAGTGTTAACCGGTTAACGCATATGGTTAACCGGTTAACGCACCTGTTTTATATGTATTTTGTGCATGTTTGAGCTGGTTAACCGGTTAACGCATTTGGTTAACCGGTTAACACTGAAGCAAATTGACTTTTTGGGGTTGTTTTGAGCTTGTTTGATCCCCTTGCTTGTTTTAATTGCCATGGATCATTGTATGATCATTGAACATGATATTTTAGGGTGATTTGCTTGCTGGTGGATGTTTGCTTCCATGTTTTCGACGCGTAAGTCGTATGTTTGCAATGGTAAGAGAAGTGTGGATGTTTATCCACATTTCAACTCTTTATCTTTCCTCTTTTACTTTGCTTTTGCTTTTTGAGTTTTGATGCGCTTTGTGGTTCTCTTTCTCCTCTCTAGCTTTCTTCTCCTTCTCTTCTTTCTCCTCTTTCTATTCTTACCTCTTTTTCCTTTAGGATAGTAAACCTCACTAACCTAGGATTTTCTTTGCATGGTAACTTTAGGATTAGACTTTCCCCATTAGACTTTTACCTTTAAGATCTTTTTTTCTTTTCTCTTCTCATCTCAAAACAAAACTCTAAAAAACACTTAATAAGGATTGAAGTGGTCTCCTATGCAATAGCCTTATTCCATGAAACACTTGTAGTTTTCCCATCTTGGGATAGTACAAGCTTGTTCATCATGATGCACAAGTCTGATCATGTGACCATCTTCATCAAGAAAATCATAAAAAAGACTTCTTCATTTAAATTACAAAAACACTTAATAAATTCAATGAGTTAGTGAGCTTAGGCCCTAATCTCTGGAATCAAGTTTTGGGGATCTTCTCCTTACTTGAGTGTGCTTGTTCTATTATTCCATCTTGGAATGTAGTAGCAAGTACACATTCCCTGGAAAAGATCTTGAGTTCACTTCCTTGTGCCACACCAATAAAAGCTTCTAAAAAACACTAGACAAACAATAATCGTCTTTCCTTTAGGACTTCTCTTCTCATCACCTTCATTCTTTACGTAAGAACTTGCTCCTACTTGTCATTTTGCTAGACGGTAACGCACTCGTCGTCCGAGCCTGCAACACCTGAGCATTGACATAGGAAGTTCAAGCCTTAAGACACAATCAATCTTTTCCACCCCTAGTTAGGGGAACTACGGCGACTCTGATCCTCATTTTCCAGATGAGGTACGTAGGCAGCGGGGTAGGGCCCGTTCGAGCACACTCTTTATTTTCCCTACATTTTTTTCCTTTTCATTTATTTTTCAGTTCCCTTTTCTTTTCTTTTATCTAGTTCAGTTCCTTTTCTTTGCAGCAGCTTTCATTCTTTCACCCTTTGAAACAAATTTCTTTGCAAGCGTGGATCCCGTCGGGTACGGCGGACGATCTGGGGTGCAAATACCTTCCCAGGTCGTAACCGAATCCCGAACTCAGTTTCTTTGGTTTGCAGGACCCGTGTACTTCCTTTTCTTTTCTTCTGGTTTGTGCAGCATTACCATTCCCGTTCCTTCGGGATAAAAATGCCTGGCTGGCGACTCTACCTCTTTCCGCGCCACTTTCGCGTTTGTACCAGGATGGAAATCCGGGGAGCGACAAATAGGGGCATCTGTAAACACCCTAAATTTTCCCTCACTCAATTCACACCATGGCTTGTGATCTTTCATCTTTGCATAAGTTTAAGCATATCATCTCATATTGCATTTTTGTTTCACTGCATTAGTTCAAGTTCCTCTGCATCTAGGGTTTGTGATCTGAGCAATCCAAGGATCCATCTGAGCCACTCCAAAGGTATCCATTCACTCCAAGAGGGTCCATGTATGTTCTAACATCATATTATATCCCTCAAAGATCAAGGAAGTCAAGAAATCACAATAACTTGTAAAGCATGGAAGCAGAGCTAGGGGTTGACTACACAGATGACTTGAAATTAGGGTTTTGGTTTCAGAGGCCATAACTCCAATTTTTTGGTCATTCTTGTTTCTAATAGTCTCAATATGTTATAAGGATCATGTGTACCAAGTTTGATGAAGAAATTCATTGTGGAAGTCATTTGATCACCGGGTAACTTCTTGAGCAAGTCAGAGCAAAATCAGGGCATCTGAGGCCCCCAACAATGGAACCAAAATGGATTTCTCATCAAATTGAAGTTATATGATCTTTATTTGATCATAGAAGTGCTTGGAAGTTCACAAAATTGAAGAAATTTGAGCTAAACCAAAAGTTGCCAAAAAGGGAAATGACTTGTAATGGAAACTTTCCATTTTGGGAAAGTTTTTCAACCTCCTCTTTCTCAACCAAAATTGCTTCAAATGAAAAATTGTTGGTCATGAAAGTTGTAGATTGGATCATTCCCTTTTCAAAAATTATAAGAAAAAGTCCTAATTCATTATGGAACTCAAGTTATGGCCTTTCAAAGTTGTCAAAAATCCTAAAATTTCAAGTTTCATGCCAAAGAGGATTTTGTGCAAAATCAAATTTCAAGCATTCAAGTGATCTCTAATTCACTTCTGAACTTCATCACATGACAATGCAACATTTCAAACCCAAAATCATGCCTTGGATCACAAGTTTCTAAGCCATTTTTCACAAAATTCTCAAAAGAGGGATTCTTGCAAGAGTGATTTCTAAGGATTGGTATGACTTCTAAATTGTCTCAATGCATCATAGCAACATCATGTAACACTCCATGACCAAAATTCAGCATTGAATGAGACACTTCCATGACCAAATGTCTCAAAGTACAACAAGTTGTGAAAATGAAAAACATGTACCATCTCACCATCCATTCACTTCTGATCTCTCTAAATCATCCCATGGTTATCCTTGAAGACAGCTGAACTCAGAGCAACCCTAAAACACCTCCTACCATGGCCCATACCCAAGGACACCAACTATTGACTTTTTGGCCAATTGCTCCGTACCATTCCCACAATGCATATCAAATCTTCTGACTCATTCCAATAGTTTAGGGATTGCATAAAGATCATAAACCAAGCATCACACAAGCTCAGAACACACACAATATCAGATTTCACAAAATCCATCAAAAACTTCCCTTCTTCGATTTGCACAAACCAACCATCAAAATTTAAAATAAACTCCACCATTCACTCAGAAATGATCCATAGAGCATAAACCAACCATTACAATGGCATGAAACATCACAAACACAAACCTCATTTTCTGCTACACTAGAACCGGAACCTTCAAACCAGCCATCATAAAAGCTTTTGAAGCATTCCACAAGCACCAGGAGGACCAGATGGGTTGATTTGTACAAGAGAGAGGCCCAGAAAGCTCATATTCGTAGGTCACCAACTCAGGTAACCTCAAGAACACCATCTTGCAAAACTCCATTTTCTTGTTATAATATGAAAGTACATGTTGTGGGGGTCATCATGATCTTTTTAAAACTGAAAATGGTGGAGAAATGAGGATTTCATGGTGTCGCTCCAAATAAAAGACACCCGGGTCAGATAGGGTACAGACGCGAATGGTCGGCAAGAGGAGGAATGAGGATGAAATGAATAGAGTCGCCAGCTAGGCATTTTTATCCCGAAGGAAACGTATTGTTGCATAAACCTAGGAAAGATATGGATAAGACGGTCACGAACTAGAGAAACTGAGAAAGGGGGTTGGTTACAACCTGGGAAGGTATTAGCACCCAGTTTGTCCGTCGTACTCGACGGGATCCACGCTTAAAAGATTGTGTTTAAAGGGGTAGTGTCTGTGCTATCTGTGTGCAAAAGCTGGAAAAGAATATACAAGTGTCAGTGCAAGAAAATGAAGTGAGGTGCTCAGGAATGAGGCTAAAAAAGGAATGCTGAAAGAGGGGGAAGACACAGAGACTTTTGTTCGATAACAGTTAAGTTATGCCTACGTATGCTCTCGTGCAATGAGGAAGTCAGAACACTGTAGTTCGACTCAAAGAGACTGGAAGATAAATTGACTTGTGAACTGCTTGCTTGTCTATGCTCAAGTGTATGACTTGTCTGGCTCAAGTGCTAACTATCTTGCATTAGACGGAAGAAGCAAATTCTCGTTTGTGAGTGAAGAAGATGAGAAAATAATCCCGAAGGAGACGATTATTGTTTGTTTTTTGTGTTTTCAATCTTTTATTGCTTTTTGTGTTTGTCATAAGTTAATGAGCTTAAGCCTAAAGCAAGGGTTAGTAAACTCATCATATCCTCCCTTTGATTAGGGATAATGAGAATACCTTAAATATGAGATAAACACCTCAAACTTAATTACTATGATGATGTAGGATTAATATCATTAACCCACTTGTGATTATTTAGATGTTTTTTGAGTTTTTATTTAGTGTTAAGTAATGAGTTTAAGCCATAATCAAGGGTTAGTGAACTCATTACACCATCCTAATAGAAGGATAATAGATGAGCACACTTAAGCTGAGGAAGAAACCTCAACTTAATCCATGGTTAGGGATTAACCTCATGATAAAACAAACCTTTATTAAAGTGGATTTTAATTAAGGGTGAGATTAAGAAGTGAATTTTATGGTTTGTAAGACAACTTGAGGGGGACCTGTCCATTAACACTAGGGTTAGTCCTTCTTAACCAATAAAGGAAGAATTAGAACCCTAATGCAAGGCCCAAGTTACAAGCTAATGTCTTAGTGATTATTAGATGGATTGATTAAGAGGTTTAAACAAATTAAGGGTTTAACACTTAGGATTAAAGTTATACACTCCATCCTAAGAGAAGGATGCATGCATAACCCTAACCACAAAGTCTTAAAACCTTAAGGGTTTAGTCTCTAATGATAAGATGAGAAAAAAGACACAAGGAAGACACAAAGGTAAAAGCTAAAGGGGGACTAATCAACCCTAATTATTGTCATGCTTGGATGTTCCTATGGTTTGTAAGGCTTGCAAGAGATCTTCAAAGAAGCCACCAATGGAAGAAGTAGATGAAAGGAAGAGAAGCAGAGAAAACAAGTTACTTACTTCACTAAAGAAGATAAGTAACTTGGAGAAATAAAGTGAATGATGAACATGAATGAGCAATCTCACTCTAAATCAAAGAAAAATGCAGCAATGATGCATAAGGAGAAATGAGAAGAGAATGAGAAGTGAAGGCAAATTCACTTCTTAAGTTACTTACCACCTGAAAAGATTAGTATAAAGGAAAGAAATGACATGAAAATGAAACACATGAATGGGAAAATGCCAAGACCAGAAGCAATCACATGCTGCAAATGATGCTATGAGATGATGCAAATGCATGTCAAGTGCAATGAATGTTCATACAATAGATGGAATGCAAAGGAAGCATGCTTTGAAGTATGAAAGTTCATGAAAGTTCATGGAATGAAATGAATGCACATCATGGAAAATGAATGAAGAAATGATCAAGCATGATTGTAATATGTCCTAAGATGTCTTAGATGCCATATGAATGCAAGAAATGTCATGGCAAGTTCATGTACGGATGCATATGCAAGGTGAATACAAATGAACATGTAAAATTAGGGTTTTATGGCAACATGAGGTGCATAAGGTCAAAACAGAAGCAAATCACAAGATAAAAATTGCAAATGAACTCAGAGGAACCCTAAACCCATATAATATCACACCACAAAGGAGGAGGTCTAACTCTTAACCTAAAGAAAGTTGTGAATTTTCTAAATAAACTAGGGTTTTAAGGTACCTTAAGAGGAAAAATGCAAATCAAATGGAAAATGCAAGATAAATTTGTGACAAAACTATGCTAGATACTACATGCCATATGAAGAACAATGCAAAAAGAACCAATGTCAAACCCTTCATGGTTAGGCAGAAAAGAATTCTTGAAGTTAGGGTTCAAAAATGGGATTTTTATGAACCCTAAATTCAAGAAAAAATGTCAATGTTGAATCAAAACCAAAAATAAATTTGTATAAATGTTTGACAATGTTTCTAAATATCCTAAGATGCAATGTGAATTTTTTTGGAATTTTTAGAAGCCTAAATGGTATTTTAATTAATTAATTACCATTAATTAATTAAAATAAACATTGAAATATTTTTAAAATGATTTTTTAATGCAAAAAATAAATATAAAAAAATTTTTGGGTGAAGAAAAATATTTGAAATCAAAATGCAGAAGAAAAATATTTTTGGAATTTTCTAAGTATTTTAAATAAATTATGCAAGAAAATGATTAAAAATGAAATAAAAATTAAATTAAATGAAAGTAGGACAATCCAATGGACAAGATTCAAACTGGGGTGAAATGGTTGACCAACGCGCAATCTGAGGGCTGAGGTTCAATCTGAGTTAAACCTAATAAATTAATTCTAATTAACTAATTAAATGAGAATTAGGGTTTTAATGACCAATCTGGGTCATCCATACACGCGCCAAACAAAGATCCAAAGGCTGATATTCAAACTAACCATAAACCCTAATTAACCTCTTAATGACTCTCAGGTGGCCGGAGAAGACCTCCGGTCATCTTCTCTGGTGAGCTCAAAATCAAATTTCTTCCCTAAGCTGTTTTAAACGCTCTAAAGCTCCAGATCAACTCCCCACACCTTCCTAAACCTAAATCTACCCTCAAAACAAATTTATTCTTCATCAATCATGTGAATCAAACAAAAACATATTTCACGGGCAGAGTTTCAGAGGTTCAATACAAGCTTATTTCTCACTCATTTTCGAAAGTAAATACATCATGATGATCAGCAAATCATAAGGAACATTTCTATAACCTAAAATTACATTTTTAGAAAATTTGTTCTTGAGGTTACCTGAGCTTGAGCTTTCTCAGTTTGAAGCTTTTGGACCTCTTCTCTTGTGCAAACTCACTCCCCTTGACCTCCCTGATGAAGTTGGAATGCTTTGATGGAGCTTAGAATGACTGGTATGAGAGCTTGCACTCTTGCTGCACCAGAATCATGTTTTGTGTAGAGGGGCTTTGAAGCTTGTTTGATGGTTGGTTTATGCTCTATGGATCATTTCTGAATGAATGGTGAAGTTTGTTTTGCAGTTTGATGGCTGGACAGAAAGTTTCAAAGGTTTTTGCTTTGGGGTGATTTTTGTGAAGCTTGATGATTCTGAGGTTTCAGCCTTGTGTGTTATGTGTTATGAGTTGCATTTTGTCCACATAACAAGCTTTGATAGGTCAGAGGAGTTGTTGTGGCCTATGGTGATTGGTATGGGCAAGTTGCCAAAATGTCAACATAACTTGTACTTGAGGTATGGGCTCATGTTGCAGCTGGCTTTTGGCTTGTCCTGGCTCTACAAAGATCAAGGAGAGCCATGGAAAATGTTTTGTAGTGATTCAGCAAGTGTATGGGATGTTTCATGCTCTTCTTCAATGTTGTGAACTTCCAAGCACTTAAATGATCAAATAAAAATCATATAACTTCAATTTGATGAAAAACCCACCTTGGTTCCATTGTTGGAGGCCTCAGATGCCTTGATTTTGCTCTGACTTGCTCAAGAAGTTACCCAGTGAACAAATGACTTCCACAATGAATTTCTTCATCAAACTTGGTACATATGATCCTTATAACATATTGATACTATTAGAAACAAGAATGACCGAAAAATTTGAAGTTATGGCCTCTGAAACCAAAACCCTAATTTCAGGTCATATGTGTAGTGAAACCCTAGCTCTGCTTCCATGCTTTGCTAGTTCTTGTGATTTTTTGACTTCCTTAATCTTTGAGGGATGTGAAATGATGATAGAACATACATGGACCCTCTTGGAGTGATTGAAGACCTTTGGAGTAGCTCAGATGGATCCTTGGATTGCTCAGATCACAAACCCTAAATGCAGATGAACTTGAACTATGCAGATGGAACAAATATGCAATATGATATGATATGCTTAAACTAATGCAATGATGAAAGATCACAAGCCATAGTGTGAAATGAGTGAGGGCAAATTTGTGGTGTTTACAGCTGCCCCTATTCAAGCATGAGTTAGCTGTGCAGGATGTAAGCGCCTGGCTTAACAGACAAACAAGATAACTTGTGGTTGAATACCAAAGACAGTCCGAAATTTGCACTCACTGGGGAGAAGAAGAAAAGGGATATAAATTGTAAAAGAAATTTTAGTATGATTATCAAATGAAGGCGACGGAGGACGACCATCGAGCAGAGGACGACTGCTGGGGATAAAGCAATGACGGGGACGACCGACATGCTGGGGAAATAAAGAGGTCATGATGGGGATGGCCATCAAGCAAAGTAACAAGGTTCTCTGGGGATTAAGAATAAAGTCAATGATGGGGACGACCATCAGGTTTGAAAAGTAATGGAAACAACGATGGGGACAACCATCGGTTCAAAGAATAAATTAAATAAATAATGAGGGACGGTCATCAAAGGTGAAGGACGATCACCTAGCAGGGGACGGCTACTCTTTATCACGACATAAGACGAATGTCGGATAGAAAAAGGTCGACGATGGGGACGGCCATCAGATAAGCATGATGAAAGACGATCATCAAGAGGTGAAGGACGATCACCTAGCAGGGTACGGCTGATCTCAGGGTTTATCATGACATAGGACGAATGTCAGATAACAAAGATCAATGATGGGGACGACCATCAGATAAAAGTGATGAAGGGCAATCATCAAAATATGAAGGACGATCACCTAGAGGGGGACGGCTACTAAATATCATGACATAAGACGAATGCCGGATAGAAATGGGTTCCAGTGATGGAGACTCCGCTGGGGAAAGGATGAGGGACGATCATCCAAAGGTGAAGGACGATCACCTGGCAGGGTATGGCTGCCGGAAGTATCATGACATAGGACGAATGTCAGATAAGAGAAGAGTTGCTTTGCTGGGGAATGGTAAACACGGACGAATGTTTACGCTTAAGAAATAAAAGGTATAATTGTTTGACGCTGTGTATATATTAAAGATGCGGACGAGCATCCTTAAGACCACGATACAGACGAGTATCGGTAGAAACAAAAGCCGACGCATGTTCTGAGATGATGATACGGACGAGTACCAACTGGTTAACAAAGAACACAGATGAGTGTCGAATCTGTGGGGAGAATGATAATATATACGAGATACGGACGAGTATCTGTATAAGTATGAACAAGTATTGCGAAATATGAGCAAGACACGAACGAGTGTTCTACTTGCTGGGGAAAGTTTGGACACAAACGGGTGTCAGGTGAGAAAGTGTATTGGTTATGAACTTACGAGTGTAAAAGGTGTTCTGGTGACCTGTGGGGGTAGGATGACACAGACGGGTGTCGAAAGGAGTATATTATAAACAAGTACTTGGTTTGTAACAAGTGTTTTGGCAACTGTGCTGGGGAGTGGTGACACAGATGGGTGCCAAGAGAGTGTATAGGTATCTGTAATCTCAGAGGATGTTTGTGGTTTATCTGCAGGGGAATAAAATGACACAGACGAGTGTCGGAAAGGTATATATGAACAAGCATTTGTTGGAAAGTGCAAAGGGGATGCTTTGGATTTCTGTGGGGAGATTGAGATGACACGGACGAGTGTCGAGAAGAACATGTTATGGACAAGTATTTGTACTTGAGGGCATAAAGGGACGCTTTGGCTTTTATGTACAAGGGATGTATTTTGTATATTGCTGGTGATATTTATAGGTGACTGGTTCGAACCTGACTTGTGATCATGCAAATGTTTGATTTTTTCCGTAATGCTCCGTATTAGACGGAATGCTACGCTTTTGTGGGGAAAAATGATGCAAATGCCATGATTATGCAAAAGAAACCGACCCGGGATTCGGATCCTGCTGTTGGAGATCTCTGGTTGATCTATTTGAAGGAGAATATCCCAGCTGGGGATGAGATCATTGGTAGATCTGATAAAATATAGGGCTCTGCTCGGGGGAAATAGATCACTGATAGATCCATCTGGTAAGGAGATAACCCAGCTGGGGATGAGGAAGCTTCCGTCACTTTGTTGTGCAAGAATTTCAAGCATTGCTCTCCTGGGAGAGGCTGTAACTCTGTGGGGAGATGGATCGCTTCATCTTTGAGAGACCTGGTACTCTATTGGGGAAAGAAAAGATCATTGAACGATCTTCCTAGAGAATTCTGTGGGGATCCTGGCTAGGGATGAGGAGTCTTTAACAACTCTGCTAGGAAAAGCATTTTAGATGCTGCTTGGAGAAGATGTGATGGGGAAGTGATGCTTGGCATGCCCCATGCTACGTATTTGAATACCTGCAACCTATTGAGACAAAGAAACACACAAGTGTCTCGAGGTATCCCTTACCGGATTCCGTCATAGGAGTTAGATATTCCTGAGAGTAAATACATTTCCTGCAAGCATTTATTAATAATGGCTCATTTGTTTTATGAAAATATTATATCATCGATACTGGACATTTTGCAAACGAAACAAAAAATGTACGAAATGAGGTGTGACTGAAAATCTGATTTTATTAATCTGGGTGCCCCGAAGTGGCAAATACAGTCAAAGAAACAAATCCCCTGGAATGAGGAGATTGTTATAAATTGAAAAAGTAAAAGTGCTAGCAATGTTGATGATGCTCCGGTGAGCTTCCTTTGCTATGACTCGTATGACCTTGACGTTCTTCTCATCTTGCTTTCTGAAGAAGGTTGATTCTGACTGAAGCTTTATCCTTTCGGAGCTTGCCATGTTGTAAGTGATACAGACGAATTCAGAATGCAATTGTTTGCTTATTCCCTGATTTTGCGTGGATCGCCCTTTCGGGTTTTCAATCCACCGGGATACCCATTTTTTCCTGAGCTGTCCAATGCGGCTTTTCAACTCAGCGGGTGTACATTTTTTTGATTTTTCCCTTATTTTTGCCCGAGTCGTTTATTCTGTTTTTGACTCGCCAGGATTCCCTATTTTTGCCTGGACTTACATTCTGTTTTTATGTCCAGCGAGTCATTTTATGCGAAGTATTTTTTAACTGCATCTGAATTCACAGGGGATAAGAAGTCTTCACCATCCATAGTAGTGAGTATCAGGGCTCCACCAGAGAAAACTTTCTTTACTATGAATAGACCGTCGTAGTTCGGAGTCCACTTGCCCCTGTGGTCTGTATGAGGAGGAAGGAGTCTTTTCAGCACAAGATCTCCCACTTGGTATTCCCGAAGCCTGACTTTCTGATAAAAGGCTTTCTTCATCCTTTTCTGATACAACTGCCCATGACAAATTGCAGCTAATCTCTTTTCTTCGATCAGATTTAGTTGATTGTACCGGGAATGGACCCATTCTGCTTCATTCAACTTGACATCCATGAGTACCCGTAAGGAGGGTAATTCAACTTCAACAGGTAGGACTGCCTCCATACCATACACTAGTTGATACGGTGTTTCCCCAGTGGATGTTCTGATTGAGGTTCGGTATTCATGCAAGGCAAATGGTAACATTTCATGCCAGTCTTTGTAAGTGACCACCATCTTCTGCACAATCTTCTTGATGTTTTTGTTAGCTGCCTCAACAACGCCATTCATCTTTGGCCTGTAAGGAGAAGAGTTGTGATGTTGGATTTTGAAGTCCCGGCACAGTTCTGCCATCATTTTGTTGTTCAAATTGGAACCATTGTTAGTAATGATTCGCTCGGGTACTCTGTATCGACATATGATGTCTCTTTTCAGGAATCTGGCTACCACCTGTCTGGTGACATTTGCATATGACGCTGCTTCAACCCACTTGGTGAAGTAATCAATGGCTACCAGGATGAATCTATGGCCATTTGAAGCAGTCGGCTCAATCTTTCTGATCATGTCAATGCCCCACATGGCAAAGGGCCAAGGTGAAGACATTAAATTTTAAAGGATTTGGAGGCACATACACCTTGTCCGCATAAATCTGGCATTTGTGGCACTTTCTGGCATAGGCACAACAGTCTACATCCATTGTGATCCAGTAGTAACCTGATATTAACAATTTCTTAGCCATTGCATGTCTTCCAGCATGGGTACCGAAAGATCCTTCATGCACCTCGTGCATCAGCAAGTCTATTTCTTTCTTATCAACACATCTGAGTAGCACCATGTCAAAGTTTCGTTTGTATAATGAACCATCAGCATTGAGGAAGAAACTTCCATCCAGCCTTCTTAATGTCTTCTTGTCATTGGATGATGCCCCAGGTGGGTATGTTTGATCCTCCAAGAAACATTTGATGTCATGGAACCAAGGCTTGTCATCTTTAGCAATGTCCACAGAGAATACGTATGCTGGTCGGTCTAGTCTGGATACCGAAATTCGAGGCACAAAATTGGCAGTTTGAACCTTGATCATGGAGGAAATGGTAGCTAAAGCATCGGAGAACTGATTCTCATCTCGAGGGATATACTCAAGTTTGACTGTTGTGAAGAAAGTCAATAATCTCCTTGTATAGTCACGGTATGGAATCATATGTTCTTGGTGATTGTACCATTTGCCGTTGGCCTGATTGATTACCAAAGCTGAATCTCCGAAAACATTCAAAGTCTTGATCCTGAGGTCAATGGCTTCCTCAAGACCCATGATGCATGCTTCGTATTCTACTTCATTGTTAGTGCAGGCAAAGGTGAGTTTTGCCGAGAAAGGCATATGAACTCCTTTAGGTGTAATGAGCACTGCACCAACTCCACGACCATTCATATTGACAGCCCCATCAAACATCATTGTCCATTCTTCTTCTGGGTCAGGCCCTTCAGTGTGAACAGGCTCTTCATGATCTTTTGCTTTTAGGAACATGATGTCTTCATCAGGGAAGTCAAATCTCATTGGCTGATAATCATCAATGGGTTGCTCAGCTAGATAGTCAGACAGTACACTGCCCTTGATGGTCTTTTGAGATGTGTACTGAATGTCATATTCTGTTAGAATCATTTTCCATCTTGCAACCCTTCCGGTAAGCGCTGGCTTCTCAAATATGTACTTGACGGGGTCCATCTTTGAGATCAACAAAGTAGTGTGAGTCAACATATACTGTCTTAGTCGGCGAGCAGCCCACACTAAAGCACATCGAGTTTTCTCGAGCAGTGAATAACGTTGTTCATAGTTGGTAAACCTTTTGCTCAGGTAGTATATTGCATACTCTTTTCGACCAAACTCATCATGCTGGCCCAACACACACCCCATTGATCCTTCTAATATTGTCAGGTACATTATTAGAGGTCTTCCTTCAACTGGAGGCATAAGGATTGAAGGTTCTTATAGGTACTCCTTGATCTTGTCGAAAGCCTTCTGACAATCTTCATTCCACTTGACCGTTTGTTCCTTTCTCAACAACTTGAACATGGGCTCACAGGTTGCAGTGAGATGAGATATGAAACTTGATATGTAGTTCAATCTACCTAAGAAACCCCGAACTTCCTTTTCAGTCCTAGGTGCAGGCATCTCCTGAATGGCTTTGACTTTGTCAAGATCAACCTCAATTCCTTTTTCACTTACAATAAAACCCAGCAGTTTACCAGACCGCACCCCGAATGTGCATTTGTTGGGGTTTAACTTCAACTGATACTTCCTCAGACGCTTGAACAACTTTAGCAGATTCACCAGATGATCTTCTTCTGTGAGGGACTTGGCAATCATGCCATCCATGTAGCATTCAATTTCTTTGTGGATCATGTCGTGGAATAATGTTACCATAGCCCGTTGGTAAGTTGCCCCGACATTCTTCAATCCAAAAGGCATTACCTTGTAACAAAATGTGCCTTAGGGTGTGATGAAGGTAGTCTTCTCCATATCTTTGGGTGACATCCTGATCTGATTATACCCGGAAAATCCATCCATGAAAGAGAATACCGAGAACTGAGCCGTGTTTTCGACCAATACATCAATGTGAGGTAAAGGGAAGTCATCCTTCGGGCTAGCTCTGTTCAGATCCCGGTAATCCACACACATCCCTACTTTGCCATCCTTTTTAGGCACTGGTACAATATTAGCGACCCACGGCGGATAACTAGTTACAGCAAGGAAACCGGCGTCCCACTGTTTTTGTACTTCTTCTTTAATATTCATGGCCATATCTGGACGAGTACGACGTAGCTTCTGCTTTATTGGAGGACAATCTTCTTTCAAAGACAGCTTGTGCATAACAATATCAGTGTCAAGACCTAGCATGTCTTGATAGGACCAAGCAAAGACGTCAACGTATTCTCGATGCCTGTCAATGAGCTGTTCTTTTACTGAAGCTTGCAGACCGGCCCCAATCTTCACTTCTTTCAAGTCTTCTTCGGTACCAAGATTAACCGTCTCAACCTCCTCCTGATGAGGAGTAATCACTTTCTCTTCTTTCCTCAACAACCTGGCTAACTCCTCAGGTAACTCATAGTCTTCTTCAACCCCTTCATCAACTTGATTAATTGGATTGTCGAAGTCATACAAAGTCATAGCAGTGCTGTTGTCGGTGCAATCTGGAGGATAATCTTTGCAAGGGTTGAAATTGGTTCGTTTTAGTGATCAGTTTTAATCTTATTTAGAAAAAGTGAAAATGAAGTTATTTATTTTGAAAACATTTCCATTTTATTGTTTTGTACAAAAGTGAAAAATGAAAAATGAAAAGACAGTGAGCGAAAAAGAGACTAGTTTGCAAAAGATGTCCGATATTTATTGATTAATCATTTGCACAAAATTACAATATGGCCCTATTACAAAATGAGTCCTGACACCTTGGGAAAGATGCAGGACTTGATGCATGCTAAAAAGATAGGAAATAATAATTACTCTACAGGAGTAACCCTTATAAATTCCTGGGGAGACCAGTTCAGGACTTGGTTCCCCGGGATCCTTGGACGTATCCAGCTCTCTAGGTTGCGGTCGCTTTCCTCCTCGTCTTCTAGATTGTTAACAGCATCTAGGGTGAGCATCCCCCACTGATGAATTTGGTCTCTTTGGCAGCCTCTGATTGATCTTTCGGAATGTTCTGTAACCCAATCTGAATCTATCTTCCTTCTTTTCCACTGGCAGCAGCTTGCCCCAGCCTTGAGTGTTACCGTCTTCAACAACCTACCGGGCTTGCTGATAAGAGATGATTGAAGTTCCCATTCTGTCTTCCTGAGACGCAGCTGTAACACCCCAAATTTGCCTTCTTCTTTTTTAAGCATCATCATCATACCATAATCATAAGCATATCATATCCTTGGCATCTTTGCATGGAAAGATGAGGCATAACATTCTCATGACCTAACATTAGGCATATGATCATATGTGGAGGGATTTGAGGCATTTCAAGCTATAACAAGAGGCCCAATGGATTTGTCTAAGTCCTACGAGGAGTCTACATTGCATTCCCAAGTTCAAGATCATTCACAAAAGCCCAGGAGGTTGGAGGATCATCAGGGAATTCAAGCTAGGGCAAGCTCCTACACAATGATCCCAAATTAGGGTTTAAGTTTTAGGCATGAAAACTTTGTGACTTTGGCCATTTCATCTGGGCAAAGTCTTTCATATGATAAGAGGATCCTAGGGATGAAATTTGGTGAGAAAACTCCTTGTGGAAGTCAGGTATTTCATCAGTTGCTTGTAAAAGAAGAAATTGGTCAACTGTGCATTCTAGAAGTCAATTGTGAAATTTCAAAGGGTCCAACCCTATTTTTCTAGTTAAGGGATGTTCTTATAACCTTATAAGAGGTTTGGCAAAGTCAAACATCAAGAATCAAAAGGTTTTGAGGAGTTTTCCATTTTTGGCATGTGGTTGGTCATGGAAGTTTCTAATTTTGGCAACTTTTTGCCCTAATTTTCAAAGGCACATAACTTGGTGAAAAAAGCTTCAAATGAATTGCCATCAAACATGAAAGTTGAAATTAAGTTCTCCCATTTTTAAAAAGTACAAGTATATTTTCATAGCCCTCATGGTTTGTGAGATAAGGCCTTCGAAAGTTACTTGAATTTTAGGGCATGCCATGATTTTCAAGCTTCATCCAAATGCAAGAACTTGTGAAACTCATTTTCAAGTGGTTTCATGGACCAAATAAGATCATATTCTTACAAGGCATTACATAGGGTTTGTTTTGCTCCAAAAATATCATTAAATCCGTGCATGGGATGTGGTGTATTTCACAAAATGCAAAAAATGCATAATCATAAGAAAAGCATGACACCAACATCTGAGGGGCAAGATCATTTCATCATGAATCAAGGGTTGGTATGAGAGCTTGGCATGTGCAAGGAGGAATCAAATGCACGGGCAAATTGATCATTCTCATTCTTCATGCAATTTTGCAAAACAACCCCTATCACACAGCTCATG
The DNA here is from genome assembly GCA_963966055.1 of Lathyrus aphaca. Classification (NCBI taxonomy): domain Eukaryota; kingdom Viridiplantae; phylum Streptophyta; class Magnoliopsida; order Fabales; family Fabaceae; genus Lathyrus; species Lathyrus aphaca. Next base: position 460,500,001 of record OZ014522.1, on the reverse strand, counting down.
CTACCACTCACCACAAAACCCTAATCAGTGCAATGTGTGCATGATATAAAAGCCAATCATGCCCTAAATGAAAGCTATCACTCTCTCATTTCTCAGATTCAAAGTTTCATGCACAAGAGCAAAAGTTTTCGAATATCTCTCCCCAAGCCACACCTCTCTCATTTCTCTTCATATTCTTCTTCTACAAGCTTCAAGGATCCCATTTCTCTCATCAATCAAAGCTGAAAGTGAAGAAACAAGAAGGTTAAGTTCAGAGCAAGATCCTTCGAGCTCCTCAATTCAGGTTCTCTCAAGCTTCCTCTTGCATTTATTTTGCAAGAGGAGATCAAAGCGCACGGATCTGCAGCATCTGAAGCTTTATTCTGGTGATTTTGAAGTGGTTCCATCTCAGGTATGACTAGAAATCCATAGATCTAGAACTTGTTTTTCTTATGTGCATTGTGATCTGTGAACTTTGCTGAGTACACTGCACTATTTAGATTTCAAAATGCATGAATAGTGAGTGAGAAATCTGGATTTGAAAGTTTGATGTCAAACTTTATTTGTTTCGATTTGATGAATTCATGGAGTGTTTGTGTATTTGAGTGTTGGATTTGTGTTTAGATTGATTAGATGATCAGATCTGGAGGTTTGTGGCTCTGTTCATGTTGTTTTGTTCTTGGTTTGAATTTTCCGGTGCCGGAGCCCTAGCTCCGGTCACTGGATTCTGGAGATTGGATCATCTGAGCTCAATGAAGAAGATGCACGCAGGCCCTTGGATATTTCATCTGAACGGTTCCCATGGTGACAACACATTAATGCCACACACTCCCTCTCACGTGCTCTTATGTTTTGTTTTATAATCTGAATATTACTTCGTGTGTCTCACCTCACCATAGCTAGCGTGTTCTCATTGTCCTGGCTAATCATTGAGAAGACTGAGTTTAATGAAGGACTTGATCTGGAGCGTACATCTGATCCGTTGGTTTGTCATTTTTCCTGAATTAATTGAATTTCCCCCCTGTTTTAAAGCCCAATGGAATTGAATTGAAACTCATTGCTATTTGCACCTCAGCTTCATCATTTTTTTTAATTTTTTTTTTCAGTTTGCTTTTTAATTTTTAAAAATAGAATTAGGTCTCCAAAAATTATAAAGAAATTCATGAGTGATTCTTTTAGTTTTCTTTAATTTTTGGTATTTTTATTTTTTATTTATTTTTAATTGTCACATAGAAATTAATTGTCTCTTTTAATTAATTGATTTTATTTCATTTTGAAGCATGCTGGTTTGTTCTTTTTCTATCTTGGTCATTATTTTGAATTTTGAGATGATTCTTTTTGCTCTGGATTCATGATGAGATGTAGTTTATTGATGATTTTTGTTCTTATTTTTAGAAGTTTGCTTAATTGATTTTGGTCTCTAACTTGTGCATAAAGCTTTCTAACCCTAATCCATGTTTGAACCCTAGTTTGAATGGCCAAGCTTCTGAATTTGATCCTCTCCTTTTGGCATGTTGATATTGTATGATTGGAGATCATTTGTGCAAGTTTGTGAAATTTGTGGATGTATATTTGAATTGATTTGAATTTTTGTTCCTTACTTGTTCCCTTTTGCTTCTTTTGGGTCATATGGTCACTCTTTAGGTTAGAAGGGAACTTGTGCCAACTTCTTTAGTTTTATTAGAGCCATCTTAGGTTGTTGATACCCCCTAGTCTTGAGTTGATGCTTGTGTTTTGAGAAAGTTTATTTTGGGTTGATCTTGAAGTTCATTCACACTTATGCATGCTCACTTCACTTCCTTTGTTTCTTTACTTCTCATGATGGTAGTACTTGAGTATATGCACTTCTTCTCTTCATCTCATGTGATCCTTAGAAACTTTCTTAACATGTTAGGGTTCTGGTATTGAACTTTGTGATGTTGCTTTGACTATTTTGCTTTGTATTCTCTCATGTTTACTTTGTTTTGTCATAGTGATTCATATTGCTTCATGTTGAGTTGTGGGGTTCTTATCTCATTCTTATGCTTTGAGTTTGCATTTTGCATTTGTGATTAAGACTTCACTTCTAGTTGTGTAACTTTGGTTTGACATTATGTTCATTTTGTGATGTATTTGTTCTTGTGTCACTAACCATTTTCAGGGGCTTTGGTAAGTGAGAGGTGTGGATGTGATTCCCACATCTCCAAGTCTTATCTCTTATCTTTTCTTCATTGATACTATTCTTGTGATTGTTGGGGGCTTAAGCCTTACTTTCTCCCTCTTCTCTTCTTCATTCTTTTCTTTCTTTTATTCTTTCTTCTCTTCCTTTAGGATAGTAAACCTCACTAACCTAGGATTACCTTTGCATGATAACTTTAGGATTCATTAGTCCCCCATTAGACTTTTACCTTTGTGATCCTTTTGTTTCTCTTCACTTCTCATCTCAAAACCCTAAGAAGACACTTAATAAAGATTGAAGTGATATCTTGAGCAATAGCCTTATCCCATGAGACACTTGTAGTCTTCCCATCTTAGGATAGTACAAGCTTGTCTTGTGATGCACAAGTCTGATCAGGATATCATCTTCACCAAGAAAATCATAAAACACACTTCTTCATTGTAAATACAAAAACACTTAATAAGTTAATGAGTTAGTGAGCTTAAGCCCTAATCTTTAGGTTCAAGTTTCAGGGATCTTCTCCTTACTTGAGTGTGCTTGTTCTATTATTCCATCTTGGAATGTAGTGACAAGTGCACATTCCATGGAAAAGAGCTTGAGTTCACTTCCTTGTGCCACACTTATATAAAACTCATAAATAACACTGGAAAAACAATAAGCGTCTCTCCTTCGGGACTTCATTTCTCATCACCTTCGCTCTCATCGTACGAACTTGCTCCTACTTGTCATTTTGCAAGAAGGTAACGCACTCGTCGTCCGAGCCTGCAACACCTGAGCATTGACATAGGAAGTTCAAGCCTTAATACACAAACAATCTTTTCCACCCCTAGTTAGGGGAACTACGGCGACTCTGATCCTCATTGTCCAGATGAGGTACGTAGGCAGCGGGGTAGGGCCCATTCGAGCACAATCTTTATTTTCCCTACATTTTTCCTTTTCATTTCTTTTTCAGTTCCCTCTTTGTTTCTTTTATCCAGTTCAGTTCATCTTCTTTGTAGCAGCTTTTATTTCTTTACCCTTTGAAACATTTTCTTTGCAAGCATGGATCCCGTCGGGTACGACGGACGATCTTGGGTGCTAATACATTCCCAGGTCGTAACCGACTCCCGAACTCAGTCTCTTTGGTTCGTAGGACCCGTGTCCTTCCTCTTCTTGCTTCTGGTCTATGCAGCATTACCATTCCCGTTCTTTCGGGGTAAAAATGCCTAGCTGGCGACTCTAACCTCTTTCCACGCCACTTTCGCGTTTGTACCAGGATGGAAATCCGGGGAGCGACAGCTAGCGACTCTGCTGGGGATCGAACCCAGATTCTCTGGTTTCCCTGTGAGTCTCTCCTAGCGCTTGTTTGTTTCTGTGTCTTTGGGTGGTGATTGCTTGTTTTTGTGTGTTGTATTTTTATTATCGTTTATTTACAGTTTTATTTACAACTTTATTTACAGTTTTCAGTATTTATTTTCTGCATCATATTATATACTGGACTGTCTGGACTGGATTTTCTGTTTGGTGGGCTTGGGTGGTACTGTTTCTGAGAGATGAGCTCATTATCACGGCACGAGTGCACCTTAGGACTTAGAGTGGTTCCACTTTGGCCTCATGAGATCTTGTCATGGGGGTAGTAGTGAGTTCCACGCCTAGATTTGCGACCGTCTTGGAAATGACTTGATTTGGGGATCTTCCTCTCTCATTTCATAACCCTGACAGTTATGTGCAGCTGGGGACCGATCATTGAGAACCTTGTGGAAACATCCCTCTCTAGTGATGACAGTGGCAGACCACATTTTGTGGCAAACCCATTCGCATCCGAGGGCCCATTTGGGACTTACATAGGATGACCTTGTTTTCCCGGACTCAGCTGAGGCCTCCTTGCGTAGTATATAATACCAAACCGATTCCCTGATCTGGTCATGAGCCATTTCTCGGAAATGGTGAAAGTATTATTGCTATTCGGCTTTGAGAGTCCGTGATGTTTGACCCAGAGCATACCAGTGAGATTGGGAGGGGTTTGCAGGAACCCTTGGCCTCTACATACCCTCATTATCAGTGGTCCTTGTTATGATTTGGTCCTTATGGTTCTGGATTTCTTGGTCTTATGGTTCTAAGAGTTTCTATCAGAGGGTTGTGGCTCAGAGGATCTTGGTTTTCAGTTGTTCAGAGGGTCCTTATTTTCAGTGTCCAGTATCCAGATGGTCCCAGATTGATCATATGCCTGCATTGCATTTGCATTGCATCATACTTGCATTAACTATTTTTGTTTCCATTTTTTCAGCTTATTACCAACAGTTAGCACCCAGTTCTGGTAATTATAGGCTCTTCAGATGGCAGAAGTTAAGAGAATCACAAGGAAAAAGAATGTTCATTATACTTTTCTTCAACCAAAAGTCAAGAGTGTTCAGAAATTAGCAGGGCTGATGAATGACCAAGTCTTGGGGAATTTCAGAAAGAGGTATGGTCAGATATTGAAGTACATGGACAAACCTACTGCAGACCAGAAAGACAGCTTGCACACTTTGCTTCAGTTTTATGATCCCTTGCTGCAGTGTTTTGTGTTTCCAGATTACATCTTGGCTCCTACCTTGGAGGAGATTTCCAGCATTTTGGGTGTTCCAGTCAGAGATACTTTGCCTTACTATGGGTCTGATGTGGTTCTTAAGGAGGAAGACATAGCCAGAGTCTGTCGTTTACTGGTTGCTAAGGTTAAGAAAGCTTTGAAGGATAGTGAAGGCAGAGGACTTCCTTGGAATGTGCTTATACCAGAGGCTGAAGAATATGCCAAAGAGGGTAAATGGGGAGATTTTGGTGCTATGTTGGCTTTGATGGTATATGGATCTAGTCTTTTCCCAGGAGAAAACGAGTTTGTGAGCTTGGAGGTGATCTCCATATTTGCTAAAGGCAATCCTGTGCCAACTCTGTTGGGAGATTTCTACTACAACGTTCATTACCAGAATGAGAAAGGCAGAGGTGGACCAGTGGGTTGTTGTGCTTCATTGTTTGCTGAGTGGTTTGCTAGGCAATTGCCAAAGTAAGGCTCTTTCAAGGAGATGAGAGATGAATGGAGGTGGTCTAGGAGGCTAATGGGGCTAACTTCTGAGGATATAGCTTGGGGATATGACAGAGATCTACTGGGAAAAGAGTTGCTGGTCAGTTGTGGAAGATTTGCTGGAGTGCCTTTGCTAGGAAAAAAGGATGTGATCAGTTATCATCCAACATTAGCCAGGAAGCAATTTGGTTATCCTCTGAGAGATCTACCAAATATGGAAGAATTTGCTGAGTCTTTGTATTTTCCTGTGGAGGGAAACAAGGAGTTAGTTATACAAGCATCTCAGGCTTGGGCTCACAGGGTGAGGAAAGGTAAGAAGGACTTTGGCAGAGTAGACCCCAAGACATATCCTCATTTTGCTACATGGTTGTAGAACCATGTAGAGGAAGTTCTCATGCCATTCTCAGTGGAAGCTCCATTATATCCCAAAGAAGTGCCATGCCAGAATACTGTCTCTCTTGAAGAATATAAGAAACTGGAAGCTCAACTGCACGAAGTCCGGGTAGAGAATGCTGAAATGGTTAACTTATACCATCTTGCCAATCATGCCAAAAATGAAGCAGAGGGAAAGCTACAGAAGATGCAAGCCTCCTTGGAAGCTAAAGAGAAATAGTTTGTTGGAAGAGAATCTCACTTTCAGAGATTGGGTCTGATGGAGTCAAAAAGAGAAGCGGAGCGTAAGAAGACTTTGAAGACTCTTAAAGAAGCTCGCCAATCCATTGTTTGGTTGCAAGGCCAAAGGGAACAGGAGCAGAAGAAGTATAAAGAAAAAGAAGAGTTTTTCGAGGTACAAATGGCCTTCAAGAAATAAGAAGTGGAACAAGTCCACAACATACGAAGGGAAAAGACTCAACAGTTGGCACAGAGCCAGACGACCTTGGAGGAGGCACTGAAGGAGATTGAAGAGCTCAAGCTGAGAGCAGGTGTGAAGAAGAGCAGGATAGCTGCAGAAGAATCCAGGTCTTTAGTTTAGATTTATTTTGTTGTTGTTCAGACTACCTACAGGCTTGTTGTAGGAGTCTTTCTCTATCTTTTGTCTTTTGTTCATGTATTAACTTGTAGCCCTTCGGAGAATTTTTGTTTATCCTCTAACTTTTGGCCGGCAGTGGGTTATCCATGTTATGCAGTGTTAATATGAAAATTACCATTTCTGAATATGCAAAGCTTGTTTGTTTGATACTGCTAAGATCTGAACACTCTTCAAAGGGGAAGTTTGAAAATTAAGACTCAAAGTGGCTATCTGGAGCAATACCAGAACTGGGGCATACAAAAATGCCTAAAACTTGGAAACATGAGTAGTTACATTGCATGCATATAACGTGTTTGTTTGTTTTGCAGGTAGTACTTCAGTTTCTAACATTTATGTCGTTTCAGGCACTATAGCTCCCAGGAAAGTTCGAGAACAGCCGATCGTACACAAATATCCCACAAGAGTCAACAGAGAAAGAGTGATGGATCAAATACAGGCTGATTTAGCTGACTTGAGGTTGAGAATGGACAATTTCATGACCCTTATGGCAGGGATGGGTCAGAATCAGGAACGTTTACGTGAGATGGTGGAAAATAGTCAAGCCAGGAACAATGGAGTTGTTGATGGAGGTAATCGCAACGGTGCTGGCGCCCGTCAAGTTGAAATCCCTGTGGCATAGCCAGGGGTCACCATTATCAATGATGGACTGAACAATGTACAAATGGATGGTCAAGATGAACAGTTTACTTTTCTGGACGAAGTGGAAGGCCAAGGGATTGAAATGAACAGGAAGTTTGAAGAGATGGCTGAGAAGATCAGGGCCATTCAATCTCAGAGCTCCCTGGGGTTCGATATTACTGACTTGGGCTTGGTTCCAGGGGTTAGAATCCCTTGCAAGTTCAAGGTTCCTACGTTCGAGAAGTACAATGGCACAGCGTGTCCAAAGACTCACCTCCAGTCCTTTGTGGGAAGAATTGTTGCCCATACTGACGACGAGAAGCTATGCATGTACTACTTCCAGGATAGCCTGGTGGGGGCCTCCTTGGAGTGGTATATGAAGTTGAGTAGGGTTAACATTAAGAGCTGGAATGACTTGGCAGAGGCGTTCGTGAAGCAAACTAGTACAATTTTGACATGGCTCCAAATTGCACTCAACTGCAAACCATGTCTCAAAATGCTAAGGAGGGATTTAAGGAGTATGCTCAAAGGTGGCGTCAGCTTGCCGCCAGAGTACAACCACCATTGCTGGAGAATGAGATGGCTGATATGTTCATGGGAACATTGCAAGGGGTGTTTATCGAAAGGTTGGCATCTTGTTTAGCTACCAAGTTCAATGATATAGTAATAGCAGGCGAGAGAGTCGAAACTCTGTTAAAGATGGGGAAGATTCAGGACACCGGTGCGAGTAGCTCGAGCGGTGTAAGAAAAACTTTCAATGGCCTCCGAGAAGGAGAGAAGGTGAAACCAATGCTGTGTATGGCCGAGGATGGGGCCGAGGATATAGAAGATCATATGAGCAAGTGGCCGTTGTCACTATCCCTTCTAGTCTTGTGCAGCAGGTACAAACTCTACAACAGCAACAACCACAACGTAACAATTATCAATAAAGACCTTATCAACCGAGACAAGCTCGTCCGGCTAATAGGGTGCTTGAAGCAATTCCCATGACATATACTGCATTGCTGCAGAGATTGCTTGACCTGAACTTGATACAAATGAGGACATTAGCACCACCTCCACCTGGAGAGCTTCCAGTGGGGTATGATGCCAATGCTAGATGCGCATTCCATTCAGGGGCACCCGGGCACTCAACTGAGAAGTGCAGGGCGCTACAGCATAAAGTTCAAGATTTGATCGACTCAAAGGCGATTAAATTCGCACCACCGCCTAATGTTACATCAAACCCTATTTCAAACCATGGAGGGGCTAGAATAAATGCTGTTGACGGAGGTGAGAAGTTAAGCCTGGTTCTGAACGTAGAAGAAGTGAAGACTCCACTGCTGGTGGTGAAAGAAAGGCTTTTAAAAGGACAAGTATTTCCGGGATGTGGTTCTGAATGTGAAAAGTGTTTGAATTCAGTGAACAGTTGTGAAGACCTGAAGGTGGGGTTGCAAAATCTGATTGATGGGGGGTCGTTGCAGTTCGACAAGGTTGATGATAAAGGTGATTGTGTGTCCACTATAACAATCTATTATGATCCAGCTGAAGTACCTGCCAGGAGGGAGCCCGTGACTATATATGCTCCAGAAGTCAGTCCTGTTACTATTACTGTTCCCGGGCCTGTTCCTTATACTGATGATAAAGCTATCCCATGGCATTATGGTTCAGATGTGTATGTGGAAGGACAGAAGATCGAGAGTAAGTCAGTAAGAATTGACCCGACTGTGGTGAACGTCGGAGGGGTTAGTGGTTTTACGAGAAGTGGTCGTCTTTTTGCTCCTCAAGTTCTGAGAGGAGATCCTGAAGCTGAAGCCGCTATAAAGGCTAAAGGAAAGCAAATAGCGACTGAAGAAACGGCAACTCCTGTTGCTGGACAAGGTACCTTTGAGAAATAAGTGGAGGAATTTATGCGGATAATAAAGAAGAGTGATTATAAGGTGGTCGAACAGTTGAACCAGACACCATCCAAGATATCAATTTTGTCTTCGCTGATGTTTTCTCCAGCTCACAGAGAAGCCTTGCTAAAAGTGTTGCAGATGGCATACGTTCCTCAAGAGATAGCTGTTAATCAACTAGAGGCTGTAGTGGGCAGTGTGAATGCAAGCCATGGGTTGGGCTTCACAGATAGAGACCTTACTTCAGAAGGCCGTAACCACAACAAAGCACTGCATATTACTACGGAGTGTAAGGGTGCTGTTTTGTCACATGTCCTGGTTGACACATGCTCTTCTCTTAATGTACTCCCGAAGAAAGCCTTAATGAAGTTGAATGTAGATGGTATCGTCTTGCGACCCAGTGATTTGATTGTTAAAGCCTTTGATGGGTCCAGAAGGTCTGTATTCGGAGAAGTTGAGTTACCTGTGAAAATAGGGTCTCAAGTATTCAAGAGCACATTCTACGTCATGGATATTCAGCCTGCGTATAGTTGCTTGCTGGGACGTCCTTGGATTCATGCTGCAGGAGCAGTAACCTCCACTTTGCATCAAAAGCTGAAATACGTGGTTGATGGCCAAGTAATCACTGTGTGTGGGGAAGAAGATATATTTGTGAGCCACCTATCAAATTTCAAATATGTGGAGATGGACGGAGAGATCCATGAAACGCTGTGTCAGACCTTTGAAGCGGTTAATGTCAGCATTTTGGCTCCGGTAGAAAGGAACAATGAGAAAGAAGGTACCTCTATTCACTCTTACAAGCAGGCCAAAGAAGTGGTTCCATCGGGAAGCGCCCAGGGCTGGGGCAAACTGCTAGAATTAGAGAAGAAAGATGACAAATTTGGGCTTGGTTATTAGCCCGGTGGGTCCAACTGGCCTCAAAGTGGTAAAGCCATAACTTTCACAAGCGTCGGATTGCTCGATCGCAACCACATCTGTGCAACAAGCGAAGAAGGAGACAATGACTGAAACTGGGATAACTGGATTCACCCGTGTGCACCAGGGGAGGAGCTCAAGAACTGGTCTGCTGAGGACATCATTCAAGTGACCTGGCAACCAAAGTAATTTACTTGTTTCCTTTTTTATCATGCTGCATTGTCAATCCTGCACTCTACCCAAGGTGCACGGATCCATTTGTAGGGCCACCGTGCTTTTAATGCCTTTATATTTTACCATGAAATAAAGGACATTTTTCAATCAAATTGCGTTCTCTTTCTTTCATTTTAAATTTTTCACAAAAAAAAATAAAATAAAATGGAAATGTGTTTTTCTTTTGTTTGTGTGTTTGCGTCTCTTTTGAAAGAACAAACAGATTCTGAAATAAGCACATCATTTGTGCAGTGTTGATCATCCGGATTCTAGTGATAACGTTCCTGCTATGACCACGCATGACTTTGATAATCCTATCTACCAAGATGATGAAGGGGTTGAGGAAGACTGTGAACTCCCCGAAGAATTGGTCAGGTTGTTGAAACAAGAGGAAAGGGTCATTTAGCCTCATCAGGAATAAATAGAGATCATCAACATCAGGATAGCAGAGTCAAAGAAAGAGATAAAGATTGGGGACAGTCTGCAGGCCGAGGTAAAGAAAGAGTTGATTGGTATGCTACGTGAATATGTGGATATCTTTGCCTGGTCGTATCAAGATATGCCAGGGTTGGATACTGACATTGTTGTGCATAAGCTACCATTGAGAGAGGACTGTCCTCCTGTGAAACAGAAGTTGAGAAGAACTCGTCCTGATATGGCGATGAAGATCAAGGAGGAAGTTCAGAAGTAGTGGGATGCCGGATTCCTTGCCATAACTAGTTACCCACCTTGGGTAGCTAACATTGTGCCTGTACCAAAGAAAGACGACAAAGTCCGGATGTGCGTTGATTACCGGGATCTAAATAGAGCAAGTCCAAAAGATGACTTTCCATTACCTCACATTGACGTACTGGTAGATAACACCGCTCAATTCTCGGTATTTTCCTTCATGGATGGCTTCTCCGGGTATAATCAGATTAAGATGGCACCGGAAGACGTGGAGAAAACAATGTTCATTACCCCGTGGGGTACATTCTTCTACAAGGTGATGCCTTTTGGTTTGAAGAACGCCGGGGAAACGTATCAGCGGGCTATGGTCACGTTATTCCACGACATGATACATAAGGAGATTGAATGTTATGCAGACGACATGATTGCTAAGTCCCGAGACGAAGAAGAGCATCTAGTCAATCTCAAGAAGCTGTTTGATAGACTGATAAAGTATAAGCTGAGGTTGAATTCGAACAAGTGCACTTTCGGAGTGCGTTCTGGAAAATTGCTGGGTTTTATTGTTAGCCAGAAAGGAATCGAGGTAGATCATGCAAAAGTAAAAGCAATACAAGATATGCCTGCACCGAAAACAGAAAAAGAAGTGCGCGGATTTTTAGGGAGGTTGAACTACATTTCACGGTTCATATCTCATCTAACTGCCACGTGCGAGCCAATATTCAAATTGCTAAGAAAAGAACAAACGGTCCGGTGGAATGAGGACTGCCAGAGGGCCTTTGAAAAGATAAAAGAATATTTGCAGACACCTCCGATTCTAATGCCTCCAGTTCCAGGACGGCCACTTATCATGTACTTGACTGTGTTAGAAGGGTCAATGGGGTGTGTTCTAGGCCAACATGACGATTCTGGTCAAAAAGAGTACGCTATTTATTACCATAGCAAAAAGTTTACCGACTGTGAATCCCGTTACTCACTGCTCGAGAAAACTTGTTGCGCTTTGGTATGGGCTGCTCGCCGATTGAGACAGTATATGTTGACCCATACCACACTGCTAATTTCAAAAATGGATCCTGTCAAGTATATCTTTGAGAAACCAGCGTTAACCGGAAGGGTTGCTAGGTGGCAAATGATCTTAACAGAGTATGACATATAATATACTTCTCAGAAAGCCATCAAAGGAAGTGTATTGTCAGATTACCTTGCACAGCAACCTCTTAAAGATGACTATCAGCCAATGAAATTTGATTTCCCTGATGAGAGCAAAAGATTGCGAGGAACCACTTCCGGAGGAGGGGCCAGACCCTGAATCCAAATGGAAGTTGATGTTTGATGGGGCAGTCAATATCAACGGACGTGGAGTTGGTGTTGTTCTTATCACTCCTGAAGGTGTTCACTTTCCCTTCGCTTCCAGAATTACTTTTGGTTGCACTAACAATGAAGCGGAATACGAGGCATGCATAATGGGAATAGAGGAGGCTATTAATCTTAGGATTAAGACCCTCGATATATTCGGAGATTCAGCCCTCGTCATTAATCAGATTACCGGCAAGTGGTATACACATCAAGAACACTTAATTCTTTATAGGGATTATGCCAGAAGACTGTTGACGTTCTTCACAACGGTTAAGCTTCAGTACATACCACGTGATGAGAATCAATTTGCCGACGCATTGGCTAATCTTTCTTCGTCCATCAAAGTCTTGTGTTGGAATTATGTGCCCAGGATTGACATTTCCAGGCTTGACGCACCAACTTATGCTTTCTCTGTAGACGCAGTGTCTGATGAGAAACCTTGGTACTTTGATATCAAGCTTTTCCTAGAAAAGCAAGAATATCCAGCAGGGGCATCATCCAACGACAAGAAGACCTTAAGACGACTTGCTGCTAGTTTCTTCTTGAATATAGATGGGGTTTTGTATAAGAGGAACTTTGACATGGTCTTGCTCAGATGCGTGGATAGACACGAAGCAAGCCTGTTAATGCAAGAAGTCCATGAGGGATCTTTCGGTACTTATGCAGGAGGGCATGCTATGGCTAAGAAGTTGTTGAGGTCGGGGTATTATTGGATGACAATGGATGCAGACTGTTGTTCATATGCTCGTAAGTGACACAAGTGCCAGATTTATGCATACAAGGTGCATGTTCCTCCCAGCCCGCTCAACATCATGTCATCTCCTTGGCCCTTTTCTATGTGGGGCATTGACATGATCGGGAAAATAGAGCCGAATGCTTCAAATGGTCATCGTTTCATCTTGGTTGTGATCGATTACTTCACTAAGTGGGTTGAAGCAGCGTCTTATGCCAATGTCACTCGTCAAGTGGTAGCCAGATTTTTGAAAAGAGACATTATTTGCAGATACGGAGTTCCCGAAAGAATCATTACTGACAATGGTTCTTATTTGAACAACAAGATGATGGCAGAATTGTGCCGGGACTTCCAGATTTAGCATCATAACTCTTCTCCTTACCGACCAAAGATGAATGGTGCCGTAGAGGCGGCAAATAAGAATATCAAGAAGATTGTGCAAAAGATGGTTGTCACTTACAAAGATTGGCATGAGATGTTACCATTTGCGTTGCATGGGTACCGAACGTCAGTCAGGACGTCAACCGGGGCAACTCCATTCTCATTGGTATATGGTATAGAGGCAGTCTTGCCTGTCGAGGTGGAGATTCCTTCATTGCGTGTGATGATGGATGTGAAGCTTGATGAGGCTGAGTGGGTACGTGCTCGATACAATCAGCTATGTCTAATTGAGGAAAAGAGATTAGAGGCTATCTGTCATGGTCAGCTTTATCAGAGGAGAATGAAGCGAGCATTCGACCAACGAGTGCGTACTCGAGAGTATCAAGTAGGAGAGCTTGTGCTCAAGAGAATCATTCCTCCAGGTTCAGATCATAGGGGCAAGTGGACCCCAAACTACGAAGGACCATTCATAGTGAAGAAATTTTTCTCGGGCAGAGCACTGATGCTCACCACCATGGATGGAGAAGATTTCCAATTGCCTGTTAACTCGGACGCAGTTAAAAAATACTTCGCATAAAAAGACCCGCAGGACACAAAAACAGAATTAAAGTCCAGGCAAGAAAAGGGCATCCCGGCGAGCTAAAAACAAAATAAAAAGCTCGGGCAAAAGTTAGGGAAAATAAAGAAAAAAATGTACACCCGCTGAGTTGAAAAGCCACATCGGACGGCTCAGGCAAAAAAGGGTATCCCGGTGGATTGAAAACCCGAAAGGGCGATCCACGCAAAACAAGGGAATAAGCGAACAACTGTGATTCGAGTAATTTGAACCAAATCATCGTTTCTTACAGCCTGACAATATCAGAAGGATAGGAATCAGTCCCCTCGTCTTCTCAGAAAGCAAAGGCAAAAATGGAAGGTTTTGAAGACATGCTGGTCATAGCAGAAAGGAAACTCATTGGGATGCCGTGTCCATTGCCATTAGGATAGTTTATTTTCGCAATTTTATGGTAGCTACCTCTTTCCAGGTGGTTGCTTCCTGATGTAAAAACTTTGCCTATACAGAGGCCTTTCAATAAAAGAATATTCAGTCAAAAAGTTGTGTTGTGTTTATCTTTTGTTTGCAAAAATGTCCTGAATTTTTGGCAAAAATAATAAGCATTGCATTTTAAACATGGTGTTTGTTTTCTAAATGAAAAAATTATATTGCAGGGAAACATTTGAAATCCTCTTTGAGTGTCGGGTGACAATGGATGAACAGGTCATACCATGCAAGTCCCCGGGGCACATATGTGTTTTTTGTTGTTGCAGGTTTTGCAGGATCGCGTCACATTCTCCCAGACAGAATTTTCCCCAACTAAGTCATGGCAGGTGGGATCCCCAAGCAATTTATTCTCTCACAAGTAGAGTATGCCCAGCAAGCAGTGGGAGTGCCCATTCCCCACAGAATTTATAATTATCAAAACTTTCTTCCCAAGCAGGGGATAATTGAGGAAGCATCTCCCCAGAGTTTCATGATTGGGATACAACCATCATTGAAAGATTCTCAACACTCGTTTGTGTTTGATATTTGTTGTTGCTCGTCTGCAATTCCCAACACTCGACTGTTTTTGATATTTGTTATTGCTTGTCTGCAATTCCCAACATTCGTCTATGTTTGGTAGTTGTTTTTGCTCGTCTGCAATTCCTAACACCCGTCTGTGTTTGATATTTGTTGTTGCTCGTCTGTATTCCCCAGCACTCGTCTGTGTTTGTTATTTGTTTGAAGTTCATTTGCATTATTTGGATACTCGTCTGTGTTATCCCTCACACTCGTCTGTGTTAGCTTATATCCATATGTGTTGATTTGATAATTACCCTGGTACTCGTCTGTATTGCTACTCCAATTGCTCGTCTGTGTTGGATTTCTGGTATTCGTCTGTACCAGTGGCTGATATTCGTCTGTATCATCGCCTGAAGTGCTCGTCTGCATTTCTTAGATCATCATATGATATTCGTTTGTATCATTGACTTATGGCACTCGTATGTGTTCTCTTGGTGATCATCCAATACTCATCTGTGTTGAAGAGGTTTGAAGTCCTGACGGTGGGATTAAACGTCAAAATGGTTACCGGCCCTGGCGTAACAGGTTTATCCGAAGGAGATTCGTCTGTCTCAAACATCGCTTATTATTGTTGCACCTGGCGTAACAGTTTTGCTCGAAGAAGGCTCGTTTGTTTTAGACCATATATCCACGGAGAATATATGGGGATGGTTCTTCTACCTTGATTATGCATGTCTATCCCACATACTTAAGTGCATCACCGGTCCTGGCGTAGCAGGTGTATCCGAAGGAGATTCGTCTGTCTTAAGCCATATTTTTTGCAAAGTATATGAGGGCTTGTATGTCCATTCCTGGCATAACAGGTTTATTTGAAGAGGGCTCGTATTTCCAGTTCCGGGCGTAACAGGATTGTTTGAAGAAGACTCGTCTGTCAAAGTATCTTTATCCAAATAATAGTTTCAACTTGGAAGGAGCTCATCTGCTTTCTCTCCACTTCAGTCACCAAGGCGTCATTTGGTTGGGTTTATTTCCCAGTGCTTGCATTCTCTAGCAGAGTGCAAATTTCAGGTTTTCTTGGTATTCAACCACAGTTCATCTTGAACGGTCGATAGCCCGTGCTACCGTCCTTTTCAGATTAACAGTTGTTTGAATAGGGGCAGCTGTAACACCCCAAATTTTCCTTCTTCTTTTTTAAGCATCATCATCATACCATAATCATAAGCATATCATATCCTTGGCATCTTTGCATGGAAAGATGAGGCATAACATTCTCATGACCTAGCATTAGGCATATGATCATCTATGGAGGGATTTGAGGCATTTCAAGAAATAACAAGAGGCCCAATGGATTTGTCCAAGTCCTATGAGGAGTCTACATTTCATTCCCAAGTTCAAGATCATTCACAAAAGCCCAGGAGGTTGGAGGATCGTCAGGGAATTCAAGCTAGGGCAAGCTCCTACACAATGATCCCAAATTAGGGTTTGAGTTTCAGGCATGAAAACTTTGTGACTTTGGCCATTTCATCTAGGAAAGTCTTTCATATCATAAGAGGATCCTAGGGATGAAATTTGGTGATAAAAATCCTTGTGGAAGTCAGGTATTTCATCAGTTACTTGTAAAAGAAGAAATTGGTCAATTGTGCATTCTAGAAGTCAACTGTGAAATTTCAAAGGGTCCAACCCTATTTTTCTAGTCAAGGGATGTTCTTATAACCTTAGAAGAGGTTTGGCAAAGTCAAAGATCAAGAATAAAAAGGTTTTGAGGAGTTTTCCATTTTTGGCATGTGGTTGGTCATGGAAGTTTCTAAGCACTAAACCCTAAAGTTACTTGAATTTTAGGGCATGCCATGATTTTCAAGCTTCATCCAAATGCAAGAACTTGTGAAACTCATTTTCAAGTGGTTTCATGGACCAAATAAGATCATATTCTTACAAGGCATTACATAGGGTTTCTTTTGCTCCAAAAATATCATTAAATTCGTGCATGGGATGTGGTGTATTTCACAAAATGCAAACAATGCATAATCATAAGAAAAGCATGACACCAACATCTGAGGGGCAAGATCATTTCATCATGAATCAAGGGTTGGGATGAGAGTTTGGCATGTGCAAGGAGGAATCAAATGCACGGGCAAATTGATCATTCTCATTCTTCATGCAATTTTGCAAAACAACCTCTATCACACAGCTCATGCTACCACTCACCACAAAACCCTAATCAATGCAATGTGTGCATGATATAAAAGCCAATCATGCCCTAAATGCAAGCTAGCACTCTCTCCTTTATCAGATTCAAAGTTTCATGCACAAGAGCAAAAGTTTTCGAATCTCTCTCCCCAAGCCACACCTCTCTCATTTCTCTTCATATTCTTCTTCTACAAGCTTCAAGGATCCCATTTCTCTCATCAATCAAAGCTGAAAGTGAAGAAACAAGAAGGTGCAGTTCAGAGCAAGATCCTTCGAGCTCCTCAATTCAGGTTCTCTCAAGCTTCCTCTTGCATTTATTTTGCAAGAGGATATCAAAATGCACGGATCTGCAGCATCTAAAGCTTTATTTTGGTGATTTTGAAGTGGTTCCATCTCAGGTATGACTTGAAATCCATAGATCTAGAACTTGTTTTTCTTATGTGCATTGTGATCTATGAACTTTGCTGAGTACACTGCACTATTTAGATTTCAAAATGCATGAATAGTGAGTGAGAAATCTGGATTTGAAAGTTTGATGTCAAACTTTATTTGTTTCGATTTGATGAATTCATGGAGTGTTTGTGTATTTGAGTGTTGGATTCATGTTTAGATTGATTTGATGATCAGATCTGGAGGTTTGTGGCTCTGTTCATGTTGTTTTGTTCTTGGTTTGAATTTTTCGGTGCCGGAGCCCTAGCTCCGGTCACCGGATTCTGGAGATTGGATCATCTGAGCTCAATGAAGAAGATGCACGCAGGCCCTTGGATATTTCATCTGAACGGTTCCCATGGTGACAACACATTAATGCCACACACTCCCTCTCACGTGCTCTTATGTTTTGTTTTATAATCTGAATATTACTTCGTGTGTCTCACCTCACCATAGCTAACGTGTTCTCATTGTCCTGGCCAATCATTGAGAAGACTGAGTTTAATGAAGGACTTGATCTGGAGCGTACATCTGATCCGTTGGTTTGTCATTTTTCCTGAATTAATTGAATTTCCATATTAATTGCTGTAAACTGCGCTGAAGCCATTGGGCTTGTCATTGCTATTCGTCCCCCTGTTTTAAAACCCAATGGAATTGAACTGAAACTCATTGTTATTTGCACCTCAACTTCATCATTTATTTTATTATTTTATTTTATTTTATTTTCAGTTTGCTTTTTAATTTTTAAAAATAGAATTAGGTCTCCAAAAATTATAAAGAAATTCATGAGTGATTCTTTTAGTTTTCTTTAATTTTTGGTATTTTTATTTTTTATTTATTTTTAATTGTCACATAGAAATTAATTGTCTCTTTTAATTAATTGATTTTATTTCATTTTGAAGCATGCTGGTTTGTTCTTTTTCTATCTTGGTCATTATTTTGAATTTTGAGATGATTCTTTTTGCTCTGGATTCATGATGAGATGTAGTTTATTGATGATTTTTGTTCTGATTTTTAGAAGTTTGCTTAATTGATTTTGGCCTCTAACTTGTGCATAAAGCTTTCTAACCCTAATCCATGTTTGAACCCTAGTTTGAATGGCCAAGCTTCTGAATTTGATCCTCTCCTTTTGGCATGTTGATATTGTATGATTGGAGATCATTTGTGCAAGTTTGTGGAATTTTTGGATGTATATTTGAATTGATTTGAATTTTTGTTCCTTACTTGTTCCCTTTTGCTTCTTTTGGGTCATATGGTCACTCTTTAGGTTAGAAGGGCACTTGTGCCAACTTCTTTAGTTTGATTAGAGCCATCTTAGGTTGTTGATACCCCCTGGTCTTGAGTTGATGCTTGTGCCTTGAGAAAGTTTATTTTGGGTTGATCTTGAAGTTCATTCGCACTTATGCATGCTCACTTCACTTCCTTTGTTTCTTTACTTCTCATGATGGTAGTATTTGAGTTTACGCACTTCTTATCTTCATCTCATGTGATCCTTAGGCACTTTCTTAACATGTTAGGGTTCTGGTCTTGAACTTTGTGATGTTGCTTTGACTATTTTGCTTTGTATTCTCTCATGTTTACTTTGTTTTGTCATAGTGATTCATATTGCTTCATGTTGAGTTGTGGGGTTCTTATCTCATTCTTATGCTTTGAGTTTGCATTTGGCATTTGTGATTAAGACTTCACTTCTAGTTGTGTAACTTTGGTTTGACATTATGTTCATTTTGTGATGTATTTGTTCTTGTGTCACTAACCATTTTCAGGGGCTTTGGTAAGTGAGAGGTGTGGATGTGATTCCCACATCTCCAAGTCTTATCTCTTATCTTTTCTACATTGATACTATTCTTGTGATTGTTGGGGGCTTAGGCCTTACTTTCTCCCTCTTCTCTTCTTCATTCTTCTCTTTCTTTTATTCTTTCTTCTCTTCCTTTAGGATAGTAAACCTCACTAACCTAGGATTACCTTTGCATGATAACTTTAGGATTCATTAGTCCCCCATTAGACTTTTACCTTTGTGATCCTTTTGTTTCTCTTCTCTTCTCATCTCAAAATCCTATGAAGACACTTAATAAAGATTGAAGTGATATATTGAGCAATAGCCTTATCCCATGAGACACTTGTAGTCTTACCATCTTGGGATAGTACAAGCTTGTCTTGTGATGCACAAGTCTGATCAGGATATCAACTTCACCAAGAAAATCATAAAACACACTTCTTCATTGTAAATACAAAAACACTTAATAAGTTAATGAATTAGTGAGCTTAAGCCCTAATCTCTGGGTTCAAGTTTAGGGGATCTTCTCCTTACTTGAGTGTGCTTGTTCTATTATTCCATCTTGGAATATAGTGACAAGTGCACATTCCATGGAAAAGAGCTTGAGTTCACTTCCTTGTGCCACACTCATAGAAAACTCATAAAAAACACTGGACAAATAAGAAGCGTCTCTCCTTCGGGACTTCTTTTCTCATCACCTTCGCTCTCATCGTACGAACTTGCTCCTACTTGTCATTTTTAAAGACGGTAACGTACTCGTCGTCCGAGCCTGCACCACCTGAGCGTTGACATAGGCAGTTCAAGCCTTAATACACAAGCAATCTTTTCCACCCCTAGTTAGGGGAACTACGGCGACTCTGATCCTCATTATCGAGATGAGGTATGTAGGCAGCGGGGTAGGGCCCGTTCGAGCACAATCTTTATTTTCCCTACATTTTTCCTTTTCATTTCTTTTTCAGTTCCCTTTTTGTTTCTTTTATCCAGTTCAATTCATCTTCTTTGCAGCAACTTTTATTTCTTCACCCTTTGAAACATTTTCTTGGCAAGCGTGGATCTCGTCGGGTACGGAGGACGATCTGGGGTGCTAATACCTTCCCAGGTCGTAACCGACTCCCGAACTTAGTCTCTTTGGTTTGTAGGACCCGTGTCCTTCCTCTTCTTGCTTCTGGTCTGTGCAGCATTTCCATTCCCGTTCCTTCGGGATAAAAATGCCTGGCTGGCGACTCTAACCTCTTTCCGCGCCACTTTCGCGTTTGTACCAGGATGGAAATCTGGGGAGCGGCAGCATCCAATACTCCAGTAGCCTCATTGACATTCAGGGCCTCAAACCCTTGGCTCATTGTCTCATGGATTTCACCATCCATCTCAATATACTTATATGTAGCCAGGTGGCTAACAAATATGTCTTCCTCACCACAAATGGTGATACCCTGTCCTTCCCATTCATACTTTAGTTTCTGGTGAAGGGTCGACGTTACTGCACCTGCGGCGTGAATCCAGGGTCGACCTAGAAAACAACTGTATACCGACTGTATGTCCATCACATAGAAAATGGTCTTGAAGACTTGTGGACCGATTATCACTAGTAACTCCACCTCTCCCAGAATAGATCTTTTAGAGCCATCAAAAGCTCTAACCACAAGATTACTTGGCCGGAGAGCTATCCCGTCATATTCTAGCTTGACAAGGGCTTTCTTGGGTAAGACATTGAGTGAGGACCCAATGTCTATAAGAACATGAGATAGGACAGCTCCTTTGCACTCCAAGGTTATGTGCAAAGCTTTATTGTGGAGACGTCCTTCTATTGTCAAATCAGCATCAGTAAAACCTATCCCATGGCTAGTATTGACATTAGACACCACTGTTTCCAGCTGATTTACAGTGATCTCTTCTGGCACGTATGCAGCATGCAGAACTTTGAGTAGTGCATCCCGATGGGCTTCGGAACACAACAACAGTGATAAGATTGAGATCTTTGAAGGAGTCTGGTGGAGTTGTTCCATAACTTTGTAGTCACTTCTCTTAATGATTCTCATAAACTCATCCACATCTTGATTGAAGGATGATTTATGGGTTTCTTTCGACACAGATTCTTCCGGTATCACACTCTTCCCCTTGGCTTTGGCAACAACCTCTTCCTCAGTGTTTGTTCTAGGGACTTGTGATGCGAAGAGACGTCTGCTTCGGGTGTAGCCTCCGCCTCCCCCAACATTGTCCACTTGGGGAGTGAGAACTGGAGAATCAAGAAGGACTTTCTCTCCATTGCAGTATAGATCAACACCATAATGCCATGGTATAGCACTGTCTTTATCATATGGGATTGGCACGGGCACCGTGATGGTGACTGGGCTTACTGCAGCTGATATTGGAACTGTAATAGTCTGTGGATCATAAAATATTGTAACCGGACCTCTGGTGGATTTTGGTGAAGGTGAATTGAAGCTTTGTTGAGACTGTTGTTGATTTTGCTGAAATTTGCTGGAATTCGGGACCGTTGTCGGGTCATAATAGATTGTGACAGTGGAAACATCATTATTGGTTGTTGGAGTTGTAGTAGCCGGTGCAAATGAATTGTTGTGTGTTGAAATGACAGATGGAATGATTGCTGAAGTTGTAGCTGAATCAGTTGAAACAATGGTTGTTGCAGTTGTAGAAGAACTAGTAGGAAAGATGGTTGTTGCATTTGTAGAAGATTCACTTGTTGCTGACAAAAGGGTCGTTGGTGTTGTAGAAGCTGTGGTTGTAATTTGCAGAATTCCTTCGTTAATCAAGTTATTAATTCCTCTCCTCAAGCTAGCACACCCATTCTCAGAAAGTTTGCATGATTCACAACAGGCCTCACAACCTGGAAACACTTGGCACTTTAAAAGCTAGGCTTTAACCTTTGCCAGAGGTGTCTGAATACATGCAATGTCTTCTATTAAACTCACGGGTGAACTGTCCTCTACAGCATTAATCCTTGGCCCGCTGTGACTTGGCATAGGATTCTTCATTACATTGGGGGGAGGTGCAAAGTTCAGGGCTTTTGAATCTACCAGATCCTGAACCTTCATATGCAGAGCTCTGCATTTTTCTGTAGAGTGACCAGGTGCGTTGGAATGAAAAGCACACCTGGCATTGACATCATAGTTTCTTGGAAGGTTTTGAGGATCAGGTGGAGCCAATGTCCTAGCATATGACATAGGAATGGGGTCAATTACCCAGTTTACTTGAGATGGCCGTTGTTGAAACGGGCGTTGTTGTTGATTGTTGTTGCTATTGTTGTATGATCTTTGTTGTGGAAACTGTTGTTGCTGCGGAATTGTTGTGGTTGTTGAGCATACTGAGGAGGTGGAGCAGGGATAGTAACAGCAGCAACTATTCTGGTCAAGTATTGGGGTCTCCCTCTTCCCATGTGCACAGAGTTGGTCTCACCTGATCTACGGGGCCCAGCAAATGGTTTTCTTGTACTGCTTGAACTGGCACTGTTATCGGAAATCTTTCCCATCTTCAATAGGCTTTCTATTCTTTCCCCAGCTATCAGCACATCTGCAAAGCTGGTAGAAGAAAATGCAGCCAATCTGTCAATGTATGTTCCTTGAAGAGTATTCATGAACATGTCTGCCATTTCCCTTTTAGACATGGGGGGTTGAACTGCGGCAGCAAGTTGCCTCCACCTTTGGGCATATTCCCTGAATCTTTCATGGGAGGATTGAGACATTCCCATCAAAAGGGTCCTATTTGGGGCCATGTCCAAGTTATACTAATACTGACGGATAAAAGCTTCAGCCAAGTCTTTCCAGTTCCTCATTGTGGCTCTAGTCAAATGGGAATACCATTCTCGAGATGCCCCTATTAGACTATCCTCGAAGTAAAACATCCACAGATTTTCGTCCATGGTGTATGCTTTTAACCTTCCCAAGAATGATTGAAGGTGGGTGCGTGGGCAGGAGGTGCCATTATACCTTTCAAAACATGGGGGTTTGAACTTGTGAGGAATTCTCACCCCTTCCACCAGTCCCATGTCCATGACATCAAATCCTAGGGAATTCTGGGATTCAAGAGACCTCAGCTTCTCTGTAATTTCATCCAGCCTGCGGTCGTAAACTTCATCCCTAACCCCAACAACTGTGAACTGCTCTTCTTGAGGATCCTCTTGCAAGACCCTTCCTCCAGTAGTGTTACCCTGAGTATTCCTTATGGAATTGATTTCTGGGTTTAGATGAGGCCCAAACTCTGGTGGATCAGTGCGAGGTTGCACGTGATTGTTGTTACTGGTACCTCTTGTACCTGGATGGTGTTCTTCAGGAGTTTGTCTCTCAACCAACTCCCTTAGTCTTTCCTGGCTCTGAGCTAAACCAGTCATTACAGTCATGAATTGGGTCATCTGATTCCTCATCTCAACCCTCTGTAAACACCCCAAATTTGCCCTCACCCATTCACACATGACTTGTGATCATCTCATATGCATAAGCACAATCACATCATCTCATGTCTCATTTGGTTTCACTGGATAGTTTCTAAGGCATCTGCACCTAGGGTTTGTGATCTGAGCAACCTCAGGGCATCTTGAGCCATTCCAAAGGCCACTAATCAAATCAAAGGGGTCCATGTGTGTTCTTACATCATATTCCATCTCCTCAAAGTCAAAAATGCAGAGGAATCACAAGAACTAGGGTTTGAGTGGATGCAGAGCCAGGATGAACTGCACAGTTGACTGAAAATTAGGGTTTTGGTTTCAGAGGCCATAACTCCAAATTTTTTGGTCATTCTTGTTTCCATTGGTCTCTATATGGTATAGGGAGTATGCATATCAATTTTCATGAAGAAATTCCATGGGGAAGTCATCTGATCAAGAGTTGACTTTTCAGACAAGTCAGTGTAAAATCAGGGCATCTGAGGCCCCCAATGACCCAACCAATGGGTGGTCTTCATCATTTTGAGTGTATATGATCTTTATTTGATCATGGAAGAAGTTTGAAGTTCATGGAAATCAAGAATTTAGGGTTTTTGCAAAAGTTGACTTTTTGGGTTTTGTTGACTTTTCAAGAATGCACCATTTTAGGTCAATTTTCAAGCTTTGATTCATGATCCAAAAAGGCTTCAAATGGAAAAACTTTGGTCATGAAAGTTGTAGATCTCATCTTTCCCTTTTCAAAAAGTACAAGAACATGATCTAACTCTTCATGGATCAAAAGTTATGGCCATGCAAAGTTGCCAAAAATCATTGTTTTTCAAGTTATGCACCAAGTGGAAATTTTGCTAAGTCTTGAATCAATGCATGATTGCTGCCTCAAATTCATGACAAACCAGCATGTGAACATCCTCTAAGTCACAAAAATCAGAAATGGACCAAGTTTGCTCACGATTTGGTTCATGTAATTTGACTTTTCTCATGAAAATCCATAAAGCTAGCCAACTTGCATTTTCACTCATGACCACTTCACCAACTTATGACATTGGCTGCTGAGCTTTGCTAGGCCTATCCATCACCTTTTGCTACACCAGCCATGCCTTGTACTTGCTTAACTTTGAGCCATGCCCTATCTTACACAAAAGTGGATTTTTAGCAAAAGTAGCCTCACCTATCATAGCAGGCCATGTCACATCAAGCAACCAATCAGAATTGTTTATCATTTCATTTTGCAAGTGGAACATAACAAGAACAAGGGCTGAAACCAACTCATTCATCACTTACACAAAATCCCTTCACATTGCAAAATCCATCGAATCTGCCTCCACAGCCAAGAAACTCCCAAACTTTCTTCATCACTAAACTCAGTACACTCCATAGGCCCTAAACCATCAAAGCTCAGGCCTGAATCAAGCCTGATTTGAACCTCACCATTCTTCATCCTCAGAACCAGTCCTCTTCGAATCTCACTGTCCATCCCTCAAACACTTCATCTTCCTTCACCAACAAGTCAGGCATACTTAGAGGAGTCCAAACCACCCATTACACTGGCCTAAAACAGCCTGTACACCAAGGTCATTCTCTGCTACACCAGTTTGGTAGCCATTGAAATAGCTTGCTAAACTTCATTTCAAGCTTGCCATTGACACCAGGGGATCCATTAGAGCTAGCTTGCATCAAGAAACGGCTCTGGAAGCTCAGAAACAGGACTTGTCACCTCAGGTAGTCTCAAACTTCAAACCTTTTAAAACCTGTTTCTTTTGTTACAAATCAAAAATACATGCTCTGGGGATCACTGTGATATGATTAGAATCAAAAATGGTGTGGAAATGAGTATTTTATGCATCTCTGAAACTTGGCCCGTGAATGCGTTTCGTTTCGATTCTCTTTGTTCATGTTAGATAAATGTATTTTGATCTTGGATTGAGGTTTAGTTAGGATGGGGGGTTGTTTCTGGGCAGGAAATTTGTTGAATGGTGGCCTGAATCGTTTTCTAGGGTTTGTGATACGCCGGAGAAGACGACCGGAACCACTGTTCCGGCCGTCTGAGTTTACCCTGCCCTAATTAGGGTTTAGCCAGTCATTAGTGTTTTTTAAATCTGGGCCATTGGATTGCCCTTCCCGCGCGTAGACCAAGGGACCAGATTGCTTCATTAACCTTAATTTCCACTTAATTAATTTAATTAGGTTTAATTAGTTTAATTAACTGAATTTAGGAAGTTTAAATCTGGACCACTAGATAGCGCGCCAAGTCAACCCAATCTCCCTCAGATCAAATCCTGGCCACGCGTTCTGTTTACTTTTATTTTCATTTGATTTTTATTCATATTTATTCCATTTAATTTGTACAATTTATTTAAAATAGCAAAAAAATCATGAAAATTATGAAACTTTTTCTTTAAGGTTTTATTAATTTTTATGACACAAAAACATTTTTATTTTATTTTTTATCATTAAAAAGGTATTTTTAAATATTTAAAAGATTATTTTTAATTGATTAATGAGAATTAATTAATTAAAAATACTTTTAAGTATTTAAAAATTACAAAAAAATTCATGAAATGTTCTAAGACATTTAGAAACATTGTCCAATCTTCAAACCAAATTTCTTTTTGATCTTGATGCATTTTAAGAATTTTTCATTGAATTAAATCATTTTTGATGCATTATTTTGATCATATGTTTAAAAATTCATTTCTGCCCTTTTGGTGAAGGTTGAGACATTGATTCTTTTTGCATTGTTTTCCATTTAGCATGAACTTTCAAAGATAAAAAGGCCAAGATTTGATCTTACATTTTCCAATTGATTGGCATTTCTTTTGTTACAAACCCTAAAAAACCCTAATAACTTGTAAAATTCATAACTTGAGTTTGGTTGAGAGTTGAGGGCTCCCCTTTGGGCAGTGGTTCATTATAGGTCTATGTTTTCTTTGGGTACCATTTTCCATTTTTTAGGTTAAGGTTTGCTTCTGTTTTTGGTTTGTGTTTGATGTTTGATCCATGAACCCTAATTTGGGCTTTCATTTGCATCCTTCTTGCATTTCCTTGCATAACTTGACTTGTCATTTCACTTTGTGCATTCTTATGATTCATTTGACATCTTAAGACATGTAGAAAGCATCATTGATCATTGCATTGCATAGTTGCCATGTCATTTGTCTTGTATGTTCCATAACATTTCATGTTTGTTCATGTTCCTTAGCTTGCATCATTTGCATTCATAACCTTGTATGAACATCTCCAGGTCTTGCCTCATGTTTGCAGCACCTCATGGCATCATAATCATCATCACCATGCTTCTGGTTGTGCTTTGCCTCATGCCATTTCATCTCCTCTTGCATTGCATTGCATTTCTTTCTAACATTGCAGGTGGTAAGTAACTTGAGAAGTGAATTTGCCTTCACTTCTCATGACCTCTATTCTCATCTCTCTTGCATACCTTGCTGCATTCTTATGTGTGTTTGAGTTTGAGCTTGCTCATTCTTCCTCCTCCCACTTTCTTTCTTCAAGTGACTTGACTTCTTGAATGAAGCAAGTCACTTTGTTTCTCTTGATCTTGTTCATCTGTTTCCTGGTGGTTCATCTGAAGATTGTTCTTGAAAACCTCACAAACATTAGGACCAACCAAGCATGATAATGAATTAGGGTTTTGATTAGTCTCCCCCATAGTTTTTACCTTTGTGTCTCTCCTTGAGTCATCTCTTCTCATCTCATAATCAGGGACTAAACCCTCAAGGCTTTAAGACTTTGTGATTAAGATCATGCCTGCATCCTTCTTTTAGGATGGAGTGTATAACTTTAATCCTAAGTCTTGGACCCTTAAGGTGTTGAAATCTCTTAATTAATCCATCTAATAATCATCAAGACATTACACTTGTAACTTGGGCCTTGCATTAGGGTTCTAATTCTTCCTTAATTGGTTAAGAAGGACTAACCCTAAAGTTAATGGACAAGTCCCCCTCAAGTTGTCTTCCAAATCATAAAAAACACTTCATCACCATGCCATTAATAAAATCCACTTAATCAAAGGTTTGTTCTGTCATGGGTTTAATCCCTAATCATGGATTAAGCTGAGGATCCCTCCTCAGCTTGAACACCCTCATCTATTATCCTTCTTTTAGGATAGTGTAATGAGCCTGTTAAATCCCTGATTATGGCTTAACCTCATTACTTGACACTAAACAAAAATCACAAAAACATCTAATTAATCACAAGTAGGTTAATGATCTTAACCCTACATCAAAGGTGATTAAGTGTGAGAATCTGACTTCACACTTAAGGTAATTCTCATTACCCCTAATCAGAGGGATGATGTGATGAGTTTACCAAATCCATTGATTTAGGTTTAAGCTCATTATCTTATGACAAACTCCAAAAAGAAATAAAAGACTGAAAACACAAGAACAAACAATAATCGTCTCCTTCGGGATTCTTTTCTCATCGTCTTCACTCACAACCGAGAACTTGCTTCTTCCGTCTAATGCAAGACAGTTTGCATCTGTGCCAGACAGATCATACACTTGAGCATAGACTGCAAGCAGTTCACCAGTCAATCCTTTCAGTCTCTTCGGGTCGAACTACGGTGTTCTGACTTCCTCATTGCACGAGAGGATACGTAGGCATAACTTAACAGTTATCGAACAAAAGTCTCTGTACATTCCCCCTCCTTCCAGCTTCATTCTTTAGCCTCATATTCTTGAGCATTTCATTCCTGATCTTACACTGACACTGTACATTTATACACATCACATTTCCTTACACTGACACTTGTACATCTTTTCCAGCTCTTTTATGCACAAATAGCACTGACACTACCCCTTTAAAACACAAATCTTTTAAGCGTGGATCCCGTCGAGTACGGCGGACAATCTGGGTGCTAATACCTTCCCAGGTTGTAACCAACCCCCTTTCTCAGTCTCTCTGGTTCGCAAACCGTCTTATCCATCTCTTTCTAGGTCTATGCAGCATTACCTTTCCTCCGGGATAAAAATGCCTAGCTGGCGACTCTTTTCATTCTCCAGTGAGTTCACGGCTGTGTGTTCTCACTGTTCCCTTCGCCGACCGTTCGCGTCTGTACCTTCATTTGATCCATTTTCATTTGTCGGGAGCGACAGCTTGGCGACTCTGCTGGGGACCCTTATACTGCAACCAGGGCTTCTGGTTCTTTTTGTGGGTTCCTCCTAGCGCTTGATTGATTTGTGTTTATTGGGGGTGTTATGTGCTTGTTTGTGTTTGTATTTATTTTTATTCATTGCTTTATGTACAGTTACTTTACTGCTTTCTTTATTGCATTTATATCATACTGTCATGCTGTCTGTGTTGGATCTGGTTTTGTTTTAGTGGGTGGGTGTTCCATTGAGAGTTAAGGTCCTATACCTGGGACCTGAGTGACACCTAGGCTAGAGTGAATCATATTCTTTCCCATTCCATTTCGGTCTGGTGCGGGAATATGAAACACGGTTCAGATATGGGTTTCTTCTTGAGAACTCTGTGCTACGGATTTCCTGTAGTGCTAGGGGGATCTGGGAAGCCTGCTAAGTCTGGATGACCTTTTAGTATTGACCTTCAGAAGTGGAGGTGAATTAGAGGAGGAATTGTTATGGTTATTGTAAACACTGTACCTCTGGGTTAGAAGTGTTTACACTTCTCATAACTGATCCAAGTCTGAGGATCCTTGTTCTAGATCACTACCTGTGAGGGGGTTGGGCTGTTTACAGGTTTGCAGGTACCTTGACCTCAGAATACCCTGTTACTTTGACTTTGTTAAGAATGCTCCATGTTGGATAGTTCTTGTGATTCTAAAACCCTGGACATGTGGCTCTTTATTTGAGTTCCCCACCTTGGTTACTGGATTTATAGACCTCCATCCGGAATTCTTGAACACACATGGATCTATACCAAGGCAGTTTATCCAGATCCAGCTCAGTCGCAAACCCTTTGCATATCATCTGCATTCATACTCATTGCATCATATTAACATGTGCTTATTTGTGTTTCAGGGTATCCACCTTTATCTGGTTTTGGTTTTGACCCCATCTGCAGTTTTGACCTGTCTCCACCAGCACTTGCTTCAGCTTGTCAGCCATATACTTCAGTTGCTTGCATTAGCCAGTCAGTGGCTCACTCCTCAGCATCTTCATCAGCAGTTATTCTACTCAGTCCTCAGCACTCATGGCTCCAAAGAAAAGCAACATCACTTACCATTTCTTCCAACCAGACTTATCAGACATCAGGAGGATCCAAACCCTGATCACTCCAGAGCACATACCTCTGTTCAGAGAACATTATGGGGATATACTTGACTTGGTCATGGATATGGACCCATCTCAGAGGAGCCTGATCCATACCTGCATCCAGTTCTATGACCCCCCATTGAGGTGTTTCACCTTTCAAGACTTTCAGTTGGGACCTCTCTTAGAAGAATATGCATCTTTGGTTGGTTTGCCTATCAAGAGAGAAATTCCTTTTAACCCTGAAATGGTCTTTCCCAGCAATGGAGAGATAGCAAGAGCTTTGCACCTGGAACCTGCTTTGATTGAGCAGCATATGACCTCTAAAGCTGGGATCCCTGGTTTTCATCTGGACTTCCTGATTTCTCAAGCTAGTTTGAAGGCCTCCCTGGGGGATTGGAAAGCTGTTTGTGCATTGTTGGCCTTGAGTGTATATGGAATTGTGTTGTTTGCAGATGAGCCCAGATTCATCAGCAAGAATGCCATCCACCTGTTCATCCTGAAGAACCCAGTGCCAACCTTGTTGGGTGACCTCTATTACTCAGTACATCAGAGGAATGAGAAACAGAGGGGTAAGCTAGTGAGGTGTTGTGCTCCACTATTCCATGCTTGGCTTCTCAAGCATCTACCCAGGACAGATGCATTCCTGAATCCTCATCAGCAAAGCAACTGGGCTAAGAGGCTCACTACTCTCACTGCAGCAGACATCAGATGGTGCACCCAAGGCACCAAGGGCAGAGATATGATCACAAGCTGTGGGCACTTTCCCAATGTACCTTTGGTAGGAGTTAAGGGAAGTATCAACTACAACCCCCTGCTGTTCAAGAGGCAATTAGGCTATGCACTGGTTCATGCTCCTAGGGAACAAGACCTGGTTGAGACCCTCTACTGCGAGAACAAGATCAGTTTGACTGTTGTTAGGCAGGCTGCCTGGGCCTGGGATCATGTTCAAACCAAGGGAATCACCATTCTGGGGAAGTGCAATAATGTGGCATCAGCCCAATATCATGAGTGGTCCTATGCTAGGGCCCAAATCTCAGGATTGCCCTTCACCATCAAAGACATGCCTGAGTCATCATCAGCACCACCCCCTGCTACTGTCAGTTTGGAAGAGTTTGAAGGCTTGAAAGAAAGAAATGAGAAGCTATCCCAAGCCCTGCAGAAGACCCTCAGGGAGAGGAGTGAAGGTGTAAGGGAGATTGAAAGATTGGAGAAGCTGAGAGTGGAACACTTGACTAAGATTGAGAAGTCTGGAGACTATATCAACAAGTCTAAAGCTGGTGAGCAGATTCTGAAAAATGCTTGTAAAGAAGCCCAGTTCCAAAGAGCAAGGACAGACTTGTACTTGGAAGAGAGTCAGGCCAGGTGGGTCCGGATCACTGAAGCCCGTACTCTAGAAGACAAGAGAGTTCAAGATAAGATGGAGCAGATGGAAAAAGCCCTGGCGGCAGCCCAGGAGGAAATTTCAGAGTTAAAAATCAAAGCTGGAGTGAAGAAATCCAAAGACCAAAGCCAGAACAAGAAGTTGACTACAGCTGTTGCAACAAGAAACCTTCTCATCAGGAATCTTACGGAGCATCCGGCTGATCCTGTGACCGAAGCACTTCTTAAGGAAGTTCGCGAGGATGAGTTTGGCCTTGGAGTCTGATTATTTGCTTGTTGTTGTTCCTTTTCCATGTACTTTTGCTTTTTGGTGATGTATTTTTGACCCCTTAGAGGGCTAGTGTTGTAAAAAATGAACAATTTGTATTATTTTACCTTTGTAATATATTTGTGTTTGTTTCCATCTGGGTTCACTTCAAAAGCAACTTCAACAGCATCATC
Organism: Lathyrus aphaca; assembly: GCA_963966055.1. Taxonomy (NCBI): domain Eukaryota; kingdom Viridiplantae; phylum Streptophyta; class Magnoliopsida; order Fabales; family Fabaceae; genus Lathyrus; species Lathyrus aphaca. The sequence goes on along the minus strand of OZ014522.1, from coordinate 460,468,661 downwards.
TTCAAGGGTCTGGACGGGTCAAAACTGAAGACCAAGCCGAATACCTTGATAGCAAATAAGCATACTGCATTGCATACTAACCCTTTTGTTTGTTTTGTAGGTTTTGTTTTATTGTTTCTAACCTCTGTTGTGACATTCAGGAATTATTGCTCGCCGCAGGCTATTCCCTCTCAACAGGCCACACAGGTACCCTACAAGAAACAACCTTCCGGGCATCCAGATGGACCAGTTGCAGCAAGACCTCAATGAGGCCAGAACCCAGATGGCTAATGAAAGGGTGGAGATGAGAACCCAAATAACTCAGTTCATGGAAGTGATGAATAATTTAGCTCAAAGCCAGGAGAGGCTTAGAGTTCTGGTAGAGGGGAGAACTCAAGATGACCCCCATGTGGGAACTGCTGGCACCAGTAACAATGAAAGGGTGCAACCACATGTCAACCCCCCTGTGTTTGGTCCACACCTACATCCTGAGATTCATATTCCTGCAAACGTTCAAGGAACAGCTACTGCAGCCAGAGTACTTCAAGAGGATCCTCAGGAGGATCAGTTTACAGTCATGGGTGCTGGAGAGGAAACCTATGATAGGAGATTGGATGAGTTGGCTGAGAAGTTGAGGTCTTTGGAATCCCAAAATTCTTTGGGGTTCGATGTCATGGACATGGGTTTAGTAGAGGGGGTCAGGATCCCTCACAAGTTCAAGCCTCCATGTTTTGAAAAGTATAATGGGACTTCTTGTCCTCGAACCCATCTGCAATCTTTTCTCGGAAGATTAAAAGCTTACACCATGGACGAGAAATTGTGGATGTTCTACTTCGAAGATAGCTTGACTGGAGCATCAAGGGAATGGTATTCCCATCTGACAAGAGCAACTGTAAGATGCTGGAAGGACCTGGCAGAGGCCTTCATCAGACAGTATCAGTATAATCTGGATATGGCACCCAATAGGACCCTCCTAATGGGGATGTCACAGTCATCAAGAGAGAGCTTCAGGGAATATGCTCAAAGATGGAGACAGCTTGCTGCTGCTGTCCAGCCACCTATGTCTGAAAGAGAGATGGCTGATATGTTCATGAATACCCTTCAGGGAACCTATATTGATAGGCTGGCTGCTTTCTCGTCCACTAGCTTCGCAGATGTTGTTATAGCTGGGGAGAGAATTGAAAGCCTGTTAAAAATGGGTAAAATTTCCGATAATGGCGCCAGTTCGTCCAGCAGTACAAGGAAGCCTTTTGCAGGCCCTAGAAGAGCTGGCGAGACCAATGCCATTCATACCAACAGGGGTAGGCCCCAATATGTTCAAAGGTCCATAGCAGCAGTCACTATCCCTGCTCCAGCACATCCTCTGCCAGTCTATCAACCTCCTCAACAAAACTTCCAACAACAACCTCCGTATCAGCAGAACCAATATCCTCCAAGGAACTACAACAACAACAACTCCAACAACAACAATCAACAGAGGCCATTCCAACAAAGGCCCTCTCAAGCTAATCGAGTGATCGACCCGATTCCAATGCCGTATGCTGTTTTGCTGCCACAGCTTCTGAAACTCAACCTGGTTGAGCTAAGAACGTTGGCACCTCCGGATCCAAACAGTTTACCAAGAAACTATGACTCTAATGCTAGGTGTGCTTTTCACTCAAACGCGCCTGGTCACAGTACAGAAAAATGCAGGGCACTGCATATGAAGGTACAAGACTTAGTAGACTCCAAGGCTTTGAACTTTGCACCTCCGCCCAACGTCAACAAAAACCCAATGCCAAACCATGGTGGTCCTCGAATTAACGCAATTGAAGAAGACACGCCATCTCATTTCATAACCAGTGTGGATCAGATCAGGACACCATTGGTGGAAATCAAAGCTCAACTCCGTGAAAACAATATATTTCCGGGGTGTGAACTAGGGTGCCCCTACTGCAATATTTCTTGGAATGGGTGTGAAGACTTGAGGAATGGCATTGACAGCCTTATTAAGAGTGGCCTGCTACAGATCACTACATCATTTCCGGCAACTCAAGCAACTTCATCAGCAACGGTTTCAGACCCTCCTACAAATACAGCAACAATTGTTCCCAACAATTCATCAGCAACATCAGCAAGTACTTCATCTGTTCTACCCAATGATCAGTTTTCAACAGTTTCTCCTGCTACAACTTCAGCTTCATTCCATTTCGACTCTCCATCAACAACAACAACAGTTCTTCCAACAGAACCTTCTACAACACCAGCAAACAATCACGAAGATGTCTCCACTGTTACCATATTCTACGATCCAGAAAACAATTCCGCTTATCATTCAGAAGGTGCTGCTCCCACTAGAGCACCAATTACAATCTTTTATGATCCACAGACAATAACAGTCCCCTCAGCAGCAGCAATCAGTCCAGTCACCGTCACGGTACCTGGACCTGTACCATATGAAAGCAATAGGGCCATCCCTTGGCACTATGGCTCTGATTTGTACTGTGAAGGGAAAAGAATCACTCTGGAAACATCATCACCTGCACCACAAGTTGATAATGTGGGGGGAGGCGGAGGCTTCACTCGAAGCGGACGTCTCTTCGCTTCACAAGTCCAAAGACCCACTGCCGAAGCAGAAGCTGCTGCCAAGGCAAAGGGTAAAGGACCGGTGCAGGAAGATCCAGCTGCCAAAGAAGCCCTGAAGACTCCATTTGATCAAGAAGTTGATGAGTTTATGCGGATCATCAAGAAGAGTGATTATAAAGTTGTGGATCAACTTCACCAAACTCCATCCAAAATCTCCATCCTCTCACTGCTCATGTGCTCCGAAGCCCATCGGAATGCACTGCTGAAAGTCCTGCACGCAGCTTACGTGCCAGAGGAGATTACTGTCAACCAGTTGGAAACGGTGGTTGGGAATGTTACTGCTAGCAACGGGCTAGGGTTTACCAATTCTGATTTGACAGTGGATGGTCGTAACCACAACAAAGCCTTGCACATAACTATGGAATGCAAAGGAGCTGTCCTTTCTCATGTGCTGGTGGACACAGGTTCCTCCCTGAATGTCTTACCAAAGAAGGCTCTGGTGAAGTTAGAATATGATGGATTGGCATTGAGACCCAGCAACCTGGTGGTTAGAGCTTTTGATGGCTCAAAGAGATCGGTTCTGGGAGAGATTGAGCTGCCCGTGACAATTGGCCCGCAGACTTTTAAAACTATCTTTTATGTGATGGACATTCAGCCCGCCTACAGCTGTTTGTTGGGTAGACCCTGGATTCACGCCGCCGGCGCAATAACGTCTACCCTTCACCAAAAGTTAAAATTTGAGTGGGAGGGTCAAGTTGTCACAATCTGTGGAGAAGAGGACATCCTTGTTAGCCACCTGGCTACCTACAAGTACATTGAGGTGGATGGAGAAATCCATGAAACGATGAGCCAAGGTTTTGAAGCCTTGAATGTCAATGAAGCATCTGCTGTTTCAGGAATCTCCATGTCGTCATATCAACAAGCCCGGAAGGTTGTTGAAGAAGGAACTGCCCTAGGCTGGGGCAAGGTCTTATCTGTGGAGGAGAAGAAGGACAAATTTGGGTTGGGTTACAAACCAACTCAACATCAAGCAAAGGCTGCTGCAGAGCCAGGATTTGTCAGTGGGGGAATGCTAACCCCCGATACTATCAACTGTCTGGAAGACGAGCTGGAAGAGGAGCGCAATCTGGAGAATTGGATTCGTCCAAAGATCCCGGGGAGCAGTGTCTCGAACTGGTCTTCCCAGGAAATTATAAGAGTTACTCGATCAGAGTAATTATTATTTCCTGTATTTTTTATATAGCATGCATCAAAGTCTTGCATCTTGCCCAAGATGACAAGACTCATTTTGTAACCAGGGCCATCTGTACTTTTGTGCAAACAAGATTAAATTAATGAAGTATCAGACATCTTTTTGCAAACGAGTCTTTTCCTTTTATGCTCACTGTTTTTTTCCATTTTTCTTTTTGTACAAAAATAAATGGCGGTGTTTTCAAAATGATAACTTCATTTCACTTTTTTCTAAAGCAAGATTAAAATCAATCACTAAAATGAACCGACTTAACCCTTGCAGAGAGTGCCTTCCAGACAGCACCGACAACAGCACAGCTATGACATCGTATGACTTTGACAATCCGATCAATCAAGCTGATGAAGGGGTTGATGAAGAATATGAGCTTCCTGAAGAGCTAGCCAGGTTGCTGAGACAGGAGGAAAAAGTTATTACTCCTCATCAGGAGGAGATTGAAGTGATTAATCTTGGTACGGAGGAAGACGTGAAAGAAGTCAAAATCGGGGCCTGCCTGCAAGACTCAGTGAAGAGACAGCTGATAGATCTGCTTCAAGAGTATATTGATGTGTTTGCTTGGTCCTACCAAGATATGCCAGGGTTGGATACCGATATTGTTGTGCATAAGCTGCCTTTGAGGGAAGAATGCCCACCAGTCAAACAGAAGTTGCGCCGAACTCGCCCAGACATGGCTATGAAAATCAAGGAAGAGGTACAAAAGCAATGGGACGCCGGGTTCCTTGCTGTGACTAGCTATCCTCCGTGGGTTGCTAACATAGTACCTGTGCCTAAGAAGGACGGAAAAGTAAGAATGTGTGTTGATTACCGGGATCTGAACAGAGCCAGCCCGAAAGATGACTTCCCGTTACCTCACATTGATGTATTGGTGGATAACACGGCTCAGTTCTCGGTATTCTCCTTCATGGATGGATTTTCGGGATACAATCAGATCAAGATGTCACCTGAAGACATGGAGAAGACAACATTCATCACACCTTGGGGCACGTTCTGTTATAAAGTGATGCCATTCGGACTGAAGAATGCTGGTGCAACGTATCAACGGGCTATGTGTCGCTCCCGACAAATGAAAATGGATCAAATGAAGGTACAGACGCGAACGGTCGGCGAGGGGAACAGTGAGAACACACAGCCGTGAACTCACTGGGGATGAATAGAGTCGCCAGCTAGGCATTTTTATCCCGGAGGAAAGGCAATGCTGCATAGGCCTAGAAAGATACGGATAAGACGGTTTGCGAACCAGAGAGACTGAGAAAGGGGGTTGGTTACAACCTGGGAAGGTATTAGCACCCAGATTGTCCGCCGTACTCGACGGGATCCACGCTTAAAAGATTTGTGCTATAAGGGGGTAGTGTCAGTGCAATCTGTGTGTAAAGAGCTGGAAAAGAATGTGTACAGGTGTCAGTGTAAAGAAATGTGATGTGTGTAAATGTACAGTGTCAGTGTGAGAAGGAGTATGCTCATGATTATGAGGCTTAAAGAATAATGCTGGAAGGAGGGGGAATGGACAGAGACTTTTGTTCGATAACTGTTAAGTTATGCCTACGTATCCTCTCGTGCAATGAGGAAGTCAGAACACCGTAGTTCGACCCAAAGAGACTGAAAGATGAATTGACTTGTGAACTGCTTGCTTGTCAATGCTCAAGTGTATGACCCGTCTGGCTCAGGTGCTTACTGTCTTGCATTAGACGGAAGAAGCGAGTTCTCGTTTATGAGTGAAGGTGATGAGAAAAGAATCCCGGAGGAGACGATTATTGTTTGTTTTTTGTGTTTTCAATCTTTTATTTCTTTTTGGAGTTTGTCATAAGATAATGAGCTTAAACCTAAATCAATGGATCTGGTAAACTCATCACATCATCCCTCTGATTAGGGGTAATGAGAATTACCTTAAGTGTGAAGTCAGATTCTCACACTTAATCACCTTTGATGTAGGATTAAGATCATTAACCTACTTATGATTATTTAGATGTTTTTGGTGTTTTTGTTTAGTGTTGAGTAATGAGGTTAAGCCATAATCAAGGATTTAACAGACTCATTACACCATCCTAAAAGAAGGATAATAGATGAGGGTGTCTAAGCTGAGGAAAGCTCCTCAACTTAATCCATGATTAAGGATTAAACTCATGACAAAACAAGCCTTTGATTAAGTGGATTTTATTAAATGATAAGATGATGAAGTGTTTTTTATGATTTGTAAGACAACTTGAGGGGGACTTGTCCATTAACTTTAGGGTTAGTCCTTCTTAACCAATTAAGGAAGAATTAGAACCCTAATGCAAGGCCCAAGTTACAAGTGTGATGTCTTGATGATTATTAGATGGATTGATTAAGAGGTTTCAACACCTTAAGGGTCCAAGACTTAGGATTAAAGTTATACACTCCATCCTAAAAGAAGGATGCAGGCATGATCTTAATCACAAAGTCTTAAAGCCTTGAGGGTTTAGTCCCTGATTATGAGGTGAGAAGAGATGACTCAAGGAGAGACACAAAGGTAAAAACTATGGGGGAGACTAATCAAAATCCTAATTCATTGTCATGCTTGGTTGGTCCTAATGTTTGTGAGGCTTTCAAGAACAATCTTCAGATGAACCACCAGGAAGCAGATGAACAAGATCAAGAGAAGCAAAGTGACTTGCTTCATTCAAGAAGTCAAGTCCCTTGAAGAAAGAAAGTGGGGGAGAAAAGTATGAGCAAGCTCAAACTCAAGCATAATCAAGAATGCAGCAAGGTATGCAAAAGAGATGAGAAGAAAAGTTATGAGAAGTGAAGGCAAATTCACTTCTCAAGCTTACTTACCACCTGAAATGTTAGAAAGAAATGCAATGCAATGCAAGATGAGATGAAATGATATGATGCTAAGCAAAACCAGAAGCATGTTGATGATGATTATGATGCTATAAGATTATGCAAACATGAGGCAAGGCAATGGAGATGTTCATACAAGATTATGAATGCATATGATGCAAGCTAAGGAGCATGAACAAGCATGAAATGTTATGAATCATACAAGACAAATGGCATGGCAAATGTGTAATGCAATGATCAATGATGCTTCATACATGTCTTAAGATGCCAAATGAACCACAAGAATGCACAATATGCAATGACAAGTCATGTTATGCAAGGAAATGCAAGAGGGATGCAAGAGAAGGCCCAAATTAGGGTTTACAAAGCAAACATCAAACACAAACTCAAAACAGAAGCAAACCCTAATATGAAAAATGGAAAATGGTACCTAAAGAAACCCTAGACCTATAATGAACCACTGCCCAAAGGGGAGCTCTCAACTCTCAACCAAACTCAAGATATGAATTTTACAAGTTATTAGGGTTTGTTAGGGTTTGTAACAAAAGAAATGCCAATCAATTAGAAAATGCAAGATCAAATCTTGGCCTTTTTATCCTTGAAAGTTCATGTCAAGTGGAAAACAATGCAAAAAGAATCAATGTCTCAACCTTCACCAAAAGGCAGAAATGAATTTTTAAACATATGATCAAAATAATGCATCAAAAATGATTTAATTCAATGAAAAATTCTTAAAATGCATCAAGATCAAAAAAGAAATTTGGTTTGAAGGTTGGACAATGTTTCTAAATGTCTTAGAACATTTCATGAATTTTTTTGTAATTTTTAAATACCTAAAAGTATTTTTAATTAATTAATTCTCATTAATCAATTAAAAATAGTCTCTTAAATATTTAAAAATATTTTTTTAATGATAAAAATAAAATAAAAAATATTTTTGTGTCATAAAAATTAATAAAACCTTAAAGAAAAAGTTTCATAATTTTTATGAATTTTTAACTATTTTAAATAAATTATGCAAATAAAATGAAAGAAAAATGAATAAAAATTAAATAAAAGGCAAAGTAAACAAGGTGGATGGCCAGGATTGCGTCTGGGTTCAAAAGGGTTGACTGGCGCGCAATCTTGTGGCCAGGATTCAAACTGAATTAATCACAATTAATTAAAATTAACCACGTGGATTAGGGCAAATGAAATGATCTGGAGCGTTGGAAAGGGAGGGAAGTCAATGGGTCAACGCATATCCACGGCCAGCATTCAAACTGACATTAATTATGGGATTAAACCCTAATTAATCTCAGGTGGCCGGAGAAGACCTCCGGTCGTCTTCTCCGGCCAGAGGGTCACCTGAAAATCACCCAACTCCCTAAAAACGTAAAATAAATGAAAACTAAGACCAGGGAAATGATCCTAACACTCCCACGAATCAAACCCCTAACCTAAAACAAATTTATCTAACCTAAACAAGCTGAATCGAAGCAACTAAGTTCTAGGGTTCGTAAGCTTCAAACTGAAATTAAACTCTCAAAACGCAACCATTTTCAAAACCAATGGTACCAGAATGATCAGCAAGACATGTAGAGCAAGTTTGTAACAATCAAATTGATTTCTGGAAAAATTAATTTGGAGCTACCTGAGATTTGCAAACTTTGATTCTGGAACTTTCAGGCCTCTTCTCCTTGCTCAATCTGCTCCTCTTGGTCCCCCAAAGCTGCTTGAATGCTCAAATGGAATTTATATTTGTTGGATGATGAGTTTCGAAGAGAACTGTTTCTGCTCAGTCAACAATGGCAGATGAGTTCTTGGCACTTTCAGGCTGTGAAGTGGAGTTGTTCATGATCTATGAGGTGTGTTGAGAAGGCTTGTGGTGTTGGCTGATGTGTTTGTGGCTTGTAGAGAGAGATTCGATAGAATCTGCAGCATGAAGGTGGGCTATGGCAGATGGGGATTCAGGGTGTTTTTTGCTTTGTCTCTTGATGCTTTGTGTTCTATAGATCAAGGTGAAATGAATGGAGGCAAAGGTTTGGATGTTTGCAGGCTGTGTGATGAAATTCGAATGAACTTGCAAGATGGAAGGTTTTTGTGAAAGTTATGAATGTGTATCTTTCAGCCTTGGTTCTCATGTGATATGGTTTGCAAATTTAATGAATAAACAATTCTGATTGGTCTCTTGATGTGACTTGTGCAGCTGTGATAGGTGAGTTTGCTTTTGCATAAAAACCACTTTTGTGTAAGATAGGGCATGGCATGATACTAGGCAAGGACAAGTTGGGTTCTGGTGCAGCATGGTGAGTGTGAGAGGTTGGCTTGACCCAAGGCTCAATGCAGCAAGTTGGCATAAGGTTATGAGTGGTTTTGCAACTAAGTTGGCTTATGGTTCACATGTGACTTTTTGCATAAACAAGCATGAAATCATGGGCATTCCTAGTTCATTTCTGATTTTTATGACTTAGAGGAAGTTGGCAGGCTGGTTTGACATGAATTAGAGGCTGCATTTTGACTTGATTCAAGACTTTGCAAAATTTTCACTTAGTGCATGACATGAAAAACAATGATTTTTGCTAACTTTAACACACCATAACTTTTGATTCAAGAAGAGTTAGATCATGTTCTTGTACTTTTTGAAAAGGGAAAGATGAGATCTACAACTTTCATGACCAAAGTTTTCCCATTTGAAGCCTTTTTGGGTCATAAATCAAAGCTTGAAAATTGACCTAAAATGGAGCATTCTTGAAAAGTCAACAAAACCCCAAAAGTCAACTTTTGCAAAAACCCTAAATTCTTGATTTTTATGAACTTCAAACTTCTTCCATGATCAAATAAAGATCATATACACTCAAAATGATGAAGATCACCCATTGGTTGGGTCATTGGGGGCCTCAGATGCCCTGATTTTACACTGACTTGTCTGAAAAGTCAACCTTTGATCAGATGACTTCCCCATGGAATTTCTTCATGAAAATTGATATGTATACTCCCTATACCATATAGAGATCAATGGAAACAAGAATGACCAAAAAATTTGGAGTTATGGCCTCTGAAACCAAAACCCTAATTTTCAGTCAACTGTGTAGTTCATCCTGGCTCTGCATCCAACCAAACCCTAGTTCTTGTGATTCTTCTGCAATTTTGACTTTGAGGAGATGGAATATGATGTATGAACACACATGGACCCCTTTGAGTTGATTAGTGGCCTTTGGAATGGCCCAAGATGCTTTTGGCCTGCTCAGATCACAAACCCTAGGTGCAGATGACCTGGAAACTATCCAGTGAACAAAAAATGAGATATGATATGATATATTTGTGTATATGCATATGAGATGATCACAAGCCATGGTGTGAATGGGTGAGGGCAAATTTGGGGTGTTTACAGCTGCCCCTATTCAAACATGAGTTAGCTGTGCAGGTTGTAAGCGACGGCTTAACAGGCAAACAAGATAACTTGTGGTTGAATACCAAAGACAGTCCAAAATTTGCACTCACAAAATGAAGAAGAAAAGGGATATAGATTGTAAAAGCAAATAAAGTATATTATAAAGTGTGTGCGACGGAGGACGACCGTCGAGCAGAGGACGACTGCTGGGTAAATAGCAATGACGGGGACGGCCGACATGCTGGGAATAGAAGGTAAAGCTAAGACGGGGACGGCCGACTAGCTGGGGAAAATAGGATATCATGATGGGGACGACCGTCAAGATAAAGCTATAGAATTCTCCGGGGATTAATGAAACATGACGGGGACGGCCATCAAGTTCACAAAGATAAAGTAGCCAACGATGGGGACGGCCATCGGGTTAAAGAATAAATGAAATAAACAGATGATGGGGTACGGCCATCAAAGGTGAAGGACGATCACCTAGCAGGGGACGGCTGCTCTGTTGAGGATAAAAGAAATATGATGGGGACGGCCATCAAAGGTGGAGGACGACCACCTGGCAGGGTACGGCTGCCGAAAAGATCAACGATGGGGACGGCCATCGGATGGAAAAGGTCGACGATGGGGACGGCCATCGGACGAGCATGATGGAGGACGACCATCAGGAAGTGGAGGACGACCACTCAGCAGGGGACGGCTGCTCTCAGGGTTTATCATAACACAGGACGAGTGTTAGATAACCAAAATCAACAATGGGGACGGCCATTGGATAAAGTGATGAAGGACGATCATCAAAAGGTGGAGGACGACCACCTAGCAGGGGACGGCTGCTAAAAATCAACGATGGGGACGGCCATCGGATGAGCATGATGGAGGACGACCATCAAGAAGTGGAGGACGACCACTCAGCAGGGTACGGCTGCTCTCAGGGTTATCATAACACAGGACGAGTGTTAGATAAAAAAGAAAATGTTTTATTGGTGATCTACTGGGGATAAGTAAACACGGACGAGCGTTCACAACCAAGAAAGGAAAGTATAAGTGTTTGGTATTGTGTATAGATTAAAAATGCGGACGAACATCCTTAAGATTATGATACGGACGAGTATCATGTAGAAACAAACACTAGACGCAATGTTCTGAGATGATGGTACGGACGAGTACCAACTGGTTAACAAAAAACAAGGACTACTGTCGAATCTGTGGGGATATAAATGATGTATACAAAATACGGACGAGTATTTGCATAAGTGTACCAATGAGTAGTGGATATGTATAGATGAGCATTATCTGCTGGGGAGAGTGACACGGACGAGTGTCAAGAAAGAAGAGTATAATATTAACAAGTATATGGGTGATGAAAGTGTAAGTGAACTTGCTGGGGATGCGACACGGACGGGTGTCAAGAAAGTGTATACAGGCATAGGCGACCATGCTGGGAATATGACACGGACGGGTGTCAAGGATGAGTATATATGGGTATATATGAGTGCAAAGAGGGTGTCTTTGGCTTTCTGCTGGTGATTTGACACGGACGGGTGTCAGGAAATATCTGCAATACTGGTGATCTTGTTTGTAAAGTATATTCAGGCAACCTGCTGGGGAAAGATGACACGGACGGGTGAAAGGCAGCTGCTTTTGCTGGGACTCTGATGGGGATGTTTCTGTATATATTCTGTACGCTGACAGGTTGTCAATACTTACAAGTGTTCGATTCACATCATGACTTATGATTATGCTATGCATTTGATTTTTGCCGTAATGCTCCGTATTAGACGGAATGCTACGCTCTGAGGGTATAATATGATGCGAATGCTATGATTATGCAAAGAGGCGCAGATCCGGGATCTGGATCCCGTTGCTGCAAAGATCTCTGGTTGATCTGCTTGAAGTGAACATCCCAGCTGGGGATGAGATCATTGGTAGATCTAATGATGTATCTGTTTGGGGATATAAGCCACTGATTGACATATCTTTACAATACGGGACCCAGCTGGGGTTTGTAGAAGCTTTCTCCTTCTCTGTTGTGACTTCTTCGTGCGTTGCTCTTTTGAATAGAGGCTTGAAGCTCTGTGGGGAGATGATTCCCTGGTTCTGTATTTAGCTGAGGAAAGACAGTTGATCCTTCAGCTGGGAGAGTGATGAGAGGCAACTCGGCTGGGGAGAGCTGTGGGAAGCAACTCAGCTGGGAATAGAGCATTTCGGATACTGATATCTTTTATTGATTTGCCAGCTTGCTGAGATATACCTTGCATGCCCCAAGTTGCGTTCTGGATACCTGCAATCCTGCAAAGATAAGGAAACGCACAAATGGTCCCGAGGTATCCTTTACTGGATTCCGTCATAGGAGATAAGTACTTTCGAGAGTAAGTATATTCCCTGTAAGCATGTGCTTTATTTTTAGAGAAAGGCATCTGCACTTATGCAATTGTGTTTTTTGAGATATCAGACAATTCTTTGCAAAACATAAATGTAAAAACGAGACATGACCGAAAATCTGATTTTATTAATTCAAACGCCCTGAATTGGCGAGATACAGTCAAAGAGACATATCTCCTGAAATGAGGAGAATGTTACAAATTGAGAAACAAAGTGCTGGCAGTGTTGATGACGCTTTGGGGGGCTTCCTCTCCCGCTATGACTCGTATGACAATGACGTTCTTCTCGTCTTGCTTTCTGGAGAAAGTTGATTCTGATCGAAGCTTGATCCTTCCGAAGCTTAACAAGTTGCTGACAATACAGACGAATTCAGAATGCAGTTGTTCGCTTATTCCCTTATTTTGCATGGATCGCCCTTTCGGGTTTTCAATCCATCGGGATACCCATTTTTGCCTGAGCTGTCCAATGCGGCTTTTCAACTCAGCGGGTGTACATTTTTTATTCATTTCCCTTATTTTTGCCCGAGTCTTTTATTCTGTTTTTGACTCGCCGGGACGCCCTATTTTTGCCTGGACTTACATTCTGTTTTTTATGTCCAGCGGGTCATTTTATGCGAAGTATTTTTTAACTGCATCTGAATTCACAGGGGACGGGAAATCTTCGCCATCCATGGTGCTGAGCATCAGTGCTCCACCAGAGAAGACTTTCTTTACCACGAATGGTCCTTCATAATTCGGAGTCCATTTGCCCCTGTGGTCTGTATGAGGAGGGAGGATTCTTTTTAGCACAAGATCTCCCACTTGGTATTCTTGATGCCTGACTTTCTGATCGAAGGCTCTCTTCATTCTCTTCTGATATAACTGCCCATGACAGATTGCAGCCAATCTCTTCTCTTCGATCAGACTCAGTTGCTCGTATCGGGACCTAACCCATTCTGCTTCACTCAATTTAACATCCATTAGTACCCGTAGCGAGGGTAATTCAACTTCGACAGGTAGGACTGCTTCCATACCATACACAAGTTGATACGGCGTTGCCCCAGTGGATGTCCTGATTGATGTGCGATACCCATGCAAGGCAAATGGCAGCATTTCATGCCAGTCTCTGTAGGTGACTACCATCTTTTGCACAATCTTCTTGATGTTCTTATTTGCTGCCTCAACAGCGCCGTTCATCTTTGGCCTGTAAGGAGAAGAATTGTGATGTTGGATCTTGAAGTCCCGGCATAATTCGGCCATCATTTTGTTGTTGAGATTAGAACCATTGTCAGTAATGATTCGCTCGGGCACTCCATATCTACAGATGATATCCCTTTTCAGAAATCGAGCTACCACTTGCCTGGTGACGTTTGCATATGAGGCTGCTTCAACCCACTTCGTGAAATAGTCGATGGCGACCAGGATGAATCTGTGGCCGTTCGAAGCAGTTGGCTCAATCTTGCCGATCATATCAATGCCCCACATGGCAAAAGGCCATGGTGAAGACATGATGTTCAAAGGGTTGGGAGGCACGTGCACTTTATCTGCGTAGATCTGGCATTTGTGACATTTTCTGGCATAGGCACAACAGTCTGCATCCATTGTGATCCAATAATAGCCTGATCTTAACAACTTCTTAGCCATCGCATGTCCTCCAGCATGGGTACCAAAAGAGCCTTCATGCACTTCATGCATCAGTAGATCTGCCTCCGTTTTGTCAACACATCTGAGGAGTACCATGTCAAAGTTCTTTTTGTATAAAGATCCATCAGTATTCAGAAAGAAACTTCCAGCGAGCCTTCTTAAAGTCTTCTTATCATTGGAAGATGCCCCAGGTGGGTACGTTTGATCCTCCAAGAAGCATTTAATGTCGTGGAACCAAGGTTTGTCATCCTTGACAACATCTGCTGCAAATACATATGCTGGTCTATCAAGTCTCGATACTGAAATCTGAGGTACAGAGTTTGCTGCTTGAACTTTGATCATGGACGAAATGGTAGCCAAGGCATCTGCAAACTGATTCTCGTCCCGAGGGATATACTCAAGCTTGACTGTTGTGAAGAAAGTCAGTAACCTTCTTGTATAATCCCTGTAAGGTATCAGATGGTCTTGGTGGGTGTACCATTTTCCGTTGGTCTGATTGATTACCAAAGCTGAATCTCCGAATACGGTCAATGTTTTGATCCTGAGGTCAATGGCTTCCTCAAGACCCATAATGCAAGCTTCGTATTCAGCTTCGTTGTTAGTGCAGTTGAAAGTGAGTTTTGCCGAGAAAGGCATGTGAACTCCTTTCGGTGTAATGAGTACTGCACCAACACCACGGCCATTCATGTTGACAGCCCCGTCAAACATCATAGTCCATTCTTCTTCTGGGTCAGGCCCTTCAGTGTGAATGGGCTCTTCGTGATCTTTTGCTTTAATGAACATGATGTCTTCATCAGGGAAGTCAAACCTCATTGGCTGGTAATCATCAATGGGTTGCTCAGCAAGATATTCAGATAGTACACTGCCCTTGATGGCTTTCTGAGATGTGTACTGTATGTCGTATTCTGTGAGAATCATCTGCCATCTTGCAACCCTCCCAGTAAGAGCTGGCTTCTCAAATATGTACTTGACTGGGTCCATTTTTGAGATTAATAAGGTAGTGTGGGTCAACATATACTGCCTTAGTCGGCGAGCAGCCCACGCTAAAGCACAGCAAGTTTTCTCGAGCAGTGAATAACGTTGTTCACAGTCGGTAAACTTTTTGCTTAGGTAGTATATTGCATACTCTTTTCGACCAGACTCGTCATGCTGGCCCAGCACACACCCCATTGACTCTTCTAATACTGTCAAGTACATAATTAGAGGTCTTCCTTCAACTGGCGGCATAAGGATTGGAGGTTCTTGCAGATATTCTTTAATTTTGTCAAAAGCCCTTTGGCAATCTTCATTCCACCTGACCGTCTGTTCTTTCCTTAACAGTTTGAACAAAGGTTCACAGGTTGCAGTTAGGTGAGATATGAACCTTGAAATGTAGTTCAATCTACCTAAGAACCCTCGGACTTCTTTCTCAGTTTTCGGTGCAGGCATCTCTTGGATGGCTTTGACTTTATCAGGGTCAACCTCAATCCCTTTCTCGCTTACAATAAAGCCCAGCAACTTACCGGATCGCACCCCGAATGTGCATTTGTTGGGGTTCAGCTTCAGTTGATACTCCCTCAGGCGCTTGAATAACTTGAGCAGATTCACTAGATGGTCTTCCTCTGTAAGGGACTTGGCAATCATGTCATCCACATAACACTCGATTTCCTTATGGATCATATCGTGGAATAGTGTTACCATAGCCCGTTGATAAGTGGCACCGGCGTTCTTGAGCCCAAATGGCATTACTTTGTAGCAGAATGTGCCCCAAGGTGTAATGAATGTTGTCTTCTCCATGTCTTCAGGTGACATCTTAATCTGGTTGTATCCTGAAAATCCATCCATGAAGGAGAATACCGAGAACTGAGCCGTATTATCAACCAATACATCGATGTGAGGTAATGGGAAATCATCTTTCGGGCTGGCTCTGTTCAGATCCCGGTAATCAACACACATTCTTACCTTACCGTCCTTCTTGGGCACAGGTACTATGTTAGCAACCCACGGCGGGTAACTAGTCACAGCAAGGAACCCGGCGTCCCATTGCTTTTGTACCTCCTCCTTGATCTTCATAGCCATGTCTGGACGAGTACGGCGCAGCTTCTGTTTGACTGGTGGGCATTCTTCCCTCAAAGGCAGCTTGTGCACAACAATATCGGTATCCAACCCTGGCATGTCCTGATACGACCAGGCAAACACATCGACATACTCTTGAAGTAGATCTATCAGTTGCTTCTTCACTGAGTCTTGCAGGCAGGCCCCGATCTTGACTTCTTTCACATTTTCCTCTGTACCAAGATTAATCACTTCAACCTCCTCCTGATGAGGGGTAATAACCTTTTCCTCTTGTCTTAACAACCTGGCTAGCTCTTCAGGAAGCTCGTATTCTTCTTCAACCCCTTCGTCAGCTTGATTGATCGGATTGTCAAAGTCATACGATGTCATAGCCGTGCTGTTGTCGGTGCGGTCAGGATGGCACTCTCTGCAAGGGTTTAATTGGTTCATTTTAGTGATCTGATTTTAGTTTTATTTAGAAAAGTGAAATGAAGTTGTCATTTTGAAAAACACTGCCATTTATTTTTGTACAAAAAGAAAAATGGAAAAAACAGTGAGCATGAAAGAAAAAGACTCGTTTGCAAAAAGATTGTCTGATATTTCATTAATTTAATCTTGTTTGCACAAAAGTACAGATGGCCCTGATTACAAAATGAGTCTTGTCATCTTGGGCAAGATGCAAGACTTTGATGCATGCTTATAAAAATACAGGAAATAATAATTACTCTGCTCGAGTAACACTTATAATTCCCTGGGAAGACCAGTTCGAGACACTGCTCCCCGGGATCTTCGGACGAATCCAATTCTCCAGGTTGCGCTCCTCTTCCAGCTCGTCTTCCAGACAGTTGATAGTATCGGGGGTAAGCATCCCCCCACTGACAAAACCAGGCTCTCCAGCAGCCTTCACTTGATGTTGAGTTGGTCTGTAACCCAACCCAAACTTGTCTTTCTTCTCCTCCACAGCCAAGACCTTGCCCCAGCCTAGGGCAGTTCCTTCCTCAACAACCTTCCGGGCTTGTTGGTATGACGACATGGAGATCCCCGAAACAGCAGATGCTTCATTCACATTCAAGGCTTCAAAACCTTGGCTCATGGTTTCAACGATCTCCCCATCCATTTCAATATACTTGTAAGTAGCCAGGTGGCTAACAAATATATCCTCTTCCCCACAGATTGTGACAACTTGGCCTTCCCACTCATATTTTAACTTTTGGTGAAGGGTAGACGTTATTGCGCCAGCGGCGTGAATCCAGGGTCTACCCAACAAACAGCTGTAGGCGGGCTAAATGTCCATCACATAAAAGATAGTTTTAAATGTCTGCGGGCCAATTGTCACAGGCAGCTCTACTTCTCCCAGAACCGATCTCTTCGAGCCATCAAAAGCTCTAACCACCAGGTTGCTGGGTCTCAATGCCAGTCCATCATATTCAAGCTTCACCAGAGCCTTCTTTGGTAGGACATTCAGGGATGAACCTGTGTCCACCAGCACATGTGAAAGGACAGCTCCTTTGCATTCCATGGTTATGTGCAAGGCTTTGTTGTGATTGCGGCCATCCACTGTCAGGTCAGAATTGGTAAACCCTAGCCCATTGCTAGCGGTAACATTCCCAACAACGGTTTCCAATTGGTTGACAGTAATCTCCTCGGGCACGTAAGCTGCGTGCAGTACTTTCAGTAGTGCATTCCGATGGGCTTCGGAGCACATAAGCAGTGAGAGAATGGAGATTTTGGACGGCGTCTGATGAAGCTGATCCACAACTTTATAATCGCTCTTTTTGATGATCCGCATAAACTCATCAACTTCCTGATCAAATGGAGTCTTCAGGGCTTCTTTGACAGGTGGATCTTCCTGCACCGGGCCTTTTCCCTTCGCCTTGGCAGCAGCTTCTGCTTCGGCTGTAGGTCTTTGGACTTGTGAAGCAAAGAGACGTCCGCTTCGGGTGAAGCCTCCGCCTCCGCCCACATTATCAATTTGTGGTGCAGGTGCTGATGTTTCAAGAGTGATTCTTCTCCCTTCACGGTACAAGTCAGAGCCATAGTGCCAGGGGATGGCCCTATTGCTCTCATATGGTACAGGTCCAGGTACTGTGACGGTAACCGGACTGATTGATGCTGCCGAAGGGACTGCAATTGTTTGTGGATCATAAAAGATAGTAACTGGTGCTCTAGTGGGAGCAGCACCCTCTGAATGGTAGGTGGAGTTATTTTCTGGATCATAGAAGATGGTAACAGTGGAGACATCTTCATGATTGATTGCTGGAGTTGTAGGAGGTTCTGTTGGAAGGACTGTTGTTGTTGTTGATGGAGAGTCGAAATGGAATGAAGCTGATGTTGTAGCAGAAGAAACTGTTGAAAACTGATCATTTGGTAGGACAGATGAAGTACTTGCCGGTGTTGTTGACGAATTATCGGGAACAATAGTTGCTGCAGTTGTAGTAGGGTCTGGAACCGTTGTTGATGAAGCTGCCGGATATGCCGGAAATGATGTTGTGATTTGTAAGAGGCCACTCTTAATAAGGTTGTCAATGCCATTCCTCAAGTCTTCACACCCGTTCCAAGAGATATTGCAGTAAGGGCACCCCAACTCACATCCCGGAAATATATCATTTTCACGGAGCTGAGCCTTGATTTCCACCAATGGTGTCCTGATCTGATCCACACTAGTTATCAAATAAGACTGTTGGTCTTCTTCAATGGCATTAATTCGGGGACCACCATGGTGTGGTATTGGGTTTTTAGTGACATTGGGTGGAGGTGCAAAGTTCAGAGCCTTGGAGTCTACCAAGTCTTGTACCTTCATATGCAGGGCCCTGCATTTTTCTGTACTGTGACCAGGTGCGTTCGAATGAAAAGCGCACCTAGCATTGGAATCATAGTTTCTTGGTAGACTGTTAGGATCCGGCGGTGCCAACGTTCTTAGCTCAACCAGGTTGAGTTTCAGAAGTTGTGGCAATAAGGCAGCATATGGCATTGGAATCGGGTCTATCACCCTGTTAGCCTGAGAGGGCCTCTGCTGAAATGGCCTCTGTTGATTGTTGTTGTTGGAGTTGTTGTTGTAGTTGTTTCTCGGAGGATATTGATTCTGATACTGAGGTTGTTGTTGGAAATTTTGTTGAGGAGGTTGATAGACCGGTATAGGATGAGCTGGAGCAGGAATAGTGACTGCTGCTATTGTCCTGGGAACATATTGGGGCCTACCCCTGTTGGTATGAATGGCATTGGTCTCGCCAGATCTTCTCGGGCCTGCAAAAGGCTTTCTTGTACCACTGGACGAACTTGCACCATTATCAGATATCTTACCCATTTTCAACAGGCTTTCAATTCTCTCCCCAGCTATGACAACATCGGCGAAGCTGGTGGAAGAGAAAGCAGCCAACCTGTCAATATATGTTCCCTGGAGAGTGTTCATGAACATGTCTGCCATTTCTCTCTCAGACATTGGTGGTTGAACGGCAGCAGCCAATTGCCTCCATCTTTGAGCGTATTCACGGAAATTTTCCCTTGACGACTGTGACATTCCCATCAGGAGAGTCCTGTTGGGTGCCATGTCTAAGTTGTATTGATACTGTCGGATGAAAGCCTCTGCCAGGTCCTTCCAGCATCTCACAGTTGCCCTAGTCAAGTGGGAATACCATTCCCTTGATGCTCCAGTCAGACTGTCTTCAAAGTAAAACATCCAAAGTTTCTCATCCATTGTATAAGCTTTTAATCTTCCCAGGAATGACTGCAAATGAGTTCGGGGGCATGAAGTCCCATTATACTTTTCGAAACATGGAGGCTTGAACTTGTGGGGGATCCTGACCCCGTCTACCAGCCCCATGTCCATGACGTCGAAGCCCAAAGAATTTTGAGACTCCAGCGATCTCAACTTTTCAGCTATTTCATCCAATCGCCTATCATAGGCCTCCTCTCCAGCACCCATGACTGTGAATTGGTCCTCCTGAGGATCCTCTTGAAGTACTCTGGCTGCAGTAGCCGTTCCCTGAACGTTTGCGGGGATGTGGATCTCAGGATGTAAATGTGGGCCAAACACTGGGGGATTAACATGTGGTTGCACCCTTTCGTTGTTGCTTGTGCCAGCAGTTCCCACATGGGGGTCCTCTTGAGTTCTTCCCTCTACCAAAACTCTAAGCCTCTCCTGACTTTGAGCTAAGTTATTCATCACTTCCATGAATTGAGTGATCTGGGTTCTCATCTCCACCCTTTCGTTAGCCATCTGGGTTCTGGCCTCATTGAGCTCTTGCTGCAACTGGTCCATTTGGATGCCCGGAAGGTTGCTTCTAGTTGGGTACCTGTGTGGCCTGTTGAGAGGAAATACCCGGCGGCGAGCAATAATTCCTGAGATTCACAACAGAGGTTAGTAACAATAAAACAAAACCTGCAAAACAAACAAAAAGGGTTAGTATGCAATGCAGTTGTGCTTATTTGCTATCAAGGGTATCCGGTTTGGTCTTCAGTTTTGACCCTTCCAGACCCTTGATGATGATGCTGCCTGAGGTTGCTTCTGAAATGAGCTCGGATAGAAACCAACAAATATATTACAAAGGTGCAATAATACAAATTGTTCTATTTTACAACATAAGCCCTTAAAGGGTCAAAATACATTACAAAAGAAAATCAAAAGTACATGGAATAGAAACAACAACAAGCAAATGATCAGACCCCGAGGCCAAACTCATCCTCGCGAACTTCCTTAAGAAGTGCTTCGGTCACAGGATCAGCCGGGCGCTCAGTAAGACTTCTGATGAGAAGGTTTCTTGTTGCAACAGCTACAGTCAACTTCTTGTTCTGACTTTGGTCTTTAGACCTCTTCACACCAGCTCTGATTTCTAGCTCTGAAATTTCCTTCTGGGCTGCTGCCAGGGCTTTTTCCATCTGCTCCATTTTGTCCTGAACTCTTTTGTCTTCTAGAGTGCGGGCTTCAGTGATCCGGACCCATCTGGCCTGACTCTCTTTCAAGTACAAGTCTGTTCTCGCTCTCTGGAACTGGGCTTCTTTACAAGCATTCTTCAGAATCTGCTCACCAGCTTTAGACTTGTTGATGTACTCTCCAGACTTTTCAATTTTTGCCAAGTGCTCAACCCTCAGCTTCTCCAATCTTTCAATCTCCCTCACACCTTCACTCCTTTCCCGAAGGGTTTTCTGCAAGGCTTGAGATAACTTCTCATTCCTTTCCTTCAGGCTTTCAAACTCCTCCAGACCCACAGTGGCAGGGGGTGGTGCTGATGATGACTCAGGCAAGTCCTCTATGGTGAAAGGTAACCCAGAGAATTGGGCTCTAGCATAGGACCACTCATGATATTGGGCTGATGCCACATTATTGCACTTCCCAAGAATGGTGACTCCCCTGGTTTGAACATGATCCCAGGCCCAGGCAGCCTGTCTAACAGTTGCCAGACTAACCTTGTTCTCGCAGTAGAGGGTCTCAGCCAAGTCCTTTTCCCTAGGAGCATGAACCAGTGCATAACCCAATTGCCTCTTGAACAGCAGGGGGTTGTAATTGATACTTCCCTTGACTCCTACCAAAGGCACATTAGGAAAATGCCCACAGTTAGTGATTATGTCTCTGCCCTTGGTACTTTGATTGCACCATCTGATATCTGCTGCAGTTAGGACAGAAAGTCTCCTTGCCCAGTTGCTTTGCTGATGAGGGTTTAGGAATGCATCTGTCCTAGGTAGATGCTTGAGAAGCCAGGCATGGAATAGTGGAGCACAAATCCTCACTAACTTCCCTCTTTGCTTCTCGTTCCTTTGATGTACTGAGTAATAGAGATCACCCAACAAGGTAGGCACTGGGTTCTTCAGGATGAACAAATGGATTGCACTTTTGCTGATGAATCTGGGCTCATCTGCAAATAACACAATTCCATACACACTCAAAGCCAACAGAGCACAAACAGCTCTCCAATCTCCCAAGGAGGCTTTCAAACTAGCTTGAGAAATCAGGAAGTCCAGATGAAATCCAGGGACACTAGATTTAGAGGTCATGTGTTGTTCAATCAAAGCAGGTTCCAGGTGCAAAGCTTTGGCTATCTCCCCATTGCTGGGAAAGTCCATTTCAGGGTTGAATGGGATCTCCCTCTTGATAGGCAAACCAGTCAAAGATGAGTATTCTTCCAAAAGAGGACCCAACTGGAAGTCTTGAAAGGTGAAGCATCTCAATGGGGGGTCATAGAACTGGATGCAGGTATGGATCAGGCTCCTTTGAGATGAGTCCATGTCCATAACTAGGTCAAGTATGTCCCCATAATGTTCCCTGAACAAAGGGATGTAATCTGGTGTAATCAGGGTTTGGATCCTCCTGATGTCTGACAAGTCTGGTTGGAAGAAATGATAGGTGATGTTGTTTTTCTTTGGAGCCATGATGCTGAGGGCTAAATGAGGTGCTGGTGACAATGTTGAAGTAGAGAGAGAGAACCACTGACTGGCTGGTGCTGAAGCAGACAACTAAAAACTGAAGCAGATGCTGGTGAAGATGGGTCAAAGCTGCAGATGGGGTCAAAACCAAAACCTGATGAAATGGATACCCTGAAAAACAAATAAGCACATGTTAATATGATGCAATGAGGATGTATGCAGATGAAATGCAAGGGTCTGTGACTGAGCTGGATCTGAATAACTGCCTTGGTATAGATCCATGTGTGTTCAAGAATTCCAGATGGAGGTCTAAGAATCTAGTAACCAGGGTGGGGGACTCAAATAAAGAGTCACAAGTCCAGGGTTTTAGAATCACAAGAACTTTCCAACATGGAGCATTCTTAACAAAGTCCAAGTAACAGGGTATTCTGAGGTCAAGGTACCTGCAAACCTGTAAACAGCCCAACCCCCTCACAGGTAGTGATCTAGAACAAGGATCCTCAGACTTGGATTAGTTATGAGAAGTGTAAACACTTCTAACCCGGAGGTACAGTGTTTACAATAACCATAACAATTCCTCCTCCAATTCACCTCAGTTTCTGAAGGTCAATACTAAAAGGTCATCCAGACTTAGCAGGCTTCCCAGATCCCCCTAGCATTGCAGGAAATCTGCAACACAGAGTTCTCAAGAAGAAACCCATATCTGAACCGTGTTTCATATTCCCGCACCAGACTGAAAATTGACTGGGAAAGAATATGATTCACTCTAGCCTAGGTGTCACTCAGGTCCCAGGTGTAGGACCTAAACTCTCAATGGAACCCCCACCCACCAAAACAAACCAGACCCAGCACAGACAGCATGACAGTATGATATATATGAAAACTGTAAAGAAAGCAATAAATAAAGCTGTACAGAAAGCAGTAAATAAAGCAAATATACAAACACAAATAACACCTAACACCCCAGTAAACACAAATCAATCAAGCGCTAGGAGGAACCCACAAAAAGAACCAGAAGCCCTGGTTGCAGTATAAGGGTCCCCAGCAGAGTCGCCAAGCTGTCGCTCCCGACAAATGAAAATGGATCAAATGAAGGTACAGACGCGAACGGTCGGCGAGGGGAACAGTGAGAACACACAGCCGTGAACTCACTGGGGATGAATAGAGTCGCCAGCTAGGCATTTTTATCCCGGAGGAAAGGCAATGCTGCATAGGCCTAGAAAGATACGGATAAGACGGTTTGCGAACCAGAGAGACTGAGAAAGGGGGTTGGTTACAACCTGGGAAGGTATTAGCACCCAGATTGTCCGTCGTACTCGACGGGATCCACGCTTAAAAGATTTGTGCTATAAGGGGGTAGTGTCAGTGCAATCTGTGTGTAAAGAGCTGGAAAAGAATGTGTACAGGTGTCAGTGTAAAGAAATGTGATGTGTGTAAATGTACAGTGTCAGTGTGAGAAGGAGTATGCTCATGATTATGAGGCTTAAAGAATAATGCTGGAAGGAGGGGGAATGGACAGAGACTTTTGTTCGATAACTGTTAAGTTATGCCTACGTATCCTCTCGTGCAATGAGGAAGTCAGAACACCGTAGTTCGACCCAAAGAGACTGAAAGATGAATTGACTTGTGAACTGCTTGCTTGTCAATGCTCAAGTGTATGACCCGTCTGGCTCAGGTGCTTACTGTCTTGCATTAGACGGAAGAAGCGAGTTCTCGTTTATGAGTGAAGGTGATGAGAAAAGAATCCCGGAGGAGACGATTATTGTTTGTTTTTTGTGTTTTCAATCTTTTATTTCTTTTTGGAGTTTGTCATAAGATAATGAGCTTAAACCTAAATCAATGGATCTGGTAAACTCATCACATCATCCCTCTGATTAGGGGTAATGAGAATTACCTTAAGTGTGAAGTCAGATTCTCACACTTAATCACCTTTGATGTAGGATTAAGATCATTAACCTACTTATGATTATTTAGATGTTTTTGGTGTTTTTGTTTAGTGTTGAGTAATGAGGTTAAGCCATAATCAAGGATTTAACAGACTCATTACACCATCCTAAAAGAAGGATAATAGATGAGGGTGTCTAAGCTGAGGAAAGCTCCTCAACTTAATCCATGATTAAGGATTAAACTCATGACAAAACAAGCCTTTGATTAAGTGGATTTTATTAAATGATAAGATGATGAAGTGTTTTTTATGATTTGTAAGACAACTTGAGGGGGACTTGTCCATTAACTTTAGGGTTAGTCCTTCTTAACCAATTAAGGAAGAATTAGAACCCTAATGCAAGGCCCAAGTTACAAGTGTGATGTCTTGATGATTATTAGATGGATTGATTAAGAGGTTTCAACACCTTAAGGGTCCAAGACTTAGGATTAAAGTTATACACTCCATCCTAAAAGAAGGATGCAGGCATGATCTTAATCACAAAGTCTTAAAGCCTTGAGGGTTTAGTCCCTGATTATGAGGTGAGAAGAGATGACTCAAGGAGAGACACAAAGGTAAAAACTATGGGGGAGACTAATCAAAATCCTAATTCATTGTCATGCTTGGTTGGTCCTAATGTTTGTGAGGCTTTCAAGAACAATCTTCAGATGAACCACCAGGAAGCAGATGAACAAGATCAAGAGAAGCAAAGTGACTTGCTTCATTCAAGAAGTCAAGTCCCTTGAAGAAAGAAAGTGGGGGAGAAAAGTATGAGCAAGCTCAAACTCAAGCATAATCAAGAATGCAGCAAGGTATGCAAAAGAGATGAGAAGAAAAGTTATGAGAAGTGAAGGCAAATTCACTTCTCAAGCTTACTTACCACCTGAAATGTTAGAAAGAAATGCAATGCAATGCAAGATGAGATGAAATGATATGATGCTAAGCAAAACCAGAAGCATGTTGATGATGATTATGATGCTATAAGATTATGCAAACATGAGGCAAGGCAATGGAGATGTTCATACAAGATTATGAATGCATATGATGCAAGCTAAGGAGCATGAACAAGCATGAAATGTTATGAATCATACAAGACAAATGGCATGGCAAATGTGTAATGCAATGATCAATGATGCTTCATACATGTCTTAAGATGCCAAATGAACCACAAGAATGCACAATATGCAATGACAAGTCATGTTATGCAAGGAAATGCAAGAGGGATGCAAGAGAAGGCCCAAATTAGGGTTTACAAAGCAAACATCAAACACAAACTCAAAACAGAAGCAAACCCTAATATGAAAAATGGAAAATGGTACCTAAAGAAACCCTAGACCTATAATGAACCACTGCCCAAAGGGGAGCTCTCAACTCTCAACCAAACTCAAGATATGAATTTTACAAGTTATTAGGGTTTGTTAGGGTTTGTAACAAAAGAAATGCCAATCAATTAGAAAATGCAAGATCAAATCTTGGCCTTTTTATCCTTGAAAGTTCATGTCAAGTGGAAAACAATGCAAAAAGAATCAATGTCTCAACCTTCACCAAAAGGCAGAAATGAATTTTTAAACATATGATCAAAATAATGCATCAAAAATGATTTAATTCAATGAAAAATTCTTAAAATGCATCAAGATCAAAAAAGAAATTTGGTTTGAAGGTTGGACAATGTTTCTAAATGTCTTAGAACATTTCATGAATTTTTTTGTAATTTTTAAATACCTAAAAGTATTTTTAATTAATTAATTCTCATTAATCAATTAAAAATAGTCTCTTAAATATTTAAAAATATTTTTTTAATGATAAAAATAAAATAAAAAATATTTTTGTGTCATAAAAATTAATAAAACCTTAAAGAAAAAGTTTCATAATTTTTATGAATTTTTAACTATTTTAAATAAATTATGCAAATAAAATGAAAGAAAAATGAATAAAAATTAAATAAAAGGCAAAGTAAACAAGGTGGATGGCCAGGATTGCGTCTGGGTTCAAAAGGGTTGACTGGCGCGCAATCTTGTGGCCAGGATTCAAACTGAATTAATCACAATTAATTAAAATTAACCACGTGGATTAGGGCAAATGAAATGATCTGGAGCGTTGGAAAGGGAGGGAAGTCAATGGGTCAACGCATATCCACGGCCAGCATTCAAACTGACATTAATTATGGGATTAAACCCTAATTAATCTCAGGTGGCCGGAGAAGACCTCCGGTCGTCTTCTCCGGCCAGAGGGTCACCTGAAAATCACCCAACTCCCTAAAAACGTAAAATAAATGAAAACTAAGACCAGGGAAATGATCCTAACACTCCCACGAATCAAACCCCTAACCTAAAACAAATTTATCTAACCTAAACAAGCTGAATCGAAGCAACTAAGTTCTAGGGTTCGTAAGCTTCAAACTGAAATTAAACTCTCAAAACGCAACCATTTTCAAAACCAATGGTACCAGAATGATCAGCAAGACATGTAGAGCAAGTTTGTAACAATCAAATTGATTTCTGGAAAAATTAATTTGGAGCTACCTGAGATTTGCAAACTTTGATTCTGGAACTTTCAGGCCTCTTCTCCTTGCTCAATCTGCTCCTCTTGGTCCCCCAAAGCTGCTTGAATGCTCAAATGGAATTTATATTTGTTGGATGATGAGTTTCGAAGAGAACTGTTTCTGCTCAGTCAACAATGGCAGATGAGTTCTTGGCACTTTCAGGCTGTGAAGTGGAGTTGTTCATGATCTATGAGGTGTGTTGAGAAGGCTTGTGGTGTTGGCTGATGTGTTTGTGGCTTGTAGAGAGAGATTCGATAGAATCTGCAGCATGAAGGTGGGCTATGGCAGATGGGGATTCAGGGTGTTTTTTGCTTTGTCTCTTGATGCTTTGTGTTCTATAGATCAAGGTGAAATGAATGGAGGCAAAGGTTTGGATGTTTGCAGGCTGTGTGATGAAATTCGAATGAACTTGCAAGATGGAAGGTTTTTGTGAAAGTTATGAATGTGTATCTTTCAGCCTTGGTTCTCATGTGATATGGTTTGCAAATTTAATGAATAAACAATTCTGATTGGTCTCTTGATGTGACTTGTGCAGCTGTGATAGGTGAGTTTGCTTTTGCATAAAAACCACTTTTGTGTAAGATAGGGCATGGCATGATACTAGGCAAGGACAAGTTGGGTTCTGGTGCAGCATGGTGAGTGTGAGAGGTTGGCTTGACCCAAGGCTCAATGCAGCAAGTTGGCATAAGGTTATGAGTGGTTTTGCAACTAAGTTGGCTTATGGTTCACATGTGACTTTTTGCATAAACAAGCATGAAATCATGGGCATTCCTAGTTCATTTCTGATTTTTATGACTTAGAGGAAGTTGGCAGGCTGGTTTGACATGAATTAGAGGCTGCATTTTGACTTGATTCAAGACTTTGCAAAATTTTCACTTAGTGCATGACATGAAAAACAATGATTTTTGCTAACTTTAACACACCATAACTTTTGATTCAAGAAGAGTTAGATCATGTTCTTGTACTTTTTGAAAAGGGAAAGATGAGATCTACAACTTTCATGACCAAAGTTTTCCCATTTGAAGCCTTTTTGGGTCATAAATCAAAGCTTGAAAATTGACCTAAAATGGAGCATTCTTGAAAAGTCAACAAAACCCCAAAAGTCAACTTTTGCAAAAACCCTAAATTCTTGATTTTTATGAACTTCAAACTTCTTCCATGATCAAATAAAGATCATATACACTCAAAATGATGAAGATCACCCATTGGTTGGGTCATTGGGGGCCTCAGATGCCCTGATTTTACACTGACTTGTCTGAAAAGTCAACCTTTGATCAGATGACTTCCCCATGGAATTTCTTCATGAAAATTGATATGTATACTCCCTATACCATATAGAGATCAATGGAAACAAGAATGACCAAAAAATTTGGAGTTATGGCCTCTGAAACCAAAACCCTAATTTTCAGTCAACTGTGTAGTTCATCCTGGCTCTGCATCCAACCAAACCCTAGTTCTTGTGATTCTTCTGCAATTTTGACTTTGAGGAGATGGAATATGATGTATGAACACACATGGACCCCTTTGAGTTGATTAGTGGCCTTTGGAATGGCCCAAGATGCTTTTGGCCTGCTCAGATCACAAACCCTAGGTGCAGATGACCTGGAAACTATCCAGTGAACAAAAAATGAGATATGATATGATATATTTGTGTATATGCATATGAGATGATCACAAGCCATGGTGTGAATGGGTGAGGGCAAATTTGGGGTGTTTACACTATGGTAACATTGTTTCATGACATGATCCATAAGGAAATAGAATGTTATGTGGATGATATGATTGCCAAGTCCCTTACAGAGGAAGACCACCTGGTGAATCTGCTCAAGTTATTCAAGCGTCTGAGGAAATACCAACTAAAGTTGAACCCCAACAAATGCACATTCGGGGTGCGATCCGGTAAGCTGCTGGGCTTTATTGTAAGTGAGAAAGGGATTGAAGTTGACCCTGATAAAGTCAAAGCTATTCAAGAAATGCCTGCACCGAAAACTGAGAAAGAAGTTCGAGGGTTCTTAGGTCGATTGAACTACATTTCAAGGTTCATATCTCACCTCACAGCAACCTGTGAACCCTTGTTCAAGCTGTTAAGAAAGGAGCAAACGGTCAGGTGGAACGAAGACTGCCAGAAAGCTTTTGACAAGATCAAGGAGTATTTGCAAGAACCTCCAATCCTTATGCCTCCAGTTGAAGGAAGACCTCTGATTATGTACTTGACAGTATTAGAAGAATCGATGGGGTGTGTACTAGGTCAGCATGACGAGTCTGGTCGAAAAGAGTATGCAATTTACTACCTAAGCAAAAAGTTTACCGACTGTGAACAACGTTATTCACTGCTCGAGAAAACTTGCTGTGCTTTAGCGTGGGCTGCTCGCCGACTAAGGCAGTATATGTTGACCCACACTACTCTATTGATCTCAAAGATGGACCCAGTTAAGTACATTTTCGAGAAGCCAGCTCTTACCGGACGGGTTGCAAGATGGCAGATGATTCTCACAGAATACGACATACAGTACACATCTCAGAAAGCCATCAAGGGCAGTGTACTATCTGAATATCTTGCTGAGCAACCCATTGATGACTACCAGCCTATGAGGTTCGACTTCCCCGATGAAGACATCATGTTCATTAAAGCAAAAGATCATGAAGAGCCTATTCACACTGAAGGGCCCGACCCCGGAGAAGAATGGACTATGATGTTTGATGGGGCTGTCAACATGAATGGCCGTGGTGTTGGTGCAGTACTCATTACACCTAAAGGGGTTCACATGCCTTTCTCGGCAAAGCTCACTTTCAACTGCACTAACAACGAAGCTGAATACGAAGCTTGCATTATGGGTCTTGAGGAAGCCATTGACCTCAGGATCAAGACATTGACCGTATTCGGAGATTCAGCTTTGGTAGTCAATCAGACCAACGGAAAATGGTACACCCACCAAGATCATCTGATACCTTACAGGGATTATACAAGAAGGTTATTGACTTTCTTCACAACAGTCAAGCTTGAGTATATCCCTCGGGACGAGAATCAGTTTGCGGATGCTCTTGCTACCATTTCATCCATGATCAAAGTTCAAGCTGCTAACTTTGTACCTCAGATTTCAGTATCGAGACTTGATGGACCAGCATATGTATTTGCAGCAGATATTGCTAAAGATGATAAGCCTTGGTTCCATGACATCAAGTGCTTCTTGGAGGATCAAACGTACCCACCTGGGGCATCTTCCAATGATAAGAAGACTTTAAGAAGGCTTGCTGGAAGTTTCTTTCTGAACACTGATGGATCTTTATACAAGAGGAACTTTGATATGGTACTCCTCAGATGTGTCGACAAGACAGAAGCAGATTTGTTGATGCATGAAGTGCACGAAGGATCCTTTGGTACCCATGCAGGAGGGCATGCCATGGCTAAGAAGTTGTTAAGATCAGGCTATTACTGGATCACAATGGATGCAGACTGTTGTGCTTACGCCAGAAAATGCCATAAATGCCAGATTTATGCAGACAAGGTGCATGTGCCTCCCAATCCCCTGAACATAATGTCTTCACCATGGCCCTTTGCTATGTGGGGCATTGACATGATTGGCAAAATTGAGCCAACTGCTTCAAACGGCCACAGATTCATCCTGGTCGCCATCGACTATTTTACAAAGTGGGTTGAAGCAGCCTCATATGCAAATGTCACAAGGCAAGTGGTAGCCCGATTCTTGAAAAGAGATATCATCTGTCGATATGGAGTGCCCGAGCGAATCATTACTGATAATGGTTCCAACTTGAACAACAAAATGATGGCAGAGCTGTGCCGGGACTTCAAGATCCAACATCACAATTCTTCTCCTTACAGGCCAAAGATGAACGGCGCTGTTGAGGCAGCAAATAAGAATATCAAGAAGATTGTGCAAAAGATGGTAGTCACCTACAAAGACTGGCATGAAATGCTACCGTTCGCCTTGCATGGGTACCGTACATCAATCAGAACATCCACTGGGGCAACACCGTATCAACTTGTGTACGGTATGGAAGCAGTCCTACCTGTTGAAGTTGAACTACCCTCCCTACGGGTACTGATGGATGTTAAGCTAAACGAAGCAGAATGGGTTCGGGCCCGATACGAACAACTAAGTCTGATCGAAGAGAAAAGATTGGCTGCAATCTGTCACGGGCAGCTATATCAGAAAAGAATGAAGAGAGCCTTCGATCAGAAAGTCAGGCACCGAGAGTACCGGGTGGGAGATCTTGTGCTGAAAAGAATCCTCCCTCCTCATACAGACCACAGGGGCAAATGGACTCCGAATTATGAAGGACCATTCGTCGTAAAGAAAGTTTTCTCTGGTGGAGCACTAATGCTCAGCACCATGGATGGTGAAGATTTCCCATCCCCTGTGAATTCAGATGCAGTTAAAAAATACTTCGCATAAAATGACCCGCTGGACATAAAAACAGAATGTAAGTCCAGGCAAAAATAGGGCATCCCGGCGAGTCAAAAACAGAATAAAAGACTCGGGCAAAAATAAGGGAAAATAAATAAAAAAATTGTACACCCGCTAAGTTGAAAAGCCGCATTGGACAGCTCAGGCAAAAATGGGTATCCCGATGGATTGAAAACCCGAAAGGGCGATCCATGCAAAATAAGGGAATAAGCGAACAACTGCATTCTGAATTCGTCTGTATCACCTACAACTTGGTAAGCCCCAAAGGATCAAGCTGCAATCAGAATCAACTCTCTCCAGAAAGCAAGACGAGAAGAACGTCATTGTCATACGAGTCATAGCAGAAGAGGAAGCTCCTTGAAAGCATCGCCAGCACTTTATTTCTCAATTCGTAACAATCTCCTCATTTCAGGAGATATGTTTCTCTGACTGTATCTTGCCAATTCAGGGCACACGAATTAATATAATCAGATTTTCAGCCATGTCTCGTTTTTACATTTATGTTTTGCAAAGAGTTGTCTGATGTCTCTAAAAACACAATTGCATAAGTACAGATGCCTCTCTCTAAAAATAAAACACATGCTTGCAGGGAATATACTTACTCTCGAAAGTACTTTTTTTCCTATGACGGAATCTCAGTAAAAGATACCTCGGGACCATTTGTGCGTTTCTTTATCTTTGCAGGATTGCAGGTATCCAGCACACAACTTGGGGCATACAAGTTACGTCTCAGCAAGCTGGCAAATCTACAAAAGATATCGGCATCCGAAATGCTCTATCCCCAGTAGAGTTGCTTCCCATTGCTCTCCCCAGCTGAGTTGCCTCTCACAATTCCCCGGCCGAGTAGCCATTATTCCTCAGCAGGATGCGAGAATCGAGGAATCATCTCCCCACAGAGCTTCAGGCCTCTATTCAGAAGAGCAGCGCACGAAGAAGTCACAACAGAGAGAGAGAAAGCTTCTACAAACCCCAGCTGGGTCCCGCATTATAAGGATACGTCAACCAGTGATCTATATCCCCAAGCAGATACACCAATAGATCTACCAATGATCCCATCCCCAGCTGGGATGTCTTCCTCAGCAGATCGACCAGAGATCTCCGCGGCAACGGGATCCGGATCCCGGATCGGTGCCTCTTTGCATAATCATAGCATTCGCATCATATTCACCCTCAAAGCGTAGCATTCCGTCTAATACGGAGCATTACGGCAAAAATCAAATGCATAGCATAATCATAAGTCATGTTGTGAGTTGAACACTTGTAAAATATTGACAATCTGTCGGCATACAGAATACATCCCCATCAGAGTCCCAGCAAAAGCAGTTGCCCCATATCCCAAACACCAGTGCATATCTCCTTTTTGATACCCGTCCGTATCATCATTTCCCAGCAGGTTGCCTGAATACACTTTACAAACCAAGATCACCAGTATTGCAGATACATCCTGACACTCGTCCGTGTCGTGTCACCAGCAGAAAGCCAAAGACACCCTCTTTGCACTTACATATACCTATACACTTTCTTGACACCCGTCCGTGTCATATCCCCAGCGTGGTCGCCTATATTTGTATATACACTTTCCTGACGCCCGTCCGTGTCATATCCCCAGCAGATAAACACTCACCTATACATTATATACTCACTACTCATTGGTACACCTACTCAGATACTCGTCCGTATCTTATATACACCATGTATATCCCCGCAGATTCGACAGTAGTCCTTGTTCTTTGTTAACCAGTTGATACTCGTCCGTATCATCAGCTCTGAGCACGTGTCAGTTTGTTTCTACATGATACTCGTCCGTATCATAGTCTTAAGGATGCTCGTCCGCACCTTTAATCTATACACAATACCAAACACTTATACCTTTTGTTTCTTGGATGTAAACGCTCGTCCGTGTTTACTATCTCCCCAGTAGATTGCCAACAAATTTTCTTTTTATCTAACACTCGTCCTGTGTTATGATACCTCTGAGAGCAGCCGTACCCTGCTGAGTGGTCGTCCTCCACTTCTTGATGGTCGTCCTCCATCATGCTCATCCGATGGCCGTCCCCATCGTTGATTTTAGCAGCCGTCCCCTGCTAGGTGGTCGTCCTCCACCTTTTGATGATCGTCCTTCATCACTTTATCCAATGGCCGTCCCCATTGTTGATTTTAGTTGTCTAACACTCATCCTGTGTTATGATAAACTTTGAGAGCAGCCGTCCCCTGCTGAGTGGTCGTCCTCCACTTCTTGATGGTCGTCCTCCATCATGCTCGTCCGATGGCCGTCCCCATCGTTGACCTTTTCTATCCGATGGCCGTCCCCATCGTTGATATTTTGGCAGCCGTACCCTGCCAGGTGGTCGTCCTCCACCTTTGATGGTCGTCCCCATCATATTTCTTTCATGCCCAACAGAGCAGCCGTCCCCTGCTAGGTGATCGTCCTTCACCTTTGATGGCCGTACCCCATCATCTGTTTATTTCATTTATTCTTTAACCCGATGGCCGTCCCCGTCGTGGTCCCTTTTCTTTTTTAACCCGATGGCCGTCCCCATCGTTGGTAACTTTACCTTTGTGAACTTGATGGCCGTCCCCGTCATGTTTCACCAATCCCCAGAGAATGTTACTACTTTATCTTGATGGCCGTCCCCATCATATTATCTTAGTTTTCCCAGCTAGTCGGCCGTCCCCGTCTTAGCTTTATCTTTTATCCCCAGCATGTCGGCCGTCCCCGTCATCGCTTTATTTTACACACTTTCCCCAGCATGTCGGCCGTCCCCGTTTACCCAGCAGTCGTCCTCTGCTCGACGGTCGTCATCCGTCGCCCACACTTTACAATATACTTTATTTTCCTTTTACAATCTATATCCCTTTTCTTCTTCATTCTGTGAGTGCAAATTTTGGACTGTCTTTGGTATTCAACCACAAGTTATCTTGTTTGCCTGTTAAGCTGTTGCTTACATCCTGCACAGCTAACTCATGTTTGAATAGGGGCAGCTGTAAACACCCCAAATTTGCCCTCACCCATTCACACATGACTTGTGATCATCTCATATGCATAAGCACAATCACATCATCTCATGTCTCATTTGGTTTCACTGGATAGTTTCTAAGGCATCTGCACCTAGGGTTTGTGATCTGAGCAACCTCAGGGCATCTTGAGCCATTCCAAAGGCCACTAATCAAATCAAAGGGGTCCATGTGTGTTCTTACATCATATTCCATCTCCTCAAAGTCAAAAATGCAGAGGAATCACAAGAACTAGGGTTTGAGTGGATGCAGAGCCAGGATGAACTGCACAGTTGACTGAAAATTAGGGTTTTGGTTTCAGAGGCCATAACTCCAAATTTTTTGGTCATTCTTGTTTCCATTGGTCTCTATATGGTATAGGGAGTATGCATATCAATTTTCATGAAGAAATTCCATGGGGAAGTCATCTGATCAAGAGTTGACTTTTCAGACAAGTCAGTGTAAAATCAGGGCATCTGAGGCCCCCAATGACCCAACCAATGGGTGGTCTTCATCATTTTGAGTGTATATGATCTTTATTTGATCATGGAAGAAGTTTGAAGTTCATGGAAATCAAGAATTTAGGGTTTTTGCAAAAGTTGACTTTTTGGGTTTTGTTGACTTTTCAAGAATGCACCATTTTAGGTCAATTTTCAAGCTTTGATTCATGATCCAAAAAGGCTTCAAATGGAAAAACTTTGGTCATGAAAGTTGTAGATCTCATCTTTCCCTTTTCAAAAAGTACAAGAACATGATCTAACTCTTCATGGATCAAAAGTTATGGCCATGCAAAGTTGCCAAAAATCATTGTTTTTCAAGTTATGCACCAAGTGGAAATTTTGCTAAGTCTTGAATCAATGCATGATTGCTGCCTCAAATTCATGACAAACCAGCATGTGAACATCCTCTAAGTCACAAAAATCAGAAATGGACCAAGTTTGCTCACGATTTGGTTCATGTAATTTGACTTTTCTCATGAAAATCCATAAAGCTAGCCAACTTGCATTTTCACTCATGACCACTTCACCAACTTATGACATTGGCTGCTGAGCTTTGCTAGGCCTATCCATCACCTTTTGCTACACCAGCCATGCCTTGTACTTGCTTAACTTTGAGCCATGCCCTATCTTACACAAAAGTGGATTTTTAGCAAAAGTAGCCTCACCTATCATAGCAGGCCATGTCACATCAAGCAACCAATCAGAATTGTTTATCATTTCATTTTGCAAGTGGAACATAACAAGAACAAGGGCTGAAACCAACTCATTCATCACTTACACAAAATCCCTTCACATTGCAAAATCCATCGAATCTGCCTCCACAGCCAAGAAACTCCCAAACTTTCTTCATCACTAAACTCAGTACACTCCATAGGCCCTAAACCATCAAAGCTCAGGCCTGAATCAAGCCTGATTTGAACCTCACCATTCTTCATCCTCAGAACCAGTCCTCTTCGAATCTCACTGTCCATCCCTCAAACACTTCATCTTCCTTCACCAACAAGTCAGGCATACTTAGAGGAGTCCAAACCACCCATTACACTGGCCTAAAACAGCCTGTACACCAAGGTCATTCTCTGCTACACCAGTTTGGTAGCCATTGAAATAGCTTGCTAAACTTCATTTCAAGCTTGCCATTGACACCAGGGGATCCATTAGAGCTAGCTTGCATCAAGAAACGGCTCTGGAAGCTCAGAAACAGGACTTGTCACCTCAGGTAGTCTCAAACTTCAAACCTTTTAAAACCTGTTTCTTTTGTTACAAATCAAAAATACATGCTCTGGGGATCACTGTGATATGATTAGAATCAAAAATGGTGTGGAAATGAGTATTTTATGCATCTCTGAAACTTGGCCCGTGAATGCGTTTCGTTTCGATTCTCTTTGTTCATGTTAGATAAATGTATTTTGATCTTGGATTGAGGTTTAGTTAGGATGGGGGGTTGTTTCTGGGCAGGAAATTTGTTGAATGGTGGCCTGAATCGTTTTCTAGGGTTTGTGATACGCCGGAGAAGACGACCGGAACCACTGTTCCGGCCGTCTGAGTTTACCCTGCCCTAATTAGGGTTTAGCCAGTCATTAGTGTTTTTTAAATCTGGGCCATTGGATTGCCCTTCCCGCGCGTAGACCAAGGGACCAGATTGCTTCATTAACCTTAATTTCCACTTAATTAATTTAATTAGGTTTAATTAGTTTAATTAACTGAATTTAGGAAGTTTAAATCTGGACCACTAGATAGCGCGCCAAGTCAACCCAATCTCCCTCAGATCAAATCCTGGCCACGCGTTCTGTTTACTTTTATTTTCATTTGATTTTTATTCATATTTATTCCATTTAATTTGTACAATTTATTTAAAATAGCAAAAAAATCATGAAAATTATGAAACTTTTTCTTTAAGGTTTTATTAATTTTTATGACACAAAAACATTTTTATTTTATTTTTTATCATTAAAAAGGTATTTTTAAATATTTAAAAGATTATTTTTAATTGATTAATGAGAATTAATTAATTAAAAATACTTTTAAGTATTTAAAAATTACAAAAAAATTCATGAAATGTTCTAAGACATTTAGAAACATTGTCCAATCTTCAAACCAAATTTCTTTTTGATCTTGATGCATTTTAAGAATTTTTCATTGAATTAAATCATTTTTGATGCATTATTTTGATCATATGTTTAAAAATTCATTTCTGCCCTTTTGGTGAAGGTTGAGACATTGATTCTTTTTGCATTGTTTTCCATTTAGCATGAACTTTCAAAGATAAAAAGGCCAAGATTTGATCTTACATTTTCCAATTGATTGGCATTTCTTTTGTTACAAACCCTAAAAAACCCTAATAACTTGTAAAATTCATAACTTGAGTTTGGTTGAGAGTTGAGGGCTCCCCTTTGGGCAGTGGTTCATTATAGGTCTATGTTTTCTTTGGGTACCATTTTCCATTTTTTAGGTTAAGGTTTGCTTCTGTTTTTGGTTTGTGTTTGATGTTTGATCCATGAACCCTAATTTGGGCTTTCATTTGCATCCTTCTTGCATTTCCTTGCATAACTTGACTTGTCATTTCACTTTGTGCATTCTTATGATTCATTTGACATCTTAAGACATGTAGAAAGCATCATTGATCATTGCATTGCATAGTTGCCATGTCATTTGTCTTGTATGTTCCATAACATTTCATGTTTGTTCATGTTCCTTAGCTTGCATCATTTGCATTCATAACCTTGTATGAACATCTCCAGGTCTTGCCTCATGTTTGCAGCACCTCATGGCATCATAATCATCATCACCATGCTTCTGGTTGTGCTTTGCCTCATGCCATTTCATCTCCTCTTGCATTGCATTGCATTTCTTTCTAACATTGCAGGTGGTAAGTAACTTGAGAAGTGAATTTGCCTTCACTTCTCATGACCTCTATTCTCATCTCTCTTGCATACCTTGCTGCATTCTTATGTGTGTTTGAGTTTGAGCTTGCTCATTCTTCCTCCTCCCACTTTCTTTCTTCAAGTGACTTGACTTCTTGAATGAAGCAAGTCACTTTGTTTCTCTTGATCTTGTTCATCTGTTTCCTGGTGGTTCATCTGAAGATTGTTCTTGAAAACCTCACAAACATTAGGACCAACCAAGCATGATAATGAATTAGGGTTTTGATTAGTCTCCCCCATAGTTTTTACCTTTGTGTCTCTCCTTGAGTCATCTCTTCTCATCTCATAATCAGGGACTAAACCCTCAAGGCTTTAAGACTTTGTGATTAAGATCATGCCTGCATCCTTCTTTTAGGATGGAGTGTATAACTTTAATCCTAAGTCTTGGACCCTTAAGGTGTTGAAATCTCTTAATTAATCCATCTAATAATCATCAAGACATTACACTTGTAACTTGGGCCTTGCATTAGGGTTCTAATTCTTCCTTAATTGGTTAAGAAGGACTAACCCTAAAGTTAATGGACAAGTCCCCCTCAAGTTGTCTTCCAAATCATAAAAAACACTTCATCATCATGCCATTAATAAAATCCACTTAATCAAAGGTTTGTTCTGTCATGGGTTTAATCCCTAATCATGGATTAAGCTGAGGATCCCTCCTCAGCTTGAACACCCTCATCTATTATCCTTCTTTTAGGATAGTGTAATGAGCCTGTTAAATCCCTGATTATGGCTTAACCTCATTACTTGACACTAAACAAAAATCACAAAAACATCTAATTAATCACAAGTAGGTTAATGATCTTAACCCTACATCAAAGGTGATTAAGTGTGAGAATCTGACTTCACACTTAAGGTAATTCTCATTACCCCTAATCAGAGGGATGATGTGATGAGTTTACCAAATCCATTGATTTAGGTTTAAGCTCATTATCTTATGACAAACTCCAAAAAGAAATAAAAGACTGAAAACACAAGAACAAACAATAATCGTCTCCTTCGGGATTCTTTTCTCATCGTCTTCACTCACAACCGAGAACTTGCTTCTTCCGTCTAATGCAAGACAGTTTGCATCTGTGCCAGACAGATCATACACTTGAGCATAGACTGCAAGCAGTTCACCAGTCAATCCTTTCAGTCTCTTCGGGTCGAACTACGGTGTTCTGACTTCCTCATTGCACGAGAGGATACGTAGGCATAACTTAACAGTTATCGAACAAAAGTCTCTGTACATTCCCCCTCCTTCCAGCTTCATTCTTTAGCCTCATATTCTTGAGCATTTCATTCCTGATCTTACACTGACACTGTACATTTATACACATCACATTTCCTTACACTGACACTTGTACATCTTTTCCAGCTCTTTTATGCACAAATAGCACTGACACTACCCCTTTAAAACACAAATCTTTTAAGCGTGGATCCCGTCGAGTACGGCGGACAATCTGGGTGCTAATACCTTCCCAGGTTGTAACCAACCCCCTTTCTCAGTCTCTCTGGTTCGCAAACCGTCTTATCCATCTCTTTCTAGGTCTATGCAGCATTACCTTTCCTCCGGGATAAAAATGCCTAGCTGGCGACTCTTTTCATTCTCCAGTGAGTTCACGGCTGTGTGTTCTCACTGTTCCCTTCGCCGACCGTTCGCGTCTGTACCTTCATTTGATCCATTTTCATTTGTCGGGAGCGACACCCTCTCATTGGCCATTTGGGCCCTTACTTCATTCAAGTCTTGCTGAACTTGATCCATCTGGAGTCCCGGAAGGTTGTTTCTTGTCGGGTACCGGTGTATTCTGTTGACAGGGAACACTCTTCTGCGAGCAATGTTTCCTGAAACCACAACAAAGTGAGAAACAACAATAAAACAAAAACCTACAAAACAAAGAAAATGTTAGTATGCAATTTAATATGCTTATTTGTCTTCCTAGGGTATCCGGTTTGGTTCTTTGGTTTTGACCTTTCCAGACCTCGAGGAAATGCTGATGATGAAGAGAGATAGATACAGCCCACCAAAAATAATACAAACTGATATATTACAAAAAGTGAAAATACATAGTTTGATTACAATAACATCCCCATGGTGGGTCAAAATACATCAACAAAAGAAAAGTACAACCAAAGAAAAAGTACAAGCAAAAGGATCAAACATCCAATCCAAAGTCATCCTCTCTGACTTCCTTCAGGAGGGCCTCAGTCACTGGACCCACTGGGTGCTCTGTAATAGTCTTGATGAGGAGGTTCCTGGTAGCAATGGCATTGGTCATCTTCTTATGCTTATCCTGATCCTTTGACCTCTTCAACCCCGCACGGAGTTTCAATTCAGATATCTCCTTTTGTGCTGCTAATAAAGCTTCCTGATGCTTCTCTTCACTAGCCTCCAACTGCTCTATCTTAGCCTGAGTCCTTTAATCTTCTTGTGCACGGGTTTTAGTGATCCTGATCCACCTAGCCTGGCTCTCCTCTAGATAATGCTCTGCCCTAGCCTTCTGAGTCATTGCTTCCTTGCAAGCATTCTTCAATACTAACTCCCCTGCTCTTGCCTTCCCGATGTAGTCATCCGTCTTCTCAATCTTGGTCAAATTCTCAACCCCGAGCCTTTCCAACCTCTAATTATCTAGATGGCTGTCATTCCTCTCCTAGAGAGTCTTCTTCAAGGCTTCAGATAGCTGAGTATTCCTCTCTTTCAGCTTTTCAAACTCTTCCAAACTGACAGTAGCTTCTGGTTGCACTGTAGAAGGTCCAGGTATATCTTCTAAAGTGAATGGCATCCGGGTGATCTGAGCTCTGGTACGAGACCAATCAGAATACTGTGCTGAAGCAATGTTGTTGCACTTGCCAAGGATGGTTGTTCCCTTGGTTTGAATGTTATCCCAAGCCCAGGCAGCTTGTCTGACAACAACAGAGTTAGGCTGGATTTCACAGTAGAGGGTATCAACCAAATCTTGTCCTCTGGGAGGGTGAACCAAAGCATACCCTAATTGTCTTTTAAACAGTAAAGGGTTGTAGTTGATGCAACCTTTCACTCCTATCAAAGGCACATTAGGATATTGCCCATAGCTAGTAATGATGTCCTTGCCTTTGGTGCTCTGAGTGAACCATCTGATATCATCTGATGTCAAGGCAATAAATCTCTTAGCCCATTTCTTCTGCTGATGAGGGTTCAAGAAGGTGTCTGACTTTGGCAAATGTCTTAGCAGCCAAGAGTAATAAAGAGGAGCACAACATCTGACCAGTCTTCCTCTTTGCTTCTCATTCCTCTAGTGCACTGAGTAGTAGAAGTCCCCAAGCAAGGTAGGAACTGGGTTCCTCAATAAGAACAGGTGAACGGAATTCTTGCTCACAAACTTTGGCTCATCTGCTGACAAAATAACCCCATATATACTGAGGGCTAGCAGTGCACAGACAACCTTCCATTCTCCTATTGCAGCATGCAGGGTAGCCTGGGAGATCAAGAAGTCTAGGTGAAGGCCTAGAACTCCAGCCTTGGTTGTCATGTTATGATCAATGAGGGCAGGCTCCAAATGCAATTCCCTAGCTATATCTTCATTTCTGGGAGCAGCCATCTCAGGGTTGAAAGGAATCCCTCTCCTGATAGGAACTCCTAACAACATGGAAAATTCTTCTAACAGAGGTCCCAACTGGAAATGAGGGATTGGATCTGCCTGATGCCAGTCAGGGTGGGCTCAAAGAAGTGGTAAGTGATGTTGCTCTTTCTTGAAGTGTCCATGCTGATAATAGATGCTGGTGAAGAAGCTGAGAGCAATTGCTGATGAAGGTCACTGAATGAGATGCTGGAGATGAATCTCTGATGAAGATAGCTGGAGAAGATAACTGAAGCAGTCTGAGCAACAGAAGGGGTCAAAACCAAACCAAAGATAATAAGATGGATACCCTGTAAAACAAATAAGCAAATGTTAAATGATGCAAAAATGATGTATGCAAAATGATATGCAAAGGGTTTGTGATCAAGTGTTGGATCTGTCATCTGCCTTGGTAAAAATCCATGTATGTTCATAAGTCTGGATGGAGGCTTAGAAATCTAGTAACCAGGTGGGGGACTCAAATAAAGAGTCACAAGTCCAGGGTAATCACAAGAACTGTCCAAATAATACAACCTTAACAAATCTAGTAACAAGGTATGATGAGGCCATGGGTTCCTG
This sequence comes from Lathyrus aphaca, assembly GCA_963966055.1. Taxonomy (NCBI): domain Eukaryota; kingdom Viridiplantae; phylum Streptophyta; class Magnoliopsida; order Fabales; family Fabaceae; genus Lathyrus; species Lathyrus aphaca. Next base: position 460,426,836 of record OZ014522.1, on the reverse strand, counting down.
CAAACCTGCAACCCAACCCCCTCACATGTAATGTTCTAGAACAAGGATCCTCAGACTTGGATCAGTTATGAGAAGTGTAAACACTTCTAACCCAGAGGTACAGTGTTTACAATAACCATAAAATATCTTCCTCTAATTCACCTCAGATGCTGAAGTTCATAAAAAGGTCATCCAGACTTAGCAGGCTTCCCAGATAGCCCTAGCACTACAGGAAATCCGTAGCACAGAGTTCTCAAGAAGAAACCCATGTCTGAACCGTGTTTCATATTCCCGCACCAGACCGAAATGGAATGGAAAATAATATGAAGCCACTCTAGCCTATGTGTCACTCAGGTCCCAGGTATAGGACCTTACTCACTAAATGATCCCCCACCCACCAAGAAAACAACAGATCCAGCATATGATAATGACAGTATGAAATGCATAAAACTGTAAATGAAAGCAGTATATAAAGCTGTACAGAAAGCGATAAATAAAGCAAATAAATAAGCACAAGTAACACATAACACCCCTATAAACACAAATCAAACAAGCACTAGGAGGAACCCACAAAAAGAACAAGAAGCCCTGGTTGCAATATAAGGTTCCCCAGCAGAGTCGCCAAGCTATCGCTCCCACTAAAAGACACCGGGTCAGATAGGGTACAGACGTGAACGGTCGGAGAGAGGAGGAATGAGGATGAAATGAATAGAGTCGCCAGCTAGGTATTTTTATCCGAAGGAAAGGTAATGCTGCATAAACCTAGGAAAGATATGGATAAGACGGTCGCGAACCAGAGAAACTGAGAAAGGGGGTTGGTTACAACGTGGGAAGGTATTAGCACCTAGATTGTCCGTCGTACTCGACGGGATCCACACTTAAAGATTGTCTTTAAAGGGGTAATGTCTGTGCTATCTATGTGCAAAAGATGGAAAAGAATATACAGGTGTCAGTGCAAGAAAATGAAGTGAGGTGCTCAGGAATGAGGCTAAAAAAGGAATGCTGAAAGAGGGGGAAGACACATAGACTTTTGTTCGATAACAGTTAAGTTATGCCTACGTATACTCTCGTGCAATGAGGAAGTCAGAACACCGTAGTTCAACTCAAAGAGACTGAAAGATAAATTGACTTGTGAACTGCTTTCTTGTCTATGCTCAAGTGTATGACTTGTCTGGCACAAGTGCTAACTGTCTTGCATTAGACGGAAGAAGCAAATTCTCGTTTGTGAGTGAAGAAGATGAGAAAAAAATCCCGAAGGAGACGATTATTATTTATTTTTTGTGTTTTCAATCTTTTATTGCTTTTTGTGTTTGTCATAAGTTAATGAGCTTAAGCCTAAAGCAAGGGTTAGTAAACTCATCATATCCTCCCTTTGATTAGGGATAATGAGAATACCTTAAGTATGAGATAAACACCTCAAACATAATTACCATGATGATGTAGGATTAAGATCATTAACCCACTTGTGATTATTTAGATGTTTTTTGAGTTTTTGTTTAGTGTTAAGTAATGAGTTTAAGCCATAATCAAGGATTAGTGAACTCATTACACCATCCTAATAGAAGGATAATAGATGAGCACACTTAAGCTGAGGAAGAAACCTCAACTTAATCCACGATTAGGGATTAACCTCATGACAAAACAAACCTTTATTAAAGTTGTTTTTAATTAAGTGTGAGATTAAGAAGTGAATTTTATGGTTTGTAAGACAACTTGAGGGGGACTTGTCCATTAACACTAGGGTTAGTCCTTCTTAACCAATAAAGGAAGAATTAGAACCCTAATGCAAGGCCCAAGTTACAAGCTAATGTCTTAGTGATTATTAGATGGATTTATTAAGAGGTTTAAATAAATTAAGGGTTTAACACTTAGGATTAATGTTATACACTCCATCCTAAGAGAAGGATGCAGGCATAACCCTAATCACAAAGTCTTAAAACCTTAAGGGTTTAGTCTCTAATGATAAGATGAGAAAAGAGACACAAGGAAGACACCAATGTAAAAGCTAAAGGGGGACTAATCAACCCTAATTATTGTCATGCTTGGATGTTCCTATGGTTTGTAAGGCTTGCAAGAGATCTTCAAAGAAGCCACCAATGGAAGAAGCAGATGAAAGGAAGAAAAGCAGAGAAAACAAGTTACTTACTTCACTGAAGAAGATAAGTAACTTGGAGAAAGAAAGTGAATGATGAACATGAATGAGCAAGCTCATTCTAAAGCAAATAAAAACGCAGCAATGATGAATAAGGAGAAATGAGAAGTGAAGGCAAATTCACTTCCCAAGTTACTTACCACATGAAAAGATTAGTATAAAGGAAAGAAATGACATGAAAATGAAACACATGAATGGGAAAATGCCAAGACCAGAAGCAATCACATGCTACAAATGATTCTATGAGATGATGCAAAGGCATGTCAAGTGCAATGAATGTTCATACAAGAGATGGAATGCAAAGGAAGCATGCTTTGAAGTATGAAAGTTCATGAAAGTTCATGGAATGAAATGAATTCACATCATGGCAAATGAATGAAGAAATGATCAAGCATGATTCTAATATGTCCTAAGATGTCTTAGATGCCATATGAATGCAAGAAATGTCATGGCAAGTTCATGTATGGATGAATATGCAAGATGAATGCAAATGAACATGTAAAATTAGGGTTTTAAGGCAACATGAGGTGCATAAGGTCAAAATAGAAGAAAATCACAAGATAAAAAATTGCAAATGAACTCAGAGGAACCCTAAACCCATATGATATCACACCCCAAAGGAGGAGGTCTAATTCTTAACCTAAAGAAAGTTGTGAATTTTCTAAATAAACTAGGGTTTTAAGGTACCTTAAGAGGAAAAATGCAAATCAAATGGAAAATGCAAGATAAATTTGTGACAAAAATATGTTAGATACTACATGCCATATGAAAAACAATGCAAAACGAACCAATGTCAAACCCTTCATGGTTAGGCAGAAAAGAATTCTTGAAGTTAGGGTTCAAAAATGAGATTTTTATGAACCCTAAATTCAAGAAAAAATGTCAAAGTTGAATCAAAACCAAAAATAAATTTGTATGAAATCAAAATGCAAGAAAAATGATTAAAATGAAAAATGAATGAAATTAAATGAAAGTAGGACAATCCAATGGACAGGATTCAAACTGGGGGGAAAAGGTTGACCAACGCGCAATCTGAGGGCTGAGGTTCAATCTGAGTTAAACCTAATTAATTAATTCTAATTAACTAATTAAATGAGAATTAGGGTTTTAATGACCAATCCGGGCCATCCATACACGCGCCAAACAAAGATCCAAAGGCTGATATTCAAACTAACCCTAAACCCTAATTAACCTCTTAATGACTCTCAGGTGGCCGGAGAAGACCTCCGGTCATCTTCTCCGGTGAGCTCAAAATCAAACTTCTTCCATAAGTTGTTTTAAACGCTCTAAAGCTCCAGATCAACTCCCCACACCTTCCTAAACCTAAATCTACCCTCAAAACAAATTTATTCTTCATCAATCATGTGAATAAAAAAATAACATATTTCACGGGCAGAGTTTCAGAGGTTCAATACAAGCTTATTTCTCACTCATTTTCGAAAGTAAATACATCATGATGATCATCAAAGCATAAGGAACATTTCTATAACCTAAAATTACATTTTTAGAAAATTTGTTCTTGAGGTTACCTGAGCTTGAGCTTTCTCAGTTTGAAGCTTTTGGACCTCTTCTCTTGTGCAAACTTACTCCCCTTGACCTCCTGATGAAGTTGGAATGCTTTGATGGAGCTTAGAATGGCTGGAATGAGAGCTTGCACTCTTGATGCACTAGAATCGTGTTTTGTGTAGAGGGGCTTTGAAGCTTGTTTGATGGTTGGTTTATGCTTTATGGATCATTTCTGAATGAATGGTGAAGTTTGTTTTGCAGTTTGATGGCTTTACAGAAAGTTTCGAAGGTTTTTGCTTTGGGGTGATTTTTGTGAAGCTTGATGATTCTGAGGTTTCAGCCTTGTGTGTTGTGTGTTATGAGTTGCATTTTGTCCACATAACAAGCTTTGATAGGTCATAGGAGTTGTTGTGGCCTATGGTGATTGGTATGGGAAAGTTGCAAAAATGTCAACATAACTTGTACTTGAGGTATGGGCTCATGTTGCAACTGGCTTTTGGCTTGTCCTGGCTCAGCAAAGATCAAGGAGAGCCATGGAAAGTGTTTTGTAGTGATTCAGCAAGTGTATGGGATGTTTCATGCTCTTTTGCAATTTTGAAGAAGTTTGGCCCCTTTTGAATTTCTTGAATTTCAAGGCATGAAATGAGATGATTCTTGGGCCAATTCTGATTCTTAGGCAATGCACTATGTTTGTATGCATAGAAGTGTATTAGAGGTCACAAAATGGCTTGGCAAGTGGTTTTGCAAAAATCCCTCTTTGGTGTATTCTTGAAAATTATAGGATTTTTTCCAACTTTAAAAGATCATAACTTGAGTTCCATAATGAATTAGAACTTGTTCTTGTAATTTTTGAAAAGGGAATAATCCAATCTACAGCTTTCATGACCAACAATTTTTCATTTGAAGCATTTTTGGTTGAGAAAGAGGAGGTTGAAATACTTTCCTAAAATGGAAAGTTTCCATTACAAGTCATTTCCATTTTTGGCAACTTTCGATTTAGCTCAATTTTATTCAATTTTGTGAACTTACAAGCACTTCAATGATCAAATAAAGATCATATAACTTCAATTTGATGAAAAACCCAACATGGTTCTATTGTTGGAAGCCTCAGATGCCCTGATTTTGCTCTGACTTGCTCAAGAAGTTACCCAGTGAACAAATGACTTCCACAATGAATTTCTTCATCAAACTTGGTACACATGATCCTTATAACATATTGAGACTATTAGAAACAAGAATGACCAAAAAAATTGAAGTTATGGCCTCTGAAACCAAAACCCTAATTTCAGGTCATCTGTGTAGTGAAACCCTAGCTCTACTTCCATGCTTTGCCAGTTCTTGTGATTTTTTGACTTCCTTGATCTTTGAGGGATGTGAAATGATGATAGAACACACATGGACCCTATTGGAGTTATTGAAGACCTTTGGAGTGGCTCAGATGGATCCTTGGATTGCTCAGATCATAAACCCTAGATGCAGATGAACTTGAACTATGCAGATGGAACAAATATGCAATATGATATGATATGCGTAAACTAATGCAATGATGAAAGATCATAAGCCATGGTGTGAAATGAGTGAGGTCAAATTTGGGGTGTTTACACATGGGGCTCTGAAACTTTGTCCCGTTTTTATTTTTTCTTCGATTCAGCTTGTTAATGAATTATAAATTGTGTTTGAAGTTTGATTTGGGTTTAGTTTGAGTAGGGGATCGTTTCTGGGCAGGTTAGAGGTTTTGATTTTGCCTAGGGAAGATTTTAGGGTTTTGATCTACCGGAGAAGATGACCGGAGCAATTTTCCGGTCATCAGAAAGTAATTAGGGCTAATCTCTGTTTAAATCCCCTATTTGATTTGTGACCCTTGGATCCTGATTAGGGTTAGGTCTGGACGGCTCAGATCACGCGTGTTAACATTAATCCACTTAATTAATTATAAAATCTAATTAAAGCTCAGATTAATTCCTGGCCATTGAGATGCGCACGTAGTCAAACAAAATCCCCCCAGTTAAAATCCTGTCCATCAGATCATCATACTTTCTTTTATTTTAATTTTATTTCATTTAAATAGCATTTATTTTGTGCATTTTATTTAAAATACTTAGAAAATTCCAAAAATATTTTTCTTCTGTATTTTAATTCCAAATATTTTTCTTCACCCAAAAACATTTTTTATTTTTTTTTTTTGCATTAAAAAATCATTTTAAAAATATTTAAATTTTTATTTTAATTAATTAAAATATCATTTAGGTTTCCAAAAATCACAAAAAAAATCACATTGCATCTTAGGATATTTAGAAACATTGTCAAACCATCCATACAAATTTCTTTTTGGTTTTGATCCAACTTTGACATTTTTCTTGAATTTAGGGTTCATAAAATTCCCTTTTTGGAACCCTAACTTTAACAATTCTTTTCTGCCTAACCATGAATGGTTTGATGATGGTTCTTTTTGCATTGTTTCCTATTTAGCATTTAGTTTCTTGGTTATTTTTTCCAAGAATTTATCTTTTATTTTCAATTTGATTTGCATTTTTCTTCTTAAGGTACCTAAAAACCCTAGTTTACTTAGAAAAATCACAACTTTATTTAGGTTAAGAGTTGGACCTTCTCCTTTGGGGTGTGATATCATATGGGGTTAGGGTTCCTTTGAGTTCATTTTCAATATTTTATCATGTGATTTGCTTCTGTTTTTGTCATTTGTATCTCATCCTTTCATGTAACCCTAATCTTGCATCCATACTTGCATCTTACATTGCATTGCATGAACATATGAACTTGCCATGACATTCTAAGCACTTGTATGCCATCTTATACATCTTAAGACATTTCTTAAACATTTCTTGGTAATTTATTCATACATTTGCCATGCTTTGCATCCATTTCATTTCATAAACATACATGTGTTTTCATACTTCAAAGCATGCTTCATTTGCATCCAATCTCTTGTATGAACATTCAGAACACTTGGTATACCTTTGCATCATCTCATAGCATCATTTGCATCATATGTTTGCTTCTGGTTTTGGGTTTTACCTTTGCATGTGTTTCATTTTCATTTCATTTCTTTCCTTATGCTAACATTTTCTGGTGGTAAGTAACTTGAGAAGTGAATTTGCCTTCACTTCTCATTTCTCTTTATCTTCTTCATATGCATCCTTTCTGCATTTTCATTTGCTTTAGAGTGATCTTGCTCATTCATGTTCATCACTCACTTTCTTTCTCCAAGTTACTTATCTTCTTCAGTGAAGTAAGTAACTTGTTTCTTCTGCTTCTCCTCCTTTCATCTGCTTCTTCCATTGGTGGCTTCTCTGAAGATCTTTCTCAAGCCTTACAAACCATAGGAACATCTAAGCATGACAATGATTAGGGTTGTAATTAATCCCCCTTTAGTTTTACCTTTTAGTCTTCTTTGTGTCTCTCTTCTCATCTCAACATTAGAGACTAAACCTTTAAGGTTTTAAGACTTTGTGATTAGGGTTATGCCTGCATCCTTCTCTTAGGATGGAGTGTATAACTTTAATCCTAAGTGTTAATCCCTTAATTTGTTTAAACCACTTAATCAATCCATCTTAATAATCATTAAGACATTAACTTGTAACTTGGGCCTTGCATTAGGGTTCTAATTCTTCCTTTATTGGTTAAGAAGGACTAACCCTAGTGTTAATGGACAAGTCCCCCTCAAGTTGTCTTACAAACAATAAAACTCACTTATTAATCTCATCCTTAATTAAAATCCACTTTAATAAAGATTTGTTTTGTCATGAGGTTAATCCCTAATCATGGATTAAGTTGAGGTATCTTCCTCAGCTCAAGTGTGCTCATCTATTATCCTTCTATTAGGATGGTGTAATATGTTTACTAATACTTGATTATGGCTTAAACTCATTACTTAACACTAAACAAAAACTCAAAAACATCTAAATAATCACAATTAGGTTAATGATCTTAATCCTACATCATCATGGTAATTAAGTTGAGATGTTTATCTCATACTTAAGGTATTCTCATTATCCCTAATCAAAGGGAGGATATGATGAATTTACTAACCCTTGGTTTAGGCTTAAGCTCATTAACTTATGACAAATACAAAAAGCAATAAAAGATTGAAAACACAAAAACAAACAATAATTGTCTCCTTCGGGATTCTTTTCTCATCATCTTCACTCACAAGCGAGAACTTGCTTCTTCCGTCTAATGCAAGACAGTTAGCACTTGAGCCAGACAAGTCATACACTTGAGCATAGGCAAGCAAGCAGTTCATCAGTCAATTTATCTTTCAGTCTCTTTGAGTTGAACTATGGTGTTCTGACTTCCTCATTGCACGAGAGGATATGTAGGCATAACTTAACTGTTATCGAACAAAAGTCTTTGTGTCTTCCCCCTCTTTCAGCATTCTCTTTTAAGCCTCAGTTCCTGAGCATTTTACTTCACTTTCTTTCACTGACACTTGTATATTCTTTTCCACCTTTTACACACAAAATAGCACCGACACTACCACTTTAAAAACAAATCCTTCAAGCGTGGATCCCGTCGAGTACGGAGGACAATCTGGGTGCTAATACCTTCCAGGTTGTAACCAACCCCCTTTCTCAGTTTCTCTGGTTCGCGACCGTCTTATCTATCTTTTCTAGGTTTATGCAGCATTACCTTTCCTTCGGGATAAAAATGCCTAGCTGGCGACTCTTTTCAGTTCACTTCATTCTTCCTTTCGCCGACTGTTCGCGCTTGTACCGTGATGTAAATCTTCGGGAGCGACAGTGAGCGACAGTCAATGCACGAGCAGTGTAGGGAGGTAGAAGACAAAGCGAAAAGTTCCCTCTGTGGGACAACATTACTATTTATAGGGAAAATGGCACGTGCACTGAAGCGTGACCCCTATCCCTAGGCAATAATAGCCAACACACTAGGCCCTATGCTAGCCTTTAGAGCATTAAATTGGCACAAATCCCGAAACACACCACCTTTTCGTTTCCACTTCCTCTGTGCCGACCTAGAGACAGGATGCTTGGAAAGTCGATCCCCCAACATTCGTCTATATTCCCGAGCACCAAGTTATCTTTAATTCATCACTTCCTTGACCGAAAGCAACTACTTGGAGGGCTCCTGTTCAGGACTTGACCAATCCTCGGGATTGGGCCAAATGTATCTCGCGGCCCAACGACCCAATGATTCTAGGATGCTCGAAATCCCGAGGAACAATTGCTTGACAGACCCCTTGCTCGGTGCTAAGGATATCCGACCAAGGATGCGTCGAGCAGATCTATTCTTGCCCCAACGGCTAGTTACTAACCGTCAATGGTTATTACGGAATCCGTGATCCACGCCCAACAATTTGGGCCAATAACCATCCAATTATACTATTATAAAAACCCTCTCATTTGAGAGGGTCAGGTATTAAAATCTGGACCCAAAAAAATATTGTACTTGCTCACTCGTTGCTCGCTTTCCGACTTTAGCATCGGAGTGCCTTTGCAGGTACACCCCCATCTTTTCTCCATCATCAACATCACTCATCCACGCTCGAAGCGGCCATATCGGATCCTGATCTCCAGGTACGATCAAATCAAGTCCAAGTGTTCAAACACACTCCATATGGTGTAGGGAAGCTGTCTAGATCATCACAACATCTCTGTAACACCTCCAGCTCGAAATCACAACTCCAGTTGCAAGCTAAAGTTCAGGAAAGCCTCAAACTTTGCTAAATCATAATCCATGCATATTTCCTCGCATTATATTTTTCCATATGTGCAAAATCATATTCTAAGTAATTCCCCTCAATCAATTTCATAAAATCAACATCATGTAGAATTTCATGAGGCTCCGACCAAATTAGGGTTCTTTAGTGTTCTTCACTGATTTTTCACTCTACACTAAAAATAAATGAAATTAATTGGTACCATGGCGTTCGTGAGTAAGAAAACGAGTAAGATTAATGTTTATTTCATTTCATTTCAGTACATATTCAGTGAGATATAAGGGATTTTGCAAAATCCCCATTTCAGGGCAAGATGAAGAACACCACGCGTGTTCTTCATTGTTCTTGGCGTTTTTTTTTTAATTTTCAAATATTTGAATTTAGTGTTTTTATTTAATTCAATCCAAAATTAATTTCTCTCTGATTATTTTGAGTTTTAAAATGATTATTTTTTCATTAATTCTAAAAAATGTTTAAATATTTTATTCCATGCAAAAATCAGCAAAAATATATATATATATTTTTAAATAAATTATATATTTTTATAAAGAATTAATTTTATTTGTTTCTAAACATTTTTATAATTCATTTCTTTCACTTGAATTTTCAAACATAAATGATATTCAAGTTGTCTCATGGATAAAACATAATTTTTCAAACATTGATCCAAGGTTTCAACTAGTTTTTCAATTAAGTTTGAAATTTATCAAAGATTTTAAATATTTTTATATTTAAAATATAAAAAATATAAAAAAACTAGGGTTTTTATTTTAATAACCTTCAAATTGGTTTTTATCACTCTTGGGTCTCTATGATAGTTTAAAACCCATCCCTTTTTGAAAAATGAACCATTAGGATTCATCTGATCCATTTTCAAAAACTCGGTGCGATCACCTTTTTCACCGTATTAAGTTTTCATCTGTGAATCTTTTTCTGTGAATATTTTTACACATAACCACTTATTTTCTAAAATGAATTTTCAAAATGTGTCACGAGGATTCCTTTGTGTTTAAGACTCATTCTTATTGTTTTAAACTTTCTCCGGTCTGTTTTAAAACTCCGTCAGGCTTCCGTATAAGTCCTGAACCTACCAACTATTTCCTAAATAATTTTTAATCTCTTATACAGATATTATAGGCCCACTTGTTTACAAGTCCCATCTCCTTTTCATTTTTCATCTTTATGACTAAAGATCTAATACACCAACAACTAGACTGAGCTTCACTATGATGAACTGCTTTCTAGGATATACTCAGCTTTTCTGCACCCAAGTCTTACTCTGTGTATGAAATCATCAAATAATTAATTAACAAAACAAATTCCATAGGAATCCTTATGTTTAAGCCCTATTATTGGCTTCTGAGCCATCTTCCCTCTTTCTAACTTCTCGATGTTTTCTTAAACTGTTGTGCTTGCTTAGAATATGATTGTTTGCCAAAATTATCTTTCTTCACCTCATTAATGACAAAGATAATACAATGTATAAAACACATATGTAATCTTTTCTCCCTTGGGATTTTGGGTGTCTTCTTCCCAGTGTAACCCTCAACTTCATTCTTAATAAAACAACTTAAGAATACTCAAACTATAGCAAAGACATACTAAAAGGTGTTACACACATTCACTGACACCTTATATTTGTCTGCATGCATCTTTACTATTTATACTTGTGTCGCTCCCGCCAAATGACACGGGGCCAGAAGGGGTACAGACACGAACGGTCGGCGAAAGGAGAGAACATGAAGATGAACTGAAAAGAGTCGCCAGCTAGGCATTTTTATCCCGAAGGAAAGGTAATGCTGCATAAACCTAGAAAAGATAGATAAGACGGTCGCGAACCAGAGAAACTGAGAAAGGGGGTTGGTTACAACCTGGGAAGGTATTAGCACCCAGATTGTCCTCCGTACTCGACGGGATCCACGCTTGAAGGATTTGTTTTTAAAGTGGTAGTGTCGGTGCTATTTTGTGTGTAAAAGGTGGAAAAGAATATACAAGTGTCAGTGCAAGAAAGTGAAGTGAAATGCTCAGGAATGAGGCTTAAAATAATGCTGAAAGAGGGGGAAGGAGCAGAGACTTTTGTTTGATAACAGTTAAGTTATGCCTACGTATCCTCTCGTGCAATGAGGAAGTCAGAACACCGTAGTTCGACTCAAAGAGACTGAAATATGAATTGACTTGTGAACTGCTTACTTATCTATGCTCAAGTGTATGACCTGTCTGGCTCAGGTGCAAATTGTCTTGCATTAGACGGAAGAAGCGAGTTCTCGGTTGTGAGTGAATGAGGTGAAAAGAGAATCCCGGAGGAGACGATTATTGTTTGTTTTTGGTGTTTTCAATCTTTTATTGCTTTTTGTGTTTGTCATAAGTTAATGAGCTTAAGCCTAAACCAAAGGTTAGTAAGCTCATCACATCTTCCCTCTGATTAGGGGTAATGAGAATACCTTAAGTATGAAGTAAGCACCTCACACTTAATTACCATGATGTAGGATTAAGATCATTAACCTACTTGTGATTATTTACATGTTTTTGGAGTTTTTGTTTAGTGTTAAGTAATGAGTTTAAGCCATAATCAAGGATTTAATGGACTCATTACGCCATCCTAATAGAAGGATAATAGATGAGAACATTTAAGCTGAGGAAGGCTCCTCAACTTAATCCATGATTAGGGATTAACCTCATGACAAAACAAGGCCTTTATTAAAGTGGATTTTAGTTAATGGTGAGATTAAGAAATGAATTTTATGGTTTGTAAGACAACTTGAGGGGGACTTGTCCATTAACACTAGGGTTAGTCCTTCTTAACCAATTAAGGAAGAATTAGAACCCTAATGCAAGGCCCAAGTTACAAGCTTGATGTATTAGTGATTATTAGATGAATTGATTAAGGGATTTAAAACACATTAAGGGTTTAACACTTAGGATTGAATTTATACACTCCATCCTAAGAGAAGGATGTAGGCATAACCTTAATCACAAAGCCTTAAAACCTTTAAGGTTTAGTCCCTGATTAAGAGATGAGAAGAGAAGACACAAAAGATGACACAAAGGTAAAACTAATGGGGGATTAATCAAACCCTAAATGTGATCATGCTTGGGTATTCCTAGGGTTTATGAGGCTTGCAAGAGATCTTTAAGAAGAACGACCAAGGAAGAAGCAGATGAAAGGAGGAGAAGCAGAGGAAACAAGTCAACTTACTACACTTAAGAAGATAAGTTGCTTGAAGAAATAAAGTGAAGAAGGAACATGAATGAGCAAGCTTACTCTAATACAAATACAAAATTCAGCAATGAATGCATAAGAGAGATGAGAAGAGATTATGAGAAGTGAAGGCAAATTCACTTCTCAAAGTAACTTACCACCTGGAAAGTTAGTGAAAGGAAATGAAATGAAATGAAAATGGAATGAATGCAAGGATGCAAACCAAAACGAGAAGCATATTTATGATGCAAATGATTCTAAGAGATGATGCAAATGTATGTCAAGAGATGTGAATGACCATACAAGTAATGAGGATGCAAATGAAGCATAAAGGAAGCATGAAAGTTCATGAATGCATATGAAATGAAATGGATACATGACATGGCAAATGGATGATGCAATGATCAAACATGATTCTAATGTATCCTAAGATGTCTTATATGTCATGTGGATGCATAAAATGTCATGGCAAGTTCATGAATGCAAGCATATGCAAGAGGGATGCAAATGAAGATACAAAATTAGGGTTTACATGCAACATGGAAAGCAAAACTTAAAAACAGAAGCAAATGACAAGATAAAAAATTTAAAATACACTCAAAGGGACCCTAAACCTATACTAAGTTACCATCCAAATGGGGGGGGGTCAGAAGCTAAACCTAAAAGGAGTTATGAATTTCTTAAGTTTCTAGGGTTTTTTTGGGTGATCTTCAATGCAAAATGCCAAATAATTTGAAAATGCAAGATAAAAATGAAACAAATATGTTTTTAGAAACTAGAATTCATGCATAGAACAATGCAAAAAGAATCATTCACAAACTCAACTTGGTTTAAGAGTTATGGATTTTTGAAGTTAGGGCTAGAAAATGAACAATTTTAAGAACCCTAATTCATTGAAAAATGTCAAAGCATGATCAAAACCAAAAAGAAATTTGTATGGTGAGTTTGTAAATGTTTCTAAATGTCCAATAATGATCTCTGATTTTTTTGGTGATTTTTAAATACTTAAATGTATTTTTAATTAATTAATTTTCATTAATCAATTAAGTAAAACATTTAAATGATTTAAAAATATTTTTTTAATGCAAAAAATAAAAATAAAAATATTTTTGGTTTCTGATAATTAATTAAATGTTTGATAAAAATTTTCAGAATTTTTTGATCATTTTTACTATTTTAAATAAATGGTATAAGATTAAATGAGAAAATTGAAATAAAAAATTAAATAAACAGAAGTATGCACAATGGATGGTTTGGATTGGTTCTGGGTTTGGAGGGATTGACTGGTGCGCATCTGGACGACCTATATTCAAACTAGTTTATTTAAACTTAACCCTAATTAATTAATCTAATTAATCACAATTAAAACTAATTGGGAGATCCTGGCCCTAGGTTCACGCGCGCTAAGCTTCATCCTACGCTCCAGATTCAAACTACACTAATTACTCAGCCTAACCCTAATTAGGGCACACAAACCTCAGACGGCCGGAACAGTGGTTCCGATCGTCTTCTCCGGCCAACCCTCAAGAACAAAATCTTCCCTAGGTTATTTTAAGAGCTGTAAAGCTCCAAATCAAACCTCTCAACCTTCCTAAGTACGAATCCACTCCCAAAACAAATTTCTTTTCAATCAATCTCCAGATACAAATCAAAACTTAAAAATGACCAAACTTTCAGAGATATGGTACAGGCTCAATAATCAATCATTTTCAAAAATAAAAAGTGCAGAGTGATCAGGGGAGCATGTAGATCATTTCTAGAACTTAAAGAAAGGTTTCTGGAAAAAAAGTTCTTGATAGCTACCTGAGTTGAAGCTTTCGAAACTGGAGCTTTCTAGCCATTCCCTTGGTGCTTTTTCACTCCAATGAATGCCTTGATGCTTCTGGTAAGCTTGAAACAAGTTTGTATGGAGTGTTTTGAAGGTTTCAGTTTAGAGGGGATGAAAATCATGTTTTTGTTTGAGGTGGTTTCAGGCTGTTTTGGTGGGTGGGAAATGATCCTGGGATGATGCTGAGTTGTTTTGTGAAAGAAGTTTGAAGTTTTGTTAAGTGTGGTGAGAGTTTCGAAGAAAAATGCAAAGGAGGTGATTTTTGTGAACTAGGGCAATGCTGAGGATTCAAGCTTGGTTCTTCTGTGAAATGAGTTGCATAAGGCATGTATGTGAAGCTGTGATAGGTCAGGATAGTTGGTGTGGGCTATGCTGATTGGTATGGGATGATTTGCAAAAAGTCAAGGTTGGTTGTACTTGAGGTATAGGCAAGTGGCAGGCTGGGATTTGGGCATGTCCTGGTTTAGCTTAGATCAAGGAATGTTTGGGAATCAGATTTGATGAGTTGTGGCAAGTGGATGAGAGGTTTTGTATCATTTTGCAAATTCATGAAGTTTTGGCCCCTTTTGGATTTCTTCATGGGAAAGGCATGAAAAAATGAAATTCTTGGGCCAATTCTGATTTTTGGGCATTGCATAATGTTTGTGTGATGCTTAGAAGTCAATTTGAGGTCACAAAATGGCTTGGTAAGAGGTTTTGCAAAAATCCCTCTTTGGCATGAAACTTGAAATTATGTGATTTTTGCCAACTTTGGAAAGCCATAACTTGAGTTCCAAAATGAATTAGATCTTGTTCTTGTACTTTTTGAAAAGGGAATGATCTAATATACAACTTTCATGACCAACAATTTTTCATTTGAAGCATTTTTGGTTAAGAAAGAGGAGGTTGAAAAACTTTCCCAAAATGGAAAGTTTACATTACAAGTCATTTCCATTTTTGGCAACTTTTGGTTTTGCTCACTTTTCTTCAAATTTGTGAATTTATAAGAACTTCAATGATCAAATAAAGACCATATAACTTCAATTTGATGAAAAATCCACTTTGGTTCCATGTTGGGGGGCCTCAGATGCCCTGATTTTGCTCTGACTTGCTCAAGAAGTTACCCATTGATCAGATGACTTCCACAATGAATTTCTTCATCAAACTTGGTATGTATGATCCTTATAACATATTGAGACCAATAGAAACAAGAATGACCAAAAAAATTGGAGTTATGGCCTCTGAAACCAAAACCCTAATTTTAGGTCATCTATGTAGTTAAACCCTGGCTCTGCTTCCATGCTTTGCCAGTTCTTGTGATTCTTTGACTTCCTTGATCGTTGGAGGATAAAATATGGTGTTTGAACATACATGGTGTCGCTCCCTGGATTTCCATCCTGGTACAAACACGAACGTGGCGCGAAATAGAATAGAGTCGCCAGCCAGGCATTTTTATCCCGAAAGAAAGGGAATGGTAATGTTGCACAAACCAGAAGAAAAAAGAGGAAGGACACAGGTCCTACGAACCAAAGAGACTGAGTTCGGGAGTCGGTTACGACCTGGGAAGGTATTAGCACCCAGATCATCCGCCGTACCCGACGGGATCCACGCTTGCAAAAGAAACTATTTCAAAGGGTGAGGGTATGAAAGTTGCAGCAAAAGAAAAGAAAATGAACTGGAAAAGAAATTGAGAAAAAAACTGAATGAGAAAACAAAGAAGAAAAATGTAGGGAAAATAAAGATTGTGCTCGAACGGGCCCTACCCCGCTGCCTACGTACCTCATCAGGATAATGAGGATCAGAGACGCAGTAGTTCCCCAAACTAGCGGTGGCAAGGAAAAAGCTTGTGAATTAAGGCTTGAACTGCCTATGCCATTGCTCAGGTGTTGCAGACTCGGACGACGAGTGCGTAACCGTCTTGCAAAGTGACAAGTAGGAGCAAGTTCGTGTACGGAGCGAAGGAGACGAGAAAAGAATTCCCGAAGGAAAGACGCTTATTGTTTGTTTGTGTCTTTTAGAAGCTTTTTATGAGTGTGTCACAAGGAAGTGAACTCAAGCTCTTTTCCATGGAATGTGCACTTGTCACTACATTCCAAGATGGAATAATAGAACAAGCACACTCAAGTAAGGAGAAGATACCCAAAACCTGAACCCAGAGATTAAGGCTTAGGCTCACTAACTCATTAAACTTATTAAGTGTTTTTGGTATTTACAATGAAGAAGTGTTTTTTATGCTTTTCTTTGTGAAGAAGATACCTTGATCAGACTTGTGCATCACAAGGTAAACTTGTACTATCCCAAGATGGAAAGACTACAAGTACCTCATGGGATAAGGCTATTGCTCAAGGTATTACTTCAAAATTTATTAAGATTTATTCTTAGAGTTATGAGATGAGAAGAGGAGAAGAACCAAAAGGATCACAAAGGCAAAATTCTAAAGGGGGACTAGAGAATCCTAAGTGTTATCATGCATGGATATCCTAAGTTAGTGTGGCTTTCTATCCTAATGAAGAATGAAAGAGGAAGAGAAGAAGAAGAATGGAAGAGGGATGAGTAAGGCCTAAGCCCAACAAGCAAAGGGTTAGCACAATAAAGAAATAAGAAGACGAGATGAGACTTGGAGATGTGGAACTCACTTCCACACCTCTCACTTACCATAGCCCCTGCAAGGTTAGCAACAAGCATACAAATGAAACAAGATAAACAAGATGACATACCAATATCATACAAACAGAAGTGAGATCATATATAAAAATTCTCAATGGATATGCAAGTTATAAGAATGAGGAAAAGAGCATACAAGTTAACATGATGCAACATGAAACAAATGACAAACACATGCAAACTTAAGAAAGATGCAAAGCAAATATTCACAAACATGGACTCAAGGCACACAACCAGAACCAAGACAAGTCAAAGATATGCTTAAGAAGCAAGAGAGATGAAGATAAGAGCCACACAAGACCAAACAATCACAATATGAAGTGAAAGAAGCAAGGAAGATGAAGTGAAATCACATAAGGGAGAAAGAACTTAAAAGATAAGCCAAACACAAAGATTTCTAAGACACAAACCCTAAGATAAGACCAGGATGGTTCCCATACCCCAAAGAGACCCCAAATGAGAATAAGAAGTTGGCATAAGTGCCGTTCTTGGCTTATAAGAGAGCTTATGATCAAAAGGAAGCAAAATGGGACAAGGTAAGAACAAAAATTCGCATCAAACCAACAATGCATCTAAAAATTCCACAACTTAGGACAAATGATCCTCAAACATGATATATCAATGAGCCAAAAGGATTGGGAGAAAATCAGAAGCCAAGTAGGTCAAGAGAAGGCTTAAACACAAACTAGGGTTAAGAAACTTACATCACAAGGCAAAGACCAAAACACAATGAACAAACTTCTAAAAATCAGGGGAAAAATCACACAAGAACTACATCATCTTAAGAATCCATAGAAAAAAGAACCAACACCAAACTCAAAATAATGAACCCTAAGGAAAATGGACAAGACAGATTGTATCAAAAGGACTTAAAAAGAATTAATGAGATGGAGGAATTATATGACACGTGGATAATGAGAAAAAATGGAAAATAAAAATGTAGAAAATTAAGGAAAACTCAAATGGACATTCATGAATTATTTTGGAATTTTTAAAGACTTGGAACTAATTTTAATAATTAAAAACCAAAATGGATATAAAAGAAAATAAAAAGAAAAGAAATAAAAATGGAAATGAGGCTGGGGGTGAGAATAGTAAGAGATCACGTTGAAATGGAATGGGCTTAAAGCTTGAGGGGGTGTTAATATCAATCTGAGGCCCAAATCCTACGCAGGTGTATATGAAATAATATGGAAATTCAGTGAAAAATAAAGGAAAATAACGCAACCGTTAGATGAGATGGACACATCTGGTGAGGGATTCATTAATTGACATGGTAGTTTGCTGAGTTATGAGTGGAGGACGCATGATAACTAATGTGTGGTGAGAAGTATGCTGAATTAAAATAGAATTAGAAAATCACGTGGTCAGGAGGGTGGACTTATGAAAACGTGGCGTGATCCTGGACGTGTGTGAGGAAGATCCAAAGGCTGAGAGGTCGTCTCCTTCATTAGAAACCCTAATCTCATGAACGCAGATTCCGGTGACCGGAGCTAGGGCTCCGACACCGGAAATAATAACAGATGACCAAACAAACATTAAAATGGACCATAAGCTCCAGATTGGGTAATTGATAGGCCCTGAATTCAAATATGGCATTGGAATTTTCATTGGATCAAAGGATCCCACAGATCGAACCAAAACAGTTTGCACCATGAAAAATGAAACTCAAAATACAAACTCATTTATGCACCAATTTCGAAACTAAAACTTGCAGAATGATCAGTGAACATCAAGGATCATGAAATGCACAACCAATTTCATTTTCAGATCTAAATATTCCAAGGCATACCTGAGTTGCAGATCTTGAAAGAGCTTGATAGAAGGCCAGATGTTGAATGCAAATCACTCCAAATTCACTCTAGATGCAAAATAAATATCACCTAAAGCCTTGAAGATGGCTGGATCTTGAGCTTTGCAAGCACCTGCCCTAAAATGGCAAGGTTGTTGATCTTGAGAGATTGCTTGAACAAGTTGTGATTAATCATCCTGAGCTTGCACTGATCAAGGATCTACCACTGGTTTTTTGATTGAGCAAGTGTATGATGAGATATGAGAGAAAATGCAATTTGTGCAAAAACTTTGAAATGAGAGAATGAGAGAGAGTTGTGTGATTTTGAAACCCTAGCTTCTTATATACCAAGTCATGAACCAATGCTGAAAATATCAAAGAGTTTGCACGTGGGAATGAGGAGAATTTTTGATTTTGCAATTCTTGCAAGTTTGGTGTGACAACATGCACTCCTCATGATTTCCTTGGCCTTCATCCCCATGTGCACTCCAAATCCAACCCTTGATTATAATCCAACAAATTCTGGCCATTAGATTAAGGTATCACACTTTCCTCATGAATATGCAAATTTTGCATTTTTGGAGTGACATTCTTATTTGGCACGAAATTGTGACTTTATTTGGAGAAAAATGATCCATTTGCCTTGTATTTTAACTTAGTAACCTCACTTGATCCATTCCAATCCTTAAAACTAAGTTTCACATCATTTGGCTCTTGGTGCATGCATGAATTTTAGGTTTTGCCCTAATTTAAGTGAAATTTTCGAGGGGCCTAGCTTGCAAACCATGAATCCTATGAAAAAGTACTTGTACTTTTTGAAAATGGGAGACCTTAATCTCCAACTTTCATGTTTGACTTTGGTTCATTTGAAGAATTTTTGATCATGTTAAGCTCACTTGAATTTTAGGGCAAAAGGTTACTAAAAATGGAATTTCCTTAAAACCAACTTTGCACCAATTTTGCAAAAACCCTCAAATCTTCATGAGTCTTGATCCTTGAACTTTCCAAACCTCTTATAACATTGTAAGGACACCCCTTGGATAGAAAAAGTGGATTGGACCCCTTGAAATTACACAGTTGACTTTTTAAACGCACAGTTGACCAATTACTTCATCTGCAAGCAACTGAAGAATTTCTTGACTTCCACAAGGAATTTTCTCATGAAAATTGGTACTTAGGATCCTCTTGACATATGAAAGACTTTGCATAAATGAAATGGCCAAAGTTGTGAGATTTTCAAGCTTGAATCTCAAACCCTAGTTTAGGTGCCTTGTGTAGGAGCTTTGCCCTATCCTGGAATCTCTGATGATCATGCAACCTTTTGAGCTTTTGTGAATGAAATTGAACTTGTAAATACAATGTAGACCCCTCATAGGACTTGTAAAAAACCATTGGGACCCTTGTCATGGCTTGTGATGCTTCAAGTACCTCCACAAATGATGATATCCATGTTATGCCTCATCTTTCCATGTTAGGATGCTAAAAATATGGTATATTCATGATGAATATGATGTGATATGATGCTTAAAATGAAGAGGGAAAATTTGGGGTGTTACACATGGACCCTCTTGAGATGATTGAAGACCTTTGAGGTGGCTCAGATGGATCCTTGGATTGCTCATATCACAAACCCTAGATGCAGATGAACTTGAACTATGCAGATGAAACAAAAATGCAATATGAGATGATATGCTTAAACTAATGCAAATATGAAAGATCATAAGCCATGGTGTGAACTTAGTGAGGGAAAATTTGGGGTGTTTATAGCTGCCCCTATTCAAGCATGAGTTAGCTGTGCAGGATGTAAGCATCCGACTTAAAAGACAAAAAAGATAACTTGTGGTTGAATACCAAAGACAATCCAAAATTTGCACTCACTGGGTGAAGAAGAAAAGGGATATATATTGTAAAAGGTAGTAAAGTATGATTATAAAAGTGCGAGCGATGGAGGACGACCATCGAGAAGAGGACGATTGCTGGGGATAAAGCAATAACGGGGACGGCTGACATGCTGAGGATATTAAGAGATCATGATGGGGACGGCCATCAAGGTAAAGAAACAAGATTCTCTGGGGATTAATGTAAAGTCAATGATGGGGACGACCATCAGGTTAATGAAATAAATGATGAGGGTCGGTCATCAAAGGTGAAGGACGATCACCTAGCAGGGGACGACTGCTCTGTTGGGGATAAGGATGAAGGACGGTCATCCAAGGTGAAGGACGATCACCTGGCAGGGTACGGCTGCCAAAAGTATCACGACATAGGACGAATACCGGATAGGAAAAAAGTCGACGATCGGGAAGGCCATCGGATAAGCATGATGAAGGACGATCATCAAGAGGTGAAACACGATCACCTAGCAGGGTACGACTGCTCTTGGGGTTTATCATGACATATGACGAATGTCAGATAACAAGATCAACGATGGGGACGGCCATCGGATAAAATGATGAAGGACGATCATCAAAAAGGCGAAGGGCGATCACCTAGCAGGGGACGGATACTAAATATCACGACATAGGACGAATGCCGGATAACAAAGGGGTTCCAATAATGGAGACTCCACTGGGAGAATGATGAGGGACGGTCATCAAAAGGTGAAGGACGATCACCTGGCAGGGTACGGCCGCCGAAAGTATCATGACATAGTGTAACACCCCAAATTTTCCCTCTTCAGTTTAAGCATCATATCACATCATATTCATCATGAACATATCA
Organism: Lathyrus aphaca; assembly: GCA_963966055.1. Taxonomy (NCBI): domain Eukaryota; kingdom Viridiplantae; phylum Streptophyta; class Magnoliopsida; order Fabales; family Fabaceae; genus Lathyrus; species Lathyrus aphaca. The sequence continues at coordinate 460,405,321 of OZ014522.1, read as the reverse complement.
TATTCTTAGCATCCTAGCATGGAAAGTTGAGGCATAACATTCTTCATGACTTAGCATTAGGCATATGATCATCTGTGGAGGTTCTTGAAGAATTTCAAGCCATGGCAAGGGGCCCAATGGTTTTGTACAAGTCCTATTAGGGATCTACCTTGCATTTACAAGCTCAAGTTCATTTGCAAAAGCTCAGAAGGTTGGAAGATCATTAGGAATTCCAGGCTAAGGCAAAGCTCCTACACAAGGATCCTAAACTAGGGTTTGAGATTCAAGCTTGAAAACCTCAAAACTTTGGCCATTTCATTTGGGCAAAGTCTTTCATATGTCAAGAGGATCCTAGGTACCAATTTTGATGAGAAAATTCCTTGTGGAAGTCAAGAATTTCTTCAGTTGCTTGCAGATGAAGAAACTGGTCAACTGTGCTTTAAAAAAGTCAATTGTGTGATTTCAAGGGGTCCAATCCTTTTTTTCTAGCCAAAGAATGTTCTTAAAATGTTATAAGAGGTTTAGAAAGTTCAAAGATCAAGAATCATGAAGTTTTGAGGGGTTTTGCAAAATTGGTACAAAGTTGGTTTTGAGAAAATGCCATTTTTGGCAACTTTTGCCCTAAAATTCAAATGATCATAACTTGGTGAAAAATTCTTCAAATGGACCAAAGTCAAACATGAAAGTTGGAGATTAAGGCCTCCCATTTTCAAAAAGTACAAGTACTTTTTCATAGCATTCTTGGTTAGGAAGTTATGCCCCTCGAAAATTCCTTCAAAATTAGGGCAAATGTTGATTTTCATTTATGCACCAAGAGCCAAAAGTCAAAAAACTTCATTTTAAGTGTTGGTATGGATCAAATAAGTTTACAAAATTAAAATGAAATGCAATTGGATCACTTTGCTAAAAGAAATGCACCAAATTCGTGCACAACAAGAATGTCATTCCAAAAGTGTATTTTGTGCATGAACATGAAAAGAGTGTGACACTCTAATCTAAGGGTCTGGATTTTGTTTGTTTGAGATTAAGGGTTGGATTTAGAGTGCAAATGGGATGAAGGAAAGGGAATGCATGAGGATTACATGCTCTCATCACAAAATTGCAAAATTTGCAAAATCACTCAAACTTTTGATCCACACGTGCAAACTTCCTCATTTCTTCAACATTGGCTCATGAGAGGATATAAAACAAATTAGGGTTTTACAAGGGCTCAGTTCTCTCTCATTGTTGAGTTTACACCTTCTTTTACAACTTGCATTTTCTCTTGAATATCCTCACACACCAGCTCTCTCCAAAAACAAATCATAGATCCTTCATCCTTGAGAGCCCAGGATCATTAATCTCACCATTGTGAAAGCTATCTCTCAAGAATCACAACCTTGCCATTTCAGGGCAGTTGCTTGCAAATCCTCAAATCCAGCAAGATTCAAGGCTCTAGTTGCATTTATTTTGCAACTAGAGTGCATTTGGAGTGCTTTGGCTTCATCATCTGGACTTCTAACAAGCTTACTCAAGATCTGCAAGCTCAGGTATGCCTCTGAATCTTCAGATCTAGAAATGATTTTTGAGGTGTGCTTTTGGATCTTTGATGTATGCTGATCATTCTACTATGTTTAGTTTCGAAATTGGTGCATTATTGAGTGTGTAATGTGATTTCAAAGTTTCATGGTCAAAATTGTTTTCTCTCAATCCAGGAGATTCATTTATCTATTGATTTTTTCATGCTCATATTTGAACTCAGCATAGTCCAATTAGTCAATCTGGAGCTTCATGTTTATTTTCATTGTGATTTGTTCATCTGGTGCAATTTCCGGTGCCGGAGCCCTAGCTCCGGTCACCGAAATCTGGTAAACTTGCGTTTAGGGTTTTATGAGGTTGAAGAAGACTTCTCTGCCATTGGATCATGCCTCTCATTGCCCAAGATCATGCCATGTTTTTAATGAATCCAGCCTCTCTCTCACGTGAGCTTCAGTTTCTGTTTTAATTCTTCATACTTCTCACCTCACCATAATTCTCATACTCCCTCAACCCAGAGCCAATCAGCATGCCACGTCATTAAATGAACCCCCTCACAGGACGCGTTGGATCAATCCTCTGGCCATTTCTTTTTTCCATTTATTTCCTGAATTTCTACCATTATTCTTATATTCCTGCGCAACCCAATGGGCCCATTATTCTGATATAAGCCCAATTAATTTTAACTGTATTTCCTACTTTTCTCACCCCCAGCCTCATCTCTCATTTTATTTCTTTTCTTTTTTATTTCTTTTATCATCATTTTGCTTTTTAATTATTAAAAATACTTCCAATCATCAAAAAATTCCAAATTAATTTATGGTTATTCATTTGAGTTTTCTCTAATTTTCTATATTTTTCTTTTCCATTTATTTCTAATATCCACGTGTCAATTAATTGTTCATCTTAATTAATTCTTTTTTATTCCTTTTTGAGCACCCTGCGTTGTCCATTTTCCATAGTGTTCATTATTTTGATTTTTGTGTTGGTTCTTTTTGCTCTGGATTCATAAGAAAATGTACTTCATGTGTGATTTTTGCCCTGATTTTTAGAAACTTTTTCATTTGGTTTTGGGCCTTGGCTTGTCATTGAAGTTTTCTAACCCTAGTTCATGTTTATGTCCTCATTTGACCTATCTAGCTTCTGAATTTCTCCCAACCCTTTTGGCTCATTGTTATATCATGTTTGAGGATCATTTTTCCTAAGTTGTGGAATTTTTAGATGCATTGTTGATTTGAATATTTGTTCTTACCTTGTCCCATTTTGCTTCTTTGTGATCATAAGGTCTCATATTAGCTTAGAAGGGCACTTGTGCCAACTTTTTCTTCTCATTTGGGGTCTATTTTGGGTATGGGTACCTTTCTGGTCTTGGCTTAGGGTTTGTGTCTTAGAAATTTTGTGTTTTTCTTACCTTTTAAGTTCTTCCTTTTCTTATGTGCTTTCACATCATCTCCTTTGCCTCTTTCTTCCTATAAGTTGATTGTTTGGCCTTATGTTTCTCTTCTCTTCATATCTCTTGCTTCTTAAGCTCTTCTTTGGCTTGTTTTGGTTCTGGTCTTGTGCCTTGGGTTCATGTTTTGTGCATTTTTGGTTTGCATCTCATTAAGTGTACCTTACTTTGCCATGTGATTCATGTTGCTTCATAATTAACTTGCATGCTTCTTCCCTCACTCTTGTAACTTGCATTTGCATTGAGCATATGTATATATGACTTAATTTCTGTTTGTATGATGTTGGCATGTCATTAAGTTCATTGTGTTTCACTTGTATGCTTATGTTGCTAACCTTTTCAGGGGCTATGGTAAGTGTGAGGTGTGGATGTGTTTCCCACATCTCCAAATCTCATCTCTTCTCTTCTTATTCTTTATTGAGCTAACCTTTGATTGTTGGGCTTAGGCCTTACTCATCTATTCTTCTTTCTTCTACTTCTTCTTCTTTCTTTCTTCTTTAGGATAGTAAACCACACTAACCTTAGGATATCCATGCATGACAACACTTAGGTTTCTTTAGTCCCCCATTATACTTTTGCCTTTGTGATCCTTTTGGTTCTTCTTCTCTTCTCATATCATAACCTTAAAGAAAACACTTAATAAAGTTTGAAGTAATACCTTGAGCAATAGCCTTATCCCATGAGGTACTTGTAGTCTTCCCATCTTGGGATAGTACAAGCTTACCTTGTGATGCACAAGTCTGATCAAGGTATCTTCTTCACAAAGAAAATCATAAAAAACACTTCTTCATTATAAATACCAAAAACACTTAATAAGTTTAATGAGTTAGTGAGCCTAAGCCTTAATCTCTGGGTTCAGGTTTTGGGTATCTTCTCCTTACTTGAGTGTGCTTGTTCTATTATTCCATCTTGGAATGTAGTGACAAGTGCACATTCCATGGAAAAGAGCTTGAGTTCACTTTCTTGTGACACACTCCTAAAAGCTTCATAAAAAACACAAACAAACAATAAGCGTCTTTCCTTCGGGAATTCTTTTCTCATCTCATTTGCTCCGTACGCGAACTTACTCCTACTTGTCATTTTGCAAGACGGTTACGCACTCGTCGTCCGAGTCTGCAACACATGAGCATTGACATAGGCAGTTCAAGCCTTAAGACACAAGCAATATTTTCCACCCTTAGTTAGGGGAACTACGGCGTTTCTGATCCTCATTGTCCTGATGAGGTACGTAGGCAGCGGGGTAGGGCCCGTTCGAGCATAATCTTTATTTTCCCTACATTTTTTTCTCTTTGTTTTCTTATTCAGTTCCTTTCTCAGTTTTCTTTTCCAGTTCCAGTCTCCTTTCTTTTGCAGGAGCTTTCATCCCCTCACCCTTTGAAGTAGTTTATTTGCAAGCATAGATCCCGTCGGGTACGGCGGACGATCTGGGGTGCTAATACCTTCCCAGGTCGTAACCGACTCCCGAACTCAGTCTCTTTGGTTCGTAGGACCCGTGTCCTTCCTTTTCTTTCTTCTGGTTTGTGCAGCATTACCATTCCCGTTCCTTCGGAATAAAAATTCCTGGCTGGCGACTCTATTCTTTTCCGTGCCACTTTCGCGTTTGTACCAGGATGGAAATCCGGGGAGCGACAGCTGGCGACTCTGCTTGGGAACGAACCCAGAATCTCTGGTTCCCCTGTGAGTCTCTCCTAGCGCTTGCTTGTTTCTGTTTCTTTGGGTGTTGGATGTTTGTTGCTGTGTGTTGTATTTTACTGTTGTTTATTTACAGTTTATTTACAACTTTATTTATAGTTTTCAGTATTTATTTTCTGCATCATATTATATAATGGATTGTCTGGACTGGATTTTCTGTTTGGTGGGTTTGGGTGTTACTGTTTCTGAGAGATGAGCTCATTACCACGGCTCGAGTGCACCTTAGGATTTAGAGTGGTTCCACTTTGGCCTCATGAGATCTTGTCATGGGGGTAGTAGTGAGTTCCACGCCCAGATTTGCGACCGTCTTGGAAATGTCTTGATTTGGGGATCTTCCTCTCTCATTTCATAACCTTGACAGTTATGTGCATCTGGGGACCGATCATTGAGAACCTTGTGGAAACACCCCTCTTTAGTGATGACAGTGGAAGACCACATTTTGTGGTAAACCCATTCGCATCCGAGGGCCCACCTGGGACTTACATAGGATGACCTTGTTTCCCGGACTCAGCTGAGGCCTCCCTGCGTAGTATATAATGCCTAACCGATTCCCTGATTTGGTCATGAGCCATTTCTCGGAAATGGTGAAAGTATTATTGCTATTCGGCTTTGAGAGTCCGTGATGTCTGACCCAGAGCCTACCGGTGAGATTGGGAGGGGTTTACAGGTTTGCAGGAACCCTTGGCCTCTACATACCCTCATTATTCAGTGGTCCTTATCATGATTTCTGGTCCTATGGTTCTGGTGTTCTGGTTTTCTTGGTACTGTGGTTCTGAGATCTTCTATCAGAGAGTTGTGATTCAGAGGATTTTAGTTCAGTTGATCAAAGGGTCCTTGTGTTCAGTGTCCAGTATCCAAATGGTCCCAGTTGATCATATGCCTGCATTGCATTTGCATTTGCATCATTCTTGCATTAACTATTTATGTTTCCATTTTTCAGGTCATTGTTCATAATCAGCTCCCAGTTCTGGTAAATCTTATCTCCAGATGGCAGAAATCAGAAGAGTTACAAGGAAAAAGAATGTTCACTATACTTTTCTTCAACCTGAAGTCAGAAGTGTTCAGAAATTAGCAGGTCTGATGAATGACCAAGTCTTGGGCAATTTCAGGAAAAGATATGGTCAGATATTGAAGTATGTGGACAAGCCCACTGCAGACCAGAAGGACAGTTTACATACCTTGTTGCAGTTTTATGATCCTCTGCTGCGTTGCTTTGTGTTTCCAGATTACATCTTAGCTCCTACCTTGGAGGAGATTGCCAGCATTCTGAATGTTCCAGTCAGAGAGGCCTTGCCTTTCTATGGATCTGAGGTGGTGCTTAAAGAAGAAGACATAGCCAAAGTTTGTCGTTTGCCAACAGCTACAGTCAAGAAGGCTCTGAAGGATAGTGAAGGCAAAGGACTCCCTTGGAGTGTGCTCATACCAGAGGCAGAGAGATATGCTTAAGAGAGTAGTTGGGGTGACTTTGGTGCTTTACTGGCTTTGATGGTGTATGGGTCCAGCTTGTTCCCAGGAGAGAAGGAATTTGTAAGCTTGGAAGTGATCTCTATCTTTGCCAAAGGCAATCCAGTGCCAACTTTGTTGGGTGACTTCTATTATAGTGTTCACTACAGGAATGAGAAAGGTAGGGGTGGACCAGTGACCTGTTGTGCTTCTTTGTTTGCTGAGTGGTTTGCCAGACAGTTGCCTAAGTCAGGTGCTTTCAAGGAAATGAGGGATGAGTGGAGATGGTCAAGAAGGTTGATGGGGTTAACTGCTGAAGATATTGCTTGGGGATATGACAGAGATCTGCTAGGTAAAGAATTGCTGGTCAGTTGTGGAAGATTTGCTGGAGTGCCTTTGCTGGGAAGGAAGGGTGTGATCAGTTATCATCCAACATTAGCCAGGAAGCAATTTGGTTATCCTTTGAAAGATCCACCACAGATGGAAGAGTTTGTTGAGTCTTGGTATTTTCTTGTGGAAGGAAACAAGGAGTTAGTTCTACAAGCCTCTCAAGCCTGGGCTCACAGGATAAGGAAGGGTAAGAAAGACTTTGGCAGAGTAGATCCCAAGACGTATCCACCTTTTGCTGCATGGTTGCAAAGGCATGTAGAAGAAGTTCTCATGCCTTTCTCAGTAGAAGCTCCACTTTATCCCAGAGAAGTTCCAAGCCAGGGTACTGTCTCCCTTGAAGAGTACAAGAAATTGGAAGCCTAGCTGCATGAAGTTCGAGTGGAGAATGCTGAAATGGTAAGCCTGTACCATCTTGCCAACAGGGCCAAGAATGAAGCAGAAGGAAAGCTGCAGAAGATCCAAGCCTCCTTGGAAGCTAAAGAGAAAGACTTTGCTGGAAGGGAAGCTAACTTTCATAGGTTGGGTATGATGGAAGCAAAAAGAGAAGCTGAACGCAAAAAGACTTTGAAAACTCTCAAGGAAGCTCGTCAATCCATTGTTTGGTTGCAAGGCCAAAGAGAGGAAGAGCAGAAGAAGTTTAAAGAAAAAGAAGAGTTTTTCGAAGTGGAAATGGCCTATAAGAAGGAAGAGGTGGATCAAGTCCACAACATTCAGAGGGAAAAGACTCAGCAGTTAGCACAAAGCCAGTTAGCCTTGGAGGAGGCACGAAAGGAGATTGAAGAGCTCAAGCTGAGAGCGGGTGTAAAGAAGGGCAGAGCAGAGGAGCCTGTGTCCTTAGTTTAGTTTATTTTCCAGACTACCTACAGACCTGTTGTAGGAGTCTTGCTTTATTTGTTTTGTCTTTTATTCATGTAATGGCTTATAACCCTTCGGGGAATATTTTTGTTTGTGCTCTAACTTTTGGTCAGCAATGGTCTTTCCATGATATATAGTGTTAATGTGCAAATTATCTTTTCTGAATGTGCAAGGATCGTTTGTCTGATACTGCTAATATCTGAACATTCTTCAAAGAGAAAGTCTGAAAGTTAATACTGAAAGTGACTGTCTGGAGTAGATGCCAGAACTGGGGAATGCAAATGCTTAAACTTGGGAACATGAGCAGTTACATTGCATTGCATATGACGTGTTTGTTTGTTTTGCAAGTAGTGCTTCAGTTTTTAACGTTCTTGTTGTTTCAGGCACTATAGCTCCCAGGAAAGTTCGAGAACAGCCAGTCGCACACAGATATCCAACAAAGGTCAACAGAGAGAGAATCATGGATCAGATGCAAGCTGACTTAGCTGACTTGAGGCTGAGGATAGATAATTTTATGACCTTGATGGCAGGAATGGGTCAGAATCAAGAACGTCTGCGGGAGTTAGTTGAGAATAGTCAAGCCAGGAACAACGGTACTGCTGAGGGAGGTAATCGTAACGGTGCGGGCGCACGTCAGGTTGAAATCCCTGTAACGCAACCAGGGGTTACTATAATCAATGATGGGCTGAACAATGTGCAAATGGATGGACAAGACGAACAGTTCACGTTGCTGGACGAAGCTGAAGGCCAGGGGGTTGAGATGAACAGGAAGTTTGAGGAGATGGCAGAACAGATCAAGGCTATTCAATCCCATAACTCTTTGGGATTTGACATTACTGACTTGGGCTTGGTTCCAGGGGTTATAATCCCTTACAAGTTCAAGGTTCCAACTTTTGAGAAATACAATGGTACAGCATGCCCAAAGACCCATCTTCAGTCCTTTGTAGGGAGGATTGCTACTCACACTGATGATGAAAAGCTATGGATGTACTATTTCCAGGACAACCTGGTTGGGGCCTCCTTGGAATGGTATATGAAGCTAAGCAGAGTTAACATTAAGAGCTGGAAGGACCTGGCAGAGGCTTTTGTGAGACAATACCAGTATAATTTGGACATGGCTCCAAATTGCACTCAACTACAACACATGTCTCAAACTGCTAAGGAGGGTTTCAAAGAATATGCTCAGAGGTGGCGTCAGCTTGCTGCCAGAGTGCAACCACCACTGCTGGAGAATGAGGTGGCTGATATGTTTATGGGGACATTGCAAGGTGTGTTTATTGAAAGATTGACGTCTTGTTCGGCTACCAAGTTCAACGATATAGTAATTGCTGGAGAGAGGGTAGAGACCTTGTTAAAGATGGGAAAGATTCGGGATACGAGTGCGAGTAGCTCGAATGGAGCAAGAAAAGCTTTCAGCGGATACCCAAGAAGAAGGGAAGGGGAGACCAATGCTGTGTTTGGCCGAGGATGGGGCCGAGGGTATAGAAGACCATATGAGCAAGTGGCAGTAGTCACAATCCCTTCTAGTCATGTGCAGTAGGTGCAACCTCAACAAAAACAGCAACAACAGCAGCCACAACGTAACAACTATTAACAAATACCTTATCAGCCAATGCAGACTCGCCCGGCTAATAGGGTGCTTGAGGCAATCCCCATGACTTATGCTGCTTTGCTACCAAGATTGTTGGACCTGAATTTGATACAACTAAGAACTTTGGCACCACCACCACCTGGAGAGCTTCCAGTGGGATACGATGTCAATGCGAGATGCACTTTCCATTCAGGGGCACCCGGGCACTAAACTGAGAAGTGCAGGGCGCTGCAGCACAAAGTTCAAGATCTGATAGACTCCAAGGCGATTAACTTTGCACCACCGCCAAATGTTACTTAAAACCCTATTCCGAATCACGGAGGGGATAAAATACATGCTGTTGATAGTGGTGAGAAGTTAAGTCTGATGCTGAGCATAGAAGAAGTGAAGACTCCGCTGTTGGTAGTGAAACAAAGGCTGCTGAAAGGACAGGTGTTTCCGGGATGCAATTCTGATTGTGAGAAGTGTATGAATTCAGAGAACGGGTGTGAAGACCTGAGAGGGGATTGCAGAGTTTGATTGATGAAGGATCTTTGCAGTTTAACAAAGTTAATGGGGAAGTTGATGATGTGTCCACTATAACCATTTTCTATGATGAAGTTGAGATGCCTGCTAGAAGAGAGCCGGTGACCATTTATGTTCCCGAAGTTAGTCTTGTGACTATCACCGTGCTTGGGCCTGTTCCTTATACAGATGATAAAGCCATTCCATTGCATTACGGTTCAGATGTGTACGTGGCTGGACAGAAGATTGAGAGCAAGTCAGTTGCTGTTGACCCGACTGTAGTGAACGTCGGAGGGGTTGGAGGCTTTACAAGAAGTGGTCGTCTATTTGCGCCCCCAGTTCTGAGAGGGGATCCTGAGGCTGAGGCTTCGGCAAAGGCTAAAGGAAAGCAAGCTGCGACGGAAGAATCAACAACTCCTGTTGCTGGGCAGGGTACGTTTGAGAAAGAGATCGAGGAATTTATGCGCATAATTAAAAAGAGGTGGTCGAGCAGTTGAACCAGACACCTTCCAAAATATCCATTATATCTTTGCTGATGTGTTCTCCTGCACATAGAGAGGCCTTGCTGAAGGTGCTGCAGATGGCCTATGTTCCTCAAGAAATCACTGTTAATCAACTGGAAGCTGTAGTGGGCAGTGTGAATGCAAGCCACGGGTTGGGCTTTATGGATAGGGACCTTACGTCAGAGGGCCGTAACCATAACAAAGCACTACATATCACTATGGAGTGCAAGGGTGCTGTGTTGTCGCATGTTCTTGTAGACACAGGCTCTTCTCTTAATGTACTTCCGAAGAAAGCATTAATGAAGCTCAATGTTGATGGTATTGTCCTGAGACCCAGTGATTTGATTGTCAAAGCTTTTGATGGGTCTAGAAGGTCGGTGTTTGTAGAAGTTGAGTTACCAGTGAAAATAGGTTCTCAAGTATTCAAAAGCACCTTCTACGTCATGGACATTCAGCTTGCGTATAGCTGCTTGTTGGGACGCCCATGGATTCATGCTGCCGGAGCTGTAACCTCCACTTTGCATCAAAAGCTCAAATATGTGGTTGATGGCCAAGTAATCACAGTGTGCGGAGAGGAAGACATCTTTGTGAGCCACTTATCAACGTTCAAATATGTGGAGATGGATGGAGATATCCATGAGACTCTGTGTCAAGCCTTCGAAGCAGTTAATTTCAGCAATTTGACTCCTATAGAGAGAAGCAGTGAGAAAGAAGGTACCTCCATTCATTCCTACAAGCAGGAAAAGGAGGTGGTTCAGTCCGAAAGCGCCCAAGGCTGGGGCAAATTGCTAGAATTGGAAAAGAAAGACGACAAGTTTGGTTTGGGTTATCAGCCTGGTGGATCTACTCCAAGTGGTAAAGCCATTACTTTTACAAGCGCTGGGATGCTCGACTGCAACCAAATTTGTGTGACAAGCCAAGATGGAGACAGTGATGGTGACTGGGATAACTGGATTCATCCGTGTGCGCCCGAAGAGGAGCTGAAGAACTGGTCTGCTGAAGACATTGTCCAAGTTACTTGGCACTCAAAGTAATTTATTTGTTTCCTTTTTCTTATCATATTGCATTGTCAAATCCAGCATTCTGCCCAAGATGCTAGGATCCATTGTATTGGGCCACCATGTTTGTTATGCATTTATTTTACCATGAAATAAAGGACATTTTCAGACAAATTGCGTTCTCTTTCTTTTGTTTTTAAATTTTTCACAAAAAAATATAAAAATGGAAATGTGTTTTCCTTTTAGTTTTTTTGTTTGCGTCTCTTTTGAAAATAAGCAGATTCTGAAATAAGCACATCGTATGTGCAGTGTTGATCATCCGGATTCTATTGATAACATTCCTGCTATGACCACGCATGACTTTGACAATCCTGTCTACCAAGCTGATGAAGGGGTTGAGGAAGACTGTGAACTCCTTGAAGAGTTGGTCAGATTGTTGAAACAAGAGGAACGGGTTATTAAGCCTCATCAAGAAGAAATTGAGATCATCAACATCGGCACTGAAGATGTGAAGAAAGAGATCAAGATTGGGGCCAGTCTGCAGGCCGAAGTCAAGAAAGAGCTGATTGGTATGCTGCGAGAGTATGTGGATATCTTTGCCTGGTCGTATCAAGATATGCCAGGGTTGGATACCGACATCGTTGTGCACAAACTACCATTGAGAGAAGACTGTCCTCCTGTGAAACAGAAGTTGAGAAGAACTCGTCCTGACATGGCGATGAAGATCAAATAGGAGGTTCATAAGCAATGGGATGCCGGTTTCCTTGCTGTAACTAGTTACCCACCTTGGGTAGCTAACATTGTACCTGTACCAAAGAAGGATGACAAGGTTCGGATGTGCGTTGATTACCGGGATTTGAATAGAGCAATCCCAAAAGATGAATTTTTGTTGCCTCACATTGATGTGTTGGTAGACAATATTGCTCAATTCTCGGTATTTTCCTTCATGGATGGCTTCTCCGGATATAATCAGATTAAGATGGCACCGAAGGACATGGAGAATACAACGTTCATTACCCCGTGGGGTACATTTTGCTATAAGGTCATGCCCTTTGGTTTGAAGAACGCCGGGGCAACTTATCAGCGGGCGATGGTCACATTGTTCCATGACATGATACACAAGGATATAGAGTGTTATATGGACGATATGATTGCTAAGTCCCAAAACGAAGAAGAGCATCTGGTCAATCTCAAGAAGCTGTTTGATAGACTGATAAAATACAAGCTGAGGTTGAATCCAAACAAGTGCACTTTCGGAGTGTGTTCCGGGAAACTGTTGGGTTTCATTGTTAGTCAGAAAGGAATTGAGGTAGATCCTGCAAAAGTAAAAGCAATTCAAGATATGCCTGCACCGAGAACAGAAAAAGAAGTGCGCGGGTTTTTAGGGAGGTTGAACTACATTTCTCGGTTCATATCTCATCTAACAGCCACGTGTGAACCAATATTCAAATTGCTAAGAAAAGAGCAAACGGTCAGGTGGAATGAAGACTGCCAAAGAGCTTTCGACAAAATAAAAGAATATTTGCAGGAGCCTCCAATTCTAATGCCTCCAGTAGAAGGAAGACCTTTAATCATGTACTTGACTGTGCTAGAAGGGTCAATGGGGTGTGTTCTAGGCCAACATGGCGAGTCTGGTCGAAAAGAGTACACTATTTATTACCTTAGCAAAAAGTTTACCGACTATGAATCTCGTTACTCACTGCTCGAGAAAACTTGTTGCGCTTTGATATGGGCTGCTCGCCGACTGAGGCAGTACATGTTGACTCATACCACACTGCTAATTTCCAAAATGGATCGTTTCAAGTACATCTTTGAGAAACTAGCGTTAACCGGAAGGGTTGCTAGGTGGCAGATGATCTTAACTGAATATGACATACAATATACTTCTCAGAAAGCCATCAAGGGAAGTGTATTGTCGGATTACCTTGCACAACAACCTCTTGAAGATAATTATCAGCCAATGAAGTTTGATTTCCCTGATGAGGACATCATGTACCTCAAAGCAAACGATTTCGAGGAACCACTTCCGGAGGAGGGGCCAGACCCTGAATCCAAATGGAAGTTGATGTTTGATGGGGCAGTCAATATCAATGGACGTGAAGTTGGTGTTGTTCTTATCACTCCCGAAGGTGTGCACTTTCCCTTCACTGCCAGAATTACTTTTGGTTGCACCAACAATGAAGCGGAATACGAGGCATGCATAATGGGAATAGAGGAGGCAATTAATCTCCGGATTAAGACCCTCGATATATTCAGAGATTCAGCCCTCGTCATTAACCAAGTTACCGACAAGTGGTATACGCATCAAGAGCATCTAATTCCTTACAGGTATTATGCTAGAAATCTGTTGACGTTCTTCACAACAGTTAAGCTTCAATACATACCACGTGATGAAAATCAGTTTGCCGACGCATTGGCCACTCTTTCTTCGTCTATCAAAGTCTTGTGTTGGAACTATGTGCCCAGAATTGACATCTCTAGGCTTGACGCTCCAGCTCATGCCTTCTCTGTAGACGCTGTGTCTGACGAGAAACCTTGGTACTTTGATATCAAGTTGTTCCTGGAAAAGCAAGAATACCCAGCTGGGGCATCTTCCAATGACAAGAAGACCTTAAGGCGACTTGTTGCTAGCTTCTTCTTGAATACAGATGGGGTTTTGTACAAGAGAAACTTTGACATGGTCTTGCTCAGATGCGTGGATAGACACGAAGCAAGCCTTTTAATGCAGGAAGTCCACGAAGGATCTTTTGGTACCCATGCATGAGGGTATGCTATGTCTAAGAAATTACTGAGATCGGGGTATTACTGGATGACAATGGATACAGACTGTTGTTAATTCGATCGTAAGTGCCACAAGTGCCAGATTTATGCAGACAAAGTGCATGTTCCTCCTAGCCCGCTCAACGTCATGTCATCTCCATTGGCCCTTTTCTATGTGGGGTATTGACATGATCAGGAAGATAGAGCCTACTGCTTCAAATGGTCATCGCTTCATCTTGGTTGCGATTGATTACTTCACGAAGTGGGTGGAAGCAGCATCTTATGCCAATGTCACTCGTCAAGTGGTGGCTAGATTTCTAAAAAGGGATATCATTTGCAGATACGGAGTGCCCGAAAGGATCATTACTGACATTGGTTCTAATCTCAACAACAAGATGATGGCAGAATTGTGTCGGGACTTCAAGTTTCAGCATTACAATTCTTCTCCTTACCGACCAAAGATGAATGGTGCGGTAGAGGCAGCAAACAAGAATATCAAGAAGATTGTGCAAAAAATGGTTGTCACTTACAAAGATTGGCATGAGATGCTACCATTTGTGCTGCATGGGTACCGAACGTCAGTCAGGACGTCAACTGGGGCAACTCCCTTCTCTCTGGTATATGGTATGGAGGCAGTCTTGCCTGTTGAAGTAGAGATTCCTTCATTACGTGTGATGATGGATGTGAAGCTTGATGAGGCTGAATGGGTGCGTGCTTGTTACAATCAGCTATGTCTAATTGAGGAAAAGAGATTAGCGGCTATCTGCCATGGTCAGCTTTATCAGAGGAGAATGAAGCGTGCATTCGACCAACGAGTACATACTCGAGAGTATCAAGTGGGAGAGCTTGTGCTCAAGAGGATTGTTCCTCCAGGTTCAGATCACAGGGGCAAGTGGACCCCAAATTACGAAGGACCATTCATAGTGAAGAAAGTTTTCTCAGGAGGAGCACTGATGCTCACCACTATGGATGGAGATGACTTCCAATCCCCTGTTAACTCAGACGCAGTTAAAAAATACTTCGCATAAAGAGACCCGCTGGACACAAAAACAGAATTAAAGTCCAAGCAAAAGAAGGGCATCCCGGCGAGCTAAAAACAGAATAAAAAGCTCGGGCAAAAGTTAGGGAAAATAAAAAAAAATGTACACCCGCTGAGTTAAAAAGCCACATTGGGCAGCTCAGGCAAAAAAGGGTATCCCGGTGGATTGAAAACCCGAAAGGGCGATCCAAGCAAAATAAGCGAAAAAGCGAACAACTGCGATCCGAGTAATTTGAACCAAATCATCGTTTCACACAACCTGACAATATCAGAAGGATAGGAATCAGTCCCCTTATCTTCTCAGAAAGTAAAGGCAAGAATGGAGAGTTTTGAAGACATGCTGGTCATAGCAGAAATGGAACTCATTAGGATGCCGTACCCATTGCCATTAGGATAGTTTATTTTCTCATTCTATGGTGGCTACCTCTTTCCAGGTGGTTGCTTTCTGATGTAAAATCTTTTCCTATTGAGAGGCAATTCAATAAAAAGAATATTCAGTCAAAAAGTTGTGTTGTGTTTATTTTTTGTTTGCAAAATATCCTGAATTTTTGGCAAAAATAGCATTGCATTTAAAACATGGTGATAATTTGAAAGAAATTGACATTGCAGGGAAACATTTGAAACCCTCTTTGAGTGTCGGGTGACGATGGATGAGAATATCATACCATGCAAGTCCCCGGGGCACACTTGTGTTTTTTGTTGTTGCAGGTTGCAGGATGGTGTCACATTCTCCCAAGTAGAAGTTTCCCCAGCTAAGTCTTGGCAGGTAACCCAAACAGTTTATTATTCCCCAGTGGTGTAGGCCTAGTAGGAAGTTGAATGCTTGATGTCCCCATAGAGCTTAGAATTAGCAAAATTCTCTCCCCATCTAGGGTATTGTTGAAGCATCTTTCCCAGCCAAGTCTGAAGATGATCCTTCCCCACAGGGTTCATATTTGATTTTCACTCCCATCAGTGAAATATTCCCCAGCGAAGCTACCATTCTTTTGGTCAATATGATGATATGGTCAGGTATTCATCACCCCAGTCAGAGTTAGGTGTCAAGGCCTCTCGACTTGTTTTTTCCCCTACAGAGTTGTAACTTTTGTAGCCAATCAGGCATTTGCTTGTTGCTCGTTTTCCCTTCTCCAGCACTCGTCTGTGTTCGTACTTTGCTACACGTCCGCATCTTTCAACACTCGTCTGTGTTATCACTGTGGTATTGCTCGTTTGCTTTCCCCAGCAGTGACCCTTGATTACTTTGTTGTTGCACGTCTGCACTGCCCAACACTTGTCTGTGTTTGATATTTTCTATTGCTCGTCTGCAATTTTTAAAACTCGTCTGTGTTTGATCTCTGTTTATTGCTCGCCTGCAATTTTCAACACTCGTCTGTGTTTGATCTCTGTTTATTGCTCGTCTGCATTTTTCAACACTCGTCTGTGTTTGATCTCTATTTATTGCTCGTCTGCAATTTTAAACACTCGTCTGTGTTTGATCTCTGTTTTTTGCTCATCTGCAATTTCCAACACTTGTCTGTGGTTGGTATATGATATTTGTGGTTGCTCATATGCAATTTCCAAAACTCGTCTGTGTTTGGTATCTAGTAGCTATATTGCTCGTTTGCAATTTCCGACACTCGTCTGTGTATTATCTATTTGAAGTTGTCTGCTTTGTTTGGATACTCGTATGTATCACCCCTAACACTCGTCTGTGTTAGCTTATATCTGCATGTGTGGATTTGCTGATCATCCTGGTACTCGTTTGTATTGCTACTCCAAATGCCCGTCTGTGTTTGAATTTCTGGTATTCGTCTATACAAGTGGATGATATTCATTTGTATCATTGCCTGAAGCGCTCGTCTGTGTTTCTTAGATCATTGTCTGATACTCGTCTGTATCTTTATCTTGATGATCATCCAATACTCGTCTATATTGAAGAGGTTTAAAGTCCTGACTGTGGGAATAAATGTCAAAATGGTTACCGGTCCTGGTGTAACAGGTATATCCGAAGGAGGCTCGTCTGTCTCAGGCACCAATTATTAGTGTTGCACCTAGCGTAAGAGTTTTGTTCGAAGAAGGCTCGTCTGTCTTATACTATATATCCGCGGATAATATATGAAGAAGGTTCGTCTGCCTTGATTATGCATGTCTATCCCACAGGCTTTTGTGCATCACCGGTCCTGGCGTAACAGGTATATCCGAAGGAGATTCGTCTGTCTTAAGTCTTACGTTCTTGCAAAGTGTTTGAGGACTCGTATGTCCAGCTCCTGGCGTCACAGGATTGTTTGAAGAAGACTCGTCTGTCAATGTATTCTTATTCCAGATAACAGTTTCAACTTGGAAGAAGCTCGTCTGCTTTTTCTCCCCTTCAGACGCCAAAGCGTCATTTGGTTGGGTTTATTTCCTGGTGTTGCATTCTTCGTCAGAGTGCAAATTTCAGGTCTTATTGGTATTCAACCACGATTTATCTTGAACGGTCGATAACCCGTGCTACCGTCCTTTTCAGATTAACAGTTGTTTGAATAGGGGCAGCTGTAACACCCCAAATTTGCCCTCTTCATTTTAAGCATCATATCACATCATATTCATCATGAACATATCATATTCTTAGCATCCTAGCATGGAAAGTTGAGGCATAACATTCTTCATGACTTAGCATTAGGCATATGATCATCTGTGGAGGTTCTTGAAGCATTTCAAGCCATGGCAATGGGACCAATGGTTTTTTACAGGTCCTATGAAGGATCTACATTGCATTTACAAGCTCAAGTTCATTTGCAAAAGCTCAGAAGGTTGGAAGATCATCAGGAATTCCAGGCTAAGGCAAAGCTCCTACACAAGGATCCTAAACTAGGGTTTGAGATTCAAGCTTGAAAACCTCAAAACATTGGCCATTTCATTTGGGCAAAGTCTTTCATATGTCAATAGGATCCTAGGTACCAATTTTGGTGAGAAAATTCCTTGTGGAAGTCAAGAATTTCTTCAGTTGCTTGCAGATGAATAAATTGGTCAACTGTGCTTTAAAAAGTCAATTGTGTGATTTCAAGGGGTCCAATCCATTTTTTCTAGCCAAGGGATGTTCTTACAATTTTATAAGAGGTTTGGCAAGTTCAAAGATCAAGAATCATGAAGTTTTGAGGGGTTTTGCAAAATTGGTACAAAGTTGGTTTTGAGAAAATGCCATTTTTGGCAACTTTTGCCCTAAAATTCAAATGATCATAACTTGGTGAAAAATTCTTCAAATGGACCAAAGTCAAACATGAAAGTTGGTGATTAAGGCCTCCCATTTTCAAAAAGTACAAGTACTTTTTCATAGCATTCTTGGTTAGGAAGTTATGCCCCTCGAAAATTCCTTCAAAATTAGGGCAAATGTTGATTTTCATTTATGCACCAAGAGCCAAAAGTCACAAAACTTCATTTTAAGTGTTGGTATGTATCAAATAAGTTTACAACATTAAAATGCAATGCAATTGGATCACTTTGCTCAAAGAAATGCACCAAATTCGTGCACAACAAGAATGTCATTCCAAAAGTGTATTTTGTGCATGAACATGAAAAGAGTGTGGCACTCTAATCTAAGGGCCAGGATTTTGTTTGTTTGAGATTAAGGGTTGGATTTAGAGTGCACATGGGCTGAAGGAAAGGGAATGCATGAGGATTACAAGATCTCATCACAAAATTTCAAAATTTGAGAAATCACTCAAGCTTTTGATCCACACGTGCAAACTTCCTCATTTCTTCAGCATTGGCTCATGAGAGGATATAAAACAAATTAGGGTTTTACAAGGGCTCAGTTCTCTCTCATTGCTGAGTTTCCACCTTCTTGCACAACTTGCATTTTCTCTTGAATCTCCTCACACACTAGCTCTCTCCAAAAACAAATCATAGATCCTTCATCCTTGAGAGCTCAGGATCATTAATCTCACCATTGTGCAAGCTATCTCTCAAGAATCACAACCTTACCATTTCAGGGCAGTTGCTTGCAAATCCTCAGATCCAGCAAGATTCAAGGCTCTAGTTGCATTTATTTTGCAACTAGAGTGCATTTGGAGTGCTTTGGCTTCCTCATCTGGACTTCTAACAAGCTTACTCAAGATCTGCAAGCTCAGGTATGCCTCTGAATCTTCATATCTAGAAATGATTTTTGAGGTGTGCTTTTGGATCTTTGATGTATGCTGATCATTCTGCTATGTTTAGTTTCAAAATTGGTGCATTATTGAGTGTGTAATGTGATTTCAAAGTTTCATGGTCAAAACTGTTTGCTCTCGATCCAGGAGATTCAATGATCTATTGATTTTTTCATGCTCATATTTGAACTCAGCATAGTCCAATTAGTTAATCTGGAGCTTCATGTTTATTTTCATTGTGATTTGTTCATCTGGTGCAATTTCCGGTGCCAGAGCCCTAGCTCCGGACACCGGAATCTGGAAAACTTGCATTTAGGGTTTTATGAGGTTGAAGAAGACTTCTCTGCCATTGGATCATGCCTCTCACTGCCCAGGATCATGCCACGTTTTTAATGAATCCAGCCTCTCTCTCACGTGAGCTTCAGTTTTTGTTTTAATTCTTCATACTTCTCACCTCACCATAATTCTCATACTCCCTCAACCCAGAGCCAATCAGCATGCCACGTCATTTAATGAACCCCCTCACAGGAAACGTTAGATCAATTCTCTGGCCATTTCTTTTTTCCATTTATTTCCTGAATTTCCACCATTATTCTTATATTCCTGCGCAACCCAATGGGCCTAGAATGCTTTTCACACCCCCTTTTGATATAAGCCCAATTAATTTTAACTGTATTTCCTACTTTTCTCACCCCCAGCCTCATCTCTCATTTTATTTCTTTTCTTTTTTATTTCTTTTATCATCATTTTGCTTTTTAATTATTAAAAATACTTCCAATCATCATAAAATTCCAAATTAATTCATGGTTATTCATTTGAGTTTTCTCTAATTTTCTATATTTTTATTTTCCATTTATTTCTAATATCCACGTGTCAATTAATTGTTCATCTTAATTAATTCTTTTTTATTCCTTTTTGAGCACCATGCCTTGTCCATTTTCCATAGTGTTCATTATTTTGAGTTTTGTGTTGGTTCTTTTTGCTCTGGATTCATAAGAGGGTGTACTTCATGTGTGATTTTTGCCCTGATTTTTAGAAACTTTTTCATTTGGTTTTGGTCCTTGTCCTGTCATTGAAGTTTCCTAACCCTAGTTCATGTTTATGTCCTCATTTGACCTATCTAGGTTCTCAATTTTTCCCAACCCTTTTGGCTTATTGTTATATCATGTTTGAGGATCATTTGTTCTAAGTTGTGGAATTTTTAGACGCATTTTTTATTTGATTTGGATATTTGTTCTTACCTTGTACCATTTTGCTTCTTTGTGATCATAAGGTCTCTTATTAGCTTAGAAGGGCACTTGTGCCAACTTTTTCTTCTCATTTGGGGTCTCTTTGGGGTATGGGTACCTTTCTGGTCTTGGCTTATGGTTTGTGTCTTAGAAATTTTGTGTTTTTCTTACCTTTTAAGTTCTTCCTTTTCTTATGTGCTTTCACCTCATCTCCTTTGCCTCTTTCTTCCTATAAGTTGATTGTTTGGCCTTATGTTTCTCTTCTCTTCATCTCACTTGCTTCTTAAGCTCTTCTTTGGCTTGTTTTGGTTCTGGTCTTGTGCCTTGGGTTCATGTTTTGTGCATTTTTGGTTTGCATCTCATTAAGTGTACCTTACTTTGCCATGTGATTCATGTTGCTTCATAATTAACTTGCATGCTTCTTCCCTCACTCTTGTAACTTGCATTTGCATTGAGAATATGTATATATGACTTCATTTCTGTTTGTATGATGTTGGCATGTCATTAAGTTCATTGTATTTCACTTGTATGCTTATGTTGCTAACCTTTTCAGGGGCTATGGTAAGTGTGAGGTGTGGATGTGTTTCCCACATCTCCAAATATCATCTCTTCTCTTCTTATTCTTTATTGTGCTAACCTTTGATTGTTGGGCTTAGGCCTTACTCATATCTTCTTCTTTCTTCTTCTTCTTCTTCTTCTTCTTCTTCTTCTTCTTTCTTTCTTCTTTAGGATAGTAAACCACACTAACCTTAGGATATCCATGCATGGCAACACTTAGGTTTCTTTAGTCCCCCATTAGACTTTTGCCTTTGTGATCCTTTTGGTTCTTCTTCTCTTCTCATCTCATAACCTTAAAGAAAACACTTAATAAAGTTTGAAGTAATACCTTGAGCAATAGCCTTATCCCATGAGGTACTTGTAGTCTTCCCATCTTGGGATAGTACAAGCTTACCTTGTGATGCACAAGTCTGATCAAGGTATCTTCTTCACAAAGAAAATCATAAAAAACACTTCTTCATTGTAAATACCAAAAACACTTAAAGTTTAATGAGTTAGTGAGCCTAAGCTCTAATCTCTGGGTTCAAGTTTTGGGTATCTTCTCCTTACTTGAGTGTGCTTGTTCTATTATTCCATCTTGGAATGTAGTGACAAGTGCACATTCCATGGAAAAGAGCTTGAGTTCACTTTCTTGTGACACACTCCTAAAAGCTTCATAAAAAACACAAACAAACAATAAGCGTCTTTCCTTCGGGAATTCTTTTCTCACCTCATTCGCTCCGTACATGAACTTGCTCCTACTTGTCATTTTGCAAGACAGTTACGCACTCGTCGTCCGACTCTGCAACACCTGAGCATTAACATAGGCAGTTCAAGCCTTAAGACGCAAGCAATATTTTCCACCCCTAGTTAGGGGAACTACGACGTCTCTGATCCTCATTGTCCTGATGAGGTATGTAGGCAGCGGGGTAGGGCCCGTTCAAGCACAATTTTTATTTTCCCTACATTTTTTTCTCTTTGTTTTCTTATTCAGTTCCTTTCTCAGTTTTCTTTTCTAGTTCCAGTCTCCTTCCTTTTGCAGCAGCTTTCATCCCCTCACTCTTTGAAGTAGTTTATTTGCAAGCGTGGATCCTGTCGGGTACGGCGGACGATCTGGGGTGCTAATACCTTCCCAGGTCGTAACCGACTCCCGAACTCAGTCTCTTTGGTTCGCAGGACCCGTGTCCTTCCTTTTCTTTCTTCTGGTTTGTGCAACATTACCATTCCCGTTCCTTCGGGATAAAAATGCCTGGCTTGCGACTCTATTCTTTTCCGCGCCACTTTCGCGTTTGTACCAGGATGGAAATCCGGGGAGCGACACATAGGACGAATGTCAGATAGAAAAGAAATTTTGCTGGAGACTTCGCTGGGGAATAGTAAACACGGACGAGTGTTTACATCCAAGAAATGAAAGGTATAAGTTTTTTACACGGTGTATAGATTAAAGATGCGGACGAACATCCTTAAGACTACGATACAGACGAGTATCGGTTAGAAACAAACACTGACGCATGTTCAGAGATGATGGTAAGGATGAGTACCAACTGGTTAACAAAGAACACGTACGAGTGTCGAATCTGAGGTGAAAATAAGTGGTGTATACAAGATACGGACGAGTATCTGTATGAGTAAAAATAAAACTGAGTGAGACACGGATGAGTGTTCAACTTGCTGAGGAGAGTGTGACACAGACGAGTGTCAGAAGAGAAAGTGTATAAGTTATGAACTTATAAGTGTAAAAATATTCTAGCGATCTGTGGAGGTAGGATGACACAGACGAGTGTCGAAAGAATTGTTAATGCTATTATTTTATGATTGGAACTATGTTTGGTAAAACTAATATGGCTGGAAAATGTTGAATAAAAAGTTCCATATATTAAATTAACATGGTATAGACTCTGGAAGAACAAGTCAAGACATGATTAAGGAAGTTGTCAAAGAAGATGTTGAATTCAGTTCAGAATGTCCTACCAGATGTTGTGACACTGTCAAAGAGAGTAACAGTTAATGAACTTAAATCAAGATATCAGGATGTCACACCAGATGTTAGGACATTGTATCAGTTGATGGAATAAGTTCAGTTTACAGGATGTCACATCAGATGTTGTGACATTGTATCAGTAAATGAAGTAAGTTCAGTTTTTCAGGATGTCCCAACAGATGTTGAGACATCTCAGACCTGTTACCAGAATTAATTAATGCATAACAGAACTGAGTAAATTCAGGGGAATCTATCTGGAATTAATTATGGATGGACAAAAACAGAACAAGGCGCATCTGTAGGGAGAGTTGTTATGAAACTTCAGCATAATCAGATGAACTAAATCACCTAGAATCTAGGAAGTAACAAACCCTAATTCAAGGTGATGACATTGGATTTATCAGATCTGAATTATGCAGAATATTCTGGAGATATTATGCAATCATATGTGGTGCTGATCTAGAAGATCTTAAAGACTCAATTTAAATTGAAGACAAATATTGAAAAATATAGGTTTCTATATTTAGAGATATTTTAGGAGTTGAAGATCTTTTGGAATATTTGTAGCAGATATTTCTGCATATTTGTAGCAGATATTTCTGCATATTTGTAGCAGCTATTGTTGTGATTGTTTAGGCCCAAATCCAGTTGGGAATAGGTTATAAAAGAAACCTTGTAACCTAGTTTAGGATTTAACCCAATCAACCGAAAATGTAAACATTATTAGGGTTGTGTCCTTGTGTCAGCCGTGCATAACAAGTAACTCTATTGTGGCTGTTTCACTTGTGATTCTCTAAGCTTGTAAGCAAGAGAAGTTTTGTGACTTGATTGAAACTGTGAAGTAAGATCAAGCTGTTTTGTTTGAAGTATGACTTCAATTTTATTAAACTTGTAAACAAGATCACTGTGTGATTGAGGGGGAGTGAGTAGGGTACTCTTATCTAAGTTGTGTCTTAGGTAGAAATTGCATTGGGTAGTTATTAAGTGATAGATTAAACAGGGTGGTTTAAGTCTAGAATTAATATTACTTATAGTGGATTTCCTCCTGGCTTGGTAGCCTCCAGATGTAAGTGTGGTTATACACTGAACTGGGTTAACAATTCTGCTGTGCTCTTTATATCTTTTATGTTTTATGCAGTACCTGAACTGAATTTCCTATCAGATGTCCCAACATCCTGAAGCATGTTTGACTCTGATATATCAGAATTATTTAAGTACTGATATGTATGCCTTACCATGTTTATAAGTAACAGATAAGATGTCTCAACATCATATTCGACATCTGAGTCTGTCATACCAGAATTTCAATTGGTATCAGAGCAGGCATCCTGGTCTGTTTCTGGATGAGATCTAAGGGGGATACTTTCTGGTTCATGGTAAAGGAAGAAGGATGATATAATGAAAAGCTGTTGGAACTTGAAAGGTTCATATTGGAGTTTGAATGGTCCCTAGAAGTGGAGGATGGACTATTCATCATATGGTGTGTATATTGGACCAGTCTGGTGTTATCAGGGCTGAAAATTTGCTGGTGAATTGCTGTGTAGCTATGATGTCAGACAGAATGTCCTGACATCTTGGTTCAGAGAATTCTATATTTGAAGGAAGCTTGTATTTTGTTTTCTGTGAGGTTTGGGTTCAACTTCTGTACTGCTGCATATGCCTCTGATATTTTCTGAAGTTATACCAAGGTTGTGTGTTACTTGGATTAGATGCACTGTGGTTGGGAAATGTTCTGGTTGTTCTTGTATGGGGAGTTATATCTGTATCTGAATTGATGATCATACAATGTATAAGGAATTGCTCTATTATTTATGATGTGTTTGATAGTGGTTTCCCAGAACTTCCTACAAAGGCTGGTGTAAAACTTCAGTTCATAATGTCAAGTTTGATGTTCTATCATGTGATTACAGAACTGGAAGAAACTTAGTTCAGAATGGTGTGGTTCTTGATGAAAGAAGAGGTTGGAGCCAAAACAAAAGAGTATAATTATCAAATTTTTCATGCGGGAGTGAAAATCTTGATAAGTTATCTCTTAAGCTTATTTATGGTGACCTAATGAGGATATTCTTCCTGGTTATGGTGTCCTATGTTGTTTAGGTATAGCTGGAGAAAATCTCTCTTGTGAAGATACATGTTTATGATTGTCTAAATCATGAACTGAAGGAAGTTTCATCAAGAAAGAAGCTAAATTGATATGTCAATCCTAATGGCTTGACACCACACTACACATCAACAGTTTATGGTAAATGTTGAATCAAAGACCTAAAAGATTGTTTTTTTTGGGATTTATGAAGCTATGAAGCTGAATACTCCTTGAGATGCTACTTTCTATTGTATGTGTGCAAAGTATCTTTCATAATGTTATAGCACTTCAGTTGGAGCTGATTGAAGAAAAGATAGTAATCTTGAAAGCAATAATGTTTCAGAACCAAGCTTAGTTTTGTGTTCCAGAAGAAGGAAACTGGTGTGATATCCTGCTAACATGATGGATTCTATGGGTGCTAGACAAATGTGTGATGATCACATATGTTTGGAACCTACTCCTAACCTGGAAGAGGAGGCATCTATGCTACATGTTGAAGACTTAGATAATGACTCTGACACAAAGATCATTGCTTCTGTGGACCCTAGCATAGCCAAAAGGCTTAGGGCTATAAGGGAAAAGAAGACTGCAGGACATTCAACTCCTGAAAAGAAGCAGCCTACTCCAAAGAAAGACAAGGCCAAAGTGGTATTTGGTCCTACTAAACAATGGAGCAAGGTGAATACCCAAAAGAGGAAAGCTGTAACTCCACCAGATTCAGATGTTGAAGAGGATGTTCCAACATCCCAACCAAAGAAGAAACCAGCACCCTCAAGGTCCACCTCTGCTGTTCCAGAAGCTCCTCTGGACAATGTTTCATTCCATCATGTGTCAAGTGTGAGCAGATGGAAATTTGTATACCAAAGAAGGGTAGCACTTGAATGAGGGCTGGGCAGCAATGCACTTGAGTGCACTGAGGTAATTGACCTAATTTCTTCTGCTGGTTTATTCAAAACAGTATCAAACTTTTCACCTTGCTATGAGCTGCCAGTCAAGGAATTCAGTGTCAACCTACAAGAGGACTGTGCTGAAGGTAAATCAGATGAATTCAGAAAAGTCTATGTAAGAGGGAGATGTGTGGAATTCTCTCCTAGGGTTATCAACCATTATCTAGGGAAAGAATCTGATGGACCTAATGAACTGGGTAAGACAGATAACCAGGTGTGCAAGGTCATTACTGCCAATCAAGTCAAAGCTTGGCCAGTCAAGGACAAACTTTATGTTAGATTGCTAACAAGGAAGTATGCAATGCTGCATAGGATTGGCACTGTAAACAGGGTCCCTACCAACCATACTTCTTCAATAGCAATTAGATTGGGCAGATTCATATATGTTGTGGGCACCCAAACAAAGCTGGACTTTGGGGCTTACATCTCTGATCAAACCCTAAAGCATGCAAGAACATCAGCAACAAACCTTCCCATTGTTTTTCCCTCTCTGTTATGTGGAATCATACTAAGCCAGTATCCAGGTATCCTCACTGAGAAGGATTCAGTATGCAAAAGAAAAAGTCCTCTGGCCTTCCATTACAAACTTTTCTTGAGCCATCATGCTGCTGATGTTGAAGCTTCCACTAGGACATCTGCTGGACCTTCAAAAGCAAAGACTCCCATATCCAAAGCTGCCTTGATTGCAGATCTGAAAAACACTTGCAAAAAGCTGGATGCCAGGAAGAAAAAGCTTGAGGAAGTAATTCAAAGGCTGGAGCTGGAAGAGGTTGCTCAGAATACTGATGAATCTGATGATGAATCTGAAAATGAAGAAGCTTCTAAATGTATTTACAAATGTGGGTGATAAATGCATGACTTTGGTCATGATTAAAGCTAGCAATGTGACCAACAATTGCTAGAAGCAAGGGAAGAATGTCAGATTGAGAAGTCTGATCAGAATGGTTGTTGAACTGGTAGTCTCTTCCACTACTAGTCATGGATAGTGGCAGTATGAACCCTTTGTAGCAAGCAAACTAAGAGCATCTGTTTTATAAAATCAAGTGTGGATATTTATCAGTTGTGCTCTTTGTATGTTCATCAGGGGTGTGAAATTGAGAATTAGGGGAGTTTATGCTCAGCTGGAGTATTGTTTATCCATGACATGAGGAGATCTTGATAATATTATCTGGAGCTAACCTTAAATTCCTTCAAAATTAAAAGATCAGATTGTGTAGAACTATCTGATAAGGTATTATACAAGGATTTAAGATCAATTGTTGTTTGTGAAGTTCACAAATATTTGATTGATTATCCTTGTGATTCAAGATTGGTGATGTTCTAAAAGATGTTGGAACATCTTATCATCAGAGTTTGTGCAGAATCATGGGAGAGGTATTGCATAAGCTGTAGCATTGGCTTCAGTCTTGTGTGACAGGAGTTATGTATTTCTGGAAAGTTTCTTGGCAAGAACTAGTCTGGATATTGTTGATTCTGAAGATGGAGATGAAAGACCATGAACATATCATAATCTTGATAACTACTTGGATTGGTTTATTTCTGATCTAGGTGTAGTCCAGAATGCTCATCATGGAGTTAAGATAGGTGGGGATATCATAAATTTGTTAAGACTGCCTTACTCAAGGAAAGGTGGCATCCTTGGTATAGTTATGAGGTGTAGTTTTTAACTATTCCTTCTGAATAATCACACAGTGGCAGGTTTGAAGAATTTGGAGAAACATTGGAAGTTTCTCATCAATATGTGTTATTGGTAGGAACTTCTGCAAAACCAATAGAATGGAGGTTGTTTACTCAAACTTGATGGATAAATCAAGTCTATGAGAGCATGGAACTCTTGTTCTATAAAGGAAGGAGGTTCTTTCAAGTGGCAGAAGAAGGACCTGAATTTAACAGATGGATGTGGGCTAATAATGTTTAAACATCTATTTCAACATCAGAGTCTAATTGGTGAAGTGACACATAAATCAAGATAAAATGATCTATAGGGATTGAATGCTTCATAAGGCCTTTTATCTTGACAGCTTGGGGAAGATCAACTTTATTGATCAGGATACCCTTGGAAGATTTATTATAAACGTGAAGAAGACAAAAGTGGCAATTGGCTTTTTCATATGAGGATTCATAAAGGAGGTTATCAAAATATGGTAATTGGTTGATCTTTAAAGTGGATTCGAAGAATCAAGATAATCAGAGTGTGGCAGCTGGTTGTTCTTGAGGATCGTCTTGGAACAAATTGCTCTTGGGCAGAGGAGTGATGAGTTGAAGACTCAAGAGGATTTATTCTTCTTAAAGGTGGATGAGAGTTTATCATTCTTTCTGGATTTCTGATTCTAACTGGTGGCATAGTGTAGTTGAAGATTTTCAGTTCTTGGATTACTATGCTATAGTAAGTCCAGTTGGTGGAGCATATCTAGGATCATGGTGATAAGGTCTTGGTGTATGAAAAATGTTCTAACTAAGTGTTAGTACATTATCTGGGGTGTTTATCTACATGGTTTCTATTATTAGACTACCTAATCATATGGGAGAATGATGAAGTAGATGATCTATATTGGAAGAAACATGTAGAAGAGACTGGAAGTGTTCCTCGTGCTAAAAAGCCAAGAACTCCAAAAATGATATATATTGGGGAAGACCATTGTACAACACTCCAAAAGCTTCTGAATATGTGGATGATTCCATAAAGGAGTTGGTAACCAAGATCCTATCTGAGCAAAGAGTGGTAAGTGGCATATCTATCTCTCTGAACACTATGCCAGCCACACAAGAAGATCAACAAACTCAGGCTGCAAAGGACACTCCTGCTCAACAGGATGTCCCAATAGATGTTGAAACATCTGAGGACCAGCACAAGGCCTCAACTGAAGAGCACATCTCTGTTGATGCACCAGAAGTATATCAGGTATTGATTGCTTGGAAGTTTGTTTGTGGACATTCATTCTAATTTCATAATTAGTTTGGATGTATTTTATCTGGATTGTATGGCCTTTGGTGTGTAAAGGCTTAGTGTCAAGAACCTGTGTGATAGAAGATGTTCATCTTGTGTAGTCTATGGTAACTACAAACCCAGAAAGGAATCAGGTATGCTTTGGTACAAGAAGAGAATGTGTTCAATTGGGAATTGAACAGAGAGTGAGCTCTTGAAGACATGAAGATGCATCTTATGTTTTCCTTTCATCAATGTACAGAGAAGCATGGAGTATCCTAGACAGGGGGAGTGTGTTACAAGTATGTGCACTTGATTTTGTGGTGTTAAGGGGGGGTAATACCTTAACCAGATAAGGAGAATCCTAAGAGTCTAGAAGGCTATATTACATAAAGCTTCTCTCTGCAGTTTATGTTTGATTCTTGAGGAATTGTGTGTGTTTCAAGCTTATGGAGATTATATACCTCTATTGTTATTATGGTACCTTTGTCTTTTTATGGCTAAAAAGGGGGAGAAGTAATAGTGTGAGGTCTGATATGAAGATGTGATGTTAAGGAACTTCTACATAAGGTACTACTACACCTGTATGTAAATTAGTTTTAGCCAAAATAAGCCAAAGGGGGAGATTGTTAATGCTATTATTTTATGATTGGCATTATGTTTGGTAAAACTAATATGGCTGGAAAATGTTGAATAAAAAGTTCCATATATTAAATTAACATGGTATAGACTCTGGAAGAACAAGTCAAGACATGATTAAGGAAGTTGTCAAAGAAGATGTTGAATACAGTTCAGAATGTCCTACCAGATGTTGTGACACTGTCAAACAGAGTAACAGTTAATGAACTAAAATCAAGATATCAAGATGTCACACCAGATGTTAGGACATTGTATCAGTTGATGGAATAAGTTCAGTTTACAGGATGTCACATCAGATGTTGTGACATTGTATCAGTAAATGAAGTAAGTTCATTTTTTCAGGATGTCCCAACAGATGTTGAGACATCTCAGACCTGTTACCAGAATTAATTAATGCATAACAGAACTGAGTAAATTCAGGGGAATCTATCTGGAATTAATTATGGATGGACAAAAACAGAACAAGGCGCATCTGTAGGGAGACTTGTTATGAAACTTCAGCATAATCAGATGAACTAAATCACCTAGAATCTAGGAAGTAACAAACCCTAATTCAAGGTGATGACATTGGATTTATCAGATCTGAATTATGCAGAATATTCTGGAGATATTATGCAATCATATGTGGTGCTGATCTAGAAGATCTTAAAGACTCAATTTAAATTGAAGACAAATATTGAAAAATATAGGTTTCTATATTTAGAGATATTTTAGGAGTTGAAGATCTTTTGGAATATTTGTAGCAGATATTTCTGCATATTTGTAGCAGATATTTCTGCATATTTGTAGCAGCTATTGTTGTGATTGTTTAGGCCCAAATCCAGTTGGGAATAGGTTATAAAAGAAACCTTGTAACCTAGTTTAGGATTTAACCCAATCAACCGAAAATGTAAACATTATTAGGGTTGTGTCCTTGTGTCAGCCGTGCATAACAAGTAACTCTATTGTGGCTGTTTCACTTGTGATTCTCTAAGCTTGTAAGCAAGAGAAGTTTTGTGACTTGATTGAAACTGTGAAGTAAGATCAAGCTGTTTTGTTTGAAGTATGACTTCAATTTTATTAAACTTGTAACAAGATCACTGTGTGATTGAGGGGGAGTGAGTAGGGTACTCTTATCTAAGTTGTGTCTTAGGTAGAAATTGCATTGGGTAGTTATTAAGTGATAGATTAAACAGGGTGGTTTAAGTCTAGAATTAATATTACTTATAGTGGATTTCCTCCTGGCTTGGTAGCCTCCAGATGTAAGTGTGGTTATACACTGAACTGGGTTAACAATTCTGCTGTGCTCTTTATATCTTTTATGTTTTATGCAGTACCTGAACTGAATGTCCTATCAGATGTCCCAACATCCTGAAGCATGTTTGACTCTGATATATCAGAATTATTTAAGTACTGATATGTATGCCTTACCATGTTTATAAGTAACAGATAAGATGTCTCAACATCATATTCGACATCTGAGTCTGTCATACCAGAATTTCAAGAAGTTTATTATAAACAAGTGTTTGGCAACCATGCTGGGGAGTGGTGACACGGACGAGTGTCCAGAGAGTGTATAGATATATCTGCAGGGGATAATATGAACATGTATTTGTGAGTGCATAGGGGACGCTTTGGCTTTCTGCTGGGGAAATGTGAAATGACACGGACGAGTGTCGAGAAGAACAGGTTATGTATAAGTATCCGTTTATAGAGAGTGTTCTGGTGACTTTATGGGGAAAGATGACACGGACGAGTGCCAAAAGGAGCATGTATCTGTATTTAGGGGTGCAAAGGGATGCTTTGGCTTTCTGTGGGGACTGTGAGTCTATATATACATTGCTGATGGAATGTTGGTATTTACAGGTGACTGATTCGAACCTGGCTTGTGATTATGTAATATGTTTGATTTTTTCCGTAATGATCTGTATTAGACGGAATGCTACGCTTTGAGGGGAAATATGATGTGAATGCTATGATTATGCAAAGATACCGATTCGGGACTCGGATCCTGCTGCCTGTGGAGATCTCTGACTGATATTCTTGAAAGGATATCCCAGCTGGGGATGAGTTCATTGGTAGATCTGATATATAGCTCTGCTTGGGGAAATAAGTCACTGATAGACCTATCTTGGTAATGAGGAGCCCAGCTGGAGATGTGGAAGCTTTCGTCACTTTGTTGTGCGGGAAATTCAGACATTTCTTTTCTGGGAAGAGGCCGGAGCTTTGTGGGGGATGGTTCCCTGTCTAGCACTCGGCTGGGGAAGAAAAAGATCACTGAATGATCTTCCTAGAAATTTCTGTGGGGGCCCTGCTGAGGATGATAATATCTGACAGCTCAGCTGGGGAAACGAACACCTTCTGGTACTGCTCTGAAAGATGTGCTGGAGAAGTGATGCCCGACAACTTTGATGGGGAGAAATCATTTCTGGTGCTGCTTGGAAGATGTGTTGAGGAAATAATGATCTGGAAACCTTTGCTGGGGAAAACTTTTCATGCCCCATGTTGCGCACTGAATACCTACAGACCTGTTATGAAAAAGAAACGCACAAGTACTCCGAGGTATCCCTTACTGAATTCCATCATAGGAGCTTAGACACTCCCGGGAGTAATATATTTCTTGTAAGCATGTGATTAGAAAGGCACATCTGTTTTTATGCAAATGTTATATCAAGGATATCAGACATTTTTGCAAATGAAATAAAATGTACAAGACGAAGTGTGACTGAAAAATCTGATTTTATTAATTTGTGTGCCATGAATTGGCTAGTACAGTCAAAGAAACAGATCCCCTGAAATGAGGAGATTGTTACAAATTGAGAGAAAAAAAATAAAAGGTGTTGGAAATGTTGATGACGCTTCAGTGAGCTTCCCTTTGCTATGACTCGTATGACTCTGACGTTCTTCTCTTCCTGCTTTCTGAAGAAGGCTGATTTTGACCGATGCTTTAACCTTTCGAAGCTTGCCGTGTTGTGAATGATATAGACGAATTCAGAATGCAGTTGTCCGCTTATTCCCTTATCTTGCATGGACCGCCCTTTCGGGTTTTCAATCCACCGAGATACCCATTTTTGCCTGAGCTGTCCAATGTGGCTTTTCAACTCAGCGGGTGTACATTTTTTTTTATTTTCCCTTATATTTGCCCGAGTCTTTTATTCTGTTTTTGACTCACCGGGATTCCCTATTTTTGCCTGGACTTACATTCTGTTTTTATGTCTAGCGGGTCATTTTATGCGAAGTATTTTTTAACTGCATCTGAATTCACAGGGGACAGGAAATCTTCACCATCCATAGTAGTGAGCATCAGTGCTCCACCGGAGAAGACTTTCTTTACTATGAATGGACCATTGTAATTAGGAGTCCACTTGCCCCTGTGGTCTATATGAGGAGGAAGGAGTCTTTATAGCACAAGATCTCCTACTTGGTATTCCCGCAGCCTGACTTTCTGATCGAAGGCTTTCTTCATTCTTTTATGATATAACTGCCCATGACAGATTGCAACTAATCTCTTTTCCTCGATCAGATTCAGTTGATTGTACCGAGAACGGACCCATTTTGCTTCATTCAACTTGACATCCATCAGTACCCGTAACGAGGGTAATTCAACTTCAACAGGTAGGACTGCCTCCATACCATACACAAGCTGATACGGTGTTGCCCCAGTGGACGTTCTGATTGAGGTTCGGTACCCATGCAAGGAAAATGGTAGCATCTCATGCTAGTCTTTATAGGTGACCACCATCTTTTGTACAATGTTCTTGATATTCTTATTAGCTGCCTCAACAGCGCCATTCATCTTTGGTCTGTAAGGAGAAGAGTTGTGGTGTTGGATCTTGAAGTCCCAACACAGTTCTACCATCATTTTGTTGTTCAAGTTGGAACCATTATCAATAATGATTCACTCGGCACTCCATACCGACATATGATGTCTCTCTTTAGGAATCGGGCTACCACTTGTCTGGTGACATTTTCATACGAAGCTGCTTCAACCCATTTGGTGAAGTAATCAATGGCTACCAGGATGAATTTGTGGACATTTGAAGCAGTCGGCTTGATCTTTCCGATCATATCAATGCCCCACATGGCAAAGGGCCAAGGTGAAGACATTACGTTCAATGGATTTGGAGACACATGTACTTTGTCTGCATAAATATGGCATTTGTGGCACTTTCTGGCATAAGCACAACAGTCTGCATCCATTGTGATCTAGTAGTAACCTGATCTTAGCAATTTCTTAGCCATTGCATTTCCTCCAGCATGGGTATCGAAAGATCCTTCATGCACCTCGTGCATCAGTAAGTCTGCTTCTTTCTTATCAACACATCTGAGAAACACCATGTCAAAGTTTCGCTTGTATAATGAACCATCAGCATTAAGGAAGAAACTACCAGCCAGCCTTCTTAATGTCTTCTTATCATTGGATGATGCCCCAGGTGGGTATGTTTGATCCTCCAAGAAGCATTTGATGTCATGGAACCAAGGCTTGTCATCTTTAGCAATGTCCACAGAGAATACGTATGCTGGTCGGTCAAGCCTGGATACCGAAATCCGAGGCACATAATTGGTAGTCTGAACCTTGATCATAGAGGAAATGGTAGCTAAAGCATCTGCGAACTGATTTTCGTCTCGAGGGATGTACTCAAGCTTGACTGTTGTGAAGAAAGTCAATAATCTCCTTGTATAGTCACGGTATGGGATTAGATGCTCCTGGTGAGTGTACCATTTACCGTTGGTTTGATTGATTACCAAAGCTGAATCTCTGAATACAGTTAAAGTCTTGATCCTGAGATCAATGGCTTCCTCAAGACCCATGATACAAGCTTCATATTCAGCTTCGTTGTTACTGCAGTTAAAGGTGAGTTTTTCCGAGAAAGGCATGTGAACTCCTTTAGGTGTAATGAGCACTGCACCAACTCCACGACCATTCATATTGACAACACCATCAAACATCATTGTCCATTCTTCTTCTGGGTCGGGACCTTCAGTGTGAACAGGCTCTTCATGATCTTTTTCTTTTAGGAACATGATGTCTTCATCAGGGAAGTCAAATCTCATTGGCTGGTAATCATCAATGGGTTGCTCGGCCAGATAGTCAGACAGTAAACTGCCTTTGATGGCCTTTTGAGATGTGTACTGAATGTCATATTCTGTCAAAATCATTTGCCATCTTGCAACCCTTCCGGTAAGTGTTGGCTTCTCAAATATGTATTTGACTGGATCCATCTTGGAGATCAACAAGGTAGTGTAGGTCAACATAAACGTTTTGCTTAGGTAGTATATTGCATACTCTTTTCTACCAGACTCATCATGCTGGCCCATCACACACCCCATTGATCCTTCTAATACTGTCAGGTACATTATTAGAGGTCTTCCTTCAACTGGAGGCATAAGAATTGGAGGTTCTTGTAAGTACTCCTTGATTTTGTCAAAAGCCTTCTGGCAGTCTTCATTCCACCTGACCACTTGTTCTTTCCTTAACAATTTGAACAAAGGCTCACAGGTTGCAGTAAGTGAGATATGAACCATGTAGTTCAATCTACCTAAGAACCCCCAAACTTCTTTTTATGTCTTTGGTGCAGGCATCTCTTGAATGGCTTTGACTTTGTCAGGGTCAATTTCAATTCCCTTTTCACTCACAATGAATCCTAGTAGCTTACCAGACCGTACCCCGAATGTGCATTTGTTGGGGTTTAGCTTTAGTTAGTACTTCCTCAGACGCTTGAACAGCTTCAACAGATTTACCAGGTGGTCTTCTTCTGTGAGGGACTTGGCAATCATGTCATCCACATAACATTCAATTTCTTTGTGGATCATGTCATGGAATAATGTTACCATAGCCTGTTGATAAGTGGCACCAACATTCTTCAGTCCGAATGGCATTACCTTATAACAGAATATGCCCCAGGGTGTGATGAAAGTTGTCTTCTCCATGTCTTCAGGTGACATCTTGATCTGATTATATCCTGAAAATCCATCCATGAAGGAGAACACCGAGAACTGAGTCGTGTTGTCGACCAATACATCAATGTGAGGTAATGGGAAATCATCTTTCGGGTTGGCTCTGTTCAGATCCCGATAATCCACACACATCTATACTTTGCCATCTCTCTTAGGAACAGGTACAATATTAGCAACCCACGGCGGGTAACTAGTTACAGCAAGGAAACCGACGTCCCACTATTTTTGCACCTCTTCTTTTATCTTCATGGCCATGTCCGGACGTGTACAGCACAACTTCTGTTTTACTGGAGGACAATCTTCTTTTAGAGGCAGCTTGTGCATAACAATGTCGGTGTCCAGACCTGGCATATCCTAATAAGACCAAGAAAAAACATCCACATACTCCCGAAGCATGTCAATAAGTTGTTCCTTCACTGAATCTTGCAGACGGGCCCCGATCTTTACTTCTTTCAAGTTTTCTTCGGTGCCAAGATTAACCGTCTCAACTTCCTCCGGATGAGGAGTGATAACCTTCTCCTCTTGTCTTAAAAATCTGGCTAGCTCTTCAAGTAGCTCATAATCTTCTTCAACCCCTTCATCGGCTTGATTAATCGGATTGTCGAAGTCATACGAAGTCATAGCAGTGTCGTTATCGGTGCAGCCTGGAGGGCACTCTCTACAAGGGTTTAGATTTGTTCATTTTAGTGATCAGTTTTATCTTGTTCAGAAAAAGTGAAAATGATGATATTATTTTGAAAAACATTGCCATTTTATTTTTGTACAAAAAATGAAAAATGAAAAACAGTGAGCGGGAAAAAAGAGACTCATTTGCAAAAGATGTCCTGATATTCATTAATTGATCGTTTGCACAAATACAAGATGGCCCGATTACAAAATGAGCCCTGACATCTTGGGCAAGATGCAGGACTTGATGCATGCTTAAAGATAGGAAATAATAATTACTCTGCAGGAGTAACTCTTATAATTTCCTGGGAAGACCAGTTTGATACTTGGTTCCCCGGGGTCCTTGGACGTATCCAGTGTTCCAGGTTGCGTTCGTCTTCTTCCTCATCTTCCAGACTGTTCACGGCATCCGGGGTAAACATTCCCCCGCTGACAAATTTGGGCTCCGTTGCAGCCTCTGGTTGATCTTGTCGAGTTGGTCTGTAACCCAACCCGAATCTGTCTTCTTTCTTTTCAATTGGAAGCAGCTTGCCCCAGCCTTGAGCGGTACCCTCCTCAACAACCTTCCGGGCCTGTTGATATGAAGTGATGGAAGTTCCAGATATAGCAGTTGCTTCATTGATGTTAAGGGCCTCAAACCCCTGACTCATAGTCTCATGGATCTTCCCATGCATCTCTATGTACTTGTAGGTAGCCAACTGGATAACAAAAATATCTTCCTCTCCGCAGATTGTGATGATCTGGCCTTCCCACTCAAATTTTAACTTCTGGTGAAGGGTAAATGTAACAGTGCCAGCGGCGTGAATCCAAGGTCTACCCAACAGACAGCTGTAGGCCGGCTGTATGTCCATCACGAAGAAGGTAGTTTTAAAGGTCTGTGGGCCAATCAACACAGGTAGATCAATCTCTCCAAGCACTGATCTCTTAGAGCCATCAAATTCTCTCACAACCAAGTTACTTGGATGCAATGCCAAACCATCATACTCTAGCTTCACCAAGGCTTTCTTTGGGAGGACATTGAGCGAAGACCCAGTGTCTACCAGCACATGAGAAAGAACAGCACCTTTGCATTCTAAGGTGATATGTAAAGCCTTGTTATGGTTGCGTCCCTCCGTCGTTAAATCGGCATTTGTGAAGCCCAGACCATGACTGGTATTAACATTGGCAACCACCGTTTCCAGCTGATTAACCGTAATCTCTTCCAGCACATATGCTGCGTGCAGGACCTGCAACAATGCATTCCTGTGGGCTTCGGAACACATTAATAGTGATAATATAGAGATTTTGGAGGGTGTTTAATGGATCTGGTCCACCACTTTGTAATCACTCTTTTTGATTATTCTCATGAACTCGTCCACTTCTTGTTCAAAAGACGTCTTCGGAGTTTCTTTAACAGTTGGCTCTTCAAGTACCACATTCTTCCCTTTTGCTTTAGCAGCTGCTTCTGCTTCAGCATTGGACCTTGGTGTTTGTGAGGCAAAAAGGCGTCCGCTTCTGGTGAAGCCTCCGCCTCCCCCAACATTGTCAACTTGTGGTGAAGAGGTTGATGAATCTAGAGTGATTTTCTTCCCATCACAGTAGAGATCAGAGTCGTAGTGCCAAGGTATGGCATTACTTCTTTCATAAGGAACAGGTCCAGGTACCGTAATGGTGACCGGACTGATTGCTGCAGCGGAAGGAACTGTGATGGTATGTGAATCATAGTAGATTGTGACTAGAGATCTGACAGGAGGTGTTGTAGTTTGTTGTTGGAAATTATGGTTGGGATGAACATTTGTTGGGTCATAATAGATCGTGACCGTTGATACATCTTCATTAATGTTTGCTGGTGTTGTAGGTGTTTCCGTTGATAAGATGGGTGTTGATGTTGTAGAAGTATATGTTGCTGAACTCTGATCCGTTGAAATAATGGATGGAGTAATTGGTGGAGTTGTGGATGAATCAGTGGGAATGATAGTTGTTGCTGTTGTAGGAGGATCTGTTGTTGCTGAAGAAAGAATTGTTGAAGGAGTTGTTGTAGTAATTTGCAAGATTCCATCTCTAATGAGGCCATCTATGCCAAGCCTTAGCTTCTCACAACCATTAATAGCAGTCTTGCACAATTCGCAACAGGCCCCACAGTCCGGGAACACTTGGCATCTTAAAAGTTGAGCTTTGACTTCAGCCAGCGGTGTTTGAATCTGTGCAACATTATCAATCAGTGCAGATGGTTGGTCCTCTTCTATGGAATTAATCCTAGGCCCACCATGATTAGGAATAGGATTTCTGTTAACATTCGGAGGAGGTGCGAAATTGAGAGCTTTGGAATCGACTAGATCCTGAACCTTCATTTGCAAGGCTCTACATTTCTCGGTATTGTGACCAGGTGCGTTGGAGTGAGAGGCACACCTGGCATTGGCATCATAATTATTTGGGAGATTGAGAGGATCTGGTGGAGCCAACGTCCTTAACTCAACTAGGTTAAGTTTCAGGAGTTGTGGCAGTAAAGTGGCATAAGGCATAGGAATTAGGTCAATCACCCTATTTGCTTGAGATGGCCTCTGCTGAAAGGGGCGCTGCTGTTGGTTGTTGTTGTTATTGCTGTAAGTTCTTTGTTGCGGAAAATGAGATTGTTGTTGATAGTGATGTTGTTGTTGTTGTTGAGGATACAATGGTTGTTGTGGGACTGGAGCCGGGATGGTAACAGCTGCTACGGATCTGTGAGAATTCTGGGGTCTGCCCCTGCCTGCATGGATAACATTTGTTTCACCCGCCCTTCGGGG
The DNA here is from genome assembly GCA_963966055.1 of Lathyrus aphaca. Classification (NCBI taxonomy): domain Eukaryota; kingdom Viridiplantae; phylum Streptophyta; class Magnoliopsida; order Fabales; family Fabaceae; genus Lathyrus; species Lathyrus aphaca. The sequence continues at coordinate 460,366,789 of OZ014522.1, read as the reverse complement.
TCCTGCAAAAGGTTTTCTGGGGTTGTTGGAAGAACTTGCACCATTGTCAGAGATTTTGCCCATCTTCAAAAGACTCTCAATTCTCTCACCAGCTATAACTACATCGGAAAAACTGGTGGAAGAGAAAGCAGCAAGTCTATCAATATAAGTTCCCTGCAAGGTGTTCATAAACATGTCAGCCATCTCCCGTTATGACATGGGTGGCTGGACAATAGCAGCAAGCTGTCTCCACCTCTGAGCATAATCCCGAAAGCTCTCCCTTGAAGACTGAGACATGCCCATTAGAAGATTTCTATTGGGAGCCATATCTAGGTTGTACTGGTATTGTCGGATGAAGGCCTCGGCCAAGTCTTTCCAACATCTTATAGTAGCCCTCGTCAGATGCGAATACCATTCTCTTGACGCTCCAGTCAGGATGTCCTCAAAATAGAACATCCATAATTTCTCATCCATGGTATAAGCCTTGAGTCTTCCTAAGAAAGATTGCAGATGAGTACGCGGGCAAGAGGTACCATTATATTTCTCAAAGCAAGGGGGTTTGAATTTGTGGGGAATCCTCACCCCATCTACCAGCCCCATATCCATTACGTCAAAGCCTAAAGAATTTTGGGATTCCAAAGACCTTAGTTTTTCAGCAATCTCATCCAGTCTTCTGTCATACACCTCATCCCCAGCTCCAATAATAGTGAATTGTTCCTCTTGGGGATCCTCTTGTAGGATTCTGCCCCCAGCAGTATTACCTTGAACATTCCTTGGGATATTAACATCTGGATTCAAATGGGGCCCATACTCTGGTGGGTCAATACGAGGCTGCCCCCGTTCATTATTGTTGGTTCCTCCTGTTCCAAGGTGAGGCTCTCCAGGTGTCTGTCTTTCTACCAACTCTCTCAGCCTTTTTTGACTCTGGGCTAAACCAGTCATCACAACCATAAACTGGGTCATTTGGTTTCTCATTTCGACTCTTTCGTTTTCCATTGATTTCTCACTTCATTCAGGTCCTGTTGTACCTGCTCCATCTGAATACCTGGAAGGTTGTTATGCGTTGGGTACCGGTGTGTGCGGTTGACAGTGAACACTTTGCGACGAGCAATGTTTCCTGAAAGCACAACAAAGTGAGAAACAAAATAATAAACAAAAACCTACAAAACAAAGAAAAAGTTAGTATGCAATGCAGTATTCCAAGGTATCCAGTTTGGTTCTTGGTTTTGACCTTTCCAGACCTCGAGGAGATGCTTGATGATGTTGAGAGAGAGCCCACCAAAATAAAACAAACTGATATATTACAAATGATGAAAAATACTTAGTCTGTTTACAATTCATGCCCATGGTGGGTCAAAAATACAACAAAAAGGAAAAGTACATCAAAAGAAAAGAAATACAAGCAAAGAGGAATCAGACATCCAATCCATAGTCATCTTCCATGACTTCCTTCAGGAGTGCCTCAGTCACTGGACCAGCTGGGTGCTCTATAATGGTCCTAATGAGGAGGTTCCTGGTAGCAATGGCATTAGTCAGCTTCTTATGCCTGTCCTGATCCTTTGATCTCTTTAACACTGCTCAGAGCTTCAATTCTGATATCTCCTTCTGAGCTGCCAACAAAGCTTTCTACTGCTTCTTCTCATTGGCTTCCAGCTGCTCAATCTTGGCCTGAGTCCTCTGGTCTTCTTGTGCACGGGCTTTGGTGATCCTGATCCACCTAGCCTGGCTCTCCTCCAAGTAATGCTCAGCCCTAGCTTTCTGAATCTTGGCCTCCTTACAGACATTCTTCAATATTTATTCCTCTTTTTCAGCTTTTCAAATTCCTCCAGGCTAACAGTTGTTGCAGGCTGTACTGTAGAAGGTCCAGGTGTGTCTTCCAAGGTGAAAGGCATTCTGGTAATCTGAGCTCTAGTACGGGACCAGTCAGAGTACTGACCTGAAGCAACATTGTTACACCTTCCAAGGATGGTTGTCCCTTTGGTCTGGATGTTGTCCCAAGCCCAGGCAGCTTGTCTGACAACAGCTGAGTTAGGTTGCACTTCACAGTATAGGGTCTCAGCTAAATCTTGTCCTTTGGGAGGGTGAACTAAGGCATATCCCAATTGTCTCTTAAACAGTAAAGGGTTGTAATTGATGCAACCTTTTACTCCTATCAGAGGCACATTAGGGTACTTCCTATAGCTAGTAATAATCTCCTTGCCTTTGGTGCTATGGGTGCACCATCTGATATCATCTGATGTTAAGGAAATGAACCTCTTGGCCCAATTCTTTTGCTGGTGTGGGTTCAAGAAAGCATCTGATTTAGGCAGGTGTCTGAGTAGCCAAAACTAGAACAAAGGAGCACAACATCTGACCAACTTCACCCTTTGTTTTTCATTTCTCTGATGGATGGAGTAGTAAAAATCCCCTAGCAATGTAGGCACCGGGTTCCTCAGCAGGAACAAGTGGATGGCATTCTTACTGACAAATTTAGGCTCATCTGCAAACAATATAGCCCCATATATGCTGAGGGCTAAAAGTGCATAGACTGCCCTCCATTCTCCCAATGTAGCCTTCAGGATGGCCTGAGAAATCAAAAAGTCCAGATGTAAACCAGGAATCCCAGCTTTTGTTGTCATGTTTTGTTCAATAAGGGCAGGCTCCAAGTACAATGCCCTTGCTATCTCTTCACTTCTGGGAGTATTCATCTCTGGGTTGAAGGGGATCCCTCCTCTGATAGGCACTCCAATCAACAAAGAAAACTCTTCCAACAGAGGCCCTATCTGAAAGTCTGGAAAGGTGAAGCACCTGAGTGGGGGGTCATAGAACTGCAAGCATGTGTGGATCATGCTTCTCTGAGAAGAATCAAGATCCATAACCATATCCAAAATACCCCCATAGTGCTCTCTAAACAGTGGGATATGGTCAGGTGTGATGAGTGACTGGACCTGCCTGATACCAGTCAATATGGGCTCAAAAAAGTGGTAAGATATGTTGCTCTTCCTTGGAATATCCATGAGTGCTGGTGAAGAAGCTAAAGTCAAATGCTGATGAAGATCAATGACTGAAAAGCTGGAGGTAAATCTCTGACAGACTGATGCTGGCGAGTCTCTGACAGACTGAAGGAGATAGCTGAAGCAAATGATGAAGAAGATAACTGAAGCAGAGGTCTAAGCAGCAGATGGGGTCAAAACCAAAACCAAGATATAATGAGGTGGATACCCTGAAAAACAAATAAACAAATGTTAAATGATGCAATGATGATATATGTAAATGATATGCAAGGGTTTGTGATCAAGAGCTGGATCTGATTATCTGTCTTGGTATAAAGGTCCATGTATCTCCAAAGGTCCGGATGGAGGCTCAGAAATCCAGTAAACAAGGTGGGGGACTCAAATAAAGAGTCACATGTCCAGGGTTAATCACAAGAACTGTCCAAAATGAAGTATTCTTAAACAATACATGTAACAGGGTATGATGTGGCCAAGGGTTCCTGCAAACCTGTAAACAACCCAACCCCCTCACATGTAATGTTCTAGAACAAGGATCCTCAGACTTGGATCAGTTATGAGAAGTGTAAACACTTCTAACCCGGAGGTACAGTGTTTACAATAACCATAAAGGATCCTCCTCTAATTCACCCCAGATTTTGAAGGTCAAAATAAAGGTCATCCAGACTTAGCAGACTTCCCAGATAGCCCTAGAACTACAGGAAATCTGTAGCACGGAGTTCTCAAGAAGAAACCCACATCTGAACCGTGTTTTATATTCCCGCACCAGACTGAAATGGAATGGGAAAGAACATGAACCACTCTAGCCTAGGTGTCACTCAGGTCTCAGGTATAGGACCTTAATCACTCAGTGAAACCCCACCCACCAAAAATGAAAACCAGCTCCAACAATGATAATGACAGTATGATGTATAAACTGTAAAGAAAGCAGTGAATAAAACTGTACATAAAGCAATAAATAAAGCAAATAAACAAGCACAAATAGCACATAACACCCCCAGTAAACACAAATCAAACAAGCGCTAGGAGGAACCCACAAAAAGAACCAGAAGCCCTGGTTGCAGTATAAGATTCCCCAGCAGAGTCGCCAAGCTGTCGCTCCCGCCAAATGACACAAGGCCAGAAGGGGTACAGACGCGAACGGCCGGCGAAAGGAGAGAACATGAAGATGAACTAAAAAGAGTCGCCAGCTAGGCATTTTTATCCTGAAGGAAAGGTAATGCTGCATAAACCTAGTAAAGATAGATAAGACGGTCGCGAACCAGAGAAACTGAGAAAGGGGGTTGGTTACAACCTGGGAAGGTATTAGCACCCAGATTGTCCATCGTACTCGACGGGATCCACGCTTGAAGGATTTGTTTTTAAAGGGGTAGTGTCGGTGCTATTCTGTGTGCAAAAGCTAGAAAAGAATATACAAGTGTCAGTGCAAGAAAGTGAAGTGAAATGCTCAGGAGTGAGGCTTAAAATAGTGCTGAAAGAGGGGGAAGGAGCAGAGACTTTTGTTCGATAACAGTTAAGTTATGCCTACATATCCTCTCGTGCAATGCGGATGTCAGAACACCGTAGTTCGACACAAAGAGACTGAAAGATGAATTGACTTGTGAACTGCTTACTTATCTATGCTCAAGTGTATGACCTGTCTGGCTTAGGTGCAAACTGTCTTGCATTAGACGGAAGAAGTGAGTTATCGGTTGTGAGTGAATGAGGTGAGAAGAGAATCCCGGAGGAGACGATTATTGTTTGTTTTTGGTGTTTTCAATCTTTTATTGCTTTTTGTGTTTGTCATAAGTTAATGAGCTTAAGCCTAAACCAAAGGTTAGTAAACTCATCACATCTTCCCTCTGATTAGGGATAATGAGAATACCTTAAGTATGAAGTAAGCACCTCACATTTAATTACCATGATGTAGGATTAAGATCATTAACCTACTTGTGATTATTTAGATGTTTTTGGAGTTTTTTTTTAGTGTTAAGTAATGAGTTTAAGCCATAATCAAGGATTTAATGGACTCATTACACCATCCTAATAGAAGGATAATAGATGAGAACATTTAAGCTGAGGAAGGCTCCACAACTTAATCCATGATTAGGGATTAACCTCATGACAAAACAAGGCCTTTATTAAAGTGGATTTTAGTTAATGGTGAGATTAAGAAATGAATTTTATGATTTGTAAGACAACTTGAGGGGTACTTGTCCATTAACACTAGGGTTAGTCCTTCTTAACCAATTAAGGAAGAATTAGAACCCTAATGCAAGGCCCAAGTTACAAGCTTGATGTCTTAGTGATTATTAGATGAATTGATTAAGGGATTTAAAACAAATTAAGGGTTTAAAACTTAGGATTAAAGTTATACACTCCATCCTAAGAGAAGGATGTAGGCATAACCTTAATCACAAAGCCTTAAAACCTTTAAGGTTTAGTCCCTGATTAAGAGATGAGAAGAGAAGACACAAAATATGACACAAAGGTAAAACTAATGGGGGATTAATCAAACCCTAATTGTGATCATGCTTGGGTATTCCTAGGGTTTATGAGGCTTGCAAGAGATCTTCAAGAAGAACCACAAAGGAAGAAGCAGATGAAAGGACGAGAAGCAGAGGAAACAAGTCAACTTACTTCACTTAAGAAGATAAGTTGCTTGAAGAAAGAAAGTGAAGAAGGAACATGAATGAGCAAGCTCACTCTAATACAAATACAAAATTCAGCAATGAATGCTTAAGAGAGATGAGAAGAGATTATGAGAAGTGAAGGAAAATTCACTTCTCAAAGTAACTTACCACCTGAAAAGTTAGTGAAAGGAAATGAATTGAAATGAAAATGGAATGAATGCAAGGATGCAAACCAAAACCAGAAGCATATTTATGATGCAAATGATGCTAAGAGATGATGCAAATGTATGTCAAGAGATGTGAATGACCATACAAGTAATGAGGATGCAAATGAAGCATAAAGGAAGAATGAAAGTTCATGAATGCATATGAAATGAAATGGATACATGACATGGAAAATGGATGATGAAATGATCAAACATGATTCTAATGTATCCTAAGATGTCTTATATGTCATGTGGATGCATAAAATGTCATGGCAAGTTCATGAATGCAAGCATATGCAAGAGGGATGCAAATGAAGATAAAAAATTAGGGTTTACATGCAACATGGAAAGCAAAACTCAAAAACAGAAGCAAATGACAAGATAAAAAATTGAAAATACATTCAAAGGGACCCTAAACCTATACTAAGTTACCATCCAAAAGGGGGGTCAGAAGCTAAACCTAAAAGGAGTTATGAATTTCTTAAGTTTCTAGGGTTTTTTGGGTGATCTTCAATGCAAAATGCCAAATAATTTGAAAATGCAAGATAAACCTGAAACAAAAATGTTTTTAGAAACTAGAAGTCATGAATAGAACAATGCAAAAAGAATCATTCACAAAATCAACTTGGTTTAAAAGTTATGGAATTTTGAAGTTAGGGCTAGAAAATGAACAATTTTAAGAACCCTAATTCATTGAAAAATGTCAAAGCATGATCAAAACCTAAAAGAAATTTGTATGGTGAGTTTGTAAATGTTTCTAAATGTCCAAGAATGATCTCTGATTTTTTTGGTGATTTTTAAATACTTAAATGTATTTTTAATTAATTAATTTTCATTAATCAATTAAATAAAACATTTAAATAATTTAAAAATAATTTTTTAATGCAAAAAATAAAAATAAAAATATTTTTGGTTTCTGAAAATTAATAAAATGTTTGATAAAAATTTTCAGAATTTTTTGATCATTTTTACTATTTTAAATAAATGGTATAAGATTAAATGAGAAAATTGAAATAAAAAATTAAATAAACAGAAGTATGCACAATGGATGGTTTGGATTGGTTCTGGGTTTGGAGGGATTGATTGGCGCGCATCTGGACGGCCTATATTCAAAGTGGTTTATTTAAACTTAACCCTAATTAATTAATCTAATTAATCAAAATTAAAACTAATTGGGAGATCCTGACCCTAGGTTCACGCGCGCTAAGCTTCATCCTACGCTCCAGATTCAAACTACACTAATTACTCAGCCTAACCCTAATTAGGGCACACAAACCTCAGACGGCCGGAACAGTGGTTCCGGTCGTCTTCTCCGGCCAACCCTCAAGAACAAAATCTTCCCTAGGTTATTTTAAGAGCTGTAAAGCTCCAGATCAAACCTCCCAACCTTCCTTAGTACGAATCCACTCCTAAAACAAATTTCTTTTCACTCAATCTCCAGATACGAATCAAAACTTAAAAATGACCAAACTTTCAGAGATATGGTACAGGCTCAATAATCAATCATTTTCAAAAATAAAAAGTGCAGAGTGATCAGGGGAGCATGTAGATCATTTCTAGAACTTAAAGAAAGGTTTCTGGAAAAAGTTCTTGATAGCTACCTGAGTTGAAGCTTTCGAAACTGGAGCTTTCTGGCCACTCCCTTGGTGCTTTTCCACTCCAATGAACCCCTTGATGCTTCTGGTAAGCTTGAAACAAGTTTGTATGGAGTGTTTTGAAGGTTTCAGTTCAGAGGGGATGAAAATCGTGTTTTTGTTTGAGGTGGTTTCAGGCTGTTTTGGTGGGTGGGAAATGATCCTGGGATGATACTGAGTTGTTTTGTGAAAGAAGTTTGAAGTTTTGTTAAGTGTGCTGAGAGTTTCGAAGAAAAATGCAAAGGAGGTGATTTTTGTGAACTAGGGCAATGCTGAGGATTCAGGCTTGGTTCTTCTGTGAAATGAGTTGCATAAGGCATGTATGTGAAGCTGTGATAGGTCAGGATAGTTGGTGTGGGCTATGCTGATTGGTATGGGGTGATTTGCAAAAAGTCAAGTTTGGTTGTACTTGAGGTATGGGTAAGTGGCAGGCTGGGATTTGGGCATGTCCTGGTTCAGCTGAGATCAAGGAATGTTTGGGAATCAGATTTGATGAGCTGTGGCAAGTGGATGAGAGGTTTTGTATCATTTTGCAAATTCATGAAGTTTTGGCCCCTTTTGGATTTCTTCATGGGCAATGCATGAAAAAATGAAATTCTTGGGCCAATTATGAGTTTTGGGCATTGCATAATGTTTGTGTGATGCTTAGAAGTCAATTTGAGGTCACAAAATGGCTTGGCAAGAGGTTTTGCAAAAATCCCTCTTTGGCATGAAACTTGAAATTATGTGATTTTTTCCAACTTTGGAAAGTCATAACTTGAGTTCCAAAATGAATTAGATCTTGTTCTTGTACTTTTTGAAAAGGGAATGATCTAATCTACAACTTTCATGACAAACAATATTTCATTTGAAGCATTTTTGGTTAAGAAAGAGGAGGTTGAAAAACTTTCCCAAAATGGAAAGTTTACATTACAAGTCATTTCCATTTTTGGCAACTTTTGGTTTTGCTCACTTTTATTCAAATTTGTGAACTTCTAAGCACTTCAATGATCAAATAAAGACCATATAACTTCAATTTGATGAAAAATCCACTTTGGTTCCATGTTAGGGGGCCTCAGATGCCCTGATTTTGCTCTGACTTGCTCAAGAAGTTACCCAATGATCAGATGACTTCCACAATGAATTTCTTCATCAAACTTGGTATGTATGATCCTTATAACATATTGAGACCAATAGAAACAAGAATGACCAAAAAAATTGGAGTTATGGCCTCTGAAACCAAAACCCTAATTTTAGGTCATCTGTGCAGTTAAACCCTGGCTCTACTTCCATGCTTTGCCAGTTCTTGTGATTCTTTGACTTCCTTGATCTTTAGAGGATAAAATATGGTGTTTGAACATACATGGACCCTCTTGAGATGATTGAAGACCTTTGAGGTGGCTCAGATGGATCCTTGGATTGCTCAGATCACAAACCCTAGATGCAGATGAACTTGAACTATGCAAATGAAACAAAAATGAAATATGAGATGATATGCTTAAACTAATGCAAATATGAAAGATCACAAGCCATGGTTTGAACTTAGTGAGGGCAAATTTGGGTTGTTTACAACTTGCATTTTTACTATTTATACTTGCATCTCATCTAGAATTTAAGCAATCGGGTTACTGTCACCAGACCTAACCTTTGAATAACAAGAACCAAGTTAGGAAAACATAGTCTCATCTTGGTCTTTATTTAAGGACCCTAAGTCCTCTTAAAGGTGCCCTCTCTCATGCTTAGATATTATCCAGCCTTCCCCAGCCTCCTCTTGGGCTTTATCCAAGGATCCATGGGCCTCATACAGGTAACCTAGCCCTCTCTTGGGCTTAAACACAAGGACCCTCTCAGACTTCCTAAAAGCATAAGAACAAACCTTAGAATAAAAAACATACAGTAGTCTCGCTCTCCCCGATGGATGACAAAGCTAGCCTCCTCTTGGGCTTTGTACAATTGAATCCCTCCAGACAAAGGAAAGTCGGATGACCACATCTCATAAATTTACAACAGACAAAACACTCTACATACAAAGTCAGTCTACCAATAATTTTCAGCCTTCCGTCTTAGGCTTCATATAAGATATAGATAATCAAGAGTTAGTCTCTCACAAATAAGCTTCACATTTGTGCTTCCAAATCAGGACACATATAAAACTTTCCCATAGAGTCTGTTTTCTTTGTTTAACTTCAACCTTGGGCTTCAATCAAGGCACAAATAAATCAAATCTTCCCTCTTTAGAGATGAAAAATTCTCTTTATTGAGTCTTTTAGCTTCAACCTTGGGCTTCAATCAAGGAACATATAATCAAACACTTTACAGTCATTCAAAATTAGTCATAGTCTTGGACTTTAACTAAGCTAACAACATCAAATCAGTCATAGTGTTGGACTCTAACTAAGCTAAACATCTAGCCCTTCTTCTGCTATGCAAATCAAGATAACCCATTCAACTGTCCTGAGTTATGCAAATCAGGTCAACCATTCAATCCTCCTTGAGCTATGCGATTCAGGGTACCCATTGAGCCTTACTTGAGCTATGCAAATCAAGATACCATTCAACTTATGCCTTGAGCTATGAAATTAAAGCAAGCAAGAAACCAAATAGTTATAATCAACTGTTTTTCTGCTTTAATCCTAGGCTTTGATCAGGAAACAAATAGACTTTTTCAGCTTCAATCCCGGGCTTTGATCAAGACATATATACAAAATTTTGAGCATCAACATCCTGTGCTTTAACCAGGATACAAATCAACCCCTTTCCTCCTAGCTCTAGCCTTTTAGGAGGAACTATGATGCTCTGATCCCTTAATTTTCTTTTAAAACTTTTTTAGTTAGAAAAAAACCCTAGGATTAGGAACACGTGTATATACAACTTTTATACTACTTTATGTTTATGTTTATGTTTAAGAAAAATATATGTTCAAACGATATCCTTTGGGGTGGTCTCTAAAAAATGGGAATGCGATTAATCCACATTTGGGTGAGCTTGAGTGTATTTTAAGATAGGTAGGGAATAATTGAGATAGCTTGTTGAGAGTCCAATCCCGATCAGGTGAAACCTCAAAAGTCCCTGAATCAGTCTAGGTATCTGGTGTGAAATCAATGCTTATAGCGTACTCCGCTATTTCCAATTGGATGCTCATAACTCTGAGGATTTAGTAAAAATTTACCCCTTGACCTTGACTTACATGATCTACAGGTACAAAAATCTTTTACCGTAGTATAAACCTTTGGGAACGGGTAGAGCTCTGGCCTCATAACACCGAACCCTTAAACCCATGTTTTCACTGTGTAGTTCTCCTTTAAAAGAACTGAACAAACGTTTGTTTCATATTATCAATCTTTTCAATAATGGACTTTAGGCGATGGAAAACCCACAAGTTTACATTCAAGAGTCCGAGATTGGACGATCTGAGAAAGCTAGGAAAGCTTGTCACAGATAGAGAATCATTTAGGGAAAAGTTTGGATAACTGTTGTTCCTACTAAAAGTCAACATGGTAGAAGGTGTTCTTGCTACACTGATCCAGTTCTACGACCCAGTGTACCACTACTTCGCATTTCCTGATTATCAGCTATGCCCAACATTGGAAGAGTATTCTCAGTTGATAGAAATCCCTATTAATGAGAAAATACAATTCTCTGGATTGGAAGGAATGCCGAGAGAATCAACAATTGTCGGGAATCTTGCTTTGGAAGAGTCGGAAGTTAAAGCTTATTATACTACCAAAGGAGGAATCGAGGGTCCGCCCTCCAAATTTCTTATTAAGATAACATTATACTTTGCCAGTATCAGAAATACTATTGCATTCGAAGTCATCTTTTCATTTCTCATATATGGGATTTTCTTATTTCCCAATGTAGAAAATTTTGTCGACATCAATACGATAAAGATCTTTCTCATCAAAAATCCAGTTCCTACATTTCTGGCAGATGCTTACCATTCAATCCACCTGAGGAATTTACGCGGAAGAGGAATGATTACTTGTTACAAACCACTTATTTACAAATGGTTCACTTCCCACTTACCCAAGTCATCATCATTTTGGGAGACTAAAAGTGGAATGCACTGGTCACAAAAGATTATGTCTTTAACCAATTCAAATATCAGTTGGTCCACTCCATTCTACGACGAAATCAAGATCATCACCAGTTGTGGTAATTTCCCTAATGCACCCTTCATTGGTACCAAGGGAGGGATTAATTATCACCCAAAGTTAGCTCGACGTCAGATGGGATACTCAATGAGAGATATACTTTTCAACGTTTAAAATGAAGGACATTTCTTCGAGAAAGGAGAATAGCACAATACTATCAGAGAGATTGTGCATGCTTGGAAACATGTACACAAGAAAGGAATAGAATCTTTGGGAAAACCAAACTGTATCTCTTTGGATCCTTACCTCCAATGGGTACAAGCCAGAGCTTGAAACTTAGGATGCCTTACCCTCGACAAGGGGTGCCTCCACTGAAGGAAATTGTTCTCTACTTCATGAATGATACTGAGAAGCTTCAGATAGCTTTCAACAAAATGAAAAGGGAGAGAGAGACTCCTGGAAAAACAAATATCAGATTCTCAGTCTAAAGAATGTCATAATTCAGAGTCTCCTGAAAGAAAAGGATGACCTCATTGAGGTACTTGAGTACCATATCACAAAGAAGGAGGAACAACTACCTATTTTAGGCAACGTCGAAACCTTCTACCCCTGTAAAAGAACTGAAGACCTGGAAGAAGTCCCGCTCAAGAGACATAAAATAGATAATCAAGAAACTGAAGTCCCAACAAAGAGAGCTTTAGAGTTTTAAACTTTCCTTCATTTGAATAATGTATCATGGATGTACCTTGTTTTAGTTTAATAAAAATTCTTGTATGATACTTTGTAACAATTTGTTCAATCAGTCCGTTCTTAAAATAAAGGAGAAAATTAACAAATATTTTTAATTATTGCATTATCATTCATCATTTGCATCTTTTGCATTTTTCTTTCATCGAGTCTTATTCCTGCACTTCTTTTAGAAGTCAAACTGTCTCATTCGTACAATACTCAGGCCGGTTGCCAAAAAAGAATAGAAGACAATGCGAAAGAGAACAGAGAGCTGAAAGAGGAGCTCTCTAGTATGAATTCAACTATGGAAAGGCTCAAAGAAAAGGTCAAAGTTCTGATTGTAGCTCAAAATATTCACCAAATAACAGTAATCTCTGAAGTTGTGTCTGCACCGATTGAAGATATACCGTATAAGGATTCAGGGTATGAGATGCCAAAGGATCGTCCATGGGGCATGCCACCTGGTTTTATCCCGAAAGGATATGATCCCTGACTAGTTGAATAATTGAGGAACGCCACAGGACCATCTCAGTTTGAAGGTTACAAACTTAGAACTCTTTAAGATGCACTAGCAAAGAATGCCATACCAAGAGGTTACAAACTCCCAGTATCTGAAGTTCCGAATGCAGTACAAGTTGTACCATCTCCACTGGTACACATTACCTTGAAAAACTGAAGGTACTCTCCTGCTCCAAGTGAAGGGAGAGGATTCAATGAAAGGATGGACGAATTCCAGAAATAGTTTGTAGCCATGCAACATGAATTGCATTCTCTTAGAGGACAAGAGTTATTTGGAAGCAACACGGTAGATCACTGCTTGGTCCCAAATGTTCAAATACCGCACAAGTTCAAGGTGCCATATTTTGATAAATACAAGGTTGATTATTGCCCTCAAAGCCATTTACCAATGTACGCCCGAAAGATGTCCACTCAAAAGAATCCTAAGCTACTGATTCACTACTTTTAGGATAACTTAATTGTGGTAGTGCTTCGTTGGTACATGAAGCTCAACCATACAAATATCAACAACTTCCAAGATCTCAGGAATGCTTTCATTGAACAGTATAAATTCAATTTGGATATGGATCCTGATCGGGACCAACTCAGAGAAATATCTTAGAAGGGTAATGAAACCTTCAAAGCGTACACACAAAGAAGACGTGAAATTGCTGCTCAAATTTCTCCTCCTCTCGGAGAGAAAGAAATGACAAAAATATTCCTCAAGACATTGAGTTCATTCCACTTTGAACGGATGGTTGCAAGCGTGCCCAATGATTTCACCAAGATGGTAAACATGGGATACGCTTAGAAGAGGCAACTAGAGAAGGAAGTTTAGCAAAAGACGTTGAACTTTCAAATTCAAACAAAAGATATGGAAGTTACTATCAGAAGAAAAAGGAATAAGACATCAATAACATATCTCTGGGTAAACAACAACAAATATTTTCACCTTGTCAAGCGACAACAGTATCTCCTGTTATTACCTCAATAGTAATTCCAACGTATCAACCTCGGATCACTCGAAACTCTCCTAATCAATAATAGTATCAGCAAAGGCAGCAACCTCCTCAACTAGCTTGTCCCCAATTTAACAACAACGGGTATCTCAGGGCTCCAGCAATTGACCCTATACCTACAACATATGCTGATTTGTTTTCACTATTACTAAGCAAGGGGCACATTCAGACATGGACTATTGTTGCAATTCCTGTTGTTCCCCCTCCATGGCATAAAGCTGATCAATCATGTCCTTATCATCAAGGAGGGAAATGGCATAACATTTAAAATTTCCTAGATTTCAAGTACGACGTCCAGAGACTCTCCAGGAACAGAGTTTTATCTTTCAGAGATACTAATCCAAATGTTCAAATAAATCTGTTACTACAACATGAGAAAGCGTCGGTCAACTAGATTTAAGATCAGGAAATTCGAGCAGTCAATTTACTCTCTGATCCTCTGAGAATTATTCAAAACTTAGATATCTGAGCAATGAATGTCAATCTGGTTGCAATGCATTCCAGATAAAGTTTACATCATAATTTTCCACGACACGACTATTAAAGTTGCTTCGTCTGCTCATCAAATGATCAAGGGTGCTCCTTTGTATAGGAAGCCCTTCAACGACAAATGGATTTACGTTGTATTCAAGATTACTGATCGTACCCGGAGATCAGGATCTGATGTGGACGCGTCGAACGTGGATGAGCACAGTTGATGATGGAGAAAAAAAGGGTGTACCTGCAAAGGCACTCCGATGCTAAAGTCAGAGAGTGAGCAACGAGTGAGCAAATACAAGATTTAGGGTCAAGATTTGAATACCTGACCATCTCAAATGAGATGGTTTTTATATTGGTCCAAGTGGATGGCTATTGGCCCGAATTGTTGGGCACGAATCGTGGATTCCGTAATAAACGCTGACGGTTAGGATCAAGCCGTTGGGGAAATATCAGATCTGCTCGAATTGGTCCTTGGTCGAATGGCCTTTGTCGAGCAGTTGGTTCTTAGGGCTTCGAGCGTTGAAGAGTCATTGGGCCGTTGGGCCGGGAGATAGACAGGGTCCAATTCTGGTGATTGGGCCGGTCAGGAACAGGAGCCCCCCAAGTCGTTGCTTCTGGTCGAGGAAGTGATGACTTAAGGTTGGCCTTTAGCTCGGGAATATCAGCAATCATTGGTGGATTGGCCTTCCGAGCATTTTCTGTGGAAGAACAAAGGAGCTCGACAGGCGAGCATTCTGCCCGTTGGTGGGTGCAAAGGATGAAGAAATGAAAAGGTGACGTGTCTTGGGATTTGTGTCACTTTAATGTTCTGACGGCTAGCCAAGGGGCTAGCGCATAGGCTATCATTGCCTAGGGATAGGGGTCACGCTTCAGCTGCACGTGCCCCCTTCCCTATAAATAGAAGTGTTGTCTCATTCTTGCACTTTTTAGTTTCGTCTTCTTCTTTACTCCCATACTCGTACTCCGTTCATCGTATTCCGTCGTCGATCACCGTTGTTTTTCGCTGACCACCACACTTCCCAACATAATCTCTTGAAATGGAGTCTTAAGGCCAAGGTAAGAACTTCATTTCGACTTTTAGACTTAGTTCTCATGAAATAGTAATGTGTGCGGTTTAGGCTTCGATTTTAGCAGTAGATTAGAGCAATGTAGATGGATTTTAGGGTTAAGTAGTTACTGTAGCGCTACCTGTTCTGAACCCTAGTTCGCGGTCGGCGGTGATCTTGGTCGAAGCTCGACCAAGGTTTAGGGTTTTGCGATGAGCCTCTGTTCGTCGCGAACCTCATGTCTTTACGATTCTCGTTGCACGCCCTTTTACTTGATAGGTAGTGGAAGGCTGGATTTGATATTCTTATCGAATTCACTGACACCTTTCCTCTAATTTTCAGGTGAAAACGCGCTCGTCGATCCTTACGATATCTCCTCAGAGGAAAGCTCGACGGAAGATTCGGGCTCCTCGGTGTCATACCCCAAATTTGTCCCACCCTCATTTTCCGTTTAATCAGTATTTGTTTAAAATCAAAATATGCACCATTTTTTTTTTATTTTACTGTCTATCAAAAAAATATGTACTACTTTTCTGTCTAGCATTCGAAAAAAATAAAAAAATATGTCACCTTTTGTCTTAAAAAAAAAATTCAAAAAATATCTATCTTTTATTTTTATTACATCTAATCCCATTTCATATTTTGTGTCCATTATTAAAAATTCAAAAAAAATATCTCCATTATGCATTATTAACAATTAATTTTTAATTAGTCTAATTACCATTATTATTAAATGCATAATCATCACTTATTATTATCTTTAGTTTTTATTATTATTATTTTTTTTATTATTATACTTTTGGTTTATTATTATTATTATACTTTTTATTAATTATTATCATTATTGAAGTTTATTTACCTTTTTGTATTTATTACATATTTTCTTGATATTACACTTGCAATTATAATTTTTTATAACTCACTTTTACTAACAAAAATAGAATCCTCTTTGTATAATTCCACTAATTCACAGCCTGTCCCACATAACACCACACTCTGATATTGATTCCTTCCACTCACAACAAACTCACTTGCATTCTAACGTACCAATTTTATGCACAACACAATCAACATCTCACCTTTTTTTCCATCTTTACCTATTAACCCTCCCTCCCCAATTTCTTAAAAAAATCTCCATATAAAGAATCTCATTTTCCACTCAAAAGGAGGAGATTATTAATATTAAAACTTTGAAAATAATCACCGCAGAGAAACAAAGCAAAACGGCCACCGCTGCGAACCTCAACTGAACCTTCCTTTTCTTCTTCATCAGAACCATTAAACTCACCCCACCCTTCCATCAAAACAACCAAACGCAACCATCCCTCAAACATAAAAAATCCAGAAAAAAGTAGAAAAAAAAAACAGAACCTCACCGTCAAAAAACAGGAATCCGAATCCGCTTGAAAACAAACCCGATTCCAAATCCGAAACGTAGCAAGCCACGAGTCTATAAGCTCGAACTGAAACACAAAACATAAAAGCATCGAACCAAAATCGAGGTTGCACCGAAAGAACCATAAGTGCGAAATCCGAAACTCCAAAATTGCTGACGATTCACATCCGGCCATACCACCGCACTGGAATCCGAGCAAACATCAACCAAAATCGCAACAAAGCCGGCTTGCCACCTCACAACACCGATTCAAAAGCCACCACCACCGTGAGATCTCCAAAACCTCCGTCCGATTCAAACACCAAAACCAACCAGCCTGTCTCCCTTCAACCCAAACGAACACCAGCCGTAGCAACCCATACCGCCGGCCAATCATCACCACCAACAAACCGCCGTCGATTGAAACCTGCAGAGAAGCCAAGCGAGTGAAAATGGAGCAAATCGAGAGGATGGAACGATGAACCACGTCGTGAGCCGCGGAGAGCCTGAAAATCGAAAATGTGAGAAGGAGGCTATGCTGTTTGTTTTATTCGTGGTTAAGCTTTAACTTTCTCTGTTTATTTTTTATTTTTTATTTTTTTTATATAAAAGGGGAACAGACTTTATTTATTTTCTTATTAAACACAAATGTTAATGCTGGAATTTGGTTGGGCTACTAGATTTCCGTAAAGCCTATATCCATTGTTTTTATTGCGTTTACACTCCCTGCACCCTACAATACTGCAAAGCTGGTGCAGCCTGTTGTCTTTTGTGTCAATTTTTGTGACATGGCCCTTTCTTTTGTTATTAATTTTATTTTTTGAAATTCTCAAGTTATTTTGTTTTAATGCTTGTTTTCATTCTATTCTTTTTTTCTCTCTTTTAAAAAAAATCACTGAGTTATGTTTTAAGTACTTTAATTTTATTTTGACCTTGATTTATGTTTACTTATATTGTTTATCATTTCTTTGTCCATATGAATTTTATTTCTCCTTTGTCACGGGCCAATGACTTGATAAAAGGCCAATTTTTCGCCCGATTTTAATCGGTGATATTTGGTCAATATGAGGCCCTCCGTGTAATTAGTTTTTTTTTTATTATTTTGACAAATAAATACTTAAATTAATTTAATTTATTCACTATTCTTAATATCTTTTAGTTTATTTAATTTATTTAATATCATTTGATCTATTTAATTATTTAATTTATTATTTTATTCAAGCAATTCAATTTAATTTATTCATTTATTGTCGCATTTTAAAAATTATGTTTCGACTCCTCATAGAACGATTTCTTTAAACCGATTCTAAGGTAGTTCACGAACTAAATTTCGCCGCGTCCCAAAAAGGTCCAACGCCTTCGAATAGTTGTGCTCAATTAAAAGGTCCAACGCCTTCGAATAGTTGTGTCCCAATTAAAAGGCCGAACGCCTTCGAACCGTTCAAAACACTGCACACATGCTTCCTCTTGGGCAAAATACAACGAGACCTCTTTATTTCTCGCAATCCCATGTATTCATTTTGTATCCCTATCCCATTACTTTGTACGCACTTTATTTTCCGTATTTTATTTAATTCTGAATCCTTGGTCCAACGCCAAGCGATTGCACTTGCACACTCGCACTTTATTTTTCAGTTATTTTTCGTTTATTAGGATCCACCTCTCCTTGCGAGCCGAGCGCTTTGTGGCTCGCTGACAAACCACAAAATAAACCTCCACTTGCATTTACCCTTTTAACCTCAAAAAACCAAAACTTTTCGATTAGATCCAAACCCTTGATCCAACGTCAAGCGGTCTTAGGAAATAAAGCACTTTAATAAATACGAGAAGATTTGTACGCCACGAGCCTTAAGCGGTAGAAAGGGGGATAACGAGCTCTCTTACTCGCTCCGATTATTTCGACGCAAGATGCTCGTCTTGTTGGACGAGATAAACTATACATAGTCTTTAGTGCATTCGACTCCCAAACCCTTTCATCGAAGAAAGGTAATAAAATCAAACAACCATTACCCTTAGTAGGCCGAACTACGAGGCTCTGACTTTCCCATTGCACACGGGAGTACGTAGGCACGAGGACCTCAATCCTTGCCGAGCACCTAGGTTCAATCTAACTTATAATTCAACTCATTTCCCTCTAGCAAGCAATTCGTTTAAGCATAGACATCCTTTCGCGCGCGTTAACTTAGATGGTTCCCATCGAGTACGATGGATGTAGGGGGTGCTAATACATTCCCCCTGCATAACCGACTCCCGAACCCAGGCAATGGTTCCGTTGACCTTTGTCTTCATCCTTTTTCTCTCGGGTTGTATCTATATCTTCCCTTTCCCCCTTCGGGAATAAATAGAATTAGGTGGCGATTCTTCAGTCCGTCCGACGCGCGGTTCCGTCCTTTCGGATCGCGTGTGGTCGTATTTTTCGGGGTACGACACTCGGCAACTATTCCATTGGACTCTAGAAGTTCCTTGGGGGACTCAGAGGCGACTGGAATAAATGATGTGGCGACAGTGTCTGGGGGAGAGGCTGGCGCGCCTGTGGTTCCAGAAGAGGAGGAAAGGGCACTTACGCCTGAGGAGTGGGTTGTTGAAGACTTGCTGGACAAAGTCTCGTATTATGCTTGGCTGCGCGGAGATCCTCTGCCTGTGGTGGGGGATCCTGTCCACTAGAGGGTGACATGTCCGGGTGACATCGACAGAATTTTCTCGGAATGTGGGGGGAGAAAATTTTCAATGTATGAGTATGTTATTTCGACCTTGGGGACCAGGCTGTCGTTCAGCGACTTGGTCTGCTCCGTGCTCGGTTACCTGGGTGTAGCACCCTCGCAACTGCATCCTTATTCTTATGCCTTTATGAGGGCATTCGAGTTGACATGCACACACCTGGGGGCGGGGGATACTCTTCCTCTCTTCTTCCGGCTATTTTATCTATAGCGCCAGGTGGGGAGAGGGACTGCTCGAAAGGGTTTCATCTCTTTTAAACAACGAGCTAAGATCTTCAAGGTGCATTCGGAGTCTATCCGATCATTCAAAGGTGACTACATTTTGATCGAGCCTGAGAGTCGAGAAGAAACAAGGTTGATCAACTTTATGGGGGTCGATACCAATGAGAATGATGTACCCCGACTGGATGCGGAAGGGCGTCAAATCCGTTGGAGGATTTGGAGGTTTCCTTTTTCGTGGGATTACGGTCATTACGGGCGACCCGTGAGCGATTTCGTTCAAATAGGGGATGCTCTGGGCGAGGAGGACGCAACCAGCTTCGAGGAGTTTCATAAGATGGTGTAATATTTCACTCCGATCCCGATGCTCGACAGAGAGGGGAAAGTGATGTTAGCTTCCGACGGGGAAGAAGTTGTGGAACGTCCGCTGATCGACGTTGCAGCTCTCCTGGCTTGTAAAACGGGCAAGAAGTTTCCGAACTATTTGGTACTCCTTTTGTATTTTATTTTTGTTTATTTGTCATGTGATTTTATGCTCGTAGTCAATCTGACCCTTTTCTCTTTCCTTTGTTTTGCAGGCTCTATGGCGAATTCTCTGGATAAGATCCAAGACAAGTTGATGTAAGGTAACAAGAGGAAAACTAGGATCATTCAGACCCGACTGTGGGTAATGATACGAGTGGCTCTGGCTCAGGTCCCATTGCTCTAGGTTCTCAGGGTATGACTTCGGGTTCGAGTCTCAAGAAGCACAAAGTTGGACCGACCATCACGGATCTGATGATCAATGCTCCTTCAAAACCTAAACATGCATTGCCTCCATGTTTTGTGCAGCGCAACTTCTTCGAGAGTACTTCTTTGGAGGTCGAACGGGTGGACTCGATGTATCTCGAGCAGATGGATTGTCCTGCTCGGAGGCTATCCTTGGCACAGGATGCCAGTGCTGTAATGCGGGTGCTGTCAATGGCCTCGATGCTAGCCGAAGGAAGCTCCGGGCAGTAGTGCGAAATTAGTTGCCTATAGTACCTCTTAGCCGATTCGGAGGAGAAAGCGAGGAAGGCTACCGAGGATGCTGAGGATGCGTCCAAAGAGCTGACGACGCAGGCGGATGTGATCGCCAAGCTAGAAGTGGATAAAATGAAAGTTATTGATCAGAATAGGAAGTTGAAAGAAACGTTCTTTCCCAAGGATGACGAGGATGAAGACACCAAGGGTCTGATGAGCAGGGCGCGTTCCTTGCCCGGTTGGACCAGGATCTGAAAGAATTGAGGGACACGACTAAGTTGAGTTTTCAGAATGATGTGGATCAGATCAAGGCCCTCCGTCTAGAGTTGCACCTTGATACTGATCAGATAAGCTATTTGTACAAGGTCGTGGATGGTCGGGTTGTAGTCCCAGATTATATGATCGTTGATGATTCTAAGCCGGGTGAGCCCGACCAATCGGTCCAGCCTGAAGCTCAGCAACCTCCAAGTGAAAGTCAGCCAGGGGCGCAAGAGGAGGAGGGTAATTAGGTTTGTTTGCATGCCCAAAACATATGTAATTTATAGTTTTTTCTTAGGGACATGGTCCCCGTTTTATGTAATTCTGAACAAGTCGGCCCTTAGGGGTTGCATCTTTTTGATGAATATTTCCGACCTTGGTGGTCGTTTTGTGATTTTTGCAGTGTTTTTGTTTTTACGTATGATTTCCCGTCCGTATGAGGACTTTTATTTTAAATGTATTTTTTTCGCTAAGTATTTTGCGTTCGTTTGGTGCAAGGAATATGATATAGTGGTCGACTAGGGGGTGAATACTCGTAAGAAAATGTGATATGTCGGTTTGGGGGTTAGATGTATGGAGGCTGGCTCTGGGTCGGTATCCAGGTCAAGATCACAACTCGGTATCCAGGTCAAGATCATGGCTCGGATTCCATGGCTTGAACGTCCCATCGCGAGCTGGGGTTCTGCCTGGTCATGGTACTTAGGCGATGTTGGACTCGTTTGAGTATCCGTTCGTGCGACAGTTATCTTCCTCTTCGTGAGTGGGGGGGTTTGTTGATCAAACGTTTTAGGCTGCAATGCTTGTACCTGGACATGCAGGTTTGGCCTGACTATCTTCTCCTCGTATGGGAGCAGGGAGACCTTCATACTAGCTGTAGTATTGCTTGAGTTTCTCGGCATTCCATGGTCGTGCGAGCTCTTCCCTTTGAAGATTTTCTAAGTAATAGGCCCCGTTTTTTGTCTTTGCTCGGACGCGATATGGGCCTTTCCAATTTGGTGCCAGCTTCCCTTCTCGGGAGTCTTTGTGATTTCTCCTCAAGACGAGACTTCCAACTTCGAATGCCCGTTTAATAACCTTGGTGTTATGTCGAGCTGCAATTTTGTTTGAGCGTAGCTTCTCGAAGACTTGCTCCTGATCGAATTTCTTCGACTAAGTCGAGCTCTTCTCTCAGTGTTTCAGAGTTGGTATCTTGGTCCATGAGTGATTCTATTCGCATGGACGATATGTTCATCTCTATGGGGATGACTACTTCAGTCCTGTATGCTAGCCGGAACAGGGATTCCTCGGTTGTCGAGTGAGGTGTGGTTCTGTATGCCCAAAGAACAATGTGTAGCACTTCGACCCAGCTTTTTTTGTGCTCGTCCAACCTTCGTTTAAGGTTTCTTAAGATTACCCTGTTAGCAATTTCCTCTTGCCCGTTAGTCTGGGGGTGCTCGACAGAAGCGAAATACTGTTTGGTTCCAACCGAGGTTACGAGTTCTTGGAAATGTTTGTCGGTGAACTGGGTTCCATTGTCTGTTACGATGGCGAGAGGTACCCCGAATCGGGCGAGGATATCCCGCTTGAAGAAGCGTAAGATGTTTAATGCATTGATTTTGGCTAAGGCCTCTGCTTCAATCCATTTAGTGAAATAATCGACGCCCACGATGAGGTACTTGTTTTGGCCGGTGCCAATGACGAAGGGTCCCAATATGTCTAGTCCCCACCAGGCAAACGGCCACGAGGAAGATAGTGATTTCAACTAGGTAGGAGGTGCCACGTGTACATCACCATTTTGTTGGCATTTGTCACATTTTTTAACGTGCTCATTCGCATCGCTCTGCAACGTTGGTCAGTAGTATCCTGCTCGTAGGATTTTGCGAGCGAGCGATTGTCCACCTGGATGTTGTGCGTTGATTCCTTCGTGGACTTCCTTCAACACGTGTGGAATGTTTTCTTCCTCGACGTATCTGAGGAGTGGCATGGAGAAACTCCGACGATACATCTTTTCGCCGACCATCGTGTACGAGCATGACCTACGTCGCACGGTGCTGGCCGTTTTTGGGTCTATTGGTAATTCATCCTTATTCAAATATTTGAATACTGGGGTCATCCAACAGTTAGCGTCGCCCACGACATTGACGTCTACTGGGGCTGACGATTGCCCAATGTTGGGCCGAGGGAGTATCTCCTGTATGACGGATTTGTTGCCCCCTTCTTCTTGGTACTTGATAGTTTGGACAATATATCTGCTCGGGTGTTGTTTTTCATGTGGGACATGCCTGACTTCTAAGGATATGAATCGTTTTAGCTTTTCCTTGACCAAGGCTAAGTATTCAACCATGTTGTCGTTCTTGGCTTGAAAATCACCTCGCACCTGGTTGGCGACCAACTGGGAGTCTGTGCATATTACAATTTCCTCTGCTCCTAGGTTGTCTTCAAGGCGTAAACCGGCCAGGAAGGCTTCATATTCTGCTTGATTATTGGATGTGGGGAAAGATAAGGTTAATGATACTTCGATGAGGGTTCCTTCCTCGTTCTCCAATATCACCCCGGCCCCGCTGCCTGCCGAGCTAGATGCTTCATCGATGAAGATGGTCCACCTAGATGGGGATGTTGCAATTTACTCGGTGAAGGTAAGTTCTACTACAAAGTCGGCCAAGGCTTGAGCTTTAAGGGCCTGCCGTCCCTCGAACTTGATGTCGAACTTGGATAATTCCAGTGACCATTTCAGCATTCGTCCGGCCATATCTGGCCTTCCGAGCATCTATCTGATGGGTTGGTCTGTCCTGACGACAATAGTATGGGCCAAGAAGTAGTGTTGTAACCTTCTTGCTATGAAGAGGAGGGCCAACACTACCTTTTCGATTTGCAGGTACCTGAGCTCAAGGCCACTCAACGCTTTGCTCGTAAAGTAAATGGGTTTTTGCCCCTTGGGCAACTCAAGAATAAGGGTTGTGTTCATCACCTCGTTTGCCACAGTGAGGTAGAGGTACAACGTTTCGCCTTCGTTTGGTCTGGAGAGTAACAAGGGCTCGGACATTTCTTTTTTTAGGTGGGTCAAGGCTTGCTCGCATTCGTCAGTCCATTCGAAATATTTGTTTAATTGTTTTAATGATTAATTTATTAAAAAATTAATTAATTTAAAAATAAAACCTAATTTAATTTAATTATGAAAAAGATTTTTTTTAGTATATTTTATGATTTTATGAAAAAAGATTTATTATGTTTTCTATTTTTTGATTGGTTAAAATAATAAAATAATTGAATTAATTAAAACAAATTAAAATGAACGAAAATAAAAGAAGAAAAGTAGGAAGAAAGAAAAGATCAAAATAAAAATAAAGGGAGGGGCGCTGGGAATAGTCCTTTGAGTTCATTGGTGCCCTCAATTTGTTCTGAAAGTTCCTGTAGAAGGAGATACGTTGCTTGGCTTCTCTTATGCCCTAACAATGGCAACCCACGATTCATGCGTGAAAGTCTGCAAACAATGGATCTAAACAATCCTAAACACGATATTAAGCATGAATATGAATAAGAAACATATTAAAACATCATGTAATGCAAGATTCAAAAATTAGAAAAGAAGCAAAATGAACATGGTTCATATAGCATTATTCATGATGCTCCAACCTTCAATGATGATATGAATGATCTCCTGGGATGTTGTAGAGTGTATTTGAACGTATGGAAGTGACTGAAACTTGCTGCAAATTGTTTTATAGTTTGCCCTAGTTTTCACACTTTTTGGAATTTCTATTAGAGTTTTTAGAGCATGGATTTTTGTCCTTGAGGTTGGTGAAGTTCATGAGTTTATATAGGAAAGAATTTTAGGTCAGAAAACTTCATGGGCTTAGGTCAAATTGATTTACTTTTGAATGGTGTTAAAAACTTTCTATTTTGGTGCATATTTGGCCATCATATATTTCCCCTATTGTATGCACAAATTTGGATCAAATATTATGTAAATAACTTTCAATATCTGGTCCTAAAATAGTCCAAATATCAAATCTTTGATTTGTTTCATATTTATTTTGAATAAAATTGAATTTAAATGAATTAAATCGAATAAAATATGAAATAAATAAATAAAATCAGAAAATACGACTTAGGGGTCGTTGACCAACTTAGGATTAAGTTTGGATCGTGAAAAGATAGACCCATTTGGCAAAAACTCAAGTTTTGGTCATTATTCGCTTTATGCACCTCCTTAATTTTGCTCAACTTTAACAATGCACAACTTTCTCAATTTTTATTAAATGAATGTGCTCTTGGACTTTTTAGAAATATTAAATTGTCATTTAATCACTCCTTTTGGTCCCATTTCAATTTAATCTTCCATGTTCAAGTTATTAGCTTTTGAAAAAGTTGACCTTTTGTTGACTTTTTAGAGGACCTGTAATGTCTTGGCCCATATCTCTCAAATGACACATTTTTGGCCTTGTCCTTAGAGAGACAAAGTTGTAGAGAATTGAATTTCCTTCTAGATAGTCTTTAGTTGGGAAATTTATAATGAATTATGTGAATGTTGGGTCTGGTCAAAGTTCAGTTGACTTTCTCCTTAAGAAATCCTAATTTAGTAACTTTTGCCTTTTGATGAATTTGAGGTTTTCTTGATGAATCAAGATCAACCTTTGATCAAATGATGAATCTTACTTCATAATCTTGATGTTGACCAAAAATATTTAAGGTTTACTTGTAATAACTCAAAATTTTCCCTCTCATCTCCTCGACATTGTGCATATCATTTAGTATACATAAGTTCATAAAATAACCAAAAACATTGCATCATGTATAACATAGCTAAGGCATAGGCACGTGGTCAAGTATTGAAGCAACTGAAGGCTATAAAAAGGCCATCAAAGGGCCACAAAGCTTCTCAACATTGTGCAAAGGGTCCACAACATCCCACAAGTCTCCATTTGAAATCTCAAGTCTTGGAAAGAGGTGATTGACTCCAAGGAAGCAAGCAGTGCAACATCTCTTGTTGAAATGATCCAAATTAGGGTTTCATCTGGGAAGGGATTCTCCATGAATTTTTGGGAAAAAGTGGATTCCATTGTGTTCTATATGAAAACAAGTGTATAGGGTTCAAATTTCATCCACAAATTCATTTTGGAAGAGGTTCAATTGGTCAGATGATTGAAAATCAGGAAATTGGGGAAAAGTCTACCATGCTGAGGAAAAAGTCAACTCCTGGCTTTTTGAGATCAAAATCATGAAATTAGGGTTACTAGGATCCCATGGTTCAAATTTGATCAAGAAATGATGGAGGAATCAAGAGAAATCAAGAAAACCAAAACTTACCATTTTTTGAAAATTAGGGTTTCCAAAAATGGCAAGTTTTGGCTATTTTTGCAACTACTTTGAATGAGGCCTTCTCCCAAAATAAGAAAGATATGAAAATTATACTTGGAGACAATTAAAGAAGGCATCTTGAGCTTCAAATCCATAGGTGGAACTCTTCCATATCATAAAAAATGAGGAAGATATGATCTTGCAAAGTTGAGGAAAATCAAGGAAAAACTAGGTCATGGGCGAGGCAAGAAGCTGGCCAGCGCGCATGCCCTGCAAGGCATTTGATCAAACATGTGGTGGATCAAATGTCAAGCCATTTTACTTGGTCAAAAAGACTTCAAATCAAAATTTTTTGAACTACAAAGTTGTTCACCTACATGTTTACTACAACTTTCATGTTCAAGGTTTTTCCATAGGATCAATGGTTTGGAAGTTATGATGGGCTGAAGTAGAGAGGTCACAACTGGTCAAGCATGGGCCATAGAAGGCATGCCAAGGCAAATTCGTGCAGACCATTGGTGCAGTCTTGGAACATGTTTTTCAATGACAATTTCAAGTAACTTAGAGGACATATCCCATCATGGTTTGAACATCAAATTTGTTCTATGATCTTTTCTCTTCAAATTGGGTATTCATCCATGGGTGCCTTGATCATGAACTTACACCTCATGGAAGATCACAACATACAATCTGGTTTCTTGCAGGCCAAGGCATGAGGAATCACACTTCAGTTCAGTTTACATGCTTCAATTCACATGCTATGATCACAAACTCCAAGTCCATAAGTTCATTTGAGGAATACGTCATCACATGAGTACATGATCACCTCACTTACCATGCACCCTTTCCAAATTCAAACCATAGGCATGCTGCATAAGTTTGATCAAGTCAGTCCCTTTGCATCACTCAGCCTCACAGTAAGTAACATGAACATTACCATACACAATCAAATTCGAGCCAAGCAAAATCAACATTGCACTATTGCATTTCACACCCTAGGTTGCTCAATTCACCATCAGTTAGAACTAACCATAGTTCTAACTGTTAACTATGGTTAATAACTGTCAACCATGGATATAAAAGCTTGA
The DNA here is from genome assembly GCA_963966055.1 of Lathyrus aphaca. Taxonomy (NCBI): domain Eukaryota; kingdom Viridiplantae; phylum Streptophyta; class Magnoliopsida; order Fabales; family Fabaceae; genus Lathyrus; species Lathyrus aphaca. The sequence goes on along the minus strand of OZ014522.1, from coordinate 460,339,587 downwards.
GCATAACTGAATTGCAGTCACCACTTCCATTTGCACAAATCACATCCAAATTCTTTGATCTCTCTCTCTGCACCTTCACTGCATTTTGCTTCGAGCAGCTTCCACCTTCATCATTCTAACCTCAATCATCTTCAATTCATCTTCATCATCACCTCAAGCATGACATTCATGGAGGCCTGAGCTTGAATCTACAAAAATCGCATACTGCAACTTTGTGATTGCACTGCATTTCTGATTGAAACTTCATAATCTTCATCTCTCAAGCTTTGATCTTCATATATCCATCATTAACACCATGTCTTGTTCAATTTATGTGATGCTCATTTCTTGAAGCTCCTAGGTTTCATCTCTGCATAACACTGATCAGCATTGTATCTCTATTGGTTTCTCAAGATTCACACATCATTGAGTATTCATTTCACTATGGTTGATCAAGAACAAGATCAAGCAATTCAAGGAACCTCATCTCTGGCCTTCTAGCAAAAATTTGTTATCTCTGTAATTCAGGTATGTCCTGAATTTCAATTGGTTCAAATTGCTCATTTCTAAGTGTTTTCATGTTGTGTGAGGCCTGATAGTGGTTATGGTTAGGTTGGCTAGTTGATAGGCATCATAGATGCATATATTCAATTTTCTCAGGTTTTGTTTAGGTCTTCGATTCTGGAAATTTAGGAACCCTAAGTGATTTTTGAGGCCATATTTGTGATGAGTGTAGAGAGGCGAATCCAGTCATGGTCTTGATTTCCATTTTAGTGAGGTTTAGAGGTTTTCCCTGCCGGAGCTTAAACGGAGAAGATGACTGGAATTTATCTCCGGTCATCTGAACAGTAACCCTAATTATTTCCTAACTTTAAGTCATGACCATTGATCCCATCTGATCCAACGCTTGTGAAACTGCCAGCACATAAATGAATCTGTGTCTTGCACATGCCACAAAGTCAAACTAAAGTCTTCAGTGTGCTACCCACACCCCCTGCGCATTTTCTCTAAGCCCATTCATGTTGTTTTCCTCACTCTTTGCACCCCCAAGGCCCATCTCACATTATTTCATTTTAATTCTTTTTATTATTTTAGTTCAGTTTTGTTTCTTATTTATAAAAATAGCAAAAAGCTTCCAAATATTCCCAAATAATTCATGGGCACTCTTCATAATATTATTTAATTTTGCATAATTTTAGATTTTATTTTTTTTCAATTTTGAGATCAGAATTAATTTTCCCATTATTTGTTTCTTAATTTTCACCTTTTTGATATGTCATCTTGTGAATTTTTTTCCTCCCAAACTATGCATGATAAATGTCCCATTATTTTTTCATTATCCAAACACCTCATCAAATATTCCCAAAATATTTTTCTCTTGATTTTTAGATCATGTTTAGATCCTTTTTGAGTCCATTCTTTCACTTGTATGTTCAAAAACCCTAATTGAGTTCTACCTTTCCATTAACCATTCAAAAAGATGAATTTTAATGAGATTTTTTGTACATATTTTACTCACTAGATCTTGATTCTAAGTACCAACTTTCATAATTATTTAAGGTCATTTGGTATTTTTCTTGAATTGTTTGATTTGTAAGTCATTTTTGGTCCTTCATGTTGTCTTCTCTTACTCCAAATGAATAAGGCATTCATGCCATTGCTATGAGGTCTTATTTCTGGTTCTTGTGAGTCATACTATAGGTTTTCTAACATTGAAAGCCATCCTTGAGTCTTTACTCTTGTTTTTAGGGTTTACTTGAACCTTAAGTCACCATTGTCCCCATTTTAACCTAATTCTCCTTCATCCTTCATCTTAACCACTCAAAACTTAATAAATACTCCAAATAAATTTGTCCAGGTCTTGTTTTGTGTCTTATAAACATGTTTAGGTCATTCCTCTATGTTCAATTCACATGTATAAATCTTGGCCTCTCTTTATGTTTCATTTGCCATTAAGAGAGTCAAACACCCTAATTTGAGATACCTAGTTTTTAGATTATTTCATGCCATTTCATTTGCCATTGTTTGTGAGTTTAATTTCCATCTTGAATTCATGTTAAGCCCCTGGTTTTCGTATGGGGATTTCAAACCCTTTTGTTCATGTTTGAGTCTTATCTTAAGATCTTTTTTCTCTTTGAAGTTTCACTTGCATTCTCTCTCATGTTCACACCATCACTCACATAGTTTGCATTTCTTTTACTTAGGTCTCTTTATCCATTGTAGAATGACCTATTAGGAGACTTTGATAAGATGATTAGCCCCTGGATTTTCCATTATCTTTAGGGTTTAATCCTTTTTAGGTTACTTAATCCTTTAGGTTTCCCCATGTAACTTTACCTTAGATCTCATTACGGTTTAAATTCTTTTTAGGGCATAGTTTGAGGTTGTCTACCTTTGTAGCTTTAGAAACTTTGGAATTGATTTAGCTACTGACTTTTTAAGTTTGTTACCTTATAAGATGTTTTGGGCTTAGGTATTAACCTTAGAAATTCACTAACATCTTTCCTTAGCTAGTATGGGTTGTTATTGAAATTTAGCATGTAATAATTGTCCATACTTCTCCATCATGATAACTCTTGTTTTGTACGAGGAAGATGAGGTAATTACTTCATTCTTTATCCCTTATACATGTTAATTGTGTTTACCTTAGCACCTTTGTGCTTTGTTCATAGGTTCCCTCTTTCTCTCTTTAGATTCAACTTAACTTCCTTAGGAAGTAAGTTGAATTCTAACTTGTTCTTTCTTCTCCTTAGGTTTAGAATACCTCATTAACCATAGGATCACACTTGTACATAATAAGATGAATTAGGTTGTGTCTTAGTCCCCCGTTAGCTTTGACCTTTCTCATTCGAGTCTTTCTCTTCTCATCTTCAAACAAATCCAAAAAGACTTAATAAATGCATGAAAGGATCCCTTTTGTATAGCCTTATTCCATGGGGCACTTACATTCGTTCCATCTTGGAATGGTGTAGGCTTGTCTAGCATGATGTACAAGTCTTATCAAAGGGTTGTTTCACAAAGAAAAATCTAAAAGACATTTCTTCACAAAAGCAACAAAAACATGTAATAAGTTCAACAAGCTAGTGAACTCAAACCCTAATTCATGGAAACAAGTCTTGGATAAATTCTCCTTGCTTGGTGTGCTTGTTCTATTATTCCATCTTGGAATGTAGTAGCAAGTGCACATTCCATGGAAAAGAGTTTGAATTCACTTCCTTGTGCCAAATTCATACAAAACTCTTAAAAAGCAAACAACAAATAATAAGCGACTTTCCTGTGGGAACTTCTTTTCTCATCTCATTCATTCTAAGTGCGAACTTGCGACAACTTGTCTCGCATGCAAGATGGTAAATGCACTCGTACCAGATGAGTCTGCAACACCTGAGCATAGACATACGCAGTTCCAGACATAAAAAACACAAAAAATTAGTTCCCGCCTTAGTTAGGCGAACTACGTCGACTCTGATCCTCATTTTCCCAATGAGTTACGTAGGCAGTGGGGTAGGGCCCATTCGAGCACATTCTTTATTTTCCCTACATTTTCCCCATTCTTTCTTTTTGTTCTCTTTTTTGTTCCATTTCACATTTTAGTTCTAGTTCCAGTAGCAGTTCTTTTGTTCAGCAGCACTTTATTCTTTTACCCTTTGAAACAAGCAAACAAGCGTGGATCCCATTGGGTACGACAGACGATCTGGGGTGCTAATACCTTCCCAGGTCATAACCGACTCCCGAACCCAGATCTTTATTTCGCAAGGCCTCGTCCTTTTCTTATTCCTCGGGTTTGTGCAACATTACCTTTCCCATTCATTCGAGATAAAAATGCATGGCTGGGGACTCTACTTTTTCCGCGCCACTTTCGCGTTTGTACTAGGATGAAAATCCCGGGAGCGACAGCTGGCGACTCTGCTGGGGACGAACCCAGAATCTCTGGTTTCCCTTGTAGAGTCAATCCTAGCGCCTGTTTGTTTTTGTTTTCTTTGGGTGTTTATATGTGTGTGCTGTTGTGTTAATTTACTGTTTTCGTTTACAATTTACTTTACAACTTTATTTACTGCTTTCAGTATTTATTTCACATGCATCATACTGGACTGTGCTGGTTTCATTTTTTTCTGTGGGATGGGATTTGTTACCGTGAGATAAGCCAAATACCCGGCTTGAGTGCACATAGAATTTAATGTGGTTCCACTTTGGCTTCATCGCATCTTGCTATGTTGGTGTTAGTGAGTTCCACGCCTTGACTTACGACCTTCTCGGAAATGTATTGACGCCGGAATCTTTCTGGAGCAATACACTACCTTGATAGTTATATACAGTCAGGGGACCGATCATTGAGAACCTTTGTGGAAACATCCCTCTCCAGTGATGACAATGGCAGACCACATTTGATGGCAAACTCACTCGCATCCGAGGGCCCACTGGGAACTCGCATAGGATGGCCAGGTTCTCTCATAGGAATCCAGTTAAGGCAAACTGTTTGTATGATGATAGTATTGTACCCTTCGGGATGAATGTACTATTGTTTCTCGATTCAGTTCTTGAAGCTGAGGACTTATGAGGGATGTTTGTTTCCTTGGACTCAGCTGAGACCTCCCTGAGTAGTACATAATGCCAAACCAATTCCCTGATTTGGTCATGAGCCATTTCTCGGAGATGGTGAATGTATTATTGCGGTTCGGCTTTGAGAGTCTTTGATGTTTGACCCGAATAGCACACCCGTGAGATGGGGAGGGGTTTACAGGTTTGCAGGAGCCCTAAACTTCAACATACCCATTATTCCAACACACTTCAATGATATGATCTTGTTCTGTTAATTATGGATTCTGAAATCATGAACTCCTGATCATAAGGATACTTGCGATGATGTTGTGGCCTTGTACAGACACTTGATTACCTGATTCACTATACAGACACATCACTGATCATATGCCTTGCCTTGCATAACATCATAACATCATTAATCATTTTGTGTTCTTTTTATTCTCAGGGTTCATTACCTCCTATTCATGGTCTTATTTGCTGCTTCAACATGGAGACTCCAAGGAAGAGAAATGTCCATTATACTTTCCCACGTCAAGAGACAAATGGTATTCAGAAGTTAATTAGCTTGATGGGTGACAAAGTGCTTGATGATTTCAGAAAGGAGTTTGGGAAGATCTTAGGCTATGTGAATAAGCCAACCACTGACCAGAGGGATAGCTTGCATTCTCTACTGCAGTTCTATGATCCACAGCTGAGGGTCTTTGTTTTCCCTGACTACATCTTGGCTCCCACATTAGAAGAGATGTCCAACATCCTCAGAATCCCCATCAAAAATGGTGCTCCTTACTTTGGCTTAGAGAAGATGCCTTCATCCAAAGATATAGCTGAGTCTTTTCTTCTGGACTTGTCCAAGGTTAGCAGAGAATTGGATGCCACCAAAGGTAAAGGACTTTTCTTAGATTTTCTTATCAAGGAAGCTCAGGACCTGGCCTCTGAAAACAAATGGGCTAAGTTCATCACCTTGCTTGCTTTGATAGTGTATGGGACCAGTTTGTTTCCAGGATAGAAGTGTTTAATTAACATGGAAGCTATCACAATATTTTCCAGAAGAAACCCAGTACCCACTTTGCCAGATGACTTTTACTATGGAATTCACCACAGGAATGAAAAGAGGAAGGGACATGTAAATTGTTGTGCTCCCCTATTTGCTGATTGGTTTGTAAGGTAACTCCCTAAATCAGGACCTTTCCAGGATTTGAAACAATCTTAGAAGTGATCCAAAAGATTAATGGGCTTAACCTCAGCTGACATTGCATGGGGATGTAATAGAGATCTTGTGGGCAAAGAATTATTGGTCAGTTGTGGTAGCTTCCCAAGTGTGCCTTTGATAGGAAGGAAGGGTGGAATTAGTTACAATTCTATCTTGTCCAGGAAGCAGTTTGGTTATCCATTAAGAGTTCTGCCTTTGATTGAAGAGGCAAATGAATCTTTATACTTTCCAGCAGAAGGAAATCTCAAGAAGAGCATACTAGCATCCCAAGCTTGGGAGGTTAGAGTGATGAAAGGGAATAAAGATTTTGGGAGAGTAGATCCCAATACTTATGATCCTTTTGCCAACTGGTTGGAGGATCGTGTGAAGATCATGTTGCTCCCATTTTCTAAAGAAACACCTCTCTACCCTAAGGAGGTAGCACCTATAACTTCAGTGCCTCTTCAAGAATATCAAAAGTTGGAAGCCTTGGTTCAACAACTTAGGTTGGAGAATCAAGAAGCCTACAATTCATGCCAGAAACTGAAGATGCAAAATCAAAAATTGGAGGAAAGAGCTCACAAAGGTGAAGAGATGGTTAGGCTTAAGCAGCAAGACTTTCAAGAGAGAGAGAGAGCTCTACTTCAAGAAAAGGGGATTAGCTGAAACTCACAAGGCGGCCCAGCATCGGAAGGAGAAGAAAGATTTGAATGAAGCCAATGAGGCTGTCACCTTATGGCAAGAGAAGTGGGAAGACAATTTGAGGAAACAGAGGGAGCTGGAGATCAAGCACAAGCTAGAAGTCAAGAGTCTTCAAGATTCTTTGGACGGACAGAGAGAGCTCCTTCAGAAGGCTTATCATCAAGAGAAGAGTCGTCTCCAAAGTTTAGCAGAAAGCCAACAAGCAATAAAGGAAGCTCAGAAAGAAATAGAAGATTTGAAATTGAAAGATGACGTCAAGAGAGCCAATAATGATTCTATCACAAGTCAGGAAAGTGAAAAGGTGTTCCTACATCAAATTGAGGAATTGCATGCCTCCTTTGACCTTAGGGATATCCTAATTCAGAAGCTTGTGCAGGAGCCTATGCATCTGGATATAGCTCAGATGTTGCAAAGTGTCAAGCGCCTTAGTTGGAGATTACAGGATGTAGATCTTCTGTAACACGGTGGGAGAATTGACTTTTAGTCATGTTGCGGATAGCAAGAGTCGCCACCGAATTTTATTTTATCCATAAGGAAAGGACATAAAAGAACAGGAAAGGCCTATTTTAAAAGACTTGAGTTCGGGGGGTAGGTTATATAAAGGGAAGGTGTTAGCACCCTTTATATCCATGGTTATCCATGGGCTCTTAGTTACTTAGCTCACTTCAATTGTTTTTGGAAAATGTAGTGTGTGATTAGAAATTTTCTAAGTACTTTGTAATGATCCTCGTATGGATGTATACAAAGCCTTGTTTGAAAATGTTTTGAAAATATGATTAAGAAAGTGAGGTGTAAAAAGTATTTTGAAATGTGAGCAAGAAACTAAGAGGTACCTACCCTAGATTAAGTCTTTCATGTTCTCGTATGTTCTTTCAATGGTAAGACTATCCCTATTATTAAGGAATAGGTAGTCATTACCTTGGATTTTTTTAAGGGACAAGCGTAGGGTCATCGTATGGTCATAGAAGGCAACTTAAGGGATGTCTTTAGAAATTCGTAGGGACTATCATCATTTATTCGAAGGGACAAGATCATTATTCCGTATGCAACCTCGAAGGGACTTGATCTTTTAAACTGTAGGAACTATGATGATTTATACTTGAAGGGACTTTGCTTAGGACATCCCTACATTGGAGGGACTTGACCATTTTATTTTAAGGTCACCAAGAGGAATACCCTAGGAAGTGCAAGATGGCGATCAAAGACCGACTTACGTGTGTGAGTGTTTATTTTCAAATATTTATCTTTTTAAAGTTAATTATCTAAATTAATTTTAATTACAAATATTTTTCACACCTTATTTACTAACCACACAATAAATATAATAAAAATAATGACGGACAAATAAACCTACGAATTATTACACGGCTTTGGGATAATTACAATATAATCGGAAAAATAAATAATAAAGCAAATATAAATAAGTAATTAATAAAGCAATAATAATAAACATTAGAAAAAAGAAAATAATAATGAAGAAATAAAGAAAAATTAGAATTTTAAAAGAAATTATTTTAAGTTAAATAAGTTACAATTTTATATGTTTATAAGAAAAATAATATAAGTTTAAATGATAATTAATAATAAAAGGATAAGGTATTAAAAATTCTTACAAAATAAAAAGTTATTAAAAAAAATATTTTAATTAGGGTTAAAGAAAATAAATTAAGTTTTTAGGGTTAATACAAAAATTAGGGTTAGAAAATAATTAGGGTTTTAAGATAATTTGTTAAAATAGTTTTATTTACAAAATATATATAATAAAAGTTAAATACAAAAATACCATAAAATTAATCAAAATAAATAATTAAGAAAAATTATGAAGTTAAAAAAATATAAAGTTTAGTTACTCATAAAAAAACATTATTGGTTTTAAATTTAATAAATTAATTAATTAAAATAAAGAAAATAGAAAAATAAGAAAAAAAGAGGAAAATAGCCAAAAAGATAGGACTTGGGAATTGAACCCAGGTCCATTACCTCAACAGCAGAGCACAAAACCAACAGAGCCAGCACGCACTGGTGATAAACATATGAGGACACATCATTATATATTCAACCTACAAAATGAATTAAAAGCAAAAAACACAAAACCTAGGGATCGAACCCAGGTCTAAGAGCATTAACGCGCGCCTCCTTGCCAACTGAGCCATTGGACCAATCTGAAATTATAATACAAGTAATTCATAATAAAATAAACAAGATTTCAAATCCAGATTTTCGCGCCAAGCCCTTTCTTCAACCTCCAGCCGTCCACTAAAGCTATAGTGACACTTTGTCTGTCACAAAAGCTTATAGTGACAGTTTTGGTTCGTCACTAAATGTCATGCATGCTCAAACATTAAAAATACTAACAATAAATTCAGTTTAGCAACCCAAATCATACAAATACAAACCAATAAGCTCAAATATGTTCTTAATTTATCCTAAAATTAGCTTGCGAACGAAATCCCAATTCAAAGTTTTTGAAACCCTAAATATGGTGGAATACGGCTTAGGCTATGGTTCTTCAATACAATTGCCCAGAAACGTTCCTTACTGCATTACAAACAACATTAAGCAATCGAAAACAATTTATCATGGTTAAATCAATGCAATCTAAAAATAAAAAAAAACAAGCATGAACATCAATTCGGTTTCCACGATTTTGCATGATTTTGATGCAAATGATGATTGAATTACAATCAATGATCTCCAAGGAAGCTAATGCAATCCTTATTTGGCCTTGAAAGTACCCGAAACTTACAAACCAAATATGAGTTTTCTTTGAAAAAATTGAAGATTGTTCTCTGTTCTTGGAGGCAGAAAATTCGTCCCTTTTGCTTGTGTTACCTTTGTGTACTTGTAGGGATTCAAATTAGGTCAGAAACTTGTGGATTTATGGGCTTGTGAAGATTGCTTGATCATGAAGTTTCCTCACTTTCAAATATTCAAAAAATCTCATCTATCCTTTCTATTTTTGGTCCAATCTGACTTTAGTTGATTTCCAATCATTCTAAATATAATTCAAATGATTTTCAATCAAAGATTTCATGCTTTATTTGATTTTTCATATTTTATATATATTTAAATTGAATTTTAATGAATAAAATCAAAATAAATATAAAATAAACTATAAAAATCTGAAAAAATAAGAATTGGTTCGTGCATGATGTCATTGTAAGGATTGGATTACAAAATTGCTAGCCCATTTGGAAAATTTTGGTTTTAAGACCTCATTTGCTCAATATACCCCTAAACAATTTCCCAACTTTGCCAAGACATAAATCCCTTAATTTTAAGGCTATGAAGGTGTTCTTGGACATTTTGGAAATCTTAAAGAGTTCTATAACCAACCTCTTTGGTCTCATGTCCATATCCTTTACCATTTTTAAATTATGCCCTTTGGAAGATGTTGACGTTTTGTTGACTTTTGAAATGACATGTAATGTTTTAGCTCATACATTCTAAATGAAGCATTTTTAGGCTTGGCTTGTGAGACACAAATTTGTATATAATTCAATTTCCTTCAAAATTAGCTTTCGATGGGAATTTTTTGATGAAGCATGTGAAAGTTATGGCTGGTCAAAGTTCAGTTGACTTTCCTTAAGAAAACCCTAATTTAGAAACTCTTGATTCTTGATGATCTGAAACTTCCTTGATGAATCATGATCAACCCTTGACCAAATGATGAATTTTACTTAATAAAATTGATGTTGGCAAAAAATCTTGAAGTTTGACTTTAATTTGACCACAGTTGACCTCAGTTTGACTTTTTAACTGCTTTGACTGATTTTTGCATATCTGATCATCTGACTGGGTAAAATTATTGGGAAAGCCTTGAAACTTGACATGGGAATTCTTGAATACATGTGGGATGTTATGAAGCTCACTTGAGGTCTTGAAAATCATTTTAACCTGAAGAAACACAAAACCCTAGTTTTGGACACTTTGCTTAGGAGGAGGCATTGTCTGAGGAAACTTCCACACTTCTAGACTAATTGGGAGTCTTGAGGATCTTATGATAATTTAGAAGTCTTGGGAGAGGTTTTCTTGATTGTGGGAGGGCAAATTTTGGGGTGCAACAGCTTCCCCTTGTTCAATTTTATGGAATCTGAGGAGTTAGATTGGTATGTACGCCATTCGTGACTTGGAGATTGAAGAGGATTGAACACAAAAAACCCAAAAATTTAAACTTGCTGGCGTAGAATGATACTGTTGGTTGACTGTAATGCTTGAATGGGCTTAAATATGCCATTTGAATAAAGAGTCTTCTGATATGTTTCTTAAATATGGAAATGACACGTTTGGGAAGAATAAACGACGACCCAAAAATGAAATAACCTTCGGGAAGAATAAACGACGGCCCGAGGTAACAAGATAACCATTGGGAAGAATAAACAACGGCCCAAGGTAAGTTGAATCTTGGGAAGAATAAACGACGGCCCAAAATGAGATAACCTGCGGGAAGAATAAACGACGACCCGACGTAATGAGATAACCATTGGGAAGAATAAACGATGGCCCAAGGTAAGTTGATTTTTGGGAAGAATAAACGACGGCCCAAAATGAGATAACCCGCGGGAAGAATAAACGACGGCCCAAGGTAACAAGGTAACCATTGAGAAGAATAAACGACGGCCCAAGGTAAGTTCACTTTTGGGAAGAAAAAATGAAGGCCAAAAATGAGATAACCTACGGGAAGAATAAACGACGGCCCGAGGTAACAAGATAACCATTGGGAAGAATAAACTACGGCCCAAGGTAAGTTGGCTTTTGGGAAGAATAAACGACGGCCCAAGGTAAGTTGGCTTTTGGGAAGAATAAACGACGGCCCAAAATGAGGAAGAATAAACGATGGCCCGAGGTAACAAAGTAACCATGGGGAAGAATAAACGACGACCCAAGGTAAGTTGTTGATGAAGTTTGTCTGTTGGAGAATTAACCTGAAAAACAAGGTTAGCTTGGTGCAAGTATAATGATATATATATATATATATATATATATATATATATATATATATATATAAGAATCTGCAAGATAATATTTTATGAGAATGCGTATGATATGATATGATATGATATGACATGATGTATGTACAAATTAATTATGTCGGGAAGCTGAACAATAACTTCATATAACAACTGCTGGCTGGGGAAAATAAATCCTGATTTGTTGCTGAGGAGTATGAAGACTTCGTTCCCATCTTGTTTAAGAATATCGTACTTAGAAACTCCTATTTTCATTCGTCGTACTTTTCATTGAGGGATTAAATTCCTGAATATCCTAACTGAGGATAAAAGAGATGGACATAGATCTGGGAGACTTAATTCTTCGGAGGATATGAAACTGCTTGAAAACTTCGTCGAGTGGGAAGTATAAGATATTACTTGAAATATTATGTATGGATATCCGTAAAGATTACTCTGTGGGGATGAATCGGCGAAGCTTCGTTGAATTCCTACCTTCGTTCGTTCTTAGTAAATGCTATTATTGTATTTTATGCATTTCTGGTAAACATCAATCATATTCAAAGGCATATATTCATTCAAACATAATTCAATGGATATTTTTCGCTTTAGTAAACAGGGGAAAAGTAAAGCTGAATAAAGAGGGAAAAGTAAAGCTGAATAAAGAGGGAAATGTAAAGCTGAATATAAAAAATGGAGTTTTTTCTTATTCTTAGAAATAAACTTATAACTAGACATGTTTTAATACGGAGACGGAAATCCTAGTAAGAGGAATTCGTCAAAGAAATTTTTACAAGGAAAGAAAAAAAATAGCTATGTGCAAATAACCCTATTGAGTTCCAACTTTGCTATTGCCATTATCTTCAATTATCTTATCTTCAGCAATTGGAGAGGAAACGATTGGACTGATCGATATCTGTTGAACTTGACGTAGATAACACAACTAGTAGAGATTGCATGGGTGATCTAACGAGACATAGTCATACGCTTTAATCCCTAATTTTTGCCTGGATAGCCCTTTCAGGTTTTCAATCCACCGGGATACCCTTTTTTGCCCAAGCCGCCTTTTCAGGTTTTCGACTTTCCGGGTGTACATTTTTTTTATATATATCCCTAATTTTTTCCCGAACCCTTTTGGTTCGCCGGGATGCCCTTATTTTTTCCTAGGCCAGTCAACCTATCGGGTCTCTTTTCATGCGTAGTATTTTTTAACTATGTCTGCGTTCACAGGTTGTGGGAAATCTTCACCATCCATAATGGTAAGCATCATGGCACCTCCAGAAAATGTTCTTTTAACAACAAATGGCCCTTTATAGGTGGGAGTCCATTTGCCCCTGGGATCACCCTGTGGTAATATAATACACTTGATTACCAAATCACCAACCTGATACATCTGTTGTCTAACTTTCTTATTGAAGGCTTTGATCATCTGTTTCTGATACATCTGACCATGACAAACAGCTGCTAATCTTTTCTCGTCAATCAAGCTTATCTGGTCAAGTCGAGTCTGAATCCATTCATCTTCATCTAAGCCTGCATCCTTCATAATTCTCAAAGAGGGAATCTGGACTTCAATGGGTAAAACTGCTTCCATACCATAGACAAGGGAAAATGGGGTTACCCCTGTTGAAGTACCTATGGTGGTTCGATAACCATGAAGAGAAAATGGTAACATCTCATGCCAATCCTTATATGTAACTGTCATCTTTTGCAAGATCTTCTTAATATTCTTGTTGGCGGCTTCCACTGCGCCCTTCATCTTTGGACGATATGGAGAAGAATTGTGATGTTTAATCTTGAACTGCGTGTAGAGATCAGTAATCATAGTGTTGTTCAAATTAGTACCATTATCTGTGATAATCCTTTCAAGAATGCCATATCTGCATATAAGATTATATTTGATGAATCGAGCCACAACATTCTTAGTAACAGAAGCAAATGAAGCTACCTCTACCCATTTTGTGAAGTAATCAATAGCTACAAGGATGAAACGATGTCCATTAGAGGCAGTAGGTTTGATTTCACCAATCATATCAATACCCCACATGGCAAAAGGCCATGGAGCAGTTAGAACATTCAACGGAACTGGAGGCACATGAACCTTATCAGCATAAATTTAGCATTTGTGACAAGTTTTAGAATGTTGATAGCAGTCAGCTTCCATGGTAGACCAATAATAACCTGCTCTCAAAATCTTCTTAGCCATTGTATGCCCACTAGAGTGAGTACCAAAGATCCCCTCACGCATGTCTTCCATAATCTCTACTGCTTCTTTCTTATCCACATATCGAAGCAAAGTCGAATCGTGGTTACGCTTGTACAAAATTCCATTACTCAGGAAGAATTTAGCAGAAAACCTCCTTAGAAGCTTCTTATCATTGACAGATGCCCCTTCAAGGAACTCTTGAACTTCAAGATACCTCTTCACTTCATGGAACCAAGGCTTTTCTTCTACTCCTTCAGTACCCACTTCATTGCAGTATGCAGGTTTATCAAATCGATCAATAGTAATTCTCGGAGCTTCATCATCCCAACTGATTTCAAACATAGATGCCATGGTAGCTAATGCATCTTCCAATTGATTCTCTTCTCGTGGAATATGTACAAAGGTAATATCTTCAAAGTACGGGATCAAAGACAACACATGCTCTTTGTAAGGGATGAGATTAGGATGCCTAGTATCCCAATCCCCTTTAACTTGACTGACTACAAAGGCTGAATCTCCATACACATCCAAAAATTGGATCTTCATTTTAATAGCAACCTTGATACCCATGATGCACACTTCATACTCAACCATATTATAGGTACATTTAAAACAAAGCTTTGCAGTAACTAGTGTATAACAACCTTTAGGAGAGATAATCACAACACCAACACCATTACCAAGCGCATTAGAAGCTCCATCAAAAACCATAGTCCATCGGGATCCTTGTCCAGGTCCTTCATATTGTCTAGGTTATTTAGTAATAATCATAATATCCTCATCTGGAAACTCAAAATTCATAGATTGGTAGTCATCCACTGCTTGATGAGCCAAATGGTCAGCTACTACACTTCCTTTGATTGCTTTCTGAGTAGTATACTGTATGTCATATTCTGTCAATATCATTTGCCATCTTGCTATTCGTCCGGAGAGAGCAGGTTTCTCAAATATATACTTGATTGGATCCATTTTTGAAATCAATAAAGTGGTATGAGTCAACATATACTGTCTTAGTCGGCGAGCATCCCATGCCAAATCACAGCAAGTTTTCTCGAGCAGTGAGTATCTCATTTCACAGTCGGTAAACTTTTTGCTAAGGTAGTATATTTCTTGCTCTTTTCGACCAGACTTGTCATGTTTCCCCAGTAAACACCCCATTGAGTTATCCAATACTGTCAAGTACATAATCAAGGGTCTTCCTTCAACTGGTGGCATCAATATAGGAGGTTCCTGTAAATACCTTTTGATTTCATCAAAAGCTGCCTGGCATTCATCATTCCATTCCAATACTTGATTTTTCTTCAACAACTTGAAGATTGGTTCACAAGTAGCAGTCAACTGGAAAATAAATCTTGCAATGTAATTCAGTCGTCCCAGGAAACCTCTAACTTCTTTCTCAATACGAGGAGCGGGCATCTCTTTTATAGCTTTTACCTTTGCAGGATCTACTTCAATACCTTTACCACTAACAATAAAACACAGAAGTTTACCAGATCTAACTCCGAAAGTACATTTGTTTGGATTTAACCTCAACTTGTATTTCTTCAACCTCTCAAACAACTTGTGCAGGTGATCAAGGTGATCCTCTTTATTTTGAGATCTAGCTATCATATCATCCACATATACCTCTATCTCATGGTGAATCATATCATGGGACAAAGCTACCATAGCCCCAACATTCTTCAAACCAAATGGCATTACCTTATAGCAGAAAGTGCCCCATTGTGTAACAAATGTAGTCTTATCCATGTCTTCAGGTGCCATCTTAATCTGATTATACCCAGAGAAACCATCCATAAAAGAGAACACCTTATGCTGAGCAGTGTTGTCTACCAGAACATCAATATGTGGAAGTGGAAAATCATCTTTAGGGCTGGCTCTATTCAAATCCATGTAATCTACACACATGCGTACTTTACCATCTTTCTTAGGCACCGACACCACGTTTGCAACCCATTGTGGATAAGAAGCAACATCTAGAAATCCTGCATTGAATTGTTTCATCACCTCTGCCCTAATCTTTTCTGACATATCAGGACGCATACGACGAACTTTCTACTTTATCGGACGACAATCCTCTTTCACTGGTAGACGGTGAACCACAATATCTGTATCCAACCTTGTGTAAGCACCCCAAATTTTCCCTCACTCTCTATCACACCATGGCTTGTGATATTTCATCTTTTCATTAACATAGGCATACTATCTCATATTGTATTTTGTTTCATCTGCATAGTTCAAGTTCATCTGCATCTAGGGTTTGTGATTTGAGCAATCCAAGAGCCCATCTGAGCCATCCCAAAGGTCTCAAAGCTTTCCAAGAGGGCCCATGTGTGTTCTACCATCATATTATATCCCTATAAGTTCATATAAGTCAAGAGATCACAAGAACTGGCAAGGCATGGAAGTAGAGCTAGGGTTTTCACTACACAGATGACCAAAATTAGGGTTTTGGTTTCAGAGGCCTTAACACCAAATTTTTGGGCCATTATTGTTTCTAATGTTCTTAAGATGTTATAAGGATCATGTGTACCAAGTTTTATGTAGAAATTCATTGTGGAAGTCATCTGTTCACTGGGTAACTTCTTGAGCAAGTTAAGTCAAAATCAGGGCATTTGAGGCCCCCAACAATGGAACCAAAGGGGTATTTTCATCAAATTAAAGTTCTATGATATTTATTTGATCTTATAAGAGGTTGGAAGTTCACAAGATTGAAGAATTTTGAACCATTTGCAAACATGCCAAAAATGGAAATGACTTGTAATGGAAACTTTCCATTTTGGGAAAGTTTTTCAACCTCCTCTTTCTTAATCAAAAATGCTTCAAATGAAAAATTCTTGGTCATGAAAGCTGTATATTAGGTCTTTCACTTTTCAAAAAGTACAAGAACATGTCTTGATTCATCATAGAACTCAAGATATGGCCTTTCAAAGTTGGCAAAAATCCTAAAATTTCAAGTTTCATGTCAAAGAGGGATTTTGCAAATTGGCATATTCAAGCATTCTAATGACTTCTAATAGGTACAAATACTTCACAATATGTCAATGGGGCCTCTAAACATCAGAATTGTGCTTTGAACCATGCATTTTCATGACTTGAACTTCAAGAAATCAAAAAGGGCCAAAACTTTCTAGAATTGCAAAATGGTATGAAACTCTTCATCCACTTGTGCCAGCTTATGCAATCTGATTCCATGGCTCTCCACAAAGTCAGCTGAGGCCAGACACCCCAAGAAATCAGACCTGCACCATGCCCATACCTCAAAGTACGAAATCTTGACTTTTTGCAAAAGCTCCCATACTAATCACACTATGCCACCACCCACTTTCTAAACACTCTCATTGGCTTATACTAACCTTATGGACCTAATTTCACATAACACACAAGCCTGAATCATTCCAAAAGCTGAGTTTTTCACAAAAATCCCCAAAACTTTCATATCTTCGAATCTCTCAGCACAACCATCAAACCTCAAAACTCTTTGCACCATTCAATCATACACATCATAAGGATCACAAAGCAACCATTACAATGGCCTAAAACACTCCACAACAAAAACACGATTTTTGAGTTATCAGAACCAAACCTCTCAAACCAGCCAAAATAAACTTGCTCTAAGCCTTTCAGAAGCACAAGGGAGATCATAGGAGTGGTTTTGCACAAGAGAAGAGGTCAGAAAGCTCCAAATTGAAAAGCTTCAACTCAGGTAGCTTCATGAACGTTTTTTCCAGAACTTGCATTTTATGTTTCTAAATGAATCTACATGCTTCACTAATCACCCTGATATAATTTGTTTTGAAAATGATTGAGAAATGAGTATGTATTGAACTTCTGAAAGTTTTGTCCAGTTTCACGATTTGCTTCTGATCTTGTTTTTGGTAAATAATAAATTGTTTTTTGTGGTTGATTCTTGCTTATTGATGTTTGGGGAGTGATTCTGGAGAGTTTGGGAGGTTCTCATAGCCTAGGGAGAGAGATAGCAATTTTGGTTGGCCGGAGAAGATGACCAGAGCTTGCTCCGGTCACAAGCTCCGGTCACCTGAAAGTCATTAGGGTTTGATTAGGGTTTAATCTTGCCAGTTTGAACGTGAGCCATTAGATCCTGATTAGCGCATTTCTTAAGGGTCCAGATCATTTCAGCTAGCCCTAATTTCCATTTAATTAAATTAATCAGATTAATTAGCCAGATTCAATCCTAGCCTCACATTCACGTGCGCAGTCTTCCCCAGTTTAAACCCTGGCCCTCAAATCAGTTGACTTTGCATTTTATTCATTTTATTTTCATTTTATTCTATTTCTTTTGCATATTTATTTTAAAATATCAAAACTCATCACAAAAATATGAAACTTTGCATTTTTGTTTCAAATAATTTTCTTAACCTGAAAACATTTTTATTTTTATTTTTTGCATTAAAAAAGTATTTTCAAAATATTTAAATGTTATTTTTAATTAATTAAAGTCTTTTAATTAATTAAAAATACATTTAGGTTTCTAAAAATCACCAAAAAATCATGAATCATCCCAATGCATTAAGAAACATTTTCAAACTCTTCACACAAATTTCTTTTTAGGTTTGATCATAGTTTGTGAATTTACTTTGAATTAAGGGTCATTAAAATCATATTTTTGAACCCTAACTTTAAAAAATCATTTCTGCCTAACCAAGAAGAGTTTGAAGATGATTCTTTTTGCATTGTGTTGCATATTGCATGTAGTTTATAGGACATTTTCCTCATGAAAGTCTTGTGTTGGAATTATGTACCCCGGATTGACATTTCCGGGCTTGGCGCACCAGCTTATGCTTTCTCTGTAGACGCAGTGTCCGATGAGAAACCTTGGTACTTTGATATTAAGCTTTTCCTGGAAAAACAAGAATACCCAGCTGGGGCATCATCCAACGACAAGAAGACCTTAAGAAGACTTGCTGCTAGTTTCTTCTTGAATACAAATGGGGTTTTGTATAAGAGGAACTTTGACATGGTCTTGCTCAGATGCGTGGATAGACACGAGGCAAGCCTGTTAATGCAAGAAGTCCACGAGGGATCTTTCGGTACTCATGTAGGAGGACATGCAATGGATAAGAAGTTGTTAAGATCGGGGTATTATTGGCTGACAATGGATGCAGACTGTTGTCCGTACGCCCGTAAGTGCCACAAGTGCCAGATTTATGCAGACAAGGTGCATGTTCCTCCCAGCCCGCTCAACATCATGTCATCTTCTTGGCCCTTTTCTATGTGGGGCATTGAAATGATCGGGAAAATAGAGCCTACTGCTTCAAATGGTCATCGTTTCATTTTGGTTGCGATTGATTACTTCACTAAGTGGGTTGAAGCAACATCTTATGCCAATGTCACTCGTCAAGTGGTAGCCAGATTTTTGAAAAGAGACATTATTTGCAGATACGGAGTGCCCGAGTGAATCATTACTGACAATGGTTCTAATTTGAATAACAAGATGATGGTAGAATTGTGTCGGGACTTCCAGATTCAGGATCACAATTCTTCTCCTTACCGACCAAAGATGAATGGTGCGGTAGAGGCGGCAAATAAGAACATTAAGAAGATTGTGCAAAAGATGGTTGTCACTTACAAGGATTGGCATGAGATGTTACCATTTGCGTTGCATGGATACCGAACGTCATTCAGGACGTCTACCGGGGCAACTCCTTTCTCATTGGTATATGGCATGGAGGCAGTCTTGCCTGTCGAGGTAGAAATTCCCTCATTGCGTGTGATGATGGATGTGAAGCTTGATGAGGCTGAGTGGGTACGTGCCCGATACAATCAGTTATCTCTAATTGAGGAAAAGAGGTTAGCAGCTATCTGTCATGGTCAGCTTTATCAGAGGAGAATGAATCGAGCTTTCGACCAACGAGTACGTACTCGGGAGTATCAAGTAGGCAAGCTTGTGCTCAAGAGGATCATTCCTCCAGGTTCAGATCACAGGGGCAAGTGGACCCCAAATTACGAAGGCCCATTCATAGTGAAGAAGGTTTTCTCGGGCGGAGCGTTGATGCTCACTACTATGGATGGAGAAGATTTCCAATCCCCTGTTAATTCGGACGCAGTTAAACTTCGCATAAAAAGACCCGCTGGACACAAAAAAAGAATTAAAGTCCAGGCAAGAAAAGAGCATCCCGACGAGCTAAAAACAAAATAAAAAGCTCGGGCAAAAGTTAGGAAAAAAAATTTAAAAAAATGTACACCCGCTGAGTTGAAAAGCCACATCGGACAGCTCAGGCAAAAAAGGGTATCCCGGTGGATTGAAAACCCGAATGGGCGATCCACGCAAAACAAGGGAATAAGCGAACAACTGTGATCCGGGTAATCTGAACTAAATCACTGCTTCGTACAGCCTGACAATATCAGAAGGATAGGAATCAGTCCCCGCATCTTTTTCAGAAAGCAAAGGCAAGAACAGAAAGTTTTAAAGACATGTTGGTCATAGCAAGAAGGAAACTCATTGGGATGCCGTGCCCATTGCCATTAGGATAGTTTATTTTCTCAATTTTATGGTAGCTACCTCTTTCCAGGTGGTTGCTTCTGGATGTAAAAACTTTGCCTATTCAGAGGCCTCTCAATAAATGAATATTCAGTCAAAAAGTTGTGTTGTGTTTATTTTGTTTGCAAAAATGTCCTGAATTTTTGGCAAAAAGAACATTGCATTTGAAACATGTTGAGTTTTCTAAAAAATGACGTTGCAGGGAAACATTTAAAACCATCTTTGAGTGTCGGGTGACGATGGATGAACAGATCATACCATGCAAGTCCCCAGGGCACATATGTGTATTCTGTTGTTGCAGGTTTTGCAGGATGGTATCACATTTTCCCAAGCATAATTTTCCCCAGCTGAGTTAGAGCAGGTGGAATCCCCAACAGAAGTTCAAGGCTAATTGAAGAGCTTTCATCCCCAAGCAGATTATCTTTCCACAAGTTACGTATGCCCAACAGGAAGCTGAATGCCTGATTTCCCCACAAAGTTCATATTTGGGTTTCACTCCCATCATTAAAATATTCCCCAGAGAAGTCGCCAATTTATTTTTTGTCAATGTGATGATACAAACAGTTATTCATCCCCCTAACCAGAGTTAAGTGTCAAAGCTTCTTGACCTGGTTCTCCCCTGTAGAGTTGTGATTCTTGTTGCTAATCAGGCACTTGTTTGTTGCTCGTATGCACCCCCCAACACTCGTCGGTGTTTGATAGTTGTTTTTTCTCGTATGCACTCCCCAACACTCGTCGGTGTTTGATAGTTGCTTTTGCTCGTATGTACTCCCCAACACTCGTCGTTGTTTGATAGTTGCTTTTGCTCGTATGCATTCCCTAACACTCGTCGGTGTTTGATAGTTGCTTTTGCTCGTATGCACGCCCCATCACTCGTCTGTGTTTGATATTTGCTTGTTGCTCGTCTGCATTCCCTAGTGCTCATCTGTGTTTGTTTTTTGTTTGAAGCTCGTTTGCCTTGTTTGGATACTCTTCTGTATCATCCCTCACACTCGTTTGTGTTAGCTTATATCCATATGTACTGATTTGATAATCGCTCTGGTACTCATCTGTATTGCTACTCCAAATGCTCGTCTGTGTTGGATTTTTGGTACTCGTCTGTATTGCTACTCCAAATGCTCGTCTGTGTTGGGTTTCTGGTATTCGTCTGTACCAGTGGCTGATATTCGTCTGTATCATCGCCTGAAGCACTTGACTGTGTTTCTTAGATCATCGTCTGATATTCATTTGTATCATTGACTTATGGCACTCGTCTGTGTTCTCTTGATGATTATCCAATACTCGTCTGTGTTGAAGAGGTTTGAAGTCCTGACGGTGGGATTAAACGTCAAAATGGTTACCGGTCCTGGCGTAACAGGTTATCCGAAGGAGGTTCATCTGTCTCAGACACCACTTATCTACGCAAGATTTGCAAAGAGGGTTCGTCCAATCCTAATGTCTCACCTGGCGTAACAGGTTATCTGAAAAAGACTCGTTTGTCTTAGACCATATATCTACGGAGGATATATGAAGAGGGTTCGTCTATCCTGATTATGCATGTCTATCCCACAGACTTAAGTGCATCACTGGTCCTGGTGTAATAGGTTTATTTGAGGAAGGCTCGTATGTCCAGTGCCTGGCGTAATAGTTTTGCTTGATGAGGGCTCGTATGTCCAGCACCTGGCGTAATAGGTTTGTTCGAAGAAGATTCGTCTGTCTAAGTTTTCCTTATCTGGCGTAACAATTCAACTTGGAAGGATCTCGTTTGATTTCTCCCTACTTCAGTCACCAAAACGTCATTTGGTTGGGTTTATTTCCCATTGATTTCATTCTCCAGCAGAGTGCAAATTTCAGGTTTTCTTGGTATTCAACCACAGTTCATCTCGAACGGTCGATAGCCCGTGCTACCGTCCTTTTCAGATTAACAGTTGCTTGAATAAGGGCAGATATAACACCCCAAATTTTCCCTCTTCTTTTTAAGCATCATCATCATATCATAATCATCATGAGCATATCATGTCTTTGGCATCTTTGCATGGAAAAGTAAAGCATAACATTCTCATGTTCTAGCATTAGGCATATGATCAACCATTGGTGGATTTGAGGCATTACAAGCTATAACAAGAGGCTAAGTGGACTTGTCCAAGTCCCATGAAGAGTCTACATGACATTCACAAGTTCAAGATCCTTTACAAGAGCCCAGGAGGTTGGGAGATTATCAAAGAATCCAAGCTAGGGCAAGCTCCTACACAATGGTTCCCAAATTAGGGTTTCACTTTCAAGCAGGAATTCTTTGTGACTTTGGCCATTTCATCTGGGAAAAGTCCTTCATATGATAAGAGGTTCCTATGGATGGAATTTGGTGAGAAAATTCCTTGTGGAAGGCAGTTATTTCATCAGTTGCTTGCATAAGAAGAAATTGGCCAACTGTGCATTTTAAAAGTCAACCGTGAGGATTCAAGGGGTCCAACCCCATTTTTCAAGTCAAGGGATGTCCTTAAGACCTTAGAAGAGGTTTGGTAAAGTCAAGGGTCAAGAATCAATGAGTTTTGAGGAACTTTCCATTTTTGGCATATGACTTGTTTTGAAAATTTCCATTTTTGGCAACTTTTGCCGTAATTTTCAAAGCCCTATTTCATGATGAAAATGATCTCAAATGAATTTCCAACAAAAATGAAAGTTTTAGGGTATATTCTCCCATTTTCAAAAAGTACAAGTACATTTTCATAGCCTTCATGAATCAAAAGTTATGGCCAATCGAAATTCATCCATTTTAAGGGTTTTGTCACATTTCCAAGTTTACACCATTTGCAAAAGCTCACCTAAGTAATTTTCAAGACAACTTGTGGACAAATTGAGATTCTAATATCATAAGGCTTGGCATGAAACATATTTGGCCCAAGAGAAAGCTCAAGAATCATGTATGGAATGCAAGATATTTCACTAAATGCAAAAATGCAAAAACATTCACAAAGCATGATCAGCTTATATCCAAGGGCCAGGATTGATTCAAAGATAATCAAAGGGTAAAATGAGAGCAGCATGTGCACAAGGAGAGAGGATTGCACGATCAATTCACATCATTGCCAAGTTCATGCAATTTTGCAAAAGAGTCCCTCTCACACGAATTCTGCCACGACTCAATGCAAACCCTAATTAGCACACTACATACACCATATATAAATCATTTATGAGAAGAATGCAGCCTCATGCTCACTGATACTATCATTCTCAAGTTTTTGCACAATTTGCATTTCCTTTCAAATCACTTTATACACTCATTGATTCCTCAATATTTTTGCACATTCTTTCTCCCTGAGGTGTAAGGAACCTGAAGCAACCATTCATTTAAGCTTTGGTGCAAGTTTCATACCAGTTCATAGCAGTTGCAGATGGTGTCGAGTTGCTAGATCTAGAAGGATTCAAGTCTTCTCTTGCATTTATTTTGCAAGAAGAAGCTCAGGGGAGTTGATCTGCATCCTTAGAAGTTATCTCTTGACCTATTTCAAGCTCTGCAAGTTCATGTAACTCATTAAATTCATGGATTTGGATGTGTGTTTTTAGGTATGCTTTGTGATTTGTATGTTGCACTGATGATGCTGATCTATTTAGTTTTGAGTTTGAGTGAGAATTGAAGCTGTATGATTGAATTAAAGTTTGATGTTCAAAAATGTTTGTGTTCGATCCGTTTGATTCCTTGATCTAATGCCAAAATTAAGTTCATATTTGTGATCAGCATGCTTAAATGATTGGATCTGGAGATTATTGTTTATTTTTATGAACTTTTGTTCTTGTGTATGAGTTTCCCGGTGACCGGAGCTAGGGCTCCGTCACCGGATTCTGGAAATGAGGATTTGAAGAAGATGATCTCACTGCCGTTGGATTTTTGATCTAGACGATCCATGCAATGCCAGCGCATTAAAAACACCACGTCCCTGGCACGTGATTTCATTTTATATTTTAATCTGAATTGAGCTTTGTGTTACGCACCACATTGTAGTTATCATGAGCACACACGCCGTCCAATGGTTGGAATGACCTAGGGTTTTTGTTGACCAAATCTCACACGTACAGGTGATCCAATGGCCTGTTTATTTTCCTGATTTTCTTGAATTTCCACCATAATAGTGTGTGCATGCATTGGATTCATTGGGCTCAGGTTGATATTTGCACCCATCCCTCTCTCAGGCCCATTGATTTTGAACTGAGTCTTTTACTATATGCACCCATGGCCCATTGGTTTCTTATTTTTATTTTTATTTTATTTCAGTTTGATTTTTAATTAATTAAAATAGCTATAGGTTCATAAAAATTCCAAAAAAAAATCATGAATGATGTTTTGAGTTTTCTTTAATTTTTGATATTTTTATTTTCCATTTATTTTCATTTTCCACGCTGGAATTAATTGTTGTTTTTATTAATTGCTTTTATTTCATTTTAAACACATGTTGTCTTGTAGAATTTATATCTTGATCATTAATTTGAATTTTGAATTGATTCTTTTTGCTCTGGATTCACATTGAAATGTAGTTTGTTGATGATTTTTCTTCTGATTTTTAGAAATTTGCTTGACAATTTTTGGTCTTTAACTTGTGCATGAAGATTCATAACCCTAATCCATGTTTAGACACATATTTGACCTACTTAGCTTCTGATTTTGATCCTATTATTTTGGCATGCTAATATTAGATGTTTGAAGATTCTTTGTGCAAATTTGTGGAATTTTTGGATGAATGCTTGATTTGATCTGAATTTTGTTCTTTGCTTATCTTCTTTTGCATCCTTAGGGTGGGAGGGCACTTGTGCCAACTCCCTTAGGTTGTTTAGAGCCCATTTAGGATGAGGATACCCTTCTGGTATTTGATTGATGTTTGTACTTTGAGAAATTTTGTGGTTGCTTGCCTTTGAAGTTCATTCACTTGTATACATGTTCACCTCACTTCTTATGTTTATTTACTTCTCATGTTGATGATGTTTAAGTTTGTATGCTTCTATTCTGAATCTCTTGTGATGATTAGGCACATTCTTAACATGTTAGGGTTCTGGTTTTGAAGTGTGTGATGTTGGTTTGCTTTGTATGCTTTGTGTTATCTCATATTTGTTTTGTTTTGTCATGATAATCTGTAAGGCTTTATGTTGAACTGTTCAATCCATTTCTCATTTTTGTGTTGTGTGTTTGATCTTGACATTGGTAATTGAGGTTCCAATTCTGGTTGTGATGCTTTGGCTTGATCTTAGGCTCATCTTGTGTTTCATTTGGTTTTATTTGCATGTTACTTGCTTATACTTTTAACCATTTCAGGGGCTCTGGTAAGTGAGAGGTGTGGATGTGATTCCCACATCTCCAATTCTTATCTCTTCTCTTTTCATGATATTTTCTTATTTGTGTTTGATGTGCTTAGGCCATCCTTTCTTTCTTCTTCTCTTCTTCATTCTCCTCTTTCTCTTTTTATCTCTTCCTTCTTTAGGATAGTAAGCCACACTAACCTTAGGAATCCCTTGCATGCTAACATTAAGATTTGTTAGTTTCCCCCATTAGATTTTTACCTTTAAGATCTTTCGTTCTCTTCTCATCTCATCTTAAAACAAAAACCATAAAAAGCACCTTAAAAGAGGATTGAAGTGGTCTCCTGTGCAATAGCCTTATTCCATGGAGCACTTGTAGTCTTCCCATCTTGGGATAGTACAAACTTGTCTATCATGATGCACAAGTCTGATCATGAGACCATCTTCATCAAGAAAATCATAAAACACACTTCTTCATTTTAATTACAAAAACACTTAATAAATTCAATGAGTTGGTGAGCTTAGGCCCTAATCTCTGGAATCAAGTTTTGGGGATCTTCTCCTTACTTGAGTGTGCTTGTTCAATTATTCCATCTTGGAATGTAGTAACAAGTACACATTCCATGGAAGAGAACTTGAGTTCATTTCCTTGTGACACACTCATAAAAAGATTCTAAAAATACACAAACAAACAATAAACGTCTCTCCTTCGGGACTTCTTTTCTCATCACATTCACTTTCATCGTACGAACTTGCTCCTACTTGTCATTTTTCAAGACAGTAACGCACTCGTCGTCCGAGCCTGCAACACCTGAGCATTGACATAGGCAGTTCAAGCCTTAAGACACAAGCAATCTTTTCCACCCCTAGTTAGGGGAACTACGACGACTCTGATCCTCATTGTCCATATGAGGTACGTAGGCAGCGGGGTAGGGCCTGTTCGAGCACAATATTTATTTTCCCTACATTTTTTTCCTTTTCATTTCTCGTTCAGTTCCCCTTTCTTTTCTTTTATCCAGTTTAGTTCCTTTTCTTTTGCAGCAGCTTCCATTTCTTCACCCTTTGAAACAGATTTCTTTGCAAGCGTGGATCCCGTCGGGTACGGCGGACGATCTGGGGTGCTAATACCTTCCCAGGTCGTAACCGACTCCCGAACTCAGTCTCTTTGGTTCGCAGGACCCGTGTCCTTCCTCTTCTTTCTTCTGGTTTGTGCAGCATTACCATTCCCGTTCCTTCGGGATAAAAATGTCTGGCTGGCGACTCTGACCTCTTTCCGCGCCACTTTCACGTCTGTACCAGAATGGAAATCCGGGGAGCGACATGCATCATCTTACATGACATTAACATTGCATAAACACTTCTGACTTTGGTCATTTCATCTCATTGCATCTCATTTCATTTCATTTCTTTATGCTTAGTACTTTATGCATTCATGCTAACATTTTCAGGTGGTAAGTTACTTTGAGAAATGGATTTTCCTTCACTTCTCACGTCTTCTTATCTCTTTCATTTGCATTTTGTTAGTGAACTTGTTCACTTGTGTTCCATTTCTCTCACTTTATCTCTTTAAGCTACTTATCTTCTTCAATGAAGTAAGTAACTTATTCTTCTACTTCATCTTCCTTTCATCTGCTTTTTCCATTGGTGGCTTCCTTGAAGATCTTTCTTAAGCCTCACAAACCATAGGAACATCCAAGCATGATAATAATTAGGGTTGTGATTAGTCCCCCT
This sequence comes from Lathyrus aphaca, assembly GCA_963966055.1. NCBI lineage: Eukaryota > Viridiplantae > Streptophyta > Magnoliopsida > Fabales > Fabaceae > Lathyrus > Lathyrus aphaca. Next base: position 460,312,525 of record OZ014522.1, on the reverse strand, counting down.
TAGTTTTTACCTTTGAGTCTCCTTGAGTCTCTCTTCTCATCTCAAATAATCAGAGACTAAACTCTTAAAGTTTTAGGACTTTGGAATTAGGGTTATGCCTGCATCCTTCTATTAGGATGGAGTGTATAAATTTAATCCTAAGTGTTAAACCTTTAATTTGTTTAAACCTCTTAATCAAATCATCTTAATAATCACTAAGACTTCATCTTGTAACTTGGGCCTTACATTAGGGTTCTAATTCTTCATTTATGGTTAAGAAGGACTAACCCTAGTGTTTAATGGACAAGTCCTCCTCAAGTTTTCTTAAAAACCATAAAATTCACTTCTTAATCTCATCCCTTAATTAAAATCTATATAAAGTTTTGTTATATAATGAATTTAATCCCTAACCATGGATTAAGTTGAGGTATCTTCCTCAGCTTAAGTGTTCTCATCTATTATCCTTTTATTAGGATGGTGTAATGAGCCCATTAATCTGTAATTAGAGATTAAACTCATTACTTAACACTAAACAAAAACCCCAAAGACATCTAAATAATCACAAGTAGGTTAATGATCTTAATCCTACATCATCATGGCAATTAAGTTGAGATGCTTATCTCATACTTAAGTATTCTCATTATCCCTAATCAGGGAGGATATAATGAGTCTACAAGCCCTTGATTTAGGCTTAAACTCATTAACTTATGCAAAACACCAAACAATAACAAAACTGAAAGCACAAAAACAAACAATAATCGTCTCCTTCGGGATTCTTTTCTCATCACACTCATTCATAAACGAGAACTTGCTTCTTCCGTCTAATGCAAGACAGTTAGCACTCGAGCCAGACGAGTCATACACTTGAGCATAGACAAGTAAGCAATTCACATTCAATTTATTTTTCAGTCTCTTTGAGTCAAACTATGGTGTTCTGACTTCCTCATTGCACAAGAGGATACGTAGGCATAACTTAACTGTTATCGAACAAAAGTCTTTGTGTCTTCCCCTCTTTCAGCATTCTTTCTAAGCCTCAGTTCCTGAGCATTTCATTCACCTTTTGCACTGACACTTGTACATTTCTTTTCCAGCTTTTGCACACAGATAACACATACCCTACCCCTTTTAAACACAATCTCGTAAGCGTGGATCCCGTCGAGTACGACGGACAATCTGGGTGCTAATACCTTCCCAGGTTGTAACCAACCCCCTTTCTCAGTTTCTCTGGTTCGCAACCGTCTTATCCATATCCTTCTAGGTTTATGCAGCATTACCTTTCCTTCGGGATAAAAATGCCTAGCTGGTGACTCTATTCAGTTCACTTCATTTTCTCCTTTCGCCGACCGTTCGCATTTGTACCCTATCTGACCTTGGTGTCTTTTCGGGGGAGCGACACCTGGCATATCTTCATAAGACCAAGCAAAAACTTCCACATAGTCATGTAACATCTGAATCAACCTGTCCTTGATACAATCCTCTAGTTCAGCACCTATCTTGATTTCTTTCCTGTTTTCCTTGGTTCCCAAGTTCACGACTTCAATTGGTTCCTCATGTGGTTGTATAGTTTTCTCTTCTTGCTGCAGTAATCTAGCCAACTCTATAGGTACTTCACAATCTTCCTCCTTTCCATCCTCAGCTTGATAGATCGGATTTTTGAAGTCATAATTGGCAATGGCATAATTGTTATCAATAGGATCCAGAGTGGATGAATATATGCATTTAGTGATGTGGGTGTGTGTAAGAACACATAGCTCTTTTTTTTATAAAAGGAAAAAATAAAAGAAAGACAAAGAGCACAATATTTATGAAAGCGAGAAATGTCCATTGATTTTATTGAATGAAAATATGCAAATGAAATGACAACCCTAATAAGTATACCATTGTGCCCCGGGAAAGGCACAAGGCTTAAAAGTATTTAATTGTTCAAAGTTACAAAAAAAAATTTAGAAAAATGAAATAGCATTTACTCCTGACTAAAGGAGATAGGAATAACGTCTTTAGCCTTCTAATTGTTGAGTCCATCCCCCATGGTAGGAAAAATCCAATTGTCCAGGTTATAACCTTCATCATAATCTTCCACAGCATTGACTTGGTCCCTTATGATTCCTCCATGAGTGATACGAGCAGCACGAGCACGACGAACAACCTTCTGAGATTCTGCAGTAAAACCCAAACCAAACTTGTCAGACTTGTAAGGAATGTCAGGAAGCTGACCCCAAATAGTACAACCACCTTCTTCAACCACAACTCTAGCATCTTTGAGGGAGGTCATTGTAGGAGGCACTCTAGTAATCACAAGAACTCTTTTAACAACAGGGGGAGCTTCAGTAGTAGGAACGACCCAAGGAACTACTTCAAATATCTGGAAAGGAGTCTCAACAAATTCACCTTCCATCTCAACATATTTAAAAGTGTTCACATGACGGACCATGTATTCTTCTTCACCATAAACAGTGACAATCTTTCCTTTCATCGGATATTTCAACTTCTGATGTAAAGTGGAAGTCACGGCACCTGCCCCATGGATCCAAGGGCGCCCAAGCAAACAGGAGTACGCAAGACGAATATCCATCACATAGAAAGTGGGATCAAAAACTTGAGAGCCTACTTTAACTGGAAGATCCACCTCTCTATGCACCATTCTTCTTGAACCATCAAAGGCCCTCACCACCACATTACTTGGTCTTAACACTACATCATTCAAATTGAGTTTTTTTAGAACCTCCTTAGGTAATACATTTAATGAAGAACTATTATCCACTAATACATGAGACAAAGTAGTGCCCCTACACTCAACGGAGACGTGCAGAGCTCTATTATGGTTTCTGTCGGTAGGAGTCAGATCAGCATCATTAAAACCCAAGCCATTATCCCTAGTTAGATGAGCAACACAATTTTCAAATTGGTCCACAGAGATTTCATGTGGCACATGAGCAGTCTTCAGGAATTTGATTAAAGCCTTGGCATGGGCTTCAGAACATAATAACAGAGATAACATGGAGATTTTGGAGGGAGTATGCCCCAATAGGTCAACAACATCATAATCACTCTTGCTGATGATCTTCAGTACTTCTTCCATATGCTTAGAGAGATCTTCACTAACTGGTGCCTCAGTTTGAATAGGTTCAATCAATAGTCCTTTGCCCCGAGCCTCAGTACTTGGCCCAGAGTTAGAGATATGAACTGGAGTAGCAGCAACTTTTGAGGTGTCATCTGAAGAGAAAATTCTTCCACTCCTGGTAACCTTACTAGATCCAACAATATTTTCCACATCAAGATTAACATCAGTAACAGGTGCATCAGTCAAAGTTCTTGTTTGACACCACATATATAAACATCAGAACCATAATTCCAAGGTATAGCTTTGTCAGAAGTGATCCTCATTAGAGCCACCTTTGGCTCAACAGTAATCTTCACAGGACCTTTAGAAGTGATCCTCACTAGACCATTGGAAGTAATCTTCACAGGAATCTTGTTAACCATAGCCACATCTTCAATTTTCAAATCTTGAGCCAAACCTCCACACAAACACTCTATAGAAGGGGTCCTTTCAAATAGTATAATATAGTTATCTATTAGGCGTTGAATACCTGACCTCAACCTCCAACAACTATCAGGTTTATAGGCACAATAAAAACAATATTCCCTAAAACCCGAAAATAAACCGGCTTGCACAAGTTTCTTCTTGACAATAGTTAGAGGAGTAGTTATTTCAGCCACAGTACGAATATAAATAACCTCATCAATAGCATTGACAGTATTCTCATGTTTAGGCATAGGAGCAGTAATCACATTAGGAGTTTCCGGAGGGTCAAACTCAATTTATCCATTCTCAATCATATCCTGGATTTTGTTCTTCAACGACCAGCAACTGTTAGTATCATGGCCAGGGCTATTAGAATGGTATGCACACCTTGCATTGGGATTGTAACGAGAAGAGGAGGTATTGATATTCTGTGGTGGGTCCTTCAAAGTAATCAATTCTCCATTCAACATATGCTGCAAAGCCCGAGCCAATGACATATTGAGCTTGGTAAACTGCCTCCTAGGCTTGGGATGATTATTCTGTTGTTGCTCTTGTGGTGGAGGTGTAGGATTAGAAATCAAAACAGCTCCCATAGATTGGTTACGATCATTACGGCCACGCTGGCTATACACAACATTGGATCCTTTCTTCCCAGGAGGGGGCTTCTTGGTAATACTTAAAGAATCAACTATCTGAATCTTTCCACTTCGTATCCCACTTTCCACATGTTCTCCAGTCATTATCAGCTCAGTGAAGCCAGATGATAAGCTTCCAATGAGATGACTATAGAAAGGACCAGTCAACGTACTCATGAACATATCAACTAATTCCCTGTCAGTCAAAGGGGGTTGAACTCTACTTTCCAGATCTCTCCATTTCTGAGCATACTCCTTGAAAATTTCTTTGGTATCCATGGACATGCTTTGGAGTTTCATACGAGTTGGTGCTAAATCAGAATTGTATTGGTAATGCTTATAGAAAGCCTTAGCAAGATCATTCCAGGTGCGAATGTTGGTACTCTCCAATTGATAAAACCATTTCAGTTGGGATCCAGACAAACTCTCTTGAAAGAAATGTACCATAACTTCTTATCAGGAGTATGGAGTTGAATCCTTTTGACATAAGACCTTAAATGTAGTTTTGGGCAAGACACACCATCATATACTACAAAAGTAGGAACCTTGAAACCCATAGGGATGGAGACTCCAGAAATCAAACTCAAATCTTCAAAGTCAAACCCAGAATCTTCTGTAGTTCCATAGCATTCATTCTGTCTACCAGCATCTTATACTTCTCCTCACTAGCAAAATCATGATAATAGTTCTGATTCTTCCACAGTATCATGGAGGCTACCTCCTTCTCTTTCAGAATTTTCAGACTCAAGATTCTCAACCTCTTCTTCTGTCTTTACAGGACCTCTGAATCTTCTACCTAGTTTGATTAGGCCCACTGATATTCTAGTCTTCTTCTTTTTCTTAGTCAAAAGTGCCTTAAGCTCATCTTGTCCCTTGGATAAGTTCAGGATCATTTCTTGAAATTGTGCATTTTGAGTCTGGAGATCCTTAACAGTTTGTTCGAGAGCCATTTTTGCTGAAATAAACAACGAGAAGATAAGATACCTGTTCATAAGAAACCTGTGATGCAATGATATGGTATGTATATGCTTATGCAATGTTTTCAAGGACCGTAGGATTTAAATTTGTTTAAACGAAAACAAGAACAAAATTTTATTAGTAAATACTTAATATAAGTTTTTCTCCTTGGGCTTACAAAGAAATAAGATACAAAAGATAAATATATGGGGATTTAAGTCTCCCATTGACACTTCCTCTTTGCGTGGAGGTACTTGTTGTGGTTTTGCTCCCCGTGAAGTTGCCTTGTTAGCTCCAGAATTCTTTCTTGACCAGCTCTGAAATGAGTCTCAAAAGTATCCCTTTGCTCCTTTAACTAAATCTAGGACTTTTGCAAATCTTCCAAATCAGTGGGCATGTCTGGATGAAGGATGGTATAAGGAATATCTCTTTTAGCAATAGGCTCCATAGTGACTGGTAGAATAGCAGGATATGGCATCATAAGAGTCTAAGCACGAGATCGAACCCATCTGAGATAAGGCTCCATAGGAATAGAATACTTTGGCTCCAAAGTATTGCTGTCAATCCTGTTCACCTTGCTCCAAGCTCGTATAAACCTTTAAGGGTAACCCTGAAGATCGTTGTCGTAGTCGAACACAATACCCTGAATAAGCATGTCATGAGGACCATTACTCCGAGCATAACCAAACTGACGTAGTGCTAAAGAAGGGTTGTAAGTAATTCCTCCTCTTATACAAAGGAGTGGCATAATAGGGAATTCCCCACAACGGTCAATGATAGTAACATTCTCCATAGATCGAGAGCACCAATGAATGTCTGAATGAGAAAGTAACATTCTCCATAATCCTCTTAGACCACCTGAACCCTTGTTCATTCTTCATCACTGATTGAGGAAGGTGAGAAATAAACCACCTAGACGATAAAGGTATGCAGCACATCAGAGTTCCTCTCGCCTTCGTAGTACGAGTGTGAATAGAATGTAAGATGTCTCCAAGTAATGTAGGCATTGGGTTGTGAGTCAGAAATATGTTGATGGCGTGTACGTCTATGAACTGGTCTGGATTAGGGAACAAAACTAAGCCATAGATCAATAGGGCTAGGATCTCCTCAAAAGCATCATAACTCATAGCCTTCAGGAACACTTGAGCTTTCTCCATCAATACCTTAGCAAGAATACCCTTAACTCCGCTTCTCGTTTCTAGGACAATGTCTGATTTCTTCAGATGTAGGGCTGCAGCAATGACTTCAGGTTTAGGCTCTTTTTCTAAGCCTGTGAAGAGTCTCTGATCAAGGATAAGTATACCCAATAGTTAGGAGAATTCTTCCATTGTAGGAACCAGCTGATAGTCGGGGAATGTGAAGCAATGATGTTTAGGATCAAAGAACTGAAACAAGACACTCATCATATCTTCATTGAACCCTGAAGTGACTAGATCCAGTAGGTGACCATGCCTCTTGATGAATTGGGAGTTTTCAGAAACTTGAGAGACCAATTCCTTAAGCTTAGGAGGTATTCCTACAAAGTTGTTCCAGATAGTATTCCTACGAGCAGAAGCCATGACCTACAACAAAGAACAAAGATAAATCCTTTGGTCCTTGAAATGGTTAGTGAAAATTCTATGCTTATGATGCATGATGTCATGATGTTATGCTCAATCACAAACATGTGGAACACACAAACAAGTCACACAATAGCCCTAGGTTTGAAGGCTTGCATGAGGTTTAAAGGTAAGTACCCTCCCCTGAAGTTTAGTTGGTTCATCTTGTCCTACAAAAGTAACCAGGTTCTAAGGGATCTCAATATCACTGATCCTTCCCCAGGGTGGTTGTTCAGTAGGCAACTTACTTGCTAACCAAAACTCTCCGAGTTTAGGATCTCAATGAGCGTAGCATCGAGTATCAACCAACTTCAGCCTTCATCGAAGTCGGCTATCTCACTACTTTCTAAAGGCCAAGATGGGATAACTAGGGTTCTAAAGGTTAGTTAGTGTATTGACAACATATGGCAGCCCCATATTATCCTTAACTTACTTAAGGAACATAAACACCAACCAATAAGTCACACTAACTATGGCCACCAGATCAACCATATCGGTATATGCCGTACAATTTCCTTGGTCTATTGCCATTTACCTACGGTACACTAGATCCGGGTTAGGATCTTTCACACAAAAGCCCAACAGATAATATAAAGCAAACAAGACAAACAATTTAAGTGATCTAATTCCTAAAGGTACCCCTTTTTTACTTAGTAAATCCCCAACAGAGTCGCCAGTTCTGTAACACGGTGGAAGAACTGACTTTTAGTCATGTTGCAGATAGCAAGAGTCGCCACCGAATTTTATTTTATCCATAAGGAAAGGACATAAAAGAACAGGAAAGACCTATTTTAAAAGACTTAAGTTTGGGGGGTAGGTTATATAAAGGGAAGGTGTTAGCACCCTTTATATCCATGGTTATCCATGGGCTCTTAGTTACTTAACTCACTTCAATTGTTTTTGGAAAGTGTAGTGTGTGATTAGAAATTTTCTAAGTACTTTGTAATGATCCTCGTATGGATGATACAAAGCCTTTTTTGAAAATGTTTTGAAAATATGTTTAAGAAAGTGAGGTGTAAAAAGTATTTTGAAATGTGAGCAAACAACTAAGAGGTACCTACCCTAGATTAAGTCTTTCATGTTCTCGTATGTTCTTTCAATGGTAAGACTATCCCTATTATTAAGGAATAGGTAGTCATTACCTTGGATTTTTTTAAGGGACAAGCGTAGGGTCATCGTATGGTCATAGAAGGCAACTTAAGGGATGTCTTTAGCAATTTGTAGGGATTATCATCATTTATTCGAATGGACAAGATCATTATTCTGTAGCAACCTCGAAGGGACTTGATCTTTTAAACTGTAGGGACTATGATGATTTATACTTGAAGGGACTTTGCTTAAGACATCCCTACATTCGAGGGACTTGACCATTTTATTTTAAGGTCACCAAGAGGAATACCCTAGGAAGTGCAAGATGGCGATCAAAGATCGACTTACGTGTGTGAGTGTTAATTTTCAAATATTTATCTTTTTAAAGTTAATTATCTAAATTAATTTTAATTACAAATAGTTTCCACACCTTATTTACTAACCACGCAATAAATATAATAAAAATAATGACGGACAAATAAACCCACGAATTATTACATGGCTTTGGGATAATTACAATATAATCGGAAAAATAAATAATAAAGCAAATATAAATAAGTAATAAATAAAGCAATAATAATAAACATTAGAAAAAAGAAAATAATAATGAAGAAATAAAGAAAAATAGAATTTTAAAAGAAATTATTTTAAGTTAAATAAGTTAGAATTTTATTTGTTTATAAGAAAAATAATATAAGTTTAAATGATAATTAATAATAAAAGGATAAGGTATTAAAAATTTATACAAAATAAAAAGTTATTAAAAAAATATTTTAATTAGGGTTAAAGAAAATAAATTAAGTTTTTAGGGTTAATAAAAAAATTAGGGTTAGAAAATAATTAGGGTTTTAAGATAATTTGTTAAACTAGTTTTATTTACAAAATATATATAATAAAAGTTATATACAAAAATACAATAAAATTAATCAAAATAAATAATTAAGAAAAATTATTAAGTTAAAAAAATATAAAGTTTAGTTACTCATAAAAAAAACATTATTGGTTTTAAATTTAATAAATTAATTAATTAAAATAAAGAAAATAGAAAAATAAGAAAAAAAGTGAGGAAAATAGCCAAAAAGATAGGACCTGGGAATTGAACCCAGGTCCCTTACCTCAACAGCAGAGCACAAAACCAACCGAGCCAGCACGCGCTGGTGATAAACATATGAGGACACATAATTATATATTCAACCTACAAAATGAATGAATTAAAAGAAAAAAAACCTGGGGATCGAACCCAGGTCTAAGAGCATTAACGCGCGCCTCCTTGCCAACTGAGCCATTGGACCAATCTGAAATTATAATACAAGTAATTTATAATAAAATAAACAAGATTTCAAATCTAGATTTTCGCGCCAAGCCCTTTCTTCAACCTCCAGCCATCCACTAAAGATATAGTGACCCTTTGTCCGTCACAAAAGCTTATAGTGACAGTTTTGGTTCGTCACTAAAAGTCTTGCATGCTCAAACATTAAAAATACCAACAATAAATTCAGTTTAGCAACCCAGATCATACAAATACTAACCAATAACCTCAAATATGTTCTTAATTTATTCTAAAATTAGCTTGCGAACGAAATGCCAATTCAAAGTTTTTGAAACCCTAAATATGGTGGAATACGGCTTAGGCTATGGTTCTTCAATACAATTGCCCAGAAACATTCCTTACTGCATTACAAACAACATTAAGCAATCAAAAACAATTTATCATGGTTAAATCAATGCAATCGAAAAACAAAAAAAAAAACAAGCATGAACATTAATTCGGTTTCCACGATTTTGCATGATTTTGATGCAAATGATGATTGAATTACAATTAGTGATCTCCAAGTGTCGCTCCCACCAAATGACACCCGATCAGAAGGGGTACAGATGCGAACGGCCGGCGAAAGGAGAGAAAAGAAAAGAGTCGCCAGCTAGGCATTTTTATCCCGAAGGAAAGGTAATGCTGCATAGACCTAAGAAAAGATGGATAAGACGGTCGCGAACCAGAGAAACTGAGAAAGGGGTTTGGTTACAACCTGGGAAGGTATTAGCACCCAGATTGTCCGTCGTACTCGACGGGATCCACGCCTGAAAGATTTGTGTTTTAAAGGGGTAGTGTCAGTGCAATTTGTGTATCAAAGCTGGAAAGAATGCAAGTGTCAGTGCTGGAGGAAAGTGAGTGAAATAAATGGAGTGTCAGTGTAAAGAAAGAATATGAAGCTCAAGACTATGAGTTTTAAAGAATAATGCTGGAAGAGGGGGAATATACAGAGACTTTTGTTCGATAACTGTTAAGTTATGCCTAAGTATCCTCTCGTGCAATGAGGAAGTCAGAACACCGTAGTTCGACTCAAAGAGACTGAAAGATAAATTGACTTGTGAACTGCTTGCTTGTCTATGCTCAAGTGTATGACCTGTCTGGCTCAGGTGCAAACTGTCTTGCATTAGACGGAAGAAGCGAGTTCTTGTTTGTGAGTGAATGAGGTGAGAAAAGAATCCCGGAGGAGACGATTATTGTTTGTTTTTGTGTTTTCAATCTTTTATTGCTTTTGGTGGTTTGTCATAAGTTTAATGAGCTTAAGCCTAAACCAAGGGTTAGTAAACTCATCACATCTTCCCTCTGATTAGGGGTAATGAGAATACCTTAAGTATGAAGTAAACACCTCACACTTAATCACCACGATGTAGGATTAAGATCATTAACCTACTTGTATTTGTTTAGATGTTTTTGGAGTTTTTGTTTAGTGTTAAGTAATGAGTTTAAGCCATAATCATAGATCTAATGGACTCATTACACCATCCTAATAGAAGGATAATAGATGGGAACATTTAAGCTGAGGAAGGCTCCTCAACTTAATCCATGATTAGGGATTAACCTCATGACAAAACAAAGCCTTTATTAAAGTGGATTTTAGTTAATGGTAAGATTAAGAAATGAATTTTATGGTTTGTAAGGCAACTTGAGGGGGACTTGTCCATTAACACTAGGGTTAGTCATTCTTAACCAATTAAGGAAGAATTAGAACCCTAATGCAAGGCCCAAGTTACAAGCTTGATGTCTTAGTGATTATTAGGTGGATTGGTTAAAGGAATTAAACACATTAAGGGCTTAACACTTAGGATTAAAGTTATACTCTCCATCCTAATAGAAGGATGCAGGCAAAAGCTTAATCACAAAGCCTTAAAACCTTTAAGGTTTAGTCCTTGATTATGAGATGAGAAGAGAAGACACAAAGATGACACAAAGGTAGAACTAATGGGGGACTAATAAAACCCTAATAGTGATCATGCTTGGTTGTTCCTAGGGTTTATGAGGCTTAAGAAAGAAAGAGATCTTCAAAGGCCAACGAGGAAGGACAAGATGAAAGGAGGAGAAGAAAGGAGAAGTAAGCTAACTTACTTCACTTAAGAAGATAAGTTTCTTGAAGAAATAAAGTGAGAAGGAGACATGAATGAGCAAGCTCACTCTAATAAAAAAGTAAAATTCAGCAATGATGCATAAAAGGGATGTGAAGAGATTATGAGAAGTGAGGGCAAATTCACTTCTCAAACACTTACCACCTGAAAAGTTAGCAACAAGAAATGAGATGCAATGCAAATGGGATGAAACACAATGAGGCAAACCAAAGTCAGAAGCATGCACATGATGTCAATGATTCTAAGAGATAATGCAAACACAAGACAAGAGGTGTGTATGATCATACAAGAATGAGGATGCAAATGAAGCATGTTTTGAACCATGAAAGTTCATGAAAGTTTATGAAATGGAATGAATGCAAAACATGGAAAATGAAATATGCAATGGTCAAACATGATTCTAATATGTCCTAAGATGTTATATATGTCATGTTGATGCACAAAATGTCATGGCAAGTTCATGTATGCAAGCAAAAGAAAGATGGATGCAAATGAAGGCAAAAATTAGGGTTTACATACAATATGCAATGCAAAATTCAAAATCAGAAGCAAATGACAAGATAAAAAAATTGAAAATGGAATCAAAGGAAACCTAACCCTACACAAGTTCACTGCCCAAAGGAGGGGACCTAACTCTTAACCTAATGGGGGTTATGATTTTGTCAAGTTTGCTAGGGTTTTAAGGCACTTCAAAAGGAAAAATGCACATCAAATCAAAAATGAAAGATAAATTCAAACCAATTTTACCCTAGAAACTACATGATATGACGAATGCAATGCAAATAGAACCACCATCAAACTCCTTATGGTTAGGCAGAATGGTTTTATCTAAGTTAAAACAAAAAATATTGCCTTTTAAGAACTTTAATTCCAAAGAAAAATGTCAAAATAGGTCAAGAACCAAAAAGAAATTTGTTTGGAGAGTTTGATAATGTTTCTAAATGTATTAAGATGCAATGTGAATTTTTTTGTGATTTTTAGAAACCTAAATGCTATTTTAATTAATTAATTCTCATTAACTAATTAAAATGAACATTTAAATATTTTTAAAATACGAAAATTATGCAAAAAATAAAATAAAAATTATTTTCAGAAAGAGAAAAATATTTTAAGGTTGGATGCAAAAAATGGGAATTTTTGAATGCATTTTACTATTCTAAATAAAATGTGCAAAACAAATGAATAAAAAAGAAATTAAAATTGAATTAAAGGAGAAGTATGTAGATCCAAGAGTCAGGATTTGAACTGAAGATGGCAGGGTTGACTGCGCGCGCCTTTCAAAGGCTGGGATTCATTCTGGCTTAATTAACCTAATTATAATTAATTAAATTAATAAAATCTGATTAGGGCTAAATGAGTTGATCTGGGCCATCCAAAAACTAATCTAATCTGCATCCAATGGTCACGAAGCAAGCTGCCTAATTAATTAGGGTTAGGACTTAATGACTTTCAGGTGACCGGAGAGGAGCTCCGGTCATCTTCTCCGGCGGGTCAAAAACCCTAAAACGTTCTACAGGCCACCCCTCATCAAATTGATCACACAGAAATGATCCACTACCCAAACCCCATTCAAATCACCCTTCAAACATCATTTATGAACCAAGAATGAAGAGAATCGAAGCAAAGTTATTTCACGGGTGAAATTTCAGAAGACCACAAAATACTCAAATCTTCACCATTTTCAATTCTAAAACCATCAACATGACCAGCATAGCATATATTTTCAATTTGTAACAAAAAATCTAAGCTCTGAAAAGTTTGGTTCTTGAGGTTACCTGAGGTGATGAACTGCAAATGTGAGCTTTCAGGGCCTCTCCTTCGTGCAAAGAGTCTCCTCTTTTCCTCCTGAGGCTAGTGGGATGCTCCAAAACCCTCGATGTTGGCTAGTTTGAGAGTTCCAGTTCTGGTGTAGCAGAAATGGAGGTTTGTGTGTGTGGTGATTCAGGCTATTTCAAGGGTTGATTCTTGTTCTATGGATGATATGTGATTTGTTGGTGAAAGAAAAATGGAAGTTTGATGGCTGGTTTGAGAGAATCGAAGAAGGGAAGGATTTTGCATGTTTTGTGAATGCTGGCTGTGTGTGTCTCTGAGCTTATGTCTAGCCTGTTTTTATGATCCATAGCATATCCCTAAAATATTGGAAGAGGTCTGAGGAAGTGACTTGCACTGTGGGAATGGCATGGGGCAATTGGCCAAAAAGTCAATGTTAGGTGTACTTGAGGCATGGGCTGTGGCAGAGGCTATTTTAGGGCTGCTATGAGTTCAGCTTCCTTCAAGGATGGCCATGGGATGAACTGATGTGATCTGAAATGGATGAAGGGTGAGATGCCATAGGTTTTGCCTTTTTGCAACTTGTTGCATTTTGTGATTTTTGGTCATGGACATGTGACATTCCTTGCTGAATTCTTGTTGTGAAATGTTATATGATGTTATGGTAATGCTTTGGGATCAGTTAGAGACCACACAAACCCTTGGGAATCACTTTTGCAAGAATTCCCCCTTTTGAACTTCATGGAAAATGGCTTATGATACTTGGAATCCAAGGCATGAAAGTGAGAAATTATTTGGGAAAATATGAATTATGGACCATGAATGATGTTTGTGTGATGATTAGAAGCTGATTTGAAGTCACATTTGGCTTTGTCAAGTGTTTTTGCAAGTTTCCTCTTTGGCATGAAACATGAAATTATGTGATTTTATCCAACTTTGCAAGGCCATAACTTTTGATCTAAAATGAATTAGAATGAGTTCTTGTAATTTTTGAAAATGGGAGGATACAATCTACAACTTTCATGACCATAGATTTTTCATTTGAGGCATTTTTGAATCAAAAAGAGGAGGTTGAAAAACTTTCCCAAAATGGCAAGTTTACATTACAAGTCACTTTCCCAAAATGGAAACTTTGCAAATGGCTTGAAATTCTTCAATCTTGTGAACTTATAACTTCTTCTAAGATCAAATAAAGATCATATACACCCAAAATGATGGAGAAGACCCTTTGGTTGTGTCATTGGGGGCCTCAGATGCCCTGATTTTGCACTGACTTGCTCAAGAAGTCATCTTGTGATCATACGCCTTCCCCATTGAATTTCTTCATGAAACTTGGTATGCATGATCCTTACAACATATAGAGACCAACAGAAACAAGAATGACCAAAAAATTTGGAGTCATAGCCTCTGAAACCAAAACCCTAATTTTAGGTCATCTGTGCAGTTAAGCTTGGCTCTGCTTCCATGCCTTTCTCAGTTCTTGTGATTCTTTGACTTCCTTGACCTTGGGAGGATATAATATGATGCTTGAACACACATGGACCCTCTTGAGATGACTAAAGTTCTTTGGAGTGGCTCAAATGGATCCTGGATTGCTCAGATCACAAACCCTAGATGCAGATGACTTAGAATCAATGCAGTGAAGCAAAAATGTAATATGAGATGATATGATTGAACTTATGCAAATGAAAAGATCACAAGACATGGTGTGAACTTAGTGAGGGAAAATTTGGGGTGTTTATAGCTGCCCCTATTCAAACATGAGTTAGTTGTGCAGGATGAAAGCAACGGCTTAACAGACAAACAAGATAACTTGTGGTTGAATACCAAAGATAGTCCAAAATTTGCACTCACTGAATGAAGAAGAAAAGGGATATAGATTGTAAAAGGAAATAAAGTATGATTATAAAATGCAGGCGACGGAGGACGACCGTCGAGTAGAGGACTACTGCTGGGGATGAAGCAACGTCGGGGACGGCCGACATGTTGGGGAAATAAAGGTATCATGATGGGGACGACCATCAAAATGAAGAAATCAGACTCTCTGGGAATTAAGGTAAAGGTAATGATGGGGACGGCCATCGGGTTGAAGAAATAAATGATGAGGAACGGTCATCAAAGGTGAAGGACGATCACCTGGCAGGGTACGGCTGCCGAAAGTATCACGACATAGGACGAATGTCGGATGAAAAGGTCGACGATGGGGACGACCATCAGATAAGCATGATGAAGGACGATCATCAAGAGGTGAAGGATGATCACCTAGTAGGGTACGGCTTCTCTTACGGTTTATTATGACATAGGACAAATGTAAGATAACAGAATCGACGATGGGGACGGCCATCAGATAAAATGATGAAGGACGATCATCACAAGGTGAAGGACGATCACCTAGCAGGGGACGGCTGCTTTAAAATATCACGACATAGGACGAATGTCAGATAGGAAGGGGTTCTAATGAATAGAGACTTCGCTGGGGATGATGAAGGACAATCATCAAAAAGGTGAAAGACGATCACCTGGCAGGGTACGGCTGCCGGAAGGTATCATGACATAGGACGAATGTCAGATAGGAAGGAAATAGTTTATCAAGATTTGCCGGGAATTTTATGGGGAATGGTAGACACAGATGAGTGTCTAATTTCAAGAAAGCGAAGGCATAAGTGTCTGACACGGTGTATAGATTAAAGATGCGGACGAGCATCCTTAAGACTATGATACGGACGAGTATCAGTAGAAACAAACGCTTGACGCTTGTTCAGAGATGATGATACAGACGAGTACCAACTAGTTAACAAAGAACACGGACGGGTGTCGACTCTGAGGGGATTTAAGTGGTGTATACAAGATACGGACGAGTATCTGTATGAATAAAAAGAGTGAGACACATACGAGTGTTCAACCTGTTGGGGAAAGCACGACACGGACGGGTGTCGGAAGAAGTGTACTATAAACAAGTATTTGGTTTCCAAAGTGTTTAGGCAACTATGCTGGGGGAAGGTGACACGGACAGGTGCCAGGGAATTGTATATATATGTATCCGTCTGTAGAGAACGTTCGGGTGACTTTACCGGGGAGTGATGACACGGACGAGTGCCAAAAGGAGCATGTAATCTGTATTCGAGAGTGCAAAGAGGATGCTTTGGCTTTCTGCCGGGGAATTTGGGAAGTATTTTGTATATTGTTGATGGAATGTCAGTACAGTTGCTTGATTCGGAACATGGCTTATGATTTATGCAATATGTTTGATTTTTGCCGTAATGCTCCGTATTAGACGGAATGCTATGCTCTGGGGGAAAGTATGATGTGAATGCTATGGTTGTGCAAAGGTACCGATCCGGGATTCGGATCTCGTTGCGGTGAAGATCTTCGGTTGATCTGCTTGAAGTGATATCCCAGCTGGGGATGAGATCATTGGTAGATCTGATATATATGACTCCGCATGGGGAAGTAGGTCACTTGATAGACCCATCTTGGTAATGCGGAGCCCTGCTGGGGTCCGTGGAAGCTTTCGTCACTTTATTGTGAGATCCTTAGGCATTGCTCTTTTGGATAGAGGCTGGGACCTTGCGGGGAGATGGTTCCCTGCCTGACACTTGGCTGGGGAGGAATGATCACTGGACGATCTTCCTAGAGATTTCTGTAGAGGATCCTGCTGTGTATGATTGAATCCTGGAAACTCAGTTGGGGAGAGGGCATCCCTGGTGCTATTTGAGCAAATAATGATTTGGAAGCTTGCTGGGGAGAAGCCTTCATGCCCCCTGTTGTGCCCTGACTGCCTGCAATCCTGTATGACAAAGAAACGTACAAGTATTCCGAGGTGTCCCTTACTGGGTTCCATCATAGGAGTTTAGACACTCCCGGGAGTAAATATATTTCCTGTAAGCATGTAATTTAGAAAAGACGCATCTGCACTTATGCAATCAATCATCTTAAGGACATCAGACATTTTGCAAATGAAAATAAAATGTACGAGACGAAATATGACTAAAAATCTGATTTTATTAATTTGTGTGCCCTGAATTGGCAAGATACAGTCAAAGAAACAGATCCCCTGAAATGAGGAGATTGTTACAAAATTGAGAAACAAAAAGATGCTGGCAATGTTGATGATGCTTCAGGGAGCTTCCCTTTTGCTATGACTTGTATGACATTGACGTTCTTCTCATCCTGCTTTTGAAGAAGGTTGATTCTGACCGAAACTTAAATCTTTCGAAGCTTACCATGTTGCAAGTGATACAGACGAATTTAGAATGCAATTGTTCGCTTATTCCCTGATTTTGCGTGGATCGCCCTTTCGGGTTTTCAATCCACCGGGATACCCATTTTTTCCTGAGTTGTCCAATGCGGCTTTTCAACTCAGCGGGTGTACATTTTTTTTTATTATTTATTTTCCCTTATTTTTGCCCGAGTCTTTTATTCTGTTTTTGACTCGCCGGGATGCCCTATTTTTGCCTGGACTTACATTCTGTTTTTATGTCCAGCGGGTCATTTTTATGCGAAGTATTTTTTAACTGCATCTGAATTCACAGGGGATAGGAAGTCTTCACCATCCATAGTAATGTGCATCAATGCTCCTCCAGAGAAAATTTTCTTTACTATGAATGGGCCATCATAATTTGGAGTCCACTTGCCCCTATGGTCTGTATGAGGAGGGAGGAGTCTTTTTAGCACAAGATCTCCTACTTGGTATTCTCAAAGCTTGACTTTCTGATCGAAGGCTTTCTTCATTCTTTTCTGATACATCTGCCCATGACAAATTGCAGCCAACCTCTTCTCTTCGATCAGACTCAGTTGTTCGCATCGGGATCGGACCCATTATGCCTCATTCGGCTTGACATCCATTAGTACCCGTAAGGAGGGTAATTCAACTTCAACAGGTAGGACTGCCTCCATACCAAAAACAAGCTAATACGGTGTTGCCCCAGTGGATGTCTTGATTGACGTACGGTACCCATGCAAGGCGAATGGTAACAATGATTCGCTCGGGCACTCCATACCGACAGATGATATCTTTCTTTAGGAATCTGGCTACCACTTGCCTTGTAACGTTTGCATATGAAGCTGCTTCAACCCACTTGGTAAAATAGTCAATGGCTACCAAGATGAATCTATGGCCATTTGAAGCAGTCGGTTCGATCTTGCCAATCATATCAATGCCCCACATGGCAAAGGGCCAGGGTGAAGACATCACATTCAAAGGATTTGGAGGCACATGCACTTTATCTGCATAAATCTGGCATTTGTGGCATTTCCTGGCATACGCACAACAGTCTGCATCCATTGTGATCCAGTAATAGCCTGACCTTAGCAACTTTTTAGCCATAGCATGCCATCCAGCATGGGTACCAAAAGATCCTTCATGCACCTCGTGCATTAACAAGTCTGCTTCTGCCCTATCAACACATCTGAGAAGTACCATATCAAAGTTTCTCTTATACAGGGAACCATCAGCATTCAGGAAGAAACTACCAGCTAGCCTTCTTAATGTCTTCTTATCATTGGAAGATGCCCCAGGTGGGTATGTTTGATCCTCCAAGAAGCATTTGATATCATGAAACCAAGGCTTATCATCTTTGACAACATCTGCTGAAAATACATACGCTGGTCTGTCAAGTCTGGACACTGAAATCCGGGGCACAAAGTTGGCAGCTTGAACTTTGATCATGGATGAAATGGTAGCCAGAGCATCTGCGAACTGATTTTCATCTCGAGGGATATACTCAAGTTTGACTGTAGTGAAGAAAGTTAACAACCTCCTTGTATAATCCCGATAAGGTATCAGATGATCTTGGTGGGTGTACCATTTGCCTCTGGTTTGATTAATCACCAGAGCTGAATCTCCGAACACAATCAACATCTTGATCCTGAGGTCAATGGCATCCTCAAGACCCATAATGCAAGCTTCGTATTCAGCTTCGTTGTTAGTGCAGTTGAAGGTGAGTTTTTCCGAGAAAGGCATGTGAACCCCCTTAGGTGTAATGAGTACTGCACCAACACCCCGACCATTCATATTAACAGCCCCATCAAACATCATATTCCATTTTTCTTCTGGGTCGGGCCCTTCAGTGTGAATAGGCTCTTCGTGATCTTTTGCTTTTATGAACATGATGTCTTCATCAGGGAAGTCAAATCTCATAGGCTGGTAATCATCAATGGGTTGCTCAGCGAGATAATCAGACATTACACTGCCCTTGATGGCTTTTTGAGATGTGTATTGAATGTCATATTCCGTGAGGATCATTTGCCATCTTGCAACCCGTCCGGTAAGTGCTGGCTTCTCAAAAATGTACTTGACTGGGTCCATCTTTGAGATCAATAAAGTCGTATGGGTCAACATATACTGTCTCAGTCGGCGAGCAGCCCACGCTAAAGCACATCAAGTTTTCTCGAGCAGTGAATAACGTTGTTCACAGTCGGTAAACTTTTTGCTTAGGTAGTATATTGCATACTCTTTTCGACCAGACTCATCATGCTGGCCCAACACACACCCCATTGACTCTTCTAATACTGTCAAGTACATGATTAGAGGTCTTCCTTCAACTGGAGGCATAAGGATTTGAGGCTCTTGTAAATATTCCTTGATTTTGTCAAAAGCCTTCTGGTAGTCTTCGTTCCACCTGACCATTTGTTATTTTCTTAACAGCTTGAACAAGGGCTCACAGGTTGCAGTAAGATGAGATATGAACCTTGAAATGTAGTTTAATCTACCTAGAAACCCCTGAACTTCTTTTCAGTTTTTGGCGCAGGCATTTCTTGAATGGCTTTTACTTTATCAGGGTCAACTTCAATCCCTTTCTCACTTACAATAAATCCCAGCAGCTTACCGGATCGCACCCCGAATGTGCATTTGTTGGGGTTTAACTTCAACTGGTACTTCCTCAGACGCTTGAATAACTTAAACAGATTTACCAGGTGGTCTTCTTCTGTGAGGGACTTGGCAATCATGTCATCCACATAACATTCGATTTCTTTATGGATCATGTCATGGAATAATGTTACCATAGCCCGTTGATAAGTGGCACCAACATTCTTCAGTTCGAATGGCATCACCTTATAACAGAATATGCCCCAGGGCGTAATGAAAGTTGTCTTCTCCATGTCTTCAGGTGACATTTTGATCTGATTGTATCCTGAAAATCCATCCATGAAGGAGAACACCGAGAATTGAGCCGTATTATCGACCAATACATCAATGTGAGGTAATGGGAAGTCATCCTTCGGGCTGGCTCTGTTCAAATCCCGGTAATCCACACACATTCTCACCTTGCCGTCTTTCTTAGGCACAGGTACAATATTAGCAACCCACGGCGGGTAGCTAGTTACAGCGAGGAGACCGGCGTCCCACTGTTTTTGTACCTCTTCTTTTATCTTCATGGCCATGTCCGGGCGAGTACGGCGCAACTTCTGTTTTATTGGTGGGCAGTCTTCTTTCAGAGGTAGCTTGTGCATAACAATGTCGGTGTCCAACCCTGGCATATCCTGATAAGACCAAGCAAAAACATCCACATATTCCCGAAGCATGTCAATCAGTTTCTCTTTTACTGAATCTTGCAGGCAGGCCCCGATCTTAACTTCTTTCAAGTCTTCTTCTGTACCAAGATTAACCGTCTCAACTTCCTCCTGATGAGGAGTGATAACCTTCTCCTCTTGTCTCAACAACCTGGCTAGCTCTTCAGGTAGCTCATAATCTTCTTCAACCCCTTCATCAGTGTGATTGATTGGATTGTCAAAGTCATACGAAGTCATAGCAGTGCTGTTGTCGGTGCTGTCTGGAGGGCACTCTCTGCAAGGGTTTAGATTTGTTCATTTTAGTGATCAATTTTATCTTATTTAGAAAAAGTGAAAATGAAGTTATTTATTTGAAAAGCATTGCCATTTTATTTTTGTACAAAAAGTGAAAAATGAAAAACAGTGAGCGGAAAAGAAAAGACTCATTTGCAAAAGATATCCTGATATTCATTAATTGATCTTTGCACAAAATACAAGATGGTCCGATTACAAAATGAGCCCTGACATCTTGGGCAAGATGCAGGACTTGATGCATGCTTCAAAATACAGGAAATAATAATTACTCTGCGGGAGTAACCCTTATAATTTCCTGGGAAGACCAGTTTGAGACATGGCTCCCCGGGGTCTTTGGACGTATCCAGCTTTCCAGGTTGCGCTCGTCTTCCGGCTCATCTTCCAAGCTATTCACAGCATCTGGGGTGAGCATCCCCCCGCTGACAAACTTGGGCTCCTTTGCAGCCTCTGATTGATCTTGTCGAGTCGGTCTGTAACCCAACCCGAATCGGTCTTCTTTCTTTTCCACGGGCAGCAGCTTGCCCCAGCCTTGGGCGGTACCTTCCTCAACAAACTTCCGGGCTTGCTGATATGAGGTGATGGAGGTTCCAAGCACAACAGATGTTTCATTAATATTAAGGGCCTCAAACCTTTGGCTCATGGTTTCATGGATCTCCCCATCCATTTCAATGTATTTGAAAGTAGCCAGCTGGCTAACAAAAATATCCTCCTCCCCACAAATAGTAATGACTTGGCCTTCCCACTTGAATTTTAACTTCTGGTGAAGGGTTGACGTCACGGCACCAGCGGCATGTATCCATGGTCTACCCAATAGACAGCTGTAGGCAAGCTGTATATCCATCACAAAGAAGGTCGTTTTAAAAACCTGTGGGCCAATCATTATATGCAACTCTATCTCTCCCAAAACTGATCTCTTAGAACCGTCGAAGGCCCTTACTACCAAGTTGCTTGGACGTAGTGCCAATTCATCATACTCCAGCTTCACAAGGACTTTCTTGGGTAGGACATTGAGGGATGACCCTGTGTCTACCAGTACGTGAGAAAGAACTGCACCCTTACACACCAAGGTAATGTGCAAAGCCTTGTTGTGATTGTGACCTTCCGTTGTCAAATCAGTGTTGGAAAATCCTAGTCCATTACTAGCGTTGACATTTCCAACCACAGCCTCTAACTGATTGATAGTAATCTCCTCTGGCACATAAGCTGCATGCAGGACTTTTAATAGTGCGTTCCGATGAGCCTCGGAGCACATTAGCAATGATAGTATGGAGATCTTGGAAGGTGTTTGGTGAAGCTGGTCCACCACCTTGTAATCACTTTTCTTTATGATTCTCATTAATTCATCAACCTCTTGATCAAAGGGAGTATTCAAAGCTTCTCTAACAATTGGTTCTTCTTGCACCATGCTCTTCCCTTTTGCCTTAGCAGCAGCTTCTGCTTCGGCAATGGGTCTTGGAATTTGTGCGGCAAAGAGACGTCCGCTTCTAGTGAAGCTCCGCCTCCCCCCACATTGTCTATCTGAGGTGAAGAAGTTGATGATTCTAAAGTGATTTTCTGTCCCTCGCAGTATAGATCTGAGTCATAATGCCAAGGGATGGCATTATTGCTTTCGTAAGGAACCGGCCCAAGCACTGTGATAGTGACTGGACTGATAGCAGCTGCAGAAGGGACCATAATGGTGTGTGGATCATAGTATATGATGACTGGTGCTCTGACAGGAGAGACATTTTGTTGTGAATTGTTGGTAGGAACATTTGCGGGATCGTAGTATATGGTAACTGTTGAGACGCTTTCATCAATTGTTGCTGATGTTGTAGAAGATATTGTTGACTGGATGGGGATTGAAGTTGTAGCAGGAATGGTGACTGAACTTGTGTCTGTTGAAGTGATGGATTGAGCGGTTGTTGGAGTGGTAGTAGAATCCGTTGGAACAATGGTTGCTGACGTTGTAGGAGTATCTGTGATTGTTGGTGAAGGAATTGTTGGAGTTGTAGGCACTGTTGTCGTAATCTTAAGGATACCATCCTTAATAAGACCATTTATGCCATCTCTCAGCCTTTCACACCCATTGACTGCAATATTGCAATACCCACAGCCGAGCTCAGACCCGGGGAACACTTGGACTTCTAAAAGCTGAGCTTTAATTTCAACCAAAGGTGTTCGAACCTGTGTAACACTGGTGATTAAGGTGGATAGTTTTCCCTCTTCAATAGCATTGATCCTAGGCCCGTTGTGGCTAGGCATTGGATTCCTTGTGACATTCGGGGGAGGTGCAAAGTTGAGAGATTTTAAGTCTACCAGGTCTTGGACTTTCATCTGTAAGGCCCTGCATTTTTCAGTATTACGCCCCAGTGCGTTTGAGTGGAATGTGTCGCTCCCACCAGATGAAGCCGGGTCAAATGGGGTACAGACGCGAACGGTCAGCGAAAGAGGACTGCGAGAACATACAGGAGTGAACTCACAGGGAATGAAAAGAGTCTCCAGCTAGGCATTTTTATCTTGAAGGAAAGGTAATGTTGCATAAACCTAGAAAGATACGGATAAGACGGTTGCAAACCAGAGAGACTGAGAAAGGGGGTTGGTTACAACCTGGGAAGGTATTAGCACCCAGATTGTCCGTCGTACTCGACGGGATCCACGCTTAAAAGATTTGTGTTTTAAAGGGGTAGTGTCAGTGCAATTTGTGTGTCAAAGAGCTGGAAAAGGATGTACAGGTGTCAGTGTAAAAGAAATGTGAAGTGTATAAATGTACAGTGTCAGTGTGAGAATAAGAATTAAATGCTTAAGATCATGAGGCCATAAGAATAATGCTAGAAGGAGGGGGAATATACAGAGACTTTTGTTCGATAACTGTTAAGTTATGCCTACGTATCCTCTCGTGCAATGAGGAAGTCAGAACACCGTAGTTCGACCCAAAGAGACTGAAAGATAAATTGACTTGTGAACTGCTTACTAGTCTATGCTCAAGTGTGTGACCTGTCTGGCTCAGGTGCAAACTGTCTTGCATTAGACGGAAGAAGCGAGTTCTCGTTTGTGAATGAAGATGATGAGAAAAGAATCCCGAAGGAGACGATTATTGTTTGTTTATGAGTTTTCAGTTTTTTATTGCTTTTGGATGTTTGTCATAAGTTAATGAGCTTAAGCCTAAGCCAATGGGTTAGTAAACTCATCACATCCTCCCTCTGATTAGGGGTAATGAGAGTACCTTAAGTGTGAAGTCAACTTCTCACACTTAATCACCTTTGGTGTAGGATTAAGATCATTAACCTACTTGTGATTATTTAGATGTTTTTGTGGTTTTTGTTTAGTGTTAAGTAATGAGATTAAGCCATAGTCATGGATTAAACAGACTCATTACACTATCCCAATAGAAGGATAATAGATGAGAATGTTTAAGCTGAGGAAAACTCCTCAACTTAATCCATGATTAGGGATTAAACCCATGACAAAACAAAGCCTTTATTAAGTGGATTTTAGTTAATGATATGATGATGAAGTGATTTTTAGGGTTTGTAAGACAACTTGAGGGGGACTTGTCCATTAACACTAGGGTTAGTCCTTCTTAACCAATTAAGGAAGAATTAGAACACTAATGCAAGGCCTAAGTTACAAGCTTGATGTCTTGATGATTATTAAGTGAATTGATTAAAAGATTTAAACACATTAAGGGTTTAACACTTAGGATTAAAGTTATACACTCCATCCTAATAGAAGGATGCAAGCATAAGCTTAATCACAAAGCCTTAAAGCCTTTAGGGTTTAGTCCTTGATTATGAGGTGAGAAGAGAAGACTCAATGAGACACAAGGGTAAAACTAAGAGGGGAGACTAAACAAAACCCTAATCATTGTCATGCTTGGTTGTTCCTAAGGTTTGTGAGGTTAACAAGAGAAATCTTCAATGGAACCACCAGGAAGCAGATGAAAGGATCAGGAGAAGCAAAGTAACTTGCTTCATTTAAGAAGACAAGTCACTTGAAGAAAGAAATTGAGAAGAGAAAGAAATAGCAAGCTCAATCTCAAACACAAGACAAAATGCAGCAAGGATGCATGAAAGAGATGAAAAGAAATTGGTGAGAAGTGAAGGCAAATTCACTTCTCAAAGTTGCTTACCACCTGAAAAGTTAGTGAGAAAGATGCAATGCAATGCAAAATGGAATGAAATGGCATGATGCAAATCAAAACCAGAAGCATTTATGAGATGATAATGATGCTATGAGATGATGCAAACATGAAACAAGGCATGGGGATGATCATACAAACTTGTGGATGCAAATGGAGCAAGTTTAGAACCATGAACACACATGAACAGTTATGGAATGAAAAAGACATATAACATGGAAAATGAAAGATGCAATGATCAAACATGATTCTAATATGTCCTAAGATGTCTAATGAATCAAATGGATGCACAAAATGCTATGGCAAGTCAAGGTATGAATGCAAATACAAGATGAATGCAAAAAGAAGCCTAAATTAGGGTTTATGATCAATGCATCAAACAAAAACCAAAATCAGAAGCAAACATCAAGATAAAAAATTGAAAATTCTCTCAAAGTAACCCTAATCCTATACAAACTCACTGCCCAAAGGAGGGGTTCTAACTCTTAACCTAATTAGGGTTATGAATTTCCTAAGTTTCCTAGGGTTTTAGGGTACCTTAACAAGAAAAATGCCAAACAAATTGAAAGTGAAAGATCAAATCATGCCCATTTAATCTCACAAACTACATGATAAACAAAATGCAATGCAAAAAGAATCAAAGTCCAACTCTCAATGGTTAGGCAGAAATGATTTTTTGAAGTTTGGATCAAAATAATGCCTTGAAATGATTTTAATTCCATGAAAAATTCTCAAAAGACATCAAGATCAAAAAAGAAATTTGGTTTGAGGGTTGGACAATGTTTCTAAATGATTATGAAGGTTTCATGAATTTTTTGGTGATTTTTAAATACCTAAAAGTATTTTTAATTAATTAATTCTCATTAATTAATTAAAAATAAACTTTTAAATGATTTAAAAATATTTTTTAATGCAAAAAATAAAAATAAAAATGTTTTTGGTTTCTGAAAATTAATAAAAGTGTGTATAAAAATTTTCAGAATTTTTGAAAAGGTTTTACTATTTTTAAATAAATGTGGAAAACAAATAAAATAAAAAGAAAATAAAATGAAATAAAATGGAAAGTCAAATAGATCAGTGGCTGGTATTCAAATGAAATGCGCGCGTGTTGACTGGCGCCAGATCCAAGGGTGGAGATTCAAACTGGCCAGATTAATTATAAACTTAATTAATTAAGGTAATGACGTGGATTAGGGTTAAGTGAAGCAATCCAGGCCATTGAATGCACGCGGGAATTGACCAAGTCAGCTCATCCAACGCTCAGGATTCAAACTCTCATTAATTACAGGGATTAGCCCTAATCATTTTCAGGTGGCCGGAGAAGACCTCCGGTCGTCTTCTCCGGTGGGACTCCCACCTGAAAATCCCTAAAATCCTCAAAACTTCACAAAAATGGAAACTAAAAGCCCAAAAATCATTCCCACACCTCACTGAATCAAAACCCCCACTCAAATCTCATTTTTCACTCATCAATCAGCTGAATCGAAACAAAACAATTTTAGGGAAAAAAATTTCAGACAGTTCATACATGCTGGTTTCTCAACCATTTTCGAAAGTAAGCACATATTCATGATCAGGGGAGTGCATAGAAGCTATTAAGAACTTAAAAACATGTTTCTGGAAAAAAGTTTTGAGTTGACTACCTGAACTGAAGCTTTCGATTCAGGAGCTTTCTGGCTGTTTCTTTGGCTCAAATGCACTCCACTGATCCTCCTAAGAAGCTTGCAAGGTTTGTTTGAAGTTTGCAATGGCTGGTTTGAGAGTTTGCTTGAGTTATGTTCAAAGGGGGGGAGAAATCGTATCTGGCTTATGTGAGGTTTCAAGGGTGGATGAAGGCAGGGAAATGATCAGGAGGATATGGTGATGTGTTCTGTGAAGTTTGTTTGTGAGTTTGTAGCTTGTATGATGAGTTTCGAATGCTTTTGCAAGATGATGTGAAAATGAGGATGCTGAGTTATGGAGTGTTTCAGGCTTGCTCTCTTGTTACTTTGGCTTGCTTTTGGCTTGTATAAACTATTGGGATTGGTCAGAAGATGTGATGTGTGCTTTATTGATTGGTATGGGTCCTTTTGCCAAAATGTCAAAGTTGGTGTAAGAGAAGTATGGGCTACTTTCTAGCCAAGGACAAAGGGTGTGTCCTGCGCAGCATGATGAGGGGAGATGCCTAGGGTGGCTCAACAGGCTAGCCAGCAAGTGGATGATAAACTATGATGAGTTTTGCAACTTGCCTTGCTTGTGATCTTTATGAAATATCTTGATCCATAGGCCACAAAAATGAGAAACTTCTTGGCCCATTCTGATTTTTAAGTGTTGTGTGATCATGTTGTGAAGTTTAGAAGTCCATTTGATGACTTAATTGGCCTTGAGAAGTGAATTTGCAACTTTGCCTCTTTGGTGCATAACTTGAAATTTAGTGATTTTTGCCAACTTTGACAAGTCATAACTTTTGATCCAAAATGAATTAGGTCATGTTCTTGTAATTTTTGAAAAGGGAATGATCCATTCTACAACTTTCATGACAAAAGTTTTTCCATTTGAAGCTTTTTTGAATCAAAAAGTAAAGGTTGAAAAAGTTGCCTAAAATGACAATTTCACTAAAAGTCAAACTTGCCCAAAAAGTCAACTTTGCAAAAGACTTGAAATTCTTAAATTTTGTGAACTTCTAACATCTTCCATGATCAAATAAAGATCATATACAATCAAAATGATGAAGAATGCCCTTTGGTTGGGTCATTGGGGGCCTCAGATGCCCTGATTTTGCACTGACTTGCTTGAAAAGTCAACTCTTGATCAGATGACTTCCCCATGGAATTTCTTCATGAAAATTGATATGCATACTCCCTATACCATATAGAGACCAATAGAAACAAGAATGACCAAAAAAATTGGAGTTATGGCCTTTGAAACCAAAACCCTAATTTTAGGTCATCTGTGTAGTCAAACCTGGCTCTGCTTCCATACCATTCTCAGTTCTTGTGATTCTTTGACATTCTTGACTTTGAGGGGATATAATATGATACTTGAACACACATGGACCCCTTTGAAGTGATTGATGGCCTTTGGAGTGGATCAAGAGGCTCTTGGATTGCTCAGATCACAAACCCTAGATGCAGATGACTTAGAACCTATGCAGTGAATCAAAAATGTGGTATGAGATGTTATGATTGAGTTTATGCATATGAAATGATCACAAGCCATGGTGTGAATAGGTGAGGGCAAATTTGGGGTGTTTACAGCTGCCCCTATTCAAACATGAGTTAGCTGTTCAGGATGTAAGCTACGGCTTAACAGGCAAACAAGATAACTTGTGGTTGAATACCAAAGACAGTCCAAAAATTTGCACTCACAAAATGAAGAAGAAAAGGGATATAGATTGTAAAAGAAAATAAAGTATATTGTAAAGTGTGGGCGACAGAGGACGACCGTCGAGAAGAGGACGACTGCTGGGTAAAAAGGTCATGACGGGGACGGCCGACATGCTGGAGAAGTGCGGAAAATAAAGCAATGACGGGGACGACCGACATGCTGGGGATAAAAAAGATTATGATGGGGATGGCCATCAAGTAAAGTTGTAAGATTCTCTGGGGATCTAATGAAAAATGATGGGGACGGCCACCAAGTTCATAAAGTAATGTAACCAACGACGGGGACGGCCATCGGGCTAAAACTGATGAAGGACGATCATCAGGAGAAGGAAAAGGGACCACGACGGGGACGGCCATCGGGTTAAAGAATAAATGAAATAAACAGATGATGAGATACGGTCATCAAAGGTGAAGGACGATCACCTAGCAGGGGACGGCTGCTCTGTTGGGGATAAGATGAGGGACGGTCATCTAAGGTGAAGGACGATCACCTGGCAGGGTACGGCTGCCAAAAATATTGCGACATAGGACGAATGCCGGATAAAAGGTCAACGATGGGGACGGCCATCGGATGAGCGTGATGGAGGACGACCATCAAGAGGTGAAGGACGATCACCTAGCAGGGGACAGCTGCTCTCAAGGTTTATCGTGACATAGGACGAATGTCAGATAACCAAAATCAACAATGGGGACGGCCATTGGATAAAATGATGAAGGACGATCATCAAAAGGTGAAGGACGACCACCTAGTAGGGGACGGCTGCTAAATATCACGACATAGGACGAATGTCGGATAGAAAATCAACGATGGGGACGGCCATCGGATGAGCATGATGAAGGACGATCATCAAGAGGTGGAGGACGACCACCTAACAGGGTACGACTGCTCTCAAAGTTTATCATGGCATAGGACGAATGTCAGATAGAAGAAAATTTGCTTTGCTGGCGATCTACTGGGGAATAGTAAACACGGACGAGTGTTTACATCCAAGAAACAAAGGTATAAGTGTTTAGATGTATGTGTATAGATTAAAGATGCGGACGAGCATCATTAAGACTACAATACGGACGAGTATCGAGTAGAAACAAATACTGACACGTGTTCCGAGATGATGATACGGACGAGTATCAACTGGTTAACAGAGAACACGGATGAGTGTTGAATCTGAAGAGACTCTTCTGGGGAATAGTAGACACGGACGAGTGTCTATATTCAAGAAGACAAGAGTGTTTGCCACAATGTATGGATTAAAGATGCGGACGAGCATCCCCATGACTATGATACAGACGAATATCAGGTAGAAACAAACGCTTGACGCATGTGCTGAGATGATGGTACGGACGAGTACCATCTGGTTAACAAAGGACACGGACGAGTGTTGAATCTGTGGGGATAAGTATGAGCAGTAAGTATGAGTGATGTATAGATGAGTATTCAAACTGCTGGTGAGGGTGACACGGACGAGTGTCAAAAGGAGAAGAGTATAGTATAAACAAGTATCTGATGTACAAAGTGTTTATGTTACTGCACTGGGGAAAACGACATGGACGAATGTCAAGGAAATGATATAAGTATATGTGAGTGCAAAGAGGATGTCTTTGGCTTTCTGCTGGGGATATGACACGGAAGGGTGCCACAAAGAGTATATACTGGTGTTTGGGAATGCAAGGCAACTGTGTTTGCTGGGGGAATCTGGGGGGTATTCCGTATATTGCGGATGGATTGTCATTATTCACAAGTGTTCGATTCAGAACATGGCTTATGATTATGCATTGTGTTTGATTTTTGCCGTAATGCTCCGTATTAGACGGAATGCTACGCTTTGTGAGTGAATATGATGCGAATGCCATGATTATGCAAAGATACCAAACCGGGATTCGGATCCCGATGCTGCGAAGATCTCCGGCCGATCTGCTTGAAATGGACATCCCAGCTGGGGGTGAGATCATTGGTAGATCTGATGAGATGATATCTGCTTGGGGATACAGGTCACTGATAGGCCCATCCTTGGTAATGAGGGGACCCAGCTGAGGTTTGTAGAAGCTTTCGTCACTCTGTTGTGATCCCTTCATGCGCTGCTCTTCTGGATAGAGGCTGAAGCTTTGTGGGGAGATGGTTCCCGGGCTTCTGTACTTAGCTGAGGAGGAAGAATGGTTGGCACCTCAGCTGGGGAGAAATAGCAAGTGGAAACTCAGCTGGGGAGAAAACACTTTGGGTGCTAAGACTGAGTGTTGATTTGTCAGCTTGTTGGAGTGAAGCTTTCATGCCCCAAGTTGCGTTTTGGATACCTGCAATCCTGAAAAGACAGAGAAACGCACAAGTGATCCCGAGGTATCCCTTCCGGATTTCGTCATAGGAGTTAGACACCCCCGAGAGTAAGTATATTCCCTGCAAGCATGTATTTTTAGAAGAAAAGCATCTGTATTTATGCAATCAGTATTTTAAGGACACCAGACATTTTTGCAAATGAAAATGAAGTGTACGGGGCGAAACATGACTGAAAATCTGATTTTATTAATTCATGTGCCCTGAATTGGCAAGATACAGCCAAAGAAACATATCCCCTGAAATGAGGAGATTGTTGCAAATTGAGAAACAAAATGCTGGCAATGTTGACGACGCTTCAAGGAGCTTTCCTTTTGCTATGACTCGTATGACATTTGACGTTCTTCTCGTCTTGCTTTCTGAAGAAGGCTGGTTCTGAGAGAAGCTTGATCCTTTCGAGGTTTGCCAAGTTGTAGGTGATACAGACAAATTCAGAATGCAGTTGTTCGCTTATTCCCTTATTTTGCATGGACCGCCCTTTCGGGTTTTCGATCCATCGGGATACCCATTTTTGCCTGAGTTGTCCGATGCGGCTTTTCAACTCAGCGGGTGTACATTTTTTGTTTATTTTCCCTTATTTTTGCCCGAGTCTTTTATTCTGTTTTTGACTCGCCGGGATGCCCTATTTTTGCCTGGACTTTACATTCTGTTTTTATGTCCAGCGGGTCATTTTATGCGAAGTATTTTTTAACTGCATCTGAATTCACAGGGGACGGGAAGTCTTCACCATCCATAGTGCTGAGCATGAGTGCTCCACCCGAGAAAACTTTCTTTACTACGAATGGTCCTTCATAGTTTGGAGTCCATTTGCCCCTGTGGTCTGTATGAGGAGGGAGGATTCTCTTCAGCACAAGATCTCCTACTTGGTACTCTCGGTGCCTGACTTTCTGATCGAAGGCTTTCTTCATTCTTTTCTGATACAGCTGCCCATGACAGATTGCAGCTAATCTCTTTTCTTCAATCAGACTCAGTTGTTCGTATCGGGATCGAACCCATTCTGCTTCGTTCAGCTTAACATCCATTAGTACCCGCAAGGAGGGTAATTCAACTTCGACAGGTAGGACTGCTTCCATACCATACACAAGCTGATATGGTGTTTCCCCAGTGGATGTTCTGATTGACGTGCGGTACCCATGCAAAGCAAATGGTAGCATTTCATGCCAGTCTTTGTAGGTGACTACCATCTTCTGCACAATCTTCTTGATATTCTTATTAGCTGCATCAACAACGCCGTTCATCTTTGGTCTGTAAGGAGAAGAATTGTGGTGTTGAATTTTGAAGTCCCGGCATAGCTCTGCCATCATTTTGTTGTTCAAGTTGGAACCATTATCAGTAATGATTATCTCGGGAACTCCATATCGACAGATGATATCTCTCTTCAGAAATATGGCTACCACTTGTCTTGTAACGTTTGCATAGGAAGCTGCTTCAATCCACTTGGTGAAATAGTCAATGGCAACCAGGATGAATCTGTGACCATTTGAAGCAGTCGGTTCGATCTTTCCAATCATATCGATGCCCCACATAGCAAAGGGCCAGGGTGAAGACATCACATTCAAAGGATTGGGAGGCACATGCACCTTATCCGCATAAATCTGGCATTTATGGCATTTTCTGGCGTAGGCACAACAGTCAGCATCCATTGTGATCCAGTAATAACCTGATCTCAGCAACTTTTTAGCCATGGCATGCCCTCCAGCATGGGTACCAAAGGATCCTTCGTGCACTTCATGCATCAACAAGTCCGCTTCTGTCTTATCAACACATCTGAGAAGTACCATATCAAAATTTCTCTTGTACAAGGAACCGTCAGTGTTCAGGAAGAAACTACCAGCTAGCCTTCTCAATGTCTTCTTATCATTGGAAGATGCCCTAGGTGGGTATGTCTGATCCTCCAAGAAGCACTTAATGTCGTGGAACCAAGGCTTATCATCTTTGACAATGTCTGCTGCGAATACATATGTTGGTCTGTCAAGTCTGGACACTGAAATCTGAGGTACAAAGTTGGCAGCTTAAACTTTGATCATGGATGAAATGGTAGCCAAAGCATCTGGAAACTGATTTTCGTCCCGAGGGATATACTCAAGCTTGACTGTTGTAAAGAAAGTCAATAACCTCCTTGTATAATCCCTGTAAGGTATCAGATGATCTTGGTGGGTGTACCATTTGCCGTTGGTTTGATTGATTACCAGAGCTGAATCTCCGAACACGGTCAATGTCTTGATCCTGAGGTCAATGGCTTCCTCAAGACCCCTAATGCAAGCTTCGTATTCAGCTTCGTTGTTAGTGCAGTTGAAAGTGAGTTTTGCCGAGAAAGGCATGTGAACTCCTTTAGGTGTAATGAGTACTGCACCAACACCACGACCATTCATGTTAACAGCCCCATCAAACATCATAGTCCATTCTTCTTCCGGGTCAGGCCCTTTAGTATGAACAGGCTCTTCATGATCTTTTGCTTTTATGAACATGATGTCTTCATCAGGGAAGTCAAATCTCATGGGCTGATAATCATCAATGGGTTGCTCGGCAAGATAATCAGACAATACACTGCCCTTGTTGGCTTTCTGAGAAGTGTACTGGATGTCATATTCTGTGAGGATCATTTGCCATCTTGCAACTCGTCCGGTAAGTGTTGGCTTCTCAAATATGTACTTAACTGGGTCCATTTTTGAGATCAATAAAGTAGTGTGGGTTAACATATATTGTCTTAGTCAGCGAGCAGCCCACGCTAAAGCACAACAAGTTTTCTCGAGCAGTGAATAACATTGTTCACAGTCGGTAAACTTTTTGCTTAGGTAGTATATTGCATACTCTTTTCGACCAGACTCGTCATGCTGGCCCAGCACACACCCCATTGATTCTTCTAATACTGTCAAGTACATGATTAGAGGTCTCCCTTCAACTGGAGGCATAAGGATTGGAGGCTCTTGTAAGTATTCCTTGATCTTGTCAAAAGCCTTCTGGCAGTCTTCGTTCCACCTGACCGTCTGTTCCTTTCTCAACAATTTGAACAAGGGTTCGCAGGTTGCTGTAAGGTGAGATATGAACCTTGAAATGTAGTTCAATCTCCCTAGAAATCCTCGGACTTCTTTTTCAGACATCGGTGCAGGCATTTCTTGAATGGCTTTGGCTTTGTCAGGGTCAACTTCAATCCCTTTCTCGCTCACACTAAAACCCAGCAGCTTACCCGATCGCACCCCGAATGTGCACTTGTTGGGGTTCAACTTCAGTTGGTACTTCCTCAGACGCTTGAACAGCTTCAGCAGATTTACCAGGTGGTCTTCTTCAGTAAGGGACTTGGCAATCATATCATCCACATAACACTCGATTTCTTTATGGATCATATCATGGAATAATGTCACCATAGCCCGTTGATATGTCGCACCAGCATTCTTCAGTCCAAATGGCATCACCTTGTAACAGAACGTGCCCCAGGGTGTGATGAAGGTTGTCTTCTCCATGTCTTCAGGTGACATTTTAATCTGGTTGTATCCTGAAAATCCGTCCATGAAGGAGAATACCGAGAATTGAACCGTATTATCCACTAATACATCAATGTGAGGTAATGGGAAATCATCTTTCGGGCTGGCTCTGTTCAGATCCCGGTAGTCAACACACATTCTTACTTTGCCATCTTTCTTAGGCACAGGCACAATATTAGCAACCCACGGTGGATAGCTAGTTACAGCAAGGAACCCGGCGTCCCACTGCTTCTGTACCTCTTCTTTGATTTTCATTGCCATGTCTGGGCGAGTACGGCGCAGTTTCTGTTTAACCGGTGGGCATTCTTCTCTTAAAGGAAGCTTGTGCACAACAATGTCGGTGTCCAACCCTGGCATATCTTGATAAGACCAAGCAAACACGTCCACATACTCTTGAAGCAGGTCGATCAGTTGTCTCTTCACTGAGTCTTGTAGGCAGCCCCGATTTTAACTTCTTTCACATCTTCATCTGTACCAAGATTGATCGTCTCCACCTCCTCCTGATGAGGAGTGATAACCCTTTCCTCTTGTATCAACAACCTGACTAACTCTTCAGGAAGCTCATACTCTTCTTCAACCCCTTCATCAGCTTGATTGATTGGATTGTCAAAGTCATACGAAGTCATAGCCGTGCTGTTGTCGGTGCTGTCTGGAAGGCACTCTCTGCAAGGGTTCAGTTTGTTCATTTTAGTGATTGATTTTAATCTTGTTTAGAAAAGTGAAATAAAGTCATCATTTTGAAAACATTGCCATTTATTTTTTTGTACAAAAAGAAAAAATGGAAAAACAGTGAGCGGAAAAGAAAAAGACTCATTTGCAAAAGATGTCTGATATTTCATTGATTAATCTTGTTGCACAAAAATTACAGATGGCCCGATTACAAAATGAGTCTTGTCATCTTGGGCAAGATGCAAGACTTGATGCATGCTTAAAATATACAGGAAATAATAATTACTCTGCAGGAGTAACTCTTATAATTTCCTGGGAAGACCAGTTTGAGATACTGCTCCCCGGGATCTTTGGACGTATCCAACTCTCCAGGTTGCGGTCGCTTTCATCCTCGTCTTCCAAATTGTTGACAGCATCAGGGGTGAGCATCCCCCCACTAACAAAGTTGGGCTCCTTAGCAGCCTCTGCTTGATCTTGTTGAGTTGGTTTGTAACCCAACCCAAATCTATCCTCCTTCTTCTCTACGGGAAGCAACTTGCCCCAGCCTTGGGCAGTCCCTTCTTCAACAACCTTCCGGGCTTGTTGATAAGATGTCATTGAGGTTCCAGGTATAGCAGATGCTTCATTTATGTTCAAGGCCTCGAACCCTTGACTCATTGTTTCGTGGATCTCCCCATCCATCTCAATGTATTTGTATGTAGCCAGATGGCTAACAAAAATATCTTCCTCTCCACAAATAGTAACGACTTGGCTCTCCCACTCGAATTTTAACTTCTGGTGAAGGGTAGACGTAACTGCGCCAGCGGCATGAATCTATGGTCTACCCAACAAACAGCTGTAGGCAGGCTGAATGTCCATCACGTAGAAGGTCGTTTTGAAAGTTTGTGGGCCAATCGTTATAGGCAACTCAATTTCCCCCAGAACTGATCTCTTAGAGCCGTCAAAGGCTCTTACTACCAAGTTGCTGGGCCGTAATGCCAATCCTTCATACTCTAGCTTCACAAGGGCTTTTTTAGGTAAGACATTGAGGGATGATCCCGTGTCTACCAGCACATGAGAAAGAACTGCACCCTTACACTCCATGGTAATGTGCAAAGCCTTGTTATGATTGCGACCTTCAGTAGTCAAATCAGTGTTGGTAAATCCTAGTCCATTACTAGCATTGACATTCCCAACCACAGCTTCCAACTGATTGACTGTGATCTCTTCTGGCACATAAGCTGCGTGCAAGACTTTTAGTAATGCGTTCCGATGAGCCTCGGAGCACATTAATAATGATAGAATGGAGATCTTGGAAGGCGTCTGGTGAAGCTGGTCCACTATCCTGTAATCACTTTTCTTGATGATGCTCATGAATTCATCAACTTCTTGATCAAAAGGTGTTTTCAAAGCTTCCTTAACAATTTGTTCTTCTTGCACCATGCTCTTCCCTTTTGCCTTGGCAGCAGCTTCTGCTTCAGTAGTGGGTCTTTGAATTTGTGGGGCAAAGAGACGTCCGCTTCGAGTGAAGCCTCCGCCACCTCCCACATTGTCTATTTGTAGTGAAGAAGTTGATGATTCGAGAGTGATCTTCTGTCCTTCGCAGTATAGATCAGAGCCGTAATGCCAAGGGATGGCATTACTGCTTTCATAAGGCACTGGCCCAGGCACTGTGATAGTGACTGGACTGATAGCAGCTGCAGAAGGGATCATGATAGTATGTGGATCATAGTATATTGTGACTGGTGCTCTGATAGGAGTGGCATTTCGTGAGTTGTAGGCAGAATCATTTGCAGGATCATAATAAATTGTAACCGTTGAGACATTTGCTGTTGAAGTTGTAGGAGACATTGTTGGATGGATGGGTGTTGTTGTTGTAGGAGATTCTGAATGAAGGGGTGCTGAAGTTGTAGAAGGGATGTTTGCTGATATTTGGTCCGTTGAAGTAACAGATGAAGCATTTGTTGATGAAACTGAAAAGTTGTTTGGAACAATGGTTGTTGCAGTTGTAGAAGACTCGGGAACTGCTGTTAAGGGGATTGCTGGGTTGGTAGGTATTGATGTTGTGATTTGAAGCAGGCCACTCTGGATGAGACCATCTATGCCATCTCTCAAGTTATCACAACCATTCACTGAAATGTTGCAATAAGCACACCCTAACTCACATCCCGGGAATATTTGACATTCAAGGAGTTGAGCTTTAATCTCTACCAAGGGTGTCCGAATCTGACCCACACTGGTTATCAAGTAAGACGGCTTGTCTTCTTTAATAGCATTGATTCTGGGGCCACCATGGTTTGGCATAGGGTTCTTGTTAACATTTGGTGGTGGTGCAAAGTTTAGAGCCTTAGAATCTACCAAGTCTTGTACCTTCATGTGCAAAGCTTTGCACTTCTCTGTACTATGGCCAGGTGCATTTGAGTGAAAAGCACATCTGGCACTGGCGTCATAATTTCTGGGCAGACTGGCAGGATCTGGAGGTGCCAACGTCCTTAGCTCAACCAGGTTGAGCTTTAGGAGTTGTGGCAATAATGTGGCATAGGGCATAGGGATCAGATCAATTACCCTATTGGCCTGAGAAGGTCTCTGTTGGAACGGTCTTTGCTGATTGTTGTTGCTGGTGTTGTTGTAGTTTCTCTGAGGAGGATACTGGGTTTATTGCTGATAATTTTGTTGCTGTGGTTGATAAGCTGGTTGTGGATGAATTGGAGCGGGAATGGTGACTGCTGCCACAGACCTATGGACATATTGGGGTCTGCCTCTGCTGGCATGGATAGCATTGGTCTCACCAGTTCTTCTTGGGCCCACAAAAGGCTTCCTTGTGTTGCTGGATGAGCTGGCACCGTTGTCAGAAATTTTGCCCATCTTTAATAGGCTCTCAATTCTTTCTCCAGCTATAACGACATCTGCAAAGCTGGTAGAAGAAAAGGCAGCTAGCCTATCAATGTATGTCCCTTGGAGGTTGTTCATAAACATATCAGCCATCTCCCTCTCTGACATGGGTGGCTGGACAGCAGCAGCAAGCTGTCTCCACCTCTGGGCGTACTCCCGGAAGCTTTCTCTGGATGATTGTGACATTCCCATCAGGAGGGTCCTGTTGGGTGCCATATCCAAATTATACTGGTATTGTCTGATAAAGGCCTCAGCCAAGTCCTTCCAGCACCTGATGGTTGCTCTAGTCAAATGGGAGTACCATTCCCTTGAAGCTCCTGTCAAGCTATCCTCGAAATAAAACATCCATAGCTTCTCATCCATGGTATATGCCTTCAGCCTTCCCAGAAAGGATTGCAAGTGGGTCCGTGGGCAGGAAGTCCCGTTGTACTTCTCAAAGCACGGTGGTTTGAATTTGTGGGGAATCCTGACCCCGTCCACTAAGCCCATGTCCATAACATCAAAACCCAAGGAGTTTTGAGACTCCAAGGACCTTAATTTTTCAGCAATTTCATCTAGTCTTCTGTCATAGGCCTCATCCCCAGCTCCCATCACTGTGAACTGATCTTCCTGGGGGTCTTCCTGCAGCACTCTACCTGTGGTAGCATTCCCTTGAACATTAGCAGGGATGTTGATTTCTGGGTGAAGGTGGGGTCCAAATACAGGTGGGTTGATATGAGGCTGAACCCTCTCATTGTTGCTTGTCCCACCAGTCCCTAGATGGGGATCTTCCTGAGTCTGCCTCTCTACTAAAGCCCTCAATCTCTCTTGGCTTTGTGCCAATCCATTCATCACCTCCATAAATTGTGTCATCTGATTCCTCATTTCCAATCTCTCATTGGCCATTTGGTTCCTGACCTCCGTAAGGTCCTGTTGCACCTGGTCCATCTGTATACCCGGAAGGTTGTTGCGGGTTGGATATCTGTGTGGACGGTTGAGTGGGAATACCCGACGTCGAGCAATAGTTCCTGAGATCACAACAGAGTTAGTAACAAAAACAAAACAAACCTACAAAACAAAAAAAGGTCAGCATGCAATGCAGTATGCTTATTCGTTTCCAAGGTATCCGGCTTGGCACTTGGTTTTGACCTTCCCAGACCCTTGAGGGAGATGCTTGTGATGTTGCTTGAAGAACTCAGATAAAAACAAACCAACACAATATATTACAAAAAGTAAATGATACACAATTTGTTTTTTACAATACATGTCCTCTGAGGGGTCAAAATACAACACAAAGAAGGAAAAGTACAATGAAATGAAAGCAACAACAAGCAAAAGTCAGACACCAAGACCAAACTCCTCCTCCTGAACTTCCTTGAGAAGTGCTTCAGTCACAGGATCAGTTGGGCGCTCTGTGAGATTCCTGATGAGAAGATTCCTGGTAGCAACAGCTGCAGTTAGCTTCTTGTGTTGACTCTGGTCCTTTGACTTCTTCACACCAGCTCTAATCTTCAACTCTGAGATCTCCCTCTGGGCTACCAGCAGGGCTTCCTGTTGTTCCTTTGCACTAGCCTCCAATTGCTCAATCTTGTCCTGAGTCCTCTTATCTTCCAGAGTACGAGCTTCGGTGATCCTGACCCACCTAGCTTGACTCTCTTTCAGATACAAATCAGTCCTGGCCTTCTGGAACTGAGCTTCCTTGCAGGCATTCTTCAAGATCTGTTCTCCAGCCCTAGACTTCTTGATGTAAT
This sequence comes from Lathyrus aphaca, assembly GCA_963966055.1. Classification (NCBI taxonomy): domain Eukaryota; kingdom Viridiplantae; phylum Streptophyta; class Magnoliopsida; order Fabales; family Fabaceae; genus Lathyrus; species Lathyrus aphaca. The sequence continues at coordinate 460,273,197 of OZ014522.1, read as the reverse complement.
CCTCTGACTTTTCAATCCTGGCCAGATGCTCCAACTTTAGCTTTTCTAACCTCTCAATGTCCAGCCGACCATCACTCCTCTCCCAGAGGGTCTTCTGTAGAGCCTGAGTCAACTTCTCATTTCTCTCTTTTAGTTTCTCAAACTCCTCTAAGCTGACAGTGACAGGAGGTGGTGCTGAGGATGGTCCAGGTATATCTTCCATGGTGAAGGGCATCCCAGAAAATTGAGCCCTGGCATGGGACCACTCATAGTACTGTGCTGAGGCTACATTGTTGCATCTTCCCAGAATGGTTACTCCTTTAGTCTGGACATTGTCCCAAGCCCAGGATGCTTGCCTGACAATAGCCAGATTAGGCTTAATCTCACAGTAAAGAGTCTCAGCCAAGTCTTGTGCTTTAGGAGGGTGGACCAATGCATAGCCCAGTTGCCTTTTGAATAGCAGAGGGTTGTAGTTGATGCAACCCTTTACTCCTATCAGAGGTACATTGGGAAACTGCCCACAACTGGTAATGATGTCCCTGCCTTTTGTGCTTTGAGTGCACCACCTGATATCAGCTGAAGTTAAAGTAGTGAGTCTTCTGGCCCAATTCCTTGGCTGGTGAGGATTCAAGAATGCATCTGTCTTGGGCAAATGCTTGAGCAGCCAGGTATGGAACAGGGGAGCACAGCACCTCACCAATCTTCCTCTTTGCTTTTCATTCCTTTGGTGAACAGAGTAGTAGAAATCTCCCAGTAAGGTGGGCACTGGGTTCCTCAGGATGAAAAGATGGATTGCATTATTGCTAACAAACTTAGGCTCATCTGCAAATAAAATAACCCCATATATGCTAAGGGCTAATAATGCACAGACTGCCTTCCACTCCCCCAAGGAGGCCTTCAGAATAGCCTGAGAGGTCAAGAAATCCAAATGTAGACCAGAGATTCCAGCCTTGGTAGTCATATTCTGCCCAATCAGACAAGGTTCCAGATACAATGCCTTTGCCACTTCTTCATTACTTGGAAAAGCCATCTCAGGGTTGAAGGGGACTCCACCCCTGATAGGTACACCAACCAATGATGAATACTCCTCTAATAAAGGTCCCAACTAAAAATCCTGAAAAGTGAAACACCTCAGAGGGGGATCATAGAATTGCAGGCAAGTATGAATCAGGCTCCTCTGTGAAGGGTCCAAATCCATAACCACATCAAGTATGCCTCCGTAGTGTTCTCTGAATAGTAGTATATGGTCTCGAGTAATCAGGGTCTGGATCTTCCTGATGTCAGCTAGCTCAGGCTGAAAGAAATGATAGGAGATGTTACTCTTATTAGGTGCCATGTTGCTGAAGGAGAGCTGAGACAGATGCTGAGAATAACACTGAAAATGGGCCACTGACAGGCTGGTGCAGGTGACTGAAGCAGGTAGCTGATAGCTGAAGTAGATACTGATGAGGATAGGTCTATGCTGATGAAGGGGTCAAAACCAAGCCAAAATAAAGTATGGACACCCTGAAAAACAAATAAGCAAATGTTAAAATGATGCAATGATGATGTATGCAAATGATATGCAAGGGTTTGTGACTGAGATGGATCTGATCAAGTGCTCTGATATAAGTCCAGGTATGTTAAAGAAATCCAGATGGAGGTTCAAAAGTCAAGTAACCAAGGTGGGGGACTCAAATAAAGAGTCACATGTCCAGGGTTAAAAATCACAAGAACTGCTCCAACATGGAGTACTCTTAATCAAAACAAAGTAACAGGGTATGCTGAGGTCAAGGGTACCTGCAAACCTATAAACAGCCCAACCCCCTCACAGGTGATGTTCTAAAACAAGGATCCTCAGACTTGGATTAGTTATGAGAAGTGTAAACACTTCTAACCCGGAGGTACAGTGTTTATAATAACCATAAAAGATCCTCCTCTAATTCACCTCAGTTTCTGAAGGTCAATACTAAAGGTCATTCAGACTTAGTAGGCTTCCCAGATAGCCCTAGCACTACAGGAAATCTGCAGCACAGAGTTCTCAAGAAGAAACCCATATCTGAACCGTGTTTCATATTCCCGCACCAGACCGAAATGGAATGGGAAAGAACATGAACCACTCTAGCCTAGGTGTCACTCAGGTCCCAGGTATAGGACCTTAACTCTCAGTAGAACACCCACCCACCAAAGCAACAAAACAGATCCAGCCAGCACAGTATGACAGTATGATATATGTAAAGCTATAAAGAAAGCAGTAAAATAATTGTACATAAAGCAAAAATAAATACAAATACAAGCACAAATAGCACATAACACCCCAGTAAACACAAATCAATCAAGCGCTAGGAGGAACCCTCAAAAAGAACCAGAAGCCCTGGTTGCAGTATAAGGGTCCCTAGCAGAGTCGCCAAGCTGTCGCTCCCACCAGATGAAGCCGGGTCAAATGGGGTACAAACGCGAACGGTCGGCGAAAGAGGACTGCGAGAACATACAGGAGTGAACTCACAGGGAATGAAAAGAGTCGCCAGCTAGGCATTTTTATCCCGAAGGAAAGGTAATGCTGCATAAACCTAGAAAGATACGGATAAGACGGTTGCGAACCAGAGAGACTGAGAAAGGGGGTTGGTTACAACCTGGGAAGGTATTAGCACCCAGATTGTCCGTCGTACTCGACGGGATCCACGCTTAAAAGATTTGTGTTTTAAAGGGGTAGTGTCAGTGCAATTTGTGTGTCAAAGAGCTGGAAAAGGATGTACAGGTGTCAGTGTAAAAGAAATGTGAAGTGTATAAATGTACAGTGTCAGTGTGAGAATAATAATGAAATGCTTAAGATCATGAGGCCATAAGAATAATGCTAGAAGGAGGGGGAATATACAGAGACTTTTGTTCGATAACTGTTAAGTTATGCCTACGTATCCTCTCGTGCAATGAGGAAGTCAGAACACCGTAGTTCGACCCAAAGAGACTGAAAGATAAATTGACTTGTGAACTGCTTACTAGTCTATGCTCAAGTGTGTGACCTGTCTGGCTCAGGTGCAAACTGTCTTGCATTAGACGGAAGAAGCGAGTTCTCGTTTGTGAATGAAGATGATGAGAAAAGAATCCCGAAGGAGACGATTATTGTTTGTTTATGAGTTTTCAGTTTTTTATTGCTTTTGGATGTTTGTCATAAGTTAATGAGCTTAAGCCTAAGCCAATGGGTTAGTAAACTCATCACATCCTCCCTCTGATTAGGGGTAATGAGAGTACCTTAAGTGTGAAGTCAGCTTCTCACACTTAATCACCTTTGGTGTAGGATTAAGATCATTAACCTACTTGTGATTATTTAGATGTTTTTGTGGTTTTTGTTTAGTGTTAAGTAATGAGATTAAGACATAGTCATGGATTAAACAGACTCATTACACTATCCCAATAGAAGGATAATAGATGAGAATGTTTAAGCTGAGGAAAACTCCTCAACTTAATCCATGATTAGGGATTAAACCCATGACAAAACAAAGCCTTTATTAAGTGGATTTTAGTTAATGATATGATGATGAAGTGATTTTTAGGGTTTGTAAGACAACTTGAGGGGGACTTGTCCATTAACACTAGGGTTAGTCCTTCTTAACCAATTAAGGAAGAATTAGAACCCTAATGCAAGGCCCAAGTTACAAGCTTGATGTCTTGATGATTATTAAGTGAATTGATTAAAATATTTAAACACATTAAGGGTTTAACACTTAGGATTAAAGTTATACACTCCATCCTAATAGAAGGATGCAGGCATAAGCTTAATCACAAAGCCTTAAAGCCTTTAGGGTTTAGTCCTTGATTATGAGGTGAGAAGAGAAGACTCAATGAGACACAAGGGTAAAAATAAGAGGGGAGACTAAACAAAACCCTAATCATTGTCATGCTTGGTTGTTCCTAAGGTTTGTGAGGTTAACAAGAGAAATCTTCAATGGAACCACCAGGAAGCAGATGAAAGGATCAGGAGAAGCAAAGTAACTTGCTTCATTTAAGAAGACAAGTCACTTGAAGAAAGAAAGTGAGAAGAGAAATAAAGTGAAAGCTCAATCTCAAACACAAGACAAAATGCAGCAAGGATGCATGAAAGAGATGAAAAGAAATTGGTGAGAAGTGAAGGCAAATTCACTTCTCAAAGTTGCTTACCACCTGAAAAGTTAGTGAGAAAGATGCAATGCAATGAAAAATGGAATGAAATGGCATGATGCAAATCAAAACCAGAAGCATGTATGAGATGATAATGATGCTATGAGATGATGCAAACATGAAACAAGGCATGGGGATGATCATACAAACTTGTGGATGCAAATGGAGCGAGTTTAGAACCATGAACACACATGAACAGTTATGGAATGCAAAAGACATATAACATGGAAAATGAAAGATGAAATGATCAAACATGATTCTAATATGTCCTAAGATGTCTAATGAATCAAATGGATGCACAAAATGCTATGGCAAGTCAAGGTATGAATGCAAATACAAGATGAATGCAAAAAGAAGCCCAAATTAGGGTTTATGATCAATGCATCAAACAAAAACCAAAATCAGAAGCAAACATCAAGATAAAAAATTGAAAATGCTCTCAAAGTAACCCTAATCCTATACAAACTCACTGCCCAAAGGAGGGGTTCTAACTCTTAACCTAATTAGGGTTATGAATTTCCTAAGTTTCCTAGGGTTTTAGGGTACCTTAACAAGAAAAATGCCAAACAAATTGAAAGTGAAAGATCAAATCATGCCCATTTAATCTCACAAACTACATGGTAAAGAAAATGCAATGCAAAAAGAATCAAAGTCCAACTCTCAATGGTTAGGCAGAAATGATTTTTTGAAGTTTGGATCAAAATAATGCCTTGAAATGATTTTAATTCCATGAAAAATTCTCAAAAGACATCAAGATCAAAAAATAAATTTGGTTTGAGGGTTGGACAATGTTTCTAAATGATTATGAAGGTTTCATGAATTTTTTGGTGATTTTTAAATACCTAAAAGTATTTTTAATTAATTAATTCTCATTAATTAATTAAAAATAAACTTTTAAATGATTTAAAAATAGTTTTTAATGCAAAAAATAAAAATAAAAATGTTTTTGGTTTCTGAAAATTAATAAAAGTGTGTATAAAATTTTTTAGAATTTTTGAAAAGGTTTTACTATTTTTAAATAAATGTGGAAAACAAATCAAATAAAAAGAAAATAAAATGAAATAAAATGGAATGTCAAACAGATCAGTGGCTGGTATTCAAATGAAATGCGCGCGTGTTGACTGGCGCCAGATCCAAGGGTGGAGATTCAAACTGGCCAGATTAATTATAAACTTAATTAATTAAGGTAATGACGTGGATTAGGGTTAAGTGAAGCAATCCAGGCCATTGAATGCACGCGGGAATTGACCAAGTCAGCTCATCCAACGCTCAGGATTCAAACTCTCATTAATTACATGGATTAGCCCTAATCATTTTCAGGTGGCCGGAGAAGACCTCCGGTCGTCTTCTCCGGTGGGACTCCCACCTGAAAATCCCTAAAATCCTCAAAACTTCACAAAAATGGAAACTAAAAGCCAGGAAATCATTCCCACACCTCACTGAATCAAAACCCCCACTCAAATCTCATTTTTCACTCATCAATCAGCTGAATCGAAACAAAACAATTTTAGGGCAAAAAATTTCAGACAGTTCATACATGCTGGTTTCTCAACCATTTTCGAAAGTAAGCACATATTCATGATCAGGGGAGTGCATAGAAGCTATTAAGAACTTAAAAACATGTTTCTGGAAAAAAGTTTTGAGTTGACTACCTGAACTGAAGCTTTCGATTCAGGAGCTTTCTGGTTGTTTCTTTGGCTCAAATGCACTCCACTGATCCTCCTAAGAAGCTTGCAAGGTTTGTTTGAAGTTTGCAATGGCTGGTTTGAGAGTTTGCTTGAGTTATGTTCAAAGGGGGGGAGAAATCGTATCTGGCTTATGTGAGGTTTCAAGGGTGGATGAAGGCAGGGAAATGATCAGGAGGATGTGGTGATGTGTTCTGTGAAGTTTGTTTGTGAGTTTGTAGCTTGTATGATGAGTTTCGAATGCTTTTGCAAGATGATGTGAAAATGAGGATGCTGGGTTATGGAGTGTTTCAGGCTTGCTCTCTTGTTGCTTTGGCTTGCTTTTGGCTTGTATAAACTATTGGGATTGGTCAGAAGATGTGATGTGTGCTTTATTGATTGGTATGGGTCCTTTTACCAAAATGTCAAAGTTGGTGTAAGAGAAGTATGGGCTACTTTCTAGCCAAGGACAAAGGGTGTGTCCTGCGCAGCATAATGAGGGGAGATGCCTAGGGTGGCTCAGCAGGCTAGCCAGCAAGTGGATGATAAACTATGATGAGTTTTGCAACTTGCCTTGCTTGTGATCTTTATGAAATATCTTGATCCATAGGCCACAAAAATGAGAAACTTCTTGGCCCATTCTGATTTTTAAGTGTTGTGTGATCATGTTGTGAAGTTTAGAAGTCCATTTGATGACTTAATTGGCCTTGAGAAGTGAATTTGCAACTTTTCCTCTTTGGTGCATAACTTGAAATTTAGTGATTTTTGCCAACTTTGACAAGTCATAACTTTTGATCCAAAATGAATTAGGTCATGTTCTTGTACTTTTTGAAAAGGGAATGATCCATTCTACAACTTTCATGACCAAAGTTTTTCCATTTGAAGCTTTTTTGAATCAAAAAGTAAAGGTTGAAAAAGTTGCCTAAAATGACAATTTCACTAAAAGTCAAACTTGCCCAAAAAGTCAACTTTGCAAAAGACTTGAAATTATTCAATTTTGTGAACTTCTAACATCTTCCATGATCAAATAAAGATCATATACAATCAAAATGATGAAGAATGCCCTTTGGTTGGGTCATTGGGGGCCTCAGATGCCCTGATTTTGCACTGACTTGCTTGAAAAGTCAACTCTTGATCAGATGACTTCCCCATGGAATTTATTCATGAAAATTGATATGCATACTCCCTATACCATATAGAGACCAATAGAAACAAGAATGACCAAAAAAATTGGAGTTATGGCCTTTGAAACCAAAACCCTAATTTTAGGTCATCTGTGCAGTCAAACCTGGCTCTGCTTCCATACCATTCTCAGTTCTTGTGATTCTTTGACATTCTTGACTTTGAGGGGATATAATATGATACTTGAACACACATGGACCCCTTTGAAGTGATTGATGGACTTTGGAGTGGCTCAAGAGGCTCTTGGATTGCTCAGATCACAAACCCTAGATGCAGATGACTTAGAACCTATGCAGTGAATCAAAAATGTGGTATGAGATGTTATGATTGAGTTTATGCATATGAAATGATCACAAGACATGGTGTGAATAGGTGAGGGCAAATTTGGGGTGTTTACAGAATGCACACCTGGCATTGGCATCATAGTTCTTTGGAAAATTAAGAGGATCCGGAGGTGCCAATGTCCTTAACTCAACCATGTTGAGATTCAGGAGGTGTGGCAAGAGTGCAGCATACGTCATTGGGATTGGGTCAATTACCCTGTTCGCTTGTGATGGCCTTTGCTAGAAAGGACGCTGTTGTTTGTTGTTATTGCTGTTGTTGTAGGTTCTCTGTTGCGGATAATGAACTTGTTGTTGATACTGTGGTTGTTCTTGTTGTTGTTGAGGATATGCTGATTGTTGAGGAATCAAAGCTGGAATGGTAACTGCTGCCACTGACCGGTGAACATACTGAGTCTTTCCCCTGCTTGCATGAATGGAATTTATCTCACCAACCCTTCGAGGTCCCACAAAAGGCTTTCTGGGATTGCTGGACGAACTTGCACCACTGTCGGAGATTTTACCCATCTTCAGTAAACTTTCAATCCTTTCACCAGCTATGACTACGTCAGCAAAACTGGTAGAGGAGAAGGCAACCAATCTATCAATATAGGTCCCTTGCAAAGTATTCATGAACATGTCAGCCATTTCCCTTTCTGACATGGGTGGTTGGACAGCAGCAGCAAGCTGTCTCCACCTTTGGGCATATTCCCTGAAGCTCTCTCTATAAGACTGAGACATTCCCATTAGGAGGGTCCTATTGGGAGCCATGTCCAGGTTGTATTGATATTGTCGGATGAAAGCCTCAGCCAAATCCTTCCAGCACCTTATGGTGGCTCTAGACAAGTGTGAATACCACTCCCTTGAGGCCCCAGTCAGACTGTCTTCAAAGTAGAACATCCACAACTTTTCATCCATAGTATAAGCTTTAAGTCTTCCCAGAAAAGACTGCAAATGAGTGCGAGGACAGGAGGTACCATTGTACTTTTCAAAGCATGGGGGTTTGAATTTGTGGGGAATTCTCACCCCATCTACTAGCCCCATGTCCATCACATCGAAGCCCAAAGAATTCTGAGACTCCAAAGATCTTAATTTCTCAGAAATTTCGTCCAATCTCCTGTCATATACTTCATCTCCAGCCCCCATAACAGTAAACTGTTCTTCTTGAGGATCTTCTTGCAAGATTCTCCCTCCAGTAGTGTTCCCTTGCACATTCCTTGGGATGTTAACTGCTGGATCCAGATGAGGTCCAAACACTGGTGGATCAATACGAGGTTGGCCCCGTTCATTGTTACTAGTTCCTCCTGTCCCAAGATGAGGCTCTTCAGGAGTTTGTCTTTCCACCAGCTCTCTTAACCTTTCTTGACTCTGGGCCAAGCCAGTCATCACAGCTATGAATTGAGACATCTGATTTCTCATCTCCACTCTCTCATTAGCCATCTGATTTCTGACCTCAGTTAGGTCCTACTGTACTTGTTCCATTTGAATACCGGGAAGGTTGTTGCGAGTCGGGTACCGGTGCACGCGGTTGACAGGGAACACTCGGCGACAAGTAATGTTTCCTGAGATCACAACAAAGTTAGAAGCAATAATAGTAAAACCTACAAAACAAGACAAAAGTTAGTATGCAATGCAGTATGCTTATTTGTTTTCCAAGGTATCCGGTTTGGTTCTTGGTTTTGACCTTTCCAGACCTCGAGGAAGACACTTGATGTTGTTGAGAGAAAACCCAAATGAAAATAAACTGAAATATATTACAAATGGTGAACAATACATAGTCTGTTTTACAACATACGCCCATGGAGGGTCAAAATACATCAAAAAGAAAAAGTACATCAAATGGAAATAACAACAAACAAAGAATCAGACATCCAGTCCAAACTCATCCTCTCTGACCTCCTTCAGGAGTGCCTCAATCACTAGACCAACTGGGTGCTATGTAATGGTCCTAATGAGGAGGTTCCTGGTAGCAATGGCAGTGGTCAGCTTCAATTCTGAAATCTCCTTCTGGGCTGCCAACAAAGCTTCCTGTTGCTTCTTCTCATTGGCCTCTAACTGTTCAATCTTGGCTTGAGTTTTCTGGTCTTCTTATGTACGGGCCTCAGTGATTCTAACCCACCTAGCCTGACTCTCTTGCAGATAGAGCTCAGTCCTAGCCTTCGGAAACTTGGCTTCTTTACAGGCATTCTTCAATATTTGCTCCCCAGCTCTTGCTTTCCTGATGTAGTCCTCTGTCTTCTCAATTTTGGCAAGATGCTCCACCCTAAGCTTCTCCAATCTCTCAATATCCAGACGACCATCACTTCTTTCCCAAAGAGTCTTCTTCAAAGCTTGAGATAGATTCTCATTTCTTTCCTTCAGCTTCTCAAATTCTTCTAGGCTGACAGTTGTTGTTGGCTGTACTGTGGATGGTCCAGGTGTGTCTTCCAAGGTGAAAGGCATTCCAGTAATCTGAGCTCTAGTACGGGACCAGTCATAGTATTGAGCTGAAGCAACATTATTACACCTTCCTAGAATAGCCATCCCTTTTGTCTGGATGTTGTCCCAAGCCCAGGATGCTTGTCTGACAGTAGCTGAATTAGGTTTTACTTCACAATACAGGGTCTCAGCTAAATCTTGCACTCTGGGAGGGTGAACCAAAATATAGCCTAGTTGTCTCTTAAACAGCAAAGGATTGTAGTTGATGCAACCCTTTACTCCTATCAGAGGTACATTTGGCTATTGTCCACAGCTGGTGATGATCTCCTTGCCTTTGGTGCTTTGGGTGCACCATCTGATATCATCTAAAGTCAAAGCAATGAGCCTCTTGGCCCAATTCTTCTGTTGGTGAGGGTTCAGGAAAGCATCTGACTTAGGCAGGTTTCTGAGTAGCCAGTTGTGAAACAAAGGAGCACAACATCTCACCAACTTCCCCCTTTGTTTCTCATTCCTCTGATGAATGGAATAATAAAAGTCTCCCAGCAGTGTGGGCACTGGGTTCTTCAGAAGAAACAAATGGATGGCATTCTTGCTGACAAATTTGGGCTCATCTGCAAACAATACAGCCCCATATATGCTGAGGGCTAAAAGTGCACAAACTGCCCTCCACTCTCCCAATGAGGCCTTCAAGATGGCCTGAGAAATCAAGAAGTCTAAGTGCAAACCAGGGATCACAACTTTTTTTGTCATACTTTGCTCAACCAAGACAGGCTCCAGGTACAGTGCTTTTGCTACTTCTCCATTGCTGGGAGCTGGCATTTTTGGGTTGAAAGGGATTCCACCCCTGACAGGTACCCCAACCAATGAAGAAAATTCCTCCAGCAGAGGCCCTAGCTGGAAGTCTGGAAAAGTGAAACATCTTAATGGAGGGTCATAAAACTGCAAGCATGTGTGAATCATGCTCCTCTGAGAAGGGTCAAGGTCCATAACCATATCCAAGATACCTCCATAGTGTTCTCTGAACAAAGGGATGTGGTCAGGTGTGATGAGTGACTGGACCTGCCTAATACCAGTCAACACAGGCTCAAAGAAATGGTAGGATATATTGCTCTTCCCGGGAGTAGTCATGAATGCTGCTGAAGTATCTGAAGATTGGTACTGATGAAGATCACAGACTGATATTGGAAATGAGCCACTAACAGGCTGATGCTGGTGATGATGAGAATAGCTGAAGTAGATAACTGATGAAGCTGAGGTCTATGCAGAAGAAGGGGTCAAAACCAAACCAGATGTGATGCGGATACCCTGAAAAACAAATAAACAAATGTTAAATGATGCAATGATGATATATGCAAATGATATGCAAGGGTTTGTGATCAAGCTGGATCTGATATCTGCCTTGGTATAGGCCCATGTATGTTCAAAAAAGTTTAGATGGAGGCTCAAAAATCCAGTAACCAAGGTGGGGGACTCAAATAAAGAGTCACATGTCCAGGGTTAATCACAAGAACTGTCCAAGGTGGAGTACTCTTAAACAAAACAAAAACAAGGTATGTTGTGGCCAATGGTACCTGCAAACTTGTAAACAGCCCAACCCCCTCACTTGTAGTGTTCTAGAACAAGGATCTTCAGACTTGGATCAGTTATGAGAATTGTAAACACTTCTAACCCGGAGGTACAGTGTTTACAATAACCATAAAAGATCCTCCTCTAATTCACCTCAGTTTCTGAAGGTCATAATAAAGGTCATCCAGACTTAGCAGGCTTCCCAGATAGCCCTAGCACTACAGGAAATCTGTAGCACAGAGTTCTCAAGAAGAAACCCACATCTGAATCGTGTTTCATATTCCCGCACCAGACCGAAATGGAATGGGAAAGAACATGAACCACTCTAGCCTAGGTGTCACTCAGGTCCCAGGTATAGGACCTTAAACTCTCAATGGAACCCCACCCACCAAAACAGAAACCAGATCCAGCAATGATAATGACAGTATGAAATATGAAAACTGTAAAGGAAGCAATAAATAAAGCTGTACATAAAGCAATAAATAAAGCAAATAAATAAACACAATTAGCATATAACACCCCATTAAACACAAATCAAACAAGCTCTAGGAGAAACCCACAAAAAAAACCAGAAGCCCTGGTTACAATATAAGGGTCCCCAGCAGAGTCGCCAAGCTGTCACTCCCACCAAATGACACCCGGTCAGAAGGGGTACAGACGCGAACGGTCGGCGAAAGGAGAGAAAAGAAAAGAGTCGCCAGCTAGGCATTTTTATCCCGAAGGAAAGGTAATGCTGCATAGACCTAAGAAAAGATGGATAAGACGGTCGCGAACCAGAGAAACTGAGAAAGGGGGTTGGTTACAACCTGGGAAGGTATTAGCACCCAGATTGTCCGTCGTACTCGACGGGATCCACGCCTGAAAGATTTGTGTTTTAAAGGGGTAGTGTCAGTGAAATTTGTGTATCAAAGCTGGAAAGAATGCAAGTGTCAGTGCTGGAGGAAAGTGAGTGAAATATATGGAGTGTCAGTGTAAAGAAAGAATATGAAGCTCAAGACTATGAGTTTTAAAGAATAATGCTGGAAGAGGGGGAATATACAGAGACTTTTGTTCGATAACTGTTAAGTTATGCCTACGTATCCTCTCATGCAATGAGGAAGTCAGAACACCGTAGTTCGACTCAAAGAGACTGAAAGATAAATTGACTTATGAACTGCTTGCTTGTCTATGCTCAAGTGTATGACCTGTCTGGCTCAGGTGCAAACTGTCTTGCATTAGACGGAAGAAGCGAGTTCTCGTTTGTGAGTGAATGAGGTGAGAAAAGAATCCCGGAGGAGACGATTATAGTTTGTTTTTGTGTTTTCAATCTTTTATTGCTTTTGGTGGTTTGTCATAAGTTTAATGAGCTTAAGCCTAAACCAAGGGTTAGTAAACTCATCACATCTTCCCACTGATTAGGGGTAATGAGAATACCTTAAGTATGAAGTAAACACCTCACACTTAATCACCACGATGTAGGATTAAGATCATTAACCTACTTGTATTTGTTTAGATGTTTTTGGAGTTTTTGTTTAGTGTTAAGTAATGAGTTTAAGCCATAATCAAAGATTTAATGGACTCATTACACCATCCTAATAGAAGGATAATAGATGAGAACATTTAAGCTGAGGAAGGCTCCTCAACTTAATCCATGATTAGGGATTAACCTCATGACAAAACAAAGCCTTTATTAAAGTGGATTTTAGTTAATGGTAAGATTAAGAAATGAATTTTATGGTTTGTAAGGCAACTTGAGGGGGACTTGTCCATTAACACTAGGGTTAGTCCTTCTTAACCAATTAAGGAAGAATTAGAACCCTAATGCAAGGCCCAAGTTACAAGCTTGATGTCTTAGTGATTATTAGGTGGATTGATTAAAGGAATTAAACACATTAAGGGCTTAACACTTAGGATTAAAGTTATACTCTCCATCCTAATAGAAGGATTCAGACATAAGCTTAATCACAAAGCCTTAAAACCTTTAAGGTTTAGTCCTTGATTATGAGATGAGAAGAGAAGACACAAAGATGACACAAAGGTAGAACTAATGGGGGACTAATAAAACCCTAATAGTGATCATGCTTGGTTGTTCCTAGGGTTTATGAGGCTTAAGAAAGAAAGAGATCTTCAAAGGCCAACAAGGAAGGACAAGATGAAAGGAGGAGAAGAAAGGAGAAGTGAGCTAACTTACTTCACTTAAGAAGATAAGTTGCTTGAAGAAAGAAAGTGAGAAGGAGACATGAATGAGCAAGCTCACTCTAATACAAAAGTAAAATGCAGTAATGATGCATAAAAGGGATGAAAAGAGATTATGAGAAGTGAAGGAAAATTCACTTCTCAAACACTTACCACCTGAAAAGTTAGCAACAAGAAATGAGATGCAATGCAAATGGGATGAAACACAATGAGGCAAACCAAAGTCAGAAGCATGAACATGATGTCAATGATGCTAAGAGATAATGCAAACATAAGACAAGAGGTGTGTATGATCATACAAGAATGAGGATGCAAATGAAGCATGTTTTGAACCATGAAAGTTTATGAAATGGAATGAATGCAAACATGGCAAATGAAAGATGCAATGGTCAAACATGATTCTAATATGTCCTAAGATGTCTTATATGTCATGTTGATGCACAAAATGTCATGGCAAGTTCATGTATGCAAGCAAAAGAAAGATGGATGCAAATGAAGGCAAAAATTAGGGTTTACATACAATATGCAATGCAAAATTCAAAATCAGAAGCAAATGACAAGATAAAAAAATTGAAAATGGAATCAAAGGAAACCTAACCCTACACAAGTTCACTGCCCAAAGGAAGGGACCTAACTCTTAACCTAATGGGGGTTATGATTTTCTCAAGTTTGCTAGGGTTTTAAGGCACTTCAAAAGGAAAAATGCACATCAAATAAAAAATGAAATATAAATTCAAACCAATTTTACCCTAGAAACTACATGATATGAAGAATTCAATGCAAAAAGAACCACCATCAAACTCCTCATGGTTAGTTAGAATGAATTTTTCTAAGTTAAAACAAAAAATATTGCCTTTTAAGAACTTTAATTCCAAAGAAAAATGTCAAAATAGGTCAAGAACCAAAAGGAAATTTGTTTGGAGAGTTTGATAATGTTTCTAAATGTATTAAGATGCAATGTGAATTTTTTTTGTGATTTTTAGAAACCTAAATGCTATTTTAATTAATTAATTCTCATTAACTAATTAAAATGAACATTTAAATATTTTTAAAATACGAAAATTATGCAAAAAATAAAATAAAAATTATTTTCAGAAAGAGAAAAATATTTTAAGGTTGGATGCAAAAAATGGGAATTTTTGAATGCATTTTACTATTCTAAATAAAATGTGCAAAACAAATGAATAAAAAAGAAATTAAAATTGAATTAAAGGAGAAGTATGTAGATCCAAGAGTCAGGATTTGAACTGAAGATGGCAGGGTTGACTGCGCGCGCCTTTCAAAGGCTGGGATTCATTCTGGCTTAATTAACCTAATTATAATTAATTAAATTAATAAAATCTGATTAGGGCTAAATGAGTTGATCTGGGCCATCCAAAAACTAATCTAATCTGCATCCAATGGTCACGAAGCAAGCTGCCTAATTAATTAGGGTTAGGACTTAATGACTTTCAGGTGACCGGAGAGAAGCTCCGGTCATCTTCTCCGGCGGGTCAAAAACCCTAAAACGTTCTACAGGCCACCCCTCATCAAATTGATCACACATAAATGATCCACTACCCAAACCCCATTCAAATCACCCTTCAAACATCATTTATGAACCAAGAATGAAGAGAATCGAAGCAAAGTTATTTCACGGGTGAAATTTCAGAAGACCACAAAATACTCAAATCTTCACCATTTTCAATTCTAAAACCATCAACATGACCAGCATAGCATATATTTTCAATTTGTAACAAAAAATCTAAGCTCTGAAAAGTTTGGTTCTTGAGGTTACCTGAGGTGATGAACTGCAAATGTGAGCTTTCAGAGCCTCTCCTTCGTGCAAAGAGTCTCCCCTGATCCTCCTCAGGCTAGTGGGTTGCTCCAAAACCCTTGATGTTGGCTGGTTTGAGAGTTCCAGTTCTAGTGTAGCAGAAATGGAGGTTTGTGTGTGTGGTGATTCAGGTTGTTTTAAGGGTTGATTCTTGTTCTATGGATGATATGTGATTTGTTGGTGAAAGAAAAATGGAAGTTTGATGGCTGGTTTGAGAGAATCGAATAAGGGAAGGATTTTGCAAGTTTTGTGAATGCTGGTTGTGTGTGTCTCTGAGCTTATGTCCAGCCTGTTTTTATGATCCATAGCATATCCCTAAACTATTGGAAGAGGTCTGAGGAAGTGACTTGCACTATGGGAATGGCATGGGGCAATTGGCCAAAAAGTCAATGTTAGGTGTACTTGAGGCATGGGCTGTGGCAGAGGCTATTTTAGGTCTGCTCTGAGTTCAGCTGCCTTCAAGGATGGCCATGGGATGAACTGATGTGATCTGAAATGGATGAAGCGTGAGATGCCATAGGTTTTGCCTTTTTGCAACTTGTTGCATTTTGTTATTTTTGGTCATGGACATGTGACATTCCTTGCTGAATTTTTGTTGTGAAATGTTACATGATGTTATGGTAATTCTTTGGGATCAGTTAGAGACCACACAAACCCTTGGGAATCACTTTTGCAAGAATCCCCCCTTTTGAACTTCATGGAAAATGGCTTATGATACTTGGAATCCAAGGCATGAAAGTGAGAAATTCTTTGGGCAAATCTGAATTATGGACCATGAATGATGTTTGTGTGATGATTAGAAGCTGATTTGAAGTCACATTTGGCTTTGGCAAGTTTTTTTGCAAGTTTCCTCTTTGGCATGAAACATGAAATTATGTGATTTTATCCAACTTTGCAAGGCCATAACTTTTGATCTAAAATGAATTAGAATGAGTTCTTGTACTTTTTGAAAATGGGAGGATCCAATCTACAACTTTCATGACCAAAGATTTTTCATTTGAGGCATTTTTTAATCAAAAAGAGGAGGTTGAAAAACTTTCCCAAAATGGCAAGTTTACATTACAAGTCACTTTCCCAAAATGGCAACTTTACAAATGGCTTGAAATTATTCAATCTTGTGAACTTATAACTTCTTCTAAGATCAAATAAAGATCATATACACCCAAAATGATGGAGAAGACCCTTTGGTTGTGTCATTGGGGGCCTCAGATGCCCTGATTTTGCACTGACTTGCTCAAGAAGTCATCTTGTGATCAGATGCCTTCCCCATTGAATTTCTTCATGAAACTTGGTATGCATGATCCTTACAACATATAGAGACCAATAGAAACAAGAATGACCAAAAAATTTGGAGTTATGGCCTCTGAAACCAAAACCCTACTTTTAGGTCATCTGTGCAGTTAAGCCTGGCTCTGCTTCCATGCCTTTCTCAGTTCTTGTGATTATTTGACTTCCTTGACCTTGGGAGGATATAATATGATGCTTGAACACACATGGACCCTCTTGAGATGACTGAAGTTCTTTGGAGTGGCTCAAATGGATCCTGGATTGCTCAGATCACAAACCCTAGATGCAGATGACTTAGAATCAATGCAGTGAAGCAAAAATGTAATATGAGATGATATGATTGAACTTATGCAAATGAAAAGATCACAAGCCATGGTGTGAACTTAGTGAGGGAAAATTTGGGGTGTTTACACCAAGGAAGCTAATGCAATCCTTATTTGGCCTTGAAAGTACCTAAAACTTACAAACCGAATATGAGTTTTCTTTGAAAAATTAAAGATTGTTCTCTGTTCTTTAAGGCAGAAAATTTGTCCATTTTGCTTGTGTTAGCTTTGTGTACTTATAGGGATTCAAATTAGGTCAGAAACTTGTGGATTTATGGGCTTGTGAAGATTGCTTGATCATAAAGTTTCCTCACTTTCAAATATTCAAAAAATCTCATCTATCCTTTCGATTTTTGATCCAATCTGACTTTAGTTGATTTCCAATCATTCTAAATATAATTCAAATGATTTTCAATCAAAGATTTCATGCTTTATTTGATTTTTCATATTTTTATATATATTTAAATTGAATTTTAATGAATAAAATCCAAATAAATATAAAATAAACTATAAAAATCTGAAAAAATAAGCATTGGGTCGTGCATGATGTCATTGTAAGGATTGAATTACAAAATTTCAAGCCCATTTGGAAAAATTTGGTTTTAAGACCTCATTTGCTCAATATACCCCTAAAAAATTTCCCAACTTTGCCAAGGCATAAATCCCTTAATTTTAAGGCTATGAAGGTGTTCTTGGACATTTTGGAAAGCTTAAGGAGTCCTCTAACCAAAATCTTTGGTCTCATGTCCATATCCTTTACCATTTTTAAATTATGCCCTTTGGAAGATGTTGACTTTTTGTTGACTATTGAAATGACCTGTAATGTTTTAGCTCATACCTTCTAAATGAAGCATTTTTAGGCTTAGCTTGTGAGACAAAAAGTTGTAGAGAATTCAATTTCATTAAAAATGAGATTTGGATGGGAATTTTTTGATGAAGCATGTGAAAGTTATGGCTGGTCAAAGTTTAGTTGACTTTCCTTAAGAAAACCCTAATTTAGAAACTCTTGATTCTTGATGATCTGAAACTTCCTTGATGAATCATGATCAACCCTTGGTCAAATGATGAATTTTAATTCATAAACTTGATGTTGGCAAAAAAATCTTGAAGTTTGACTTTAATTTGACCACAGTTGACCTCAGTTTGACTTTTTAACTACTTTGACTGATTTTTGCATATTTGATCATCTGACTGGGCAAACTTATTGGGAAAGCCTTGAAACTTGAAATGGGAATTATTGAATACATGTGGGATGTTATGAAGCTCGCTTGAGGTATTGAAAATCATTTTAACCTAAAGAAACATAAAACCCTAGTTTTGGACACTTTGCTTAGGAGGAGGCATTGTCTGAGGAAACTTCCACACTTCTTGACTAATTGGGAGTCTTGAGGATATTATGATCATTTAGAAGTCTTGAGAGAGGTTGTCTTGATTGTGAGAGGGCAAATTTTGGGGTGCAACACCTTCCTAAGCTTTAGTTTTATATGCATATGATTTGGATTACCCACAAGCTTGTTGTGAGAATCCCCTCTCTCTTGATGTACTTTTTCTTTCTTGACATATGAATTTGTACCTTATGAGGATCTTTGTTATTCCAATTTTCTTCTAATTTACCTGAATTCTCTGGTTATATTTGTTGCACGGACACAAAGTAAATGCCACCACTTCAAGTTTGAATGTCACACAGGATTTTCTCAACACCAGAATGGGAAAGTAATTGAAACTTTGGGAATGAAAGGAACATATTGCATTGCATACACATCATTTGCATTTATTCTTTGTTTTGCAGGTTTTCTACAGGTTGGTTAACTTATTTGTGTTTCAGGCAAATATTATGAGGGCCTCCAAGACCCGTCATCTTCGACAAAATATCTCACATCGTTACGCAACTCGCAACAACCAGAGGACAATCATGGATGCTATGCAAACTGAGCTTAATGAATTTCGCACAAGAATAGGAGAATTCATGGTCATGATGCAAGGGATGGCTCAGGGACAACAAGATTTGAGAAATGCGATTCATGGGCTCAACCCTCCTCAGACTAATCCTCTTGTAACCACTCCTGAAGTATAAGTGATTCCTCCCAACACCAACAATGGCCCAGGTGGACCTCAAGTTCCAGAACCTAGCATAACAACCTTCATTCCAGTATAAGACAAGCAGGGGGATCAGTTCCCTTCTTTTAACAATGATATGGGATTTGGTGGAGAAGGAAATCTTTAAGACTTTTTTATGCTTGCTGAGAAATTCAAAGCCCTAGAGTGTAGAGACACTTTGGGGATAGATGTGTCTGACATGGGTCTAGTCCCCGGGGTGGTTATTCCTCACAAATTCAGGCCACCTACTTTTGACAAATATAATGGTAGCTCCTGCACTAAAACTCATCTGCAGGCGTTCTACCAGAAAATTGTTGCCCATACTAGGGATGAAAAGCTCTGGATGTACTACTTCTAGGATAGTCTTTCCGGAGGATCCTTGGAATGGTATACGAAGCTAGATAGAAGCTCTGTGAGAAGCTGGAAGGAATTGGGAGAAGCATTCCTCAAGCAATATCAGTATAATATCGACATGGCGCCCAGTCGCACTCAACTTCAGAGTTTGACTCAGAAAAACTCTTAGAGCTTCAAAGATTACGCACAAAGGTGGCATGAAGTGGCCTCTAGAGTGCAACCACCTTTGTTGGAGAGAGAAATGGTAGACCTGTTCCTGGATACCCTCCCTGGGCATTTCATGGAGAGGCTAGCTGGATGTTCCTCAAGTGGGTTCTCAGATATCATCTTGACTGGCGAGAGGATAGAAAGCTGGATCAAGCAAGGGAAGATTCAGAATGGGGGCACTTCAAATTATGGTGACAAGAAACCCTTCTTGAAGAGGAGAGAAGGAGAGACTGGGGCAGTGTACGCGTAAAGGGGAGGAAGTAACAGAGGGTTTTATCAGCAGGTGGCCCCTGTCACTATATCAGCTCATCCTGTTCAACAACAAGTCCAACAACCACAACAGCAAGGCCAACAAGGATATCAAAAAAGAGCTCATCGCCCATACTATTCTCAAAGGACCAGAGAGAAGCAGTTTGAAACTCCGCCGATGTCCTATTCACAACTTTTGAAGAATCTCCTACAGCTCCAGATGGTTCAACTCCGAACTCTAAAACCCCGAAGCTGGGGCAAATTCCTGAAGGTTACGATACAAACTCCATGTGCGAATTTCATTCCAGAGCCCCCAGGCATACCACGGAAAACTGCAAAGCCTTGAAGTATGTGGTTCAAGACCTACTGGATTCTAAAGTGATTAATTTCGCTCCTACTCCTAATGTAATATAGAATCTCATGCCTCCTCACGGTGGTACGGTTGAGGCAGTTGACGAGGGGGAGGATCTAAACTTGGTGTGTGATATCGACGACCTGCAAACTCCGTTGAATACTGTTAAAGCGTGTTTGGCCCAAAGGGGTGTGTCTGCAGGTTGTGGAAGTGATTGTCCAGGATGTGTTGAAACGCCAAGTGGTTGTGAGTAATTAAAAAAAGGGATCCAAGGTATGATTAATGAAGGGGTTTTACAGTTTGACAAAGTTGTAAAGGAAAGTGAAGTCTCCACAGTAACCATTTTCTACGATCCATCTCAAGTTCCTCCACAGGCTAGAGTGGCACCGATAACGATTACCACTGCAGGGCCAATAATGTATCAGAGTGATAAATCCATTCCTTGGAATTATGGTGGAGAAGTATATTGTAACGGCCAGAAACAAGATTTGGCCACATCTAGCATGACCCCAACTCAAGTAGAAAATGTTGGAGTTGGGGGCTTTACTAGAAGTGGAAGGTTATTTGCGCCGAAAAAACTAAGAAATAGTGTGATACCACCCAGAGACACTGCAGAAGCCTAGGCAAGAGCAAGAGGGAAACAACCAATGGTTTCCAATGAGCCCACACCAGTGACTGATCCAGACATTACCTTTGATAAAGAAGCTGAAGAATTTTTGAGAATTATCAAAAAGAGAAATTACAAGATTGTGGACCATCTACAGCAGACCCCATCGAAGATTTCCATCTTGTCTTTGCTATTGTGTTCCGACTCCCACGAGAAAGCTCTCTTGAATATCCTGAACAAGGCTTATGTGCCTCAGGATATTTCGTTAAATCAATTAGAAGCGGTGGTATCCAGTGTCAATGCCAGTCATGGATTGGGTTTTACGGACATGGATCTAACATCTGAAGGGCGTGCTCATAATCGGGCACTGCATATCTCTTTAGAATGTAAAGGTGCAGTAATTTCTCACGTGTTGGTAGATATCGGATCGTCGCTGAATGTTCTTCCTAAGAAGGCATTGATGAAGTTGGATTATGATGGAGTGGTTCTAAAGCCCAGTGACCTGGTGGTTAGAGCATTTGATGGGTCGAGGAGATCAATGTTTGGGGAGGTGGATTTTCCAATTAAAGTAGGTCCACAAATCTTCAATACCACATTCTACGTGATGGATATACAGCCGGCATATAGTTGTTTGCAAGGAAGGCCCTGGATACACTCAGTAGGGGCAGTATCGTCAACACTTCATCAAAAGCTGAAATTCATCTGGGAGGGCCAAATCGTAACAGTCAGTGGGGAAGAAGACATCTCCGTCAGTCATCTAGCTTCATTCAAGTACGTGGAGATGGATGGCGAAATAGTTGAGACTCCATGTTAGGCTTTTGAGCCCTTGAAACCTGAACAAGCATCCTCTTTAGCAGCTTCTTCAGAAGAGCCAAAGAAGGGGGTTTCCATAGTCTCTTATAAGCAAGCTCTTAAGGTGGTTGAATCGGGGAGGCAAGAAGGCTGGGGCAGTCCAGTAGAAGTTCTAGAAAAGAAAGATATGTTTGGGGTTGGCTACCACCCTGGGCAGTCATCATCTGGACCAAGTTCTAGAGGTCGTCAAGGTCCAATTACCTTCACGAGTGCGGGAATGGTGGATTACAGAAGCATCGGTGCCGTGCAGGAAGACGCAGTTGATAGTGACTGTGACTTAGATGAGTGGATCAAGCCTTCTGTTCTAGGGACTCAACTTAGAAACTGGTCGTCTGAAAGGCTTATCTCAGTCACCTCCTTCGAAGAGTAATAATATTTGTTTCTGTCTTTTCTGTACTCAAGCAATATGTCTTGCCCGGGGCATAGTAGCTTTTTGTAAGGGTTCTTTTATTCCTAACCCAATTCATAATCATAAATAAAGCTGACGTTTCACATTCATCCATGTTGTTCTTTGTCTTTCATCTTTTTGCTTTTGTTTCTTTTTCAAAGAAAAAAGAAATAAAAGTTTTAAAGTGGCAATGTTTCTCATTTTCTCAAACTCTTTCTAAAGCCTTGCATGAATCACCATTCATGCAGGTGCTCGTCACCAGATCTTATCAATGATGACCCTGTTATGGCTAAGTATGACTTTGACAATCCAATTTACCAAGCCGATGAGGAAAGTGATGAAGATTGTGAACTACCTGAAGAGTTAGCCAGACAGCTTAAACAGGAGGAAAAGATGATTCAGCCGCACGAAGAGGCCATCGAGGTGATAAACCTGGGTACCGACGAAGACAAGAAAGAAGTTAAGATCGGGGCCGCATTAGAGGAATCTATCAAGACTCGTCTAATTGCCATGCTTCGAGAGTGTTGATGTCTTCGCATGGTCTTACCAGGATATGCCTGGTTTAGACACTGACATTGTGGTACACAAGCTGCCTCTGAAAGAAGACTGCCCGCCAGTGAAGCAAACGTTGAGGCACACACGCCCTGATATGGAAATCAAGATCAAAGAGGAATTACAAAAGCAATTTGATGCTGGTTTCTTGGCCGTGACTAGTTACTCCCCGTGGGTTGCCAATATTGTGCCAGTCCCTAAAAAAGACGTAAAGTCAGGATGCGTGTAGACTACAGGGATTTGAACAGGGCCAGCCCTAAAGATGATTTCCCTCTACCTTACATAGATGTGCTTGTTGATAATACTGCTCGGTTTTTTGTGTTCTCTTTCATGGACGGGTTTTCAGGTTATAACCAGATTAAGATGTCACCCGATGATATGGAAAAGACTACCTCCATCACGCCTTGGGGCACTTTCTGTTACAAGGTCATGCCGTTTGGTCTGAAGAATGCTGGGGCCACCTACCAATGGGCGATGGTGATGCTATTTCACAATATGATTCATCATGAAATTGAGGTTTATGTTGATGATATGATAGCAAAATCCCAAACAGAAGAAGAGTACTTAGTCAATCTAGCAAAGTTGTTTGACAGACTCCGGAAGTTTAGATTGAGGTTGAATCCGAATAAATGCACCTTCGAGGTCCATTTTAGCAAGCTACTTGGCTTCATTGTTAGTGAGTGAGGAATTGAGGTTGATCCAGCCAAAGTAAAAGCCATCCAAGAGATGCCTGAGCCAAAGACTGAAAAGCAAGTGAGTGGCTTCTTAGGGAGACTAAACTACATTGCACGGTTTATCTCTCACCTAACAGCCACGTGCAAGCCTATCTTCAAACTTATGAGGAAGAATCAAGCCATTAAATGGAATGAAGACTGTCAGCAAGCCTTTGACCAAATCAAGGAGTACCTACTAGAACCTCCGATTCTCATGCCTCCAGTGCCAGGGAGACCCTTGATCATGTACTTTACTGTGCTTGAAGGATCAATGGGATGTGTGTCGGGACAGCAAGACGAATCTGGTCGAAAAGAGCATGCCATTTATTACCTTAGCAAAAAGTTTACCGATTGTAAGACACGTTACTCACTACTCGAGAAAACTTGCTACGCTTTGGCATGGGTTGCTCGCCGATTAAGACAGTACATGCTGACTCACACTAATATCTTAATTTCTAAGATGGACCCTGTGAAATATATTTTCGAGAAGCCGACTCTAATATGGAGGGTAGCCCGATGGCAGATGATACTAACCGAGTATGATATCCATTACACTTTGCAAAAAGCAATCAAAGGAAGTGTATTGTCAGAATACTTGGCACAGCAGCCAATTGATAATTATCAACCCATGAAGTTCAATTTTTCGGATGAGGACATCATGTTCCTCAAGTTGAATAACTGTGAAGAACCACTTCCGGAGGAGGGGCCAGACCCTAAATCCAAATGGAAGTTGATGTTTGACGGAGATGTGAACATGAACGGAAGCGGGGTAGGTGCTATTATCATCTCACCAGAAGGGGTCCATACACCTTTAGCTGCTCGGTTGACTTTCGAATGCACTAACAACAAGGCAGAGTATGAAGCTTGCATTATGGGGATTGAGGAGGCAATCAACTTGCGAGTTAATAACCTCGAGATCTTCAGAGATTCTGCTCTGGTGGTGAACCAAGTCAATGGCAAATGGTTAGTTCATCAACCTCATTTAGTTCCTTACATGGATTATACCAGGAGGCTGCTAACTTTATTCACCATGGTCAAGTTGAATTATATTCCTCAAGACGAAAATCAGTTCGCTGATGCTCTAGCAACTTTGTCATCTATGATTAAAGTTTATCAAGAAAATTTCGTGCCCCGAATCATGGCCTCCCATCTTGAAAGACCTGTTTATGTCTTTGCAGTTGATAGTGGTGAAGATAACAAACCTTGGTATCATGATATCAAGCCATTCTTGAAGACTCGAGAATACCTGGTTGGGGCATCCAATAAAGACAAGAAGACCCTCAGAAGACTAGCAGGTGGTTTCTTCTTAAATCAAGATGGTGTGCTGTACAAGCGAAACTTCGACATGGTTCTGCTCAGATGCGTGGATAGACACGAAGCAGACCTGCTGATGCAAGAGGTTCATGAAGGCTCCTTTGGTACCCATGCTGGAAGACATGCTATGGCCAAGAAATTCTTGAGATCGGGATATTATTGGATCACCATGGAATCCGATTGCTGTAAATACTCCCGTAAATGTCACAAGTGTCAAGTTTATGTCGATAAAGTCCATGTGCCTCCGAATCCTTTGAGTGCCATGTCTTCACCATGGTCGTTCGCCATGTGGGGCATTGATATGATTGGCAAGATCGAGCTGACAACTTCCAATGGTCATCGCTTCATCCTGGTTGCTATAGACTATTTCACGAAGTGGGTCGAAGCGGCGTCTTATGCCAATGTTACTAAACAAGTGGTAGCACGGTTTATTAAAAAAGACATCATTTGACGGTATGGAATTCTCGAAAGAATCGTTACTGATAATGGTTCTAATCTCAACAACAAGATGATGGCTGACTTATGTCGGGATTTCAAAATAGAACATCATAACTCTTCTCCATATCGACTGAAGATGAATGGTGTCGTCGAGACGGCCAACAAGAACATCAAGAAGATCGTGCAGAAAATGGTTGTGACATATAAAGACTGGCATGAGATGCTACCATTTGCGTTGCATGGGTATAGAACGTCAGTGCGTACCTCAACAGGGGCAACCCTGTTCTCACTGGTATATGGTATGGAGGCAGTCCTACCAATTGAAGTGGAAATCCCCTCGTTAAGGTTAATGATGGACATTAAGCTAGATGAAGATGAGTGGCTCCGGTCTAGATACAATAACCTGAGCCTCATTGAAGAAAAATGCCTCACAGTTGTATGCCATGGACAGTTGTATCAGCGGCGGATGAAGCAGGCTTTTGAAAAGAAGGTACGACCACAAAGGTACATACCAGGTGACCTGGTGCTGAAAAGGATTCTTCCTCCTTTTAACAATCACAGGGGCAAATGGACACCTAATTATGAAGGACCGTTCGTGGTTAAAAAGGTTTTATCAGGTGGAGCCTTGATGTTGACAACCATGGATGAAGAAGACTTACATTCCCCAGTCAACGCAGACACAGTAAGAAAATACATCGTGTAAAAAAGGACCCGTTGGATAAAAATAGAATAATGATCCAGGCAAAAATGGGCATCCCGGCGAGCCAAAAATAGAATAAAAGGCTTGGAAAAAAATTAGGGAAATCTTGAAAAAATCTATGTACACCCGCTGAGTTGAAAAGCCACATTGGACAGCTCAGGCAAAAAAGGGTATCCCGGTGGATTGAAAACCCGAAAGGGCGATCCACACAAAAGAGGGACTAACACGAACGTCTGCGATCTGCGAAATTCGTAACTCATCTGCAACTGAGGTTATTCTAAAGGTTGAAGACCAATTCAATCACCATTCTCATGGGGCAGAGCGAGCGGATAGTCTTGAAGATATACTAGTTATAACCGGGTTGAAACTTAATGAGATCCACTTCTCACATTGCCAATAGGATAGTTTGTTTTCCTTTTTGGCTATTTCCTCTTTCCAGGGAATTGCTTCTTTTGTAATGCCTATTCATGGCCATTTTTCGAATCAATAAAATTCAATTTCAGTCAGCTTGTGACTATCGGCTTCTTGTTTTTGTTTTTCATCTAGCATTGATTGATTGCGAAAACGTCCAACAAATTGTGATTTATATTGTGTTGTGAACATTTGAATGCTTTCTAACTCATGCAGGAGGACATAAGCATTTAATACAACTCTAAAAAGGGTGTCAAGAGGCCCAAATAATGATTCATGCTATGAGCCTGAGGCATACAGGTCTAAACTAACTCTCCATGTTGCAGGCATTATCAATTGTGTTTACGCAGGTACAGGTGTTGCTAGCAGGGCTAAAGCAGATTTCCAGGAGGAGCATTTCATTAATACTTGAACAAGGACAAGTGTTTTCCCGGGTGTCTCCGATTATCCCCAGTAGAAGTGAAGGTGAAGTTCTTCTCCAGCGTTAATGGCAAGAGATGTTTGTCCTCCTCAAGCAGAAGTTTTCTTTCAGCACAAGGGCAATCCCCAACAGTGCAATGGGTGTCTTTCCTCTCCCAACAGTTTGCTTCCTCAACAGAGCCATACCTCTGGTTCCCAACCAAGTCAGGATGCCTACACTTCCCCATTAGAGTTTGAGAAGAGTCCATCTCCAGTAGGGGCTTGGCTCTCCAACCTTAAAGTCCAATTTATTTTTGGCAATGGCGGCAGTTCAAAGCCGGTGCATCATTAACAGCTTTCCCCGTAGAGTTGTTTCCTCCTCACCTGGACTAACCAGATCAATGCAGTGATCATCAATTCTCCCCAATCAAGCCACCTGGGATACTTGCAGTCTCCTTATCAGGAGATCTCTTTGCATTTGCATTTAGTAATCATCATTAAATTCATATCCTTCAAAGCGTAGCATTTCCATTGTCATGGAGCATTACGCCATAAAATCCAAACATATGCATACCAGCATGGGCTAGTTTTGAGGTACATTACATGTGACCTGGAGCATCTTCTCAACCTGAGATATTCCCCGCAGAAGATACTTATACCATTTTCCAGACATATTTATCTTTCCAAGTCAGTGTTGTCATTTTTGTTTTCGTGGCTTGATTCGCTCAGCAGTCACGTATTTTTCTTTGTGGCTTGGTCCGCACAGCAGCCACATTTTCGAGTTCTGTTTCGCTAACGATTGTCGCTCCCAAAGATTTGCATCCCGGTACAAGTGCAAACGGTCGGCAAAAGGAGAAAATGAAATGAACTGAATAGATTCGCCAGCTAGGTATTTTTATCCCGAAGGAAAGGTAATGCTGCATAAACCTAGAAAGATATGGATAAGACGGTTGCGAACCAGAGAAATTGAGAAAGGGGGTTGGTTACAACCTGGGAAGGTATTAGCACCCAGATTGTCCGTCGTACTCGACGAGATCCACGCTTAAAATATTGTGTTTAAAGGGGTAGGTGTATGTTCTATTTGTGTGCAAAAGCTGGAAAAGAATATACAAGTGTCAGTGCAAAAGGTGAGTGCTCAGAAACAGAGGCCTAAAGGAGAATGCTGAAAGAGGGGGAAGACAAAGAGACTTTTGTTCGATAACAGTTAAGTTATGCCTACGTATCCTCTCGTGCAATGAGGAAGTCAGAACACCGTAGTTCGATTCAAAGAGACTGAAAGATAAATTGACTGTGAACTGCCTACTTGTCTATGCTCAAGTGTATGACTCGTCTGGCTCGAGTGCTAACTGTCTTGCATTAGACGGAAGGAGCAAGTTCTCGTTTGTGAATGAGTGTGATGAGAAAAGAATCCCGAATGAGACGATTATTGTTTGTTTTTGTGTTTTCGGTTTTGTTATTGCTTTTGGAGTTTGTCATAATTTAATGAGCTTAAGCCTAAATCAAAGGTTGTAAACTCATTACATCCTCCCTGATTAGGGATAATGAGAATACTTAAGTATGAGATGAACATCTCAACTTAATTACCATGATGATGTAGGATTAAGATCATTAACCTACTTGTGATTATTTATATGTTTTTAGGTTTTTGTTTAGTGTTAAGTAATGAGTTTAAGCCATAATCAAGGATTAGTGAACTCATTACACCATCCTAATAGAAGGATAATAGATGAACACACTTAAGTTGAGGAAGATACCTCAACTTAATCCATGGTTAGGGATTAAATTCATGACAAAACAAGCCTTTATTAAATGGATTTTAATTAAGAAGTGAGATTAAGAAGTGGATTTTATATTTGCAAGACAACTTGGGGGAGGACTTGTCCATTAAACACTAGGGTTAGTCCTTCTTAACCATAAAGGAAGAATTAGAACCATAATGTAAGGCCCAAGTTACAAGATGAAGTCTTAGTGATTATTAGATGGATTAATTAAGAGTTTTAAACAAATTAAGGGTTTAACACTTAGGATTAAAGTTATAGACTCCATCCTAAGAGAAGGATGCAGGCATAACCCTAATTCCAAAGTCCTAAAGGCTTAAAGGTTTAGTCTCTAATGATGAGATGAGAAGAGAGACACAAAGAAGACTCAAAGGTAAAACCTAAGGGGGACTAATTACAACCCTAATTATTATCATGCTTGGATGTTCCTATGGTTTGTAAGGCTTGAGAAAGATCTTCAAGGAAGCCACCAATGGAAGAAGCAGATGGAAGGAGGAAGAAGCAGAAGTAATAAGTTACTTACTTCATTGAAGAAGATAATTAACTTTAAAGAAAGAAAGTGAAAGATGAACACAAGTGAGCAAGCCGACTCAAAGACAATAAAAATGCAGCAAAGACGCAATATGAAAGAGATGAGAAGAAGTGGGAGGTGAAGGCAAATCCACCTCTCAAACAAATCCACCTCTGAAAAGTTAGCACAAGATGCATAAGGAAAGAAATGAAATGAAAAAATGCATATGCAAAGGCAAAGACCAAAACCAGAAGCATAGACATGATGCAAATGATGCTATGACATGATGCAAAGGCATACAAAGTGCAATGGTGTGATCATACAAAGAATGAGATGTCATGTAAGCATGCTTTGAAGTTTGAAAGTTCATGAAAGTTAATGAAAGGAAATGAATGCAAATCATTGCAAATGAATGAAAAAATGGTCAAGCATGGTTCTAACATGTCCTAATATGTCTAAGATGACATATGAATGCATGAAATGTCATGGAAAGTTCATGTATGGATGCATATGCAAGATGAATGCAAGTGAAGATGCAAAATTAGGGTTACATGAGAGGATGAGATGCAAATGGCAAATACAGAAGCAAATGACATGATAAAAAATTGAAAATTCAATCAAAGGAACCCTAAACCTATACTAGGTTACCATCCAAAGGGGGAGGTCAGAAGCTAAACCTAGAAGGAGTTATGAATTTCCTAAGTTTTTAGGGTTTTTTTGGGTGATCTTCAATGTAAAATGCCAAACAAATTGGAAATGCAAGATAAATTCATGCCAAAAATATCCTAGATACTACATGATATATGTGAAACAATGCAAAAAGAACCAACTTCAAACCCTTCATGGTTAGGCAAAAAAGATTTTTCAAAGGTTAGGGTTAAAAAATGTGACTTTATGAACCCTAAATTCAAAGAAAATTGTCAAATGATGATCAAACCCAAAACGAAATTTGTATGAGGGGTTTGAAAATGTTTCTAAATGTGTTAATATGCAACATGAATTTTTGGGTGATTTTTAGAAACTTAAATGCTATTTAATTAATTAATTTTCATTAATTAATTAATATAAACATTTAAATATTTTAAAAATACAATTTTTATGCAAAAAATAAAATAAAAATCATTTTCTGATTAAGAAAAATATTTGGAATAAAAATGCAAAAGGAAATATTTTTGGGATTTTTCTAAGTATTTTAAATTAAATGTTCAAGAAAATGCAATAAATATGAAAATAAAATGTATTTAAATGGGAAGTATGACAATCTGAGGGCTAGGATTCAAAGTTGAGGGAAATGGGTTGAATGGCGCGCAATCTAGTGGCTGAGACTTATCCTGATTTAATTAATTAAAATTAAACTTAATTAAATTAGATTAGGGTTAATGAGGGATCCAGGCCATCCAAACACGTGCGGGAAACGCAATCCAAGGGCCCTAATTCAAAATTGCCTAATCACCTGAGATTGGCCCTAATTAACTTCAGACGGTCGGAACAGTGTTCCGGTCGTCTTCTCCGGTCAACCTCTCATGCCATCTCTCTCAAAACACCATAAAAACTCACTAAACTCTCCAGAATCACTCAACTAAACATCCTAAACAAGAATCCAACAACAAAATCCATTTATTTTCCATGAATCAAGAGAAACGAACAAAATCATTTTCACGAGCAAAGTTTCAGACAGTCAGTACATGCTTATTTCTTGCTCATTTTCAAAACCAAACACATCCCCATGATCAGTGCAACATATAGAACAATATAAGAACTTAAAAACACATTTCTGGAAAAAATGTTCTTGAGGTTACATGAGTTGAAGCTTTCGAAACTGGAACTTTCTGGGCTCTTCTTTGGTGCTAAACCGCTCCCCTTGATCCCCTTATGCTTCTGGAATGCTTGAAAGGAGTTTATATGGACTATTTTTGAGGTTTCAGTTCAGAGGTGAGGGAAATCGTGTTTTGGATTCTTGAGGTTTCAGGCTTGTTTAATGGTTGGGAAATGATCAGGAGAGTATGTGGAGATTATTGGTGAAGTTTGCTTGGAGTTTTGATGGCTGATTTATGAATTTCGAAGAGATGAAGTTTGAGAGGGATTTTTGCAATCTGAATGTATGAGAGCTTCCAGGCTTGTGTTTGTATGAAAATGAATCCCTTGAGGCATGTATGTGAAGCTGTGATAGGTCAGAATAGTTGGTGTGGGCTATGCTGATTGGTATGGGGTGATTTGCAAAAATTCAAGGTTGGTTGTACTCGAGGTATGGGCACATGGTAGGTTTAGATTTGGGCAGGGCTTGGCTCAGCAGAGATCAAGGGAAGCTATAGAAACAGATTTTGTGTGCTGATGCAAGTGTATGGGAAGATTTGTACCATTTTGCAAATTTGAAAAGTTTTGGCCCTTTTGGAATTTCTTGAAGTTCAAGGCATGAAAGTGTATGATTTTTGGGTCAATTCTAATCAAAATGAGTTATACTATGATGGTATGATGTTTATAGATGCATTAGAGGTCATGAAATGTCTTGGCAAGTGGTTTTACAAAAAATCCTCTTTGGTGCATTCTTGAAAATTATAGGATTTTTGCCAACTTTGAAGGATCATAACTTGAGTTCCATAATGGATTAAAACATGTTCTTATACTTTTTGAAAAGGGAAAGACCCAATCTACAACTTTCATGACCAATAATTTTTCATTTGAAGCATTTTTGGTTGAGAAAGAGGAGGTTGAAGAACTTTCCCAAAATGGAAAGTTTCCATTACAAGTCATTTCCATTATTGGCAACTTTTGGTTTAGCTCAAATTTCTTCAATTTTGTGAACTTACAAGCACTTCAATGATCAAATAAAGATCATATAACTTCAATTTGATGAAGATACCCCTTTGGTCCCATTGTTGGGGGCCTTAGATGCCCTGATTTTGCTATGACCTGCTCTAGAAGTTACCCAATGAACAAATGATTTCCACAATGAATTTCTTCATCAAACTTGGTACACATGATCCTTATAACATCTTAAGAACATTAGAAACAAGAATGGACCAAAAAAAGGAGTTAAGGCCTCTGAAACCAAAACCCTAATTTTGGTCATCTGTGTAGTGAAAACCCTAGCTCTGCTTCCATGCTTTCCCAGTTCTTGTGATTTCTTGACTTCCTTGAACTTTGAGGGATATAATATGATGATAGAACAGACATGGACCCTCTTGAAACACTTGGAGGCCTTTGGAGTGGCTCAGATGGATCCTTGGATTGCTCATATCACAAACCCTAGATGTAGATGAGCTTGAACTATGCAGATGAAACAAATATGCAATATGAGATGATATGCTTAAACTTATGCAATCATGAAAGATCACAAGCCATGGTGTGATAAAGAGTGAGGGAAAATTTGGGGTGTTTACAACTGCCCCTATTCAAACATGAGTTAGCTGTGCAGGATGTGAGCGCCTGGCTTAAGGGACAAACAAGATAACTTGTGGTTGAATACCAAAGACAGTCCAAAATTTGCACTCACTAGGGAGAAGAAGAAAAGGGATATAAATTACAAAAGAAAGTATAGTATGATTATCAAATGAAGGCGATGGAGGAAGACCATCGAGCAGAGGACGACTGCTGGGGATAAAGCGGTAAGCTAAGCAGTGACGGGGATGGCCGACAAGCTAGGTGAATAAAGAGATCATGATGGGGACGTCCATCAAGGAAAGAAACAAGATTCTCTAGGGATTAAAGTAAAGGCAATGATGGGGACGGCCATTAGGTTTGCAAAGTAAAGTAAACAACGATGGGGACGACCATCGGTTTAAAGAATAAATGAAATAATGATGAGGGACGATCATCAAAGGTGAAGGACGATCACCTAGCAGGGGACAGCTGCTCTTTATCACGACATAGGACGAATGTCGGATAGAAAAGGTCGACGATGGGGATGGCCATCAGATAAGCATGATGAAGGACGATCATCAAGAGGTGAAGGACGATCACCTAGCGGGGTACGGTTGCTCTCGGGGTTTATCACGAC
The DNA here is from genome assembly GCA_963966055.1 of Lathyrus aphaca. Classification (NCBI taxonomy): domain Eukaryota; kingdom Viridiplantae; phylum Streptophyta; class Magnoliopsida; order Fabales; family Fabaceae; genus Lathyrus; species Lathyrus aphaca. The sequence goes on along the minus strand of OZ014522.1, from coordinate 460,240,414 downwards.
ATAGGATAAATGTCGGATAGAAAAGGTCGACGATGGGGACGGACATCGGATAAGCATGATGAAGGACGATCATCAAGAGGTGAAGGACGATCACCTAGCAGGGTACAGCTGCTCTCGGGGTTTATCATGACATAGGACGAATGTCGGATAGAAAAGGTCGACGATGGGGACAGCTATCGGATAAGCATGATGAAGGACGATCATCAATAGGTGAAGGACGATCACCTAGCAGGGGACGGCTGCCGAAAATATCACGACATAGGACGAATGTCGGATAGAAGAAAGTTTTTTTGTTGGGTATTTACTGGGGAACGGTAAACACGGACGAGTGTTAACACTCAAGAAATAAAGGTATAAGTGTTTGATGTTGTGTATAGATTAAAGGTGCGGACGAGCATCCTTAAGACCAAGATACGGACGAGTATCGGTAAAAACAAACGCTGATGCTAACGGATGAAAGCTTCAGCCAAGTCTTTCAAGTTCCTCATTGTGGCTCTAGTCAGATGGGAATACCATTCTCGGGATGCCCCTGTTAGACTATCCTCGAAGTAAAACATCCACAACTTTTCGTCCATGGTGTATGCTTTTAATCTTACCAAGAATGATTGAAGGTGGGTGCGTGGGCAGGATGTGCCATTATACCTTTCAAAACACGGAGGTTTGAACTTGTGAGGAATTCTCACCCCTTCCACCAGTCACATGTCCATTACATCAAAACCTAGGGAATTCTGGAATTCAAGAGACCTCAACTTCTCTGCAATTTCATCCAGCCTACGGTCGTAAACTTCGTCCCCATCCCCAACAACTATAAACTGTTCTTCTTGAGGATCCTTTTGCAAGACCCTTCCTCCAGCAGTGTTACCCTGAGTATTCCTTATGGCATTGATTTTTGGGTTTAGATGAGGCCCAAACTCTGGTGGATCAGTGCGAGGTTGCACATGATAGTTGTTACTTGTACCTCCTGTACCTGGATGGTGTTCTTCAGGAGTTTGTCTTTCCACCAACTCCCTTAGTCTTTCCTGGCTCTGAGCTAAGCCAGTCATTACAGTCATGAATTGGGTCATCTGATTCCTTATCTCAACCCTCTCATTAGCCATTTGGGTCCTTAGTTCATTCATGTCTTGCTGAACTTGATCCATATGGAGTCCCGAAAGGTTGTTTCTTGTCGGGTACCAGTGTGTTCTGTTGACAGGGAACACTCTTCTGCGAGCAATGTTTCCTGAAATCACAACAAAGTGAGAAACATAAATAAAACAAAAACCTACAAAACAAAGAAAAAGTACAACAAAAGAAAAGTATAAGCAAAAGAAATCAGACATCCAATCCAAAGTCATCCTCTCTGACTTCCTTCAGGAAAGCCTCAGTCACCGGACCTACTGGGTGCTCTATGATGGTCCTGATAAGAAGGTTCCGGGTGGCAATGGCACTGGTCAGCTTCTTGTGCTTATCTTGATCCTTTGACCTCTTCAACCCCGCCCGGAGTTTCAATTCAGATATCTCCTTCTGAGCTGCCAACAAAGCCTCCTGATGCTTCTTCTCACTAGCCTCCAACTGTTCTATCTTAGCCTGAGTCCTTTGATCTTCTTGTGCACGGGCTTCAGTGATCCTGATCCACCTATCCTGGCTCTCCTCAAGATAATGCTCTGCCCTAGCTTTCTGAGTCTTTGCCTCCTTGCAAGCATTCTTCAGTACTAACTCCCCTACTCTTGCCTTCCTGATGTAGTCATTCGTCTTCTCAATCTTGGTCAGGTGCTCAATCCTGAGCCTTTCCAATCTCTCATTATCCAGACGGCTGTCATTTCTCTCCCAGAGAGTCTTCTTCAAGGCTTCAGATAGCTGAGTATTCCTCTCTTTCAGCTTTTCAAACTCTTCCAGGCTGACAGTAGCTGCAGGTTGTACTGTAGAAGGTCCAGGTACGTCTTCTAAAGTGAATGGCATCCAGGTGATCTGAGCTCTGGTACAGGACCAATCACAATATTGTGCTGAAGTAATGTTGTTGCACTTGCCAAGGATGGTTGTCCCTTTAGTCTGTATGTTGTCCCAAGCCCAGGCAGCTTGTCTGACAATAGCAGAGTTAGGTTGGATTTCATAGTAAAGAGTTTCAACCAAATCTTGTCCTATGAGAGGATGAACCAAAGCATACCCTAATTGTATTTTAAACAGTAAAGGGTTGTAGTTGATTCAACCTTTCACTCCTATCAAAGGCACATTAGGATATTTCCCATAGCTAGTATTCATATCATTGCCCTTGGGGCTCTGAGTGCACCATCTAATGTCTTCTGATGTCAAGGCAATGAATCTCTTCGCCCAGTTCTTCTGCTGATGAGGGTTCAGGAAGGTATCTGACTTTGGAAAATGTCTTAGCAGCCAAGAGTAATAAAGGGGAGCACAGCATCTGACCAGTCTTCCTCTTTGCTTTTCATTCCTCTGGTGTACTGAGTAGTAGAAATCTCCAAGCAAGGTAGGAACTGGGTTCCTCAACAAGAACAGGTGAATGGCATTCTTGCTCACAAACTTGGGCTCATCTGCAAACAAGATAACCCCATATATACTGAGGGCTAAAAGTGCACAAACAACCTTCCATTCTCCTATTGCAGCATGCAGGGTAGCCAGGGAGATCAAGAAGTCCAGGTGGAGGCCTAGAACTCCAGCCTTGGTTGTCATGTTCTGATCAATGAGGGCAGACTCCAAATGCAATGCCCTGGCTATGTCTTCATTTCTGGGAGCAATCATCTCAGGGTTGAAAGGAATCCCTCTCCTGATAGGAACTCCTAACAACATGGAGAATTCTTCTAGCAAAGGTCCCAACTGGAAATTAGGGAATTTGAAGCATCTGAGTGGAGGATCATAAAACTGTAAGCAAGTATGGATCATGCTCCTCTGAGATGCATCTAGATCCATGACCATGTCCAACATGCCTCCATAATGCTCCCTGAACAGTGGGACTTGATCAGGGGTAATGAGGGACTGGATCTGCCTGATGCCAGTCAGGGTGGGCTCAAAGAAGTGGTAGGTGATGTTGCTCTTTCTTGAATTGTCCATTGATGCTGGTGAAGGAGCTGAGAGTAACTGCTGATGAAGGTCACTGAATGAGATGCTGGAGATGAGTCTCTGATGAAGATAGCTGGAGGAGAATCACTGACAACCTGATGAAGGTGCTGAAGAAGACAAATTGAAGGAGTCTGAGCAGCAGAAGGGGTCAAAACCAAACCAAAGATAATATGATGGATACCCTGTAAAACAAATAAGCAAATTTTAAATGATGCAAAAATGATGTATGCAGAATGATATGTAAAGGGTTTATGATCAAGTGCTGGATCTGTTTATTTGCCTTGGTAAAAGTCCATGTATGTTTATAAGTTTGGATGGAGGCCTAAAAATCCCGTAACCAGGTGAGGGACTCAAATAAAGAGTCACAAGTCCAAGGTAATCACAAGAATTGTCCAAAGTGATGAATTCTTAAAACATAACTAGTAACAAGGTATGATGTGGCTAAGGGTTCCTGCAAACCTGTAAACATCCCAACCCCCTCTCATGTAATGTTCTAGAACAAGGATCCTCGGACTTGGATCAGTTATGAGAAATGTAAACACTTCTAACCCGGAGGTACAGTGTTTACAATAACCATAAAGGATCCTACTCTAATTCACCTCAGATGCTGAAGGTCATAAAAAGGTCATCCAGACTTAGCAGGCTTCCCAAATAGGCCTAGTACTACAGGAAATCTGTAGCACAGAGTTCTCAAGAAGAAACCCATATCTGAATCGTGTTTCATATTCCCGCACCAGACCGAAATGGAATGGGAAAGAATATGAAGCCACTCTAGCCTATGTGTCACTCAGGTCCCATGTGTAGGACCTTAATCACTCAATGAACCCCACCTACCAAGGAAGACAAAAATCCAGCACATGATAATGACAATATGAAATGCATAAAACTGTCAAGGAAAGCAATAAATAAAGTTGTACATAAAGCAATAAATAAAGCAAATAAATAAGCAAAAGTAGCACATAACACCCCCGTAAACATAAATCAAACAAGCGCTAGGAGGAACCTACAAAAAGAACCAGAAGCCCTGGTTGCAATATAAGCTTCCCCAGCAGAGTAGCCAAGTTATCGCTCCCAAAGATTTGCATCCCGGTACAAGCGCGAACGGTCAGCGAAAGGAGAAATGAAATAAACTGAATAGAGTCACCAGCTAGGCATTTTTATCCCGAAGGAAAGGTAATGCTGCATAAACCTAGGAAGAAATGGATAAGATGGTTGCGAACCAGAGAAACTGAGAAAGGGGGTTGGTTACAACCTGGGAAGGTATTAGCACCCAGATTGTCCGTCGTACTCGACGGGATCCACCCTTAAAAGACTGTGTTTAAAGGGGTGGTGTCTGTGCTATTTGTGTGCAAAAGCTGGAAAAGAATATACAAGTGTCAGTGCAAGAAAGTGAAGTGAGGTGCTCAGGAATGAGGCTAAAAAGAGAATGCTGAAAGAGGGGGAAGACACAGATACTTTTGTTCGATAACAGTTAAGTTATGCCTATGTATCCTCTCGTGCAATGAGGAAGTCAGAACATCGTAGTTCGACTCAAAGAGACTGAAAGATAAATTGATTGTGAACTTGCTTGCTTGCCTATGCTCAAGTGTATGACTCGTCTGGCTCGAGTGCTAACTGTCTTGCATTAGACGGAAGAAGCAAGTTCTCGTTTGTGAATGAGAGTGATGAGAAAAGAATCCCGGAGGAGACGATTATTGTTTGTTTTTTGAGTTTTCATTCTTTTATTGCTTTTTTTTGTGTGTTTGTCATAAGTTAATGAGCTTAAGCCTAAACCAAGGGTTAGTAAACTCATCATATCCTCCCTTTTGTTAGGGATGATGAGAATAACTTAAGTATGAGATAAACATCTCAACTTAATTACCATGATGATGTAGAGTTAAGATCATTAACCTACTTGTGATTATTAATATATTTTTGAGTCTTTGTTTAGTGTTGAGTAATGAGTTTAAGCCATAATCAAGGATTAGTGAACCCATTACACCATCCTAATAGAAGGATAATATATGAGAACATTTAAGCTGAGGAAGATACCTCAACTTAATCCATGATTAGGGATTAACCTCATGACAAAACAAGCCTTTATTAAAGTGGATTTTAATTAATGATGAGATTAAGAAGTGAATTTTATGGTTTGTAAGACAACTTGAGGGGGACTTGTCCATTAACACTAGGGTTAGTCCTTCTTAACCAATGAAGGAAGAATTAGAACCCTAATGCAAGGACCAAGTTACAAGCTATTGTCTTAGTGATTATTAAGATGGATTGATTAAGTGGTTTAAACAAATTAAGGGTTTAACACTTAGGATTAAAGTTATACACTCCATCCTAAGAGAAGGATGCAGGCATAACCCTAATCACAAAGTCTAAAAACCTTAAAGGTTTAGTCTCTAATGATGAGGTGAGAAGAGGGACACAAAGAATACACAAAGGTAAAAGCTAAAGAAGAACTAATCAAAACCCTAATTATTGTCATGCTTGGATGTTCCGATGGTTTGTGAGGCTTAAAAGAGATCTTCAGAGAAGCCACTAATGGAAGAAGCAAATGAAAGGAGGAGAAGCAAAAGAAACAAGTTACTTACTTCACTGAAGAAGATAAGTAACTTGAAGAAAGAAAGTGAATGATGAACATGAATGAGCAAGCTCACTCTAAAGCAAAGAAAAATGCAGCAATGATGCATAAGAATAATGAGAAGAGAAGTGAGAAGTGAAGGCAAATTCACTTCTCATGTTACTTACCGCCTAAAAAGGTTAGCATAAAGGAAAGAAATGAAATGAAAATGAATCATATGCAAAGGTAAAACCAAAACCAGAAGCATATACATGATGCAAATGATGCTATGAGATGATGCAAAAGCATGTCAAGTGTTATGAATGTTCATACAAGAGATGTAATGCAAAGGATACATGCTTTGAAGTTTGAAAGCACATGAAAGCTTATGAAATGAAATGGATGCAAAGCATGGCAAATGAATGAAGAAATGATCAAGTATGCAAGACATGTCATGGCAAGTTCATGTATGAATGCATATGCAAGATGAATGCAAATGAACATGTAAAATTAGGGTTTTAAGGCAACATGAGATGCAAAAGTAAAAAACAGAAGAAAATCATAATATCAAAATTTGCAGATGAAATCAAAGGAACCCTAACCCCATATGATATCATACCCCAACGGATGAGGTCTAACTCTTAACCTAAATAAAGTTGTGAATTTTCTAAGTTTGCTAGGTTTTTAAGGTACCTTAAGAGGAAAAATGCAAATTAAATGGAAAATGCAAGATAAATTTGTGACAAAAATATGCTAGATACTACATGCCATATGAAGAACAATGCAAAAAGAAACAATGTCAAACCCTTCATGGTTAGGCAGAAAAGATCTCTTGAAGTTAGGGTTCAAAAATAGGATTTTTATGAACCCTAAATTCAACAAATTGTCAAAGTTGGATCAAAACCAAAACGAAATTTGTATGAATGGTTTGACAATGTTTCTAAATGTCCTAAGATGCAATGTGATTTTTTTTGGGATTTTTAGAAACCTAAATAGTATTTTAATTAATTAATTTCCATTAATTAATTAAAATAAACATTTAAATATTTTTAAAATGGTTTTTTAATGCAAAAAATAAAAATAAAAATGTTTTTGGATGAAGAAAAATATTTGAATTAAAAATGCAGAAGGGAAATATTTTTGGAATTTTCTAAGTATTTTAAATTAATTAGACAAAATAAATGAATTTAAATGAAATAAAATATGAATTAATGGCTGGTCAACTGATCCAATGGATCAGATTTAAACTTGGGGATGGAGGGAAGACCACGCGCGCAATCTAAGGGTCACAATTCAAATCTGCCTAATTAAAATTTATTTTGATTAATTAAATTAATTAAGTGGATTAGGGTTTAATGAACTCATCTCAGCCATCCAATATGCGCGCGAAGACAAAATCCAAGGGCTCACATTTAAACCTAGCTAATTACACTGATTATGCCCTAATCACACTCAGGTGGCCGGAGAAGACCTCCAGTCGTCTTCTCCGAAAGACCCCTCCCCTTAATCCCTCAAAACATCACAAAAACGTGTCAAACTCTCCAGAATTCATCCTTAAACATCATAGAACACTAATCCAACAACAAAAACAATTTTTCATGCATCAAAATGAAGAATCGAAGAAGAACATTTTTAGGTCAAAACTTTCAGAAGTTCATGAAATCCTTAATACGCAACCATTTTCAAAAATAAAAGCATCAGCATGATCAGCACAACATAAAGAACATTTTTATAACCTAAAATTACATTTCTGGAAAATTTGTTCTTGAGGTTACCTGAGCTTGAGCTTTCTCAGTTTGATGCTTTTGGTCCTCTTCTCTTGTGCAAACCCATTCCTCTTGACCTCCTGATGAAGCTTTGATGCTTGGAAGAGGTTTGTAATGGCTGGTTTGAGAGCTTACACTCTTGCTGCACCAGAATCGTGTTTTGGTTTTGGGTGTGTTTAGGCTGCAATGAAGGGCGGGAAATGATCCTCTTGATATGCTGAGTTGATTGATGAAGGAAGCTTGAAGTTTGAGTGTGTGTGTGTGCTGTGAGTTTCGAAATCTTTTTCTCTTGGGTGATTTTGTGGAACTTGATGATTCTGAAGTGTTAGGCTTGTGTTTGTTGTGTTATGAGCTGTGTTTGATCCACATAACAAGCTTTGATAGGTCAGAAGAGTTGTTGTGGCCTATGGTGATTGATATGGGCTCTCTTGCAAAAAGTCAACAAAACTTGTACTTGAGGTATGGGCTCATGTTGCAGCTGACTTTAGGCTTGTCCTGGCTCAGCAAGGATCAAGGAGGACCATGGAACATGTTTTGTGGTGATTCAGCAAGTGTATGAGAAGTTCTATGCTCTTTTGCAATTTTGAAGAAGTTTGGCCCCTTTTGAATTTCTTGAAGTTCAAGTCATGAAATGAGATGATTCTTGGGCCAATTTTGATTCTTAGGCAATGCAATATGTTTGTATGATGCTTAGAAGTTTATTAGAAGTCACAAAATGGCTTGGCAAGTGGTTTTGCAAAAATCCCTCTTTGTTGTATTCTTGAAAATTATAGGATTTTTGCCAACTTTGAAAGATCATAACTTGAGTTCCATAATGAATTAGAACTTGTTCTTGTACTTTTTGAAAAGGGAATGATCCAATCTACAACTTTCATGACCAACAATTTTTCATTTGAAGCATTTTTGTTTGAGAAAGAGGAGGTTGAAATACTTTCCCAAAATGGAAAGTTTCCATTACAAGTCATTTCCATATTTGGCAACCTTTTGTTTAGCTCAATTTTCTTCAATTTTTTGAACTTCCAAGCACTTAAATGATCAAATAAAGATCATATAACTTCAATTTGATGAAAAATCCACTTTGGTTCCATTGTTGGGGGCCTCAGATGCCCTGATTTTTCTCTGACTTGCTCAAGAAGTTACCCAGTGAACAGATGACTTCCACAATGAATTTCTTCATCAAACTTGGTACACATGATCCTTATAACATATTGAGACTATTAGAAACAAGAATGACCAAAAAAATTGGAGTTATGGCCTCTGAAACCAAAATCCTAATTTCAGGTCATCTGTATAGTGAAACCTTAGCTCAGCTTCCATGCCTTGCCAGTTCTTGTGCTTCCTTGATCTTTGAGGGATATAATATGATGATTGAGCATACATGGACCCTCTTGGAACACTTGGAGACCTTTGGAGTGGCTCAGATGGATCCTTGGATTGCTCAGATCACAAACCCTAGATGCAGATGAACTTGAACTATGTAGTGAAACAAAAATGCAATATGAGATGATATGCTTAGAATAATGTAAATATGAAAGATCACAAGCCATGGTGTGAACTTAGTGAGGGAAAATTTGGGATGTTTACAGCTGCCCCTATTCAAGCATGAGTTAGTTGTGCAGGATGTAAACACCTGGCATAACAGACAAACAAGATAACTTGTGGTTGAATACCAAAGACAGTCCGAAATTTGCACTCACTGGGGAGAAGAAGAAAAAGGATATAAATTGTAAAAGGTAGTATAGTATGATTATGAAGTGCGGGCAATGGAGGACGACCATCGAGCAGAGGACGACTGTTGGGGATAAACGGTAAATCAAGCGATGACGGGGACGGCCAACATGCTGGGGAAATAAAGAGATCATGATGGGGACAGCCATCGGGTAAGGAAACAAGATTCTCTGGGGATAAAAAACAAAGGAAATGATGGGGACGACCATCAGGTTCATAAAATAATGTAAACAACGATGGGGACGGCCATCGGTTTAAAGAATAAATGAAATAATGATGAGGGACGGTCATCAAAGGTGAAGGATGATCACCTAGCAGGGGACGGCTGCTCTTTATCACGACATAGGATGAATGTCGGATAGAAAAGGTCAACGATGGGGACAACCATCGGATAAGCATGATGAAGGAAGATCATCAAGAGGTGAAGGACGATCACCTAGCAGGGTACGACTGCTCTCGGGTTTATCATGACATATGATGAATGTCAGATAACAAGATCAACGATGGGGACGACCATCGGATAAAATGATGAAGGACGATCATCCAAAGGTGAAGGATGATCACCTAGCAGGGTACGGCTGCCGAAAGTATCACAACATAGGACGAATGTCGGATAGAGGAAGGTTGTTCTGCTGGGGAATGGTAAACACGGACGAGTGTTTACGCTTTCCAGAATAAAATGTATAAGTATTTGACGCTGTGTATAGATTAAAGATGCGGACGAGCATCCTTAAGACCATGATATGGACGAGTATCGGTAGAAACAAATGCTGACGCGTGTTCAGAGATGATGATATGGACAATTACCAACTGGTTAACAAAGAACACGGACGAGTGTCGAATCTGTGGTGAATAATAATATATATACAAGATAAGGACGAGTATCAGAGACTTTTGTATAAGTGTGAGTGAGTATTGTTGGTGAATTATGAGCAAGACACAGACGGATGTTCAATTTTGCTGGGGAAAGTATGACACGGACGAGTGTCAGGAGAGAAAGTGCATAAGTTATGAATTTATGAGTGTAAAAAGGTATTCTGGCAACCTGTGGGGATAGGATGACACAGACGGGTGTCAATAAGAGCGTATTATAACAAGTGTTTGGTTTGCAATAAGTGTTTGGGTAACCATGCTGGGGAATGGTGACACAGACGGGTGTCAAGAAAGTATACAGGTATCTGTATTCAAAGAGGATGTTTGTGGCTTATCTGCGGGAGATGATATGACGCGGACGAGTGTCGGGAGAGTGTATATGAACTTGTATCTGTGTCGGAGAGTGCAAAGGGGACGCTTTGGCTCTCTGTGGGGACATTGAGATGACACGGACGAGTGTCGAGAAGAACATGTTATGGACAAGTATTTGTACTTGAGGGTGCAAAGGGACGCTTTGGCTTTTATGTGCAAGGGATGTATTTTGTATATTGCTGAAGAGGTACTGTTGGTATTTACAGGTGTCTGGCTCCAACCTGACTTGTGATCATGCAAATGTTTGATTTTTGCCGTAATGCTCCGTATTAGACGGAATGCTACGCTTTGTGGGAAAAATGATGCGAATGCTATGATTATGCAAAAGAAACCGATCCGGGACTCGGATCCTGCTGCCGTGAAGATCTCCGACTGATATGCTTGGAAGGATATCCTAGATGGGGATGAGATCATTGGTAGATCTGATAAATCATATGGCTCTGTATGGGGAAATAGATCACTGATAAATCTATCCTGTAAGGAGAAAAACCAGTTGGGGACGAAGAAGCTTCCGTCACTTTGTTGTGTGAGAATTTCAAGCATTACTCTTCTGGGAGAGGCTGGAACTCTATGGGGAGATAGTTCTTTTAACTTTGAGAGACCCGACTCTCTGCTTGGGGGAGGAAAGATCATCGAACGATCTTCCTAAAGATATCAGTGGGGATCCCGGCTGGGGATGGGGAGGTTTTGACAACTCTGTTTGGGAAAAGCTTTCCAAATGCTGCTTGGAGAAGATGTGCTGGGGAAGGGATGCTTGGCATGCCCCATGCTGCGTATTTGAATACCTGCAATCCTGTCAAGACAAAGAAACGCACAAGTGTCCTGAGGTATCCTTTACCGGATTCAGTCATAGGAGTTAGGTATTCCTGAAAGTAAATACATTTCCTGCAAGCATTTATTAAGGATGGCTCATTTGTTTTACGTAAACATTATATCATGGATATTGGATATTTTTGCAAACGAAACAAAAATGTACGAAACGAGGTGTGACTGAAAATCTGATTTTATTAATCTGGGTGCCATGAACTGGCAAATACATTCAAAGAAATAGATCCCCTGGAATGAGGAGATTGTTTACAAATTGAGAAAAGTAAAAGTGTTGGCAATGTTGACGATGCTCCGTTGAGCTTCCTTTGCTATGACCCATATGAACTTGACGTTCTTCTTATCTTGCTTTCTGAAGAAGGTTGATTCTGACCGATGCTTTAACCTTTCGAAGCTTTCCGTGTTGTAAGTGATACAGACGAATTCATAATGCAGTTGTTCGCTTATTCCCTTATTTTGCGTGGATCGCCCTTTCGGGTTTTCAATCTACCGGGATACCCATTTTTGCCTGAGTTTTCCAATGTGGCTTTTCAACTCAGCGGGTGTACATTTTTTAATTTTCCCTTATTTTTGCCCGAGTCTTTTTATTCTGTTTTTGACTCGCCTAGATGCCCTATTTTTTCCTGGACTTACATTCTGTTTTTATGTCCAACGGGTCATTTATGCGAAGTAGTTTTTAACTGCATCTGAATTCACAAGGGATGAGAAATCTTCACCGTCCATAGTAGTGAGCATCAGTGCTTCACCAGAGAAAACCTTCTTTACTATGAACGGACCGTCGTAGTTTGGAGTCCACTTTCCCCTGTGGTCTGTATGAGGAGGAAGTAATCTTTTCAGCACAAGATCTCCTACTCGGTATTCCCGAAGCCTGACTTTCTGATCGAAGGCTTTCTTCATCCTTTTCTGATATAGCTGCCCATGACAGATTACAGCTAATCTCTTTTCTTCGATCAGATTCAGTTGATTGTACCGAGAACATACCCATTCTGCTTCATTCAACTTTACATCCATTAGTACCCTTAAGGAGGGTAATTCAACTTCAACAGGTAGGACGGTCTCCATACCATACACAAGCTGATACGGTGTTGCCCTGGTGGACGTTCTGATTGAGGTTCGATTCCCATGCAAGGCAAATGGTAGCATCTCATGCCAGTCTTTGTAAATAACCACCATCTTCTGCACAATCTTCTTAATGTTCTTGTTAGCTACCTCAACGACGCCGTTCATCTTTGGCCTGTAAGGAGAAGAATTGTGATGTTGGATTTTGAAGTCCCGACACAGTTCTGCCATCATTTTGTTGTTCAAATTGGAACCATTATCAGTAATGATTCGCTCGGGAACTCCATACCGACAGGTGATGTCTCTCTTCAGAAATCTGACTACCACTTGTACGGTGACATTTGCATATGAGGCTGCTTCAACCCATTTGGTGAAGTAATCAATGGCTACCAGGATGAATGTGTGTCCATTTGAAGCAGTTGGTTCAATCTTTCCAATCATGTCAATGCCCCACATGGCAAATGGCCAAGGTGAAGACATTACGTTCAACGGATTTGGAGGCACATGCACCTTATCTGCATAAATCTGACATTTATGACACTTTCTGGCATAGGCACAACAGTCTGCATCCATTATGATCCAATAGTAGCTTGATCTTAACAATTTCTTAGCCATTGCATGTCCCCTAGCATGGGTACCGAAAGATCCTTCATGCACCTTGTGCATCAGCAAGTCTTCTTCTTTCTTGTCAACACATCTGAGAAGAACCATGTCAAAGTTTCTCTTGTATAATGAACCATCAGCATTCATGAAGAAACTACCAGCCAGCCTTCTTAATGTCTTTTTATCATTGGATGATGCCCCAGGTGGGTATGCCTGATCTTCTAAGAAGCTTTTGATGTCATGGAACCAAGGCTTGTCATCTTTAGCAATGTCCACGGAGAATACGTATGTTGGTCGGTCAAGTCTGGATACCGAAATTCGAGGTACAAAATTGGCAGTTTGAACCTTGATCATGGAGGAAATGGTAGCCAAAGCATCTGCGAACTGATTTTCGTCTCGAGGGATGTACTCAAGTTTGACTGTTGTGAAGAAAGTCAATAATCTCCTCGTGTAGTCACGGTATGGAATCAGATGCTCTTGGTGAGTGTACCATTTGTCGTTGGTCTGATTGATTACCAAAGCTGAATCTCCGAATACAGTTAAAGTCTTGATCCTGAGGTCAATGGCTTCCTCAAGACCCATGATACATGCTTCGTACTCAGCTTTGTTGTTAGTGCATGCAAAGGTGAGTTTTGCCGAGAAAGGAATATGTACTCCTTTAGGTGTAATGAGCACTGCACCAACTCCACGACCATTCATATTAATAGCCCCATCAAACATCATTGTCCATTCTTCTTATGGGTCAGGCCCTTTAGTGTGAACAGGCTCTTCATGATCTTTGTCTTTTAGGAACATGATGTCTTCATCAGGGAAGTTAAATCTCATTGGTTGGTAATCATTAATGGGTTGCTCAGCTAGATAGTTAGACAGTACACTGCCCTTTATGGCTTTTGAGATGTGTATTGAATGTCATACTCTGTCAGAATCATTTTCCATCTTGCAACCCTTCCGGTAAGTGTTGACTTCTCAAATATGTACTTGACGGGGTCCATCTTTGAGATCAATAAGGTAGTGTGAGTCAACATATACTGTCTTAGTCGGCAAGCAGCCCACGCTAAAGCATAACAAGTTTTCTCGAGCAGTGAATAACGTTGTTCACAGTCGGTAAACTTTTTTCTTAGGTAGTATATTGCATACTCTTTTCGACCAGACTCGTCATGCTGGCCCAACACACACCCCATTGATCCTTCTAATACTGTTAGGTACATTATTAGAGGTCTTCCTTCAATTGGAGGCATAAGAATGGGAGGCTCTTGTAAGTATTCCTTGATTTTGTCAAAATCCTTCTGACAATCTTCATTCCACCTGACTATTTGTTCCTTTCTTAACAATTTGAACAAGGGTTCACAAGTTGGAGTGAGATGAGATATGAACCTTGATATGTAGTTCAATCTACCCAAGAACCCCCAAACTTCCTTTTCAGTCCTAGGTGCAGGCATCTCCTGAATGGCTTTGACTTTTTCAGGATCAACTTCAATTCCCTTTTCACTTATAATGAATGCCAGCAGTTTACCGGAACGTACCCCGAATGTGCATTTGTTGGGGTTTAGCTTGAGCTGACACTTTCTAAGACGCTTGAACAACTTCATCAGATTTACCAGATGGTCTTCTTCAGTGAGGGACTTGGCAATCATGTCATCCACGTAGCATTCAATTTCTTTGTGGATCATATCACAGAATAATATCACCATAGCCCGTTGATAAGTAGCACCGACATTCTTCAATCCAAAAGGCATTACCTTGTAACAAAAAGTGCCTCAAGGTGTGATGAAGGTAGTCTTCTCCATATCTTCGGGTGACATTCTGATCTGATTATATCCGGAAAATCCATCCATGAAAAAGAATACCGAGAACTGAGTTGTGTTGTCAACCAATACATCAATGTGAGGTAATGGGAAATCATCCTTTGGGCTAGCTCTGTTCAGATCCCGGTAATCCACACACATCCTTACTTTGCCATCCTTCTTAGGAACTGGTACAATATTAGCAACCCACGGCGGGTAACTAGTTACAGCAAGGAAACCGACATCCCACTGTTTTTGTACCTCTTATTTAATCTTCATGGCCATATCTGGACGAGTACGGCGTAGCTTTTGCTTCACTAAAGGGCAATCTTCCTTCAAAGGCTGCTTGTGCATAACAATATCAATATCCATACCTGGCATGTCTTGATAGGACCAAGCAAAGACGTCGACGTACTCTCGAAGCATGTCAATAAGCTGTCCCTTCACTGAATCTTGCAGACTGGCTCCGATCTTCACTTCTTTCAAGTCTTCTTCGGTACCAAGATTAACTGTCTCAACCTCCTCCTGATGAGGAGTAATCACTTTCTCTTCTTGCCTCAACAACCTGGCTAACTCTTCAGGTAACTCATAGTCTTCTTCAACCCCTTCATCATCTTGATTAATCGGATTGTCGAAGTCATACAAGGTCATAGCAGTGCGGTTGTCGGTGCAATCTGAAGGATAATCTTTGCAAGGGTTGAGATTGGTTTATCTTAGTGACCAGATTTAATCTTGTTTAGAAAAAGTGAAAATGAAGTTATTTATTTTGAAAACATTGCCATTTTATTGTTTTGTACAAAAGCGAAAAAATGAAAAGACAGTGAGCGAAAAAGAGATTCGTTTGCAAAAGATGTATGATATTCATTGATTAATCATTTGTACAAAATTACAATATGGCCCTATTACAAAATGAGTCCTAACACCTTGGGCAAGATGCATGACTTGATGCATGCTAAAAAGACAGGAAATAATAATTACTCTGCAGGAGTAACCCTTATAATTTCCTGGGAAGACCAGTTAGAGACTTGGTTCCCCAGGATCCTTGGACGTATCCAGCTCTCCAGGTTGCGGTCTCTTTCCTCCTCATCTTCCAGATTGTTAACAGCATCTGGGGTGAGCATCCCCCTACTGACAAATTTGGGCTCTTTCGCAGCCTCTGATTGATCTTGTCGGAATGAGCTGTAACCCAGACTGAATCTATCTTCCTACTTTTCCACTGGCAGCAGCTTGCCCCGTAGCATTATCGTCTTCAACAACCTTCCGGGCTTACTGATAAGAGATGATTGAAGTACCCATCCTGTCTTCCTGGGATGCAGCCAATAGTCCATTAGCCTCATTAACATTTAGGGCCTCAAACCCTTGGCTCATTGTCTCATGATTTCACCATCCATCTCAATATATTTGTATGTAGCCAGATGGCTAACAAATATGTCTTCCTCAACACAGATGGTGATAATCTGTCCTTCCCATTCATATTTCAGCTTCTGGTGAAAGGTCGACGTTACTGCGCCTGCAACGTTAATCCAGGGTCGACCTAGCAAACATTTGTATTCCGGCTGTATGTCCATCACATAGAAAATGGTCTTAAAGACCTGTGGACCGATTATCACTGGTAACTCCACCTCTCCCAAAACAGATCGTTTAGAGCCGTCAAAAGCCCGAACCACAAGATTACTTGGCCGGAGAGCTATCCCGTCATAGTCTAGCTTGACAAGGGCTTTCTTGGGTAAGACATTGAGTGAGGACCCAGTGTCTACAAGAACATGAGATAAGACAACTCCTTTGCACTCCAGGGTTATGTGCAAAGCTTTGTTGTGGAGATGTCCTTCTGTTGTTAAATCAGCATCAGTGAAACCTAGCCCATGGCTAGTATTGACATTTGATACCACTGTTTCCAGCTGATTCACAGTGATCTCTTCTGGCACATAGGCAGCGTGCAGAACTTTGAGTAGTGCATCCCGATGAGCTTCGGAACACAACAGCAGTGATAGGATTGAGATCTTTGAAGGAGTCTGGTGGAGATGGTCCACAACTTTATAGTCACTTCTTTTAATAATTCTCATAAACTCATCCACATCTTGATCGAATGATGATTTATGGGTTTCTTTTGGTGCAGGTTCTTCCGGTATCACACTCTTCCCCTTGGCTCTGGCAACAGCCTCTGCCTCAGTATTGGTTCTAGGGACTTGTGAAGCGAAGAGACGTCCACTTCGGGTGAAGCCTCCGCCTTCCCCAACATTTTCCACTTGGGGAGTGAGAACTAGAGAATCAAGAAGGACTTTTTCTCCGTTGCAGTATAGATCAGCACCATAATGCCATGGTATAGCACTGTCTTTATCATATGGGATTGGCCCGGGCACCGTGATAGTGATTGGGCTTACTGCAGCAGATGTTGGGACTACAATAGTCTGTGGATCATAAAAAACTGTTACAGGACCTCTGGTGGATGTCGGTGAAGGTGAATTGAAGCTTTGTTGAGACTGTTGAGACTGTTGGAAGTTGTTGGAACTCGGGACCGTTGTCGGGTCATAATAAATTGTGACAGTGGAAACATCATTATTGGTTGTTGAAGTTGTAGTAGCTGGTGCAAATGGATTGTTGTGTGTTGAAGTGACAGATGGAATGATTGCTGAAGTTGTAGCTGAATCTGTTGGAACAATAGTTGTTGCAGTTGTAGAAGAATCAGCAGAAAAGATGGTTGTTGAATTTGTAGAAGATTCACTTGTTGTTGATAAAAGGGTTGCTGGTGTTGTAGAAGTTGTGGTTGTAATTTGCAAAATGTCTTCTTTAATCAAGTCATTGATGCCTTTCCTCAAGCTGGCACACCCATTCTCAGAAAGTTTGCATAACTCACAACAGGCCTCACAACCTGGAAACACTTGGCACTTTAAAAGCTGGGCTTTAACCTCTGCCAGAGGTGTTTGAATACATGCAATGTCTTCTATTAAACTCATGGGTGAACCATCCTCTACAGCATTAATCCTTGGCCCATTGTGGCTTGGCATAATATTCTTCATTACATTGGGAGGAGGTGCAAAGTTCAGGGCTTTTGAATCTACCAGATCCTGAACCTTCATATGCAGGGCTCTGCATTTTTCCGTAGAATGACTAGATACGTTAGAGTGAAAAGCACACCTAGAATTGACATCATAGTTTCTTGGAAGGTTTTGAGGATCATGTGGAGCCAATGTCCTTAACTCAACAAGATTGAGCTTTAGGAGTTGTGGCAGCAATGTAGCATATGGCATAGGAATGTGGTCAATTACCCGGTTGACCTGAGATGGCCGCTGTTGAAACGGGCGTTGTTGTTGATTGTTATTGTTATTGTTGTATGATCTCTGTTGCAGAAACTGTTGTTGTTGCGGAAAGTGTTATGGTTGTTGAGCATACTGAAGAGTTGGAGCAGGGATAGTAACAACAACAACTGTTCTAGGAAGATATTGGGTTCTCCCTCTTCCCATGTGCACTGAGTTTATCTCACCGGATCTACGGGGCACAGCAAATGGTTTTCTTGTACTGCTTGAACTGGCACTATTATCGGAGATCTTTCCCATCTTCAATAGGCTCTCTATTCTTTCCCTGCCTATCACCACATCTGCAAAGCTGGTAGAGGAGAATGCAACCAATCTGTCAATGTATGTTCCTTGAAGAGTATTCATGAACATGTCTGCCATTTCCCTTTCAGACATAGGGGGTTGTACTGCGGCAGCCAGTTGCCTCCACCTTTGGGCATATTCCCTGAAGCTTTCACGGGAAGATTGAGACATTCCCATTAGAAGGGTCCTGTTTGGGGCCATGTCCAAGTTATACTGATACTGACGGATGAAAGCTTCAGCCAAGTCTTTCCAGTTCCTCATTGTGGCTCTAGTCAGATGGGAATACCATTCTCGGGATTCCCCTTTTAGACTATCCTCGAAGTAAAACATCCACAACTTTTTTGTCAATGGTGTATGCTTTTAATATTCCCAAGAATGTATGAAGGTGGGTGCGTAGGCAGGATGTGCCATTATACCTTTCAAAACACGGAGGTTTGAACTTGTGAGGAATTCTTACCCCTTCCACCAATCCCAAGTCCATTACATCAAAACCTAGGGAATTCTGGGTTCAAGAGACCTCAACTTCTCTGCAATTTCATCCAGCTACGGTCGTAAACTTCGTCCCCAACCTCAACAACTGTAAACTGCTCTTCTTGAGGATCCTTTTGCAAGACCCTTCCTCCAGCAGTGTTACCCCGAGTATTCCTTTTGGCATTGATTTCTGGGTTTAGATGAGGCCCAAACTCTGGTGGATCAGTGGGAGGTTGCACGTGATAGTTGTTACTGGTACCTCCTGTACCTGGATGGTTACTTCAGGAGTTTGTCTTTCAACCAACTCCCTTAGTCTTTCCTGGCTCTGAGCTAAGTCAATCATTACAGTCATGAATTGGGTCATCTGATTCCTTATCTCAACCCTCTCATTAGCCATTTGGGTCCTTAGTTCATTCAAGTCTTGTTGAACTTGATCCATCTGGAGTCCCGGAAGGTTGTTTCTTGTCGGGTATCGGTGTGTTCTATTGACATGGAACACTCTTCTGCGAGCAATGTTTCCTGAAATCACAAAAAAGTGAGAAACATCAATAAAAAAAACCTACAAAACAAAGAAAATGTTAGTATGCAATGCAATATGCTTATTTGTCTTCCAAAGGTATCCGCTTTGGTTCTTTGGTTTTGACCTTTCCAGACCTCGAGGCAATGCTGATGATGTAGAGATAAAACCCACCAAAAATAATACAAACTGATATATTACAAAGTGGTGAAAA
Source organism: Lathyrus aphaca (assembly GCA_963966055.1). Lineage (NCBI taxonomy): Eukaryota > Viridiplantae > Streptophyta > Magnoliopsida > Fabales > Fabaceae > Lathyrus > Lathyrus aphaca. Next base: position 460,221,007 of record OZ014522.1, on the reverse strand, counting down.
TACATAGTTTGATTACAATACATCCCCATGGGGGGTCAAAATACAACAACAAAAGAAAAAGTACAACAAAAGAAAAGTATAAGCAAAAGAAATCAGACATCCAATCCAAAGTCATCCTCTCTGACTTTATTCAGGAGAGCCTCAGTCACCGGACCTACTGGGTGCTATGTGATGGTCCTGATAAGAAGGTTCCGGGTGGCAATGGCACTGGTCAGCTTCTTGTGCTTATCTTGATCCTTTGACCTCTTCAACCCCGCCCGGAGTTTCAATTCAGATATCTCCTTCTGAGCTGCCAACAAAGCCTCCTGATGCTTCTTCTCACTAGCCTCCAACTGTTCTATCTTAGCCTGAGTCCTTTGATCTTCTTCTGCACGGGCTTCAGTGATCCTGATCCACCTAGCCTGGCTCTCCTCAAGATAATGCTCTGCCCTAGCTTTCTGAGTATTTGCCTCCTTGCAAGCATTCTTCAGTACTAACTCCCCTACTCTTGCCTTCCTGATGTAGTCATCCGTCTTCTTAATCTTGGTCAGATGCTCAATCCTGAGCCTTTCCAATCTCTCATTATCCAGACGGCTGTCATTTCTCTCCCAGAGAATCTTCTTCAAGGCTTCAGATAGATGAGTATTCCTCTCTTTCAGCTTTTCAAACTCTTCCAGGCTGACAGTAGCTGCAGGTTGTACTGTAGAAGGTCCAGGTACGTCTTCTAAAGTGAATGGCATCCGGGTGATATGAGCTCTGGTACGGGACCAGTCACAATACTGTGTTGAAGCAATGTTGTTGCACTTGCCCAAGATGGCTTTCCCTTTATTCTGGATGTTGTCCCAAGCCCAGGCAGCTTGTCTGACAACAGCAGAGTTAGGTTGGATTTCACAGTAAAGAGTTTCAGCCAAATCTTGTCCTCTGGGAGGATGAACCAAAGCATACCCTAATTGTCTTTTAAACAGTAAAGGGTTGTAGTTGATGCAACCTTTCACTCCTATCTGTCGTACCCCGAAAAATACGACCTCACGCGATCCGGAAGGACGTAGCCGCGCGTCGGACGGACTGAAGAGTCTCCACCTAATTCTATTTATTCCCGAAGAGGGAAAGGGAAGATATAGATACAACCCGGGAGGAAAAGGATGAGGACAAAGGTCAACGGAACCATTGCTTGGGTTCGGGAGTCGGTTATGCAGGGGGAAGGTATTAGCACCCCCTACATCCATCGTACTCGATGGGAACCATCTAGGTTATCACGCGCGAAAGGATGTTTATGCTTAAACGAATTGCTTGATAGAGGGAAATGAGTTGAATTATAAGTTAGATTGAACCTAGGTGCTCGGCAAGGATTGAGATCCTCGTGCCTACGTACTCCCGTGTGCAATGGGAAAGTCAGAGCCTCGTAGTTCGGCCTACTAAGGGTAATGGTTGTTGGTTTTATTACCTTTCGTCGATGAAAGGGTTTAGGAGTTGAAATGCACTAAAGACTATGGATAGTTTATCTCGTCCAACAAGACGAGCGTCTTGCGTCGAAAATAATAGGAGCGAGTAACGAGAGCTCGTTATCCTCCTTTCTACCGCTTAAGGCTCGTGGAGTACAATTTCTTCTCGTTTTATTATAATGTTTTATTTCCTAAGACCATTTGACGTTGGATCAAGGGTTTGGATCTAATCGAAACGTTTTGGTTTTTTGAGGTTTAGAGGGTGAATGCAAATGGAGGTTTATTTTGTAGTTTGTTAGCGAGGCACGAAGCGCTCGGCTCGCAAAGAGGAGTGGATCCTAATGAACGAAATGAATAATAGAGTGCAAGTGTGCAAGTGCAATAGCTTGGCGTTGGACCAAGGATTCAGAAATAAATAAAATATGGGAAATAAAAATGCGTACAAAGTAATGGGAGAGGGGTACAAAATAGATACAGGGGATTGCGAGAAATAAATGGTATCATTGTAGTTTGCCCAAGAGGAAGCGTGTGTGCAGTGTTTTTGAACTATTCGAAGGCGTTCAGCCTTTTTGATCGGGACACAACTATTCGAAGGCATTGGACCTTTTAATCGAGCGCAACTATTTGAAGGCGTTGGACCTTTTTGGGACGCGTCGGAATTTGGTTCGTTTACTTCCTTAGAGCCGATTTAATGAAATCATTCTATGAGGAGTCGAAACATTTTTTTGTAGTGCGAGAATAAATAAATAAATGAATTGAATTGCAAAAATTAAATTAATTAATAAATACAAGTAATTAAATAAATTAAATAGTATTAAGAATAATGAATAAATTAAGTTAAATGTTTTTTTTCAAAATAAAAAAAAAATAGTTACAAGGAGGGCCTCATATTGACCGAATATCACCGATTAAAATCGGGCGAAAAATCGGCCTTTTATTATATCATTGGCCCTAAAAATAATAAGAAATGAAAGTTTAAAAATCACATGGGTCACTAAAAGCTTTTAGGCATTTTTTATGCAAAGAAATCGTCAACAAGAGAAATTATGTATATATATATATATATATATATATATATATATATATATATATATATATATATATATATATATATTAGATTATAAAATAAAGCAAATATCAAAAGGAACAGTAACTTATTAATATCTAAATAAAATAATAATAAAAAATAAACTTTATACATAAAAAAGAAAAAGAAAGAATAGCCATAGAGGGGGGGGGGGGGTCTCTAGTCAGTAGATGGGTGTAGAGAGACAGAAAAGAAAAGGAAACCATGGGCTTAGCCCATGAATAACCCACGGGTCCTCCCAAACCCAATCAACAATAATAATTTTGTATATATATAAAAAAATACATATATATATATATATATCTATATATTTATATATATATATATATATATATATATATATATATATATATATATATATATATATAAATAAAAAGAACAAATTAAATAAAGAAAGTTCAATATATTTTTTCACAAAAACAAATTGAAAAGGGAACGAGAGATATCAACCTCTCACTCAAACCACTGCTTCCTCTTAGAATCAACATCCAACGCTGTCAACGCAAACCCAATCATCCTCAGAAATTCTCAACGGCGACAGATTCTTTCACGGGCCTATTTCGCCGGATCTCTCTCTCCGTTCTCGTCGTCCTTAGCTTCTCGGTCTCTCCTTTTGCTTGCGGCGGCTTGTGCGTGGAGGTGTGGTTGTGATGAGTTCGGTGATGGTGATGGCTTGTGAACGGTGGATTTCAAGGCTTGTCGATGGATTTAATACAGCGGTTCTGAGGTTTACGGGTCGGTTGTATGTCTGTGTTTGGATTTGGATTTATCACCGTCTCGGATTCAAACGGGTTTTCAGCGTTTTCGCTGAGGCTAGCGATTTTGGTTTCGGTGGATTTTTGGTTGGTTTTGGGTGGCGAAGAATGGTTTGATGGTGACGGCTTGTGATCGGTGGTGGTTGTATGAAGATTTGGCTTGGTTTTCTCAGGTCTGGGTTGTTGCGATTTTCACGGCGATTCGCCGGATTCAGGGTTGATTTCGTTTCGGCGAGTGGGTTTAACGACGGTATGAGTTTTGATGAAGAGAAGATTTATGGTGATGGGGTTTTTGTGCGGTGGCCGGCTTCAAGGTATTGGGATTTTTTCTGAGTTTCATTTTTTTCATATTTTTCTCAAACTCTCACTTGTTCTGTTTCGGCGGGTTAATGTTTATGATGGCATTCTGCAGATTTGAGATATGAGAGGTTTGATGTGATTTGCAATTTAGAAAATAATGGTTTGGTTTAGTTTGGTCTTTATTTGTGTTATCTGAGGTGAGGGGTGAATGATGTTGGGCGAATATTGCGGTTTATGGCGTGGTTCAGTAGGTTAAATGATGGAAAACATGGTGATGTGAAAATGTTTGAGGTTTTGGGATTTTGTGTTTACCTGATATGATATCAAGTGTTGGTCAAAACGCTTTTGACAGAGAAGTTGCTGAGATTTTTGTATTTGGATTGAAATTGCAGGTGCTTATTGAAAGATGAGAAGAGAGGTTCTGATTTTGTTTTGTGAGCCTTATTTTTTGTTTTTCGCCCCCTCCTGATAAGGAATATAAAAGAAATAAGAGGGTATTGTGGGTTTTTCTCACAGGAATTATGAGCTGTAAATGTGGATTGCATAGTACAGAATAATTAGGGGTGGGAATGGATGTACGGTTTGTGAATTTGTTAAGAAAGTTAAGTTTTTGTGAGTGGAAGGTGTACAAATATGTGAGCTGGAAAAAAATGTTAACATCAGTACAATGCAAAGAAATATGATGATAATAATAATAATAATAGTAATAGCAATGATAGTAATAGAAATAATAAAAAAAAACTTTAATAATAAGTAATAATAATAAAAAGAAAGATAGTAATTATAATAAGAATACAAATAATAGTAGAATAAAAAAAATGGTGGAAATAGTAAAAATGAAAATAAAATAAAATAATAATAATAATAATAATAATAATGATAAAAAAACAAAAAAGTAATGATAATGAAAATAAAAAGTAATTTTGTAATGAAAAATAAAAAAACAATGGACCATTGGGCCCTAAAGATGGTAATGAGCTTTTTTTTATAAAAACAAATTAAATTTAGAAAAATATGGATGAAAAATGATTAAAATAAAATGGTTTAGAAATATGGAAAAAATAAGGAAATTGTAATAATGATTTCTTATTAAATAAAATGATAATAATAGAAACGAGAAAGGAAAATGAAAGTGATAATCGAATAAACACAACACCGCACACGCACATGTTGACAATCTCAAACGAGCCCATAAAAGGAAAAGACATATTTTTTTTTATTTTTGAAATGATGGCTAGACAGAAAAAAAACCGGTAGGACAAATTTGGGGTATGATAGATGCCCCTATCGAATTGGCTTAGACCAAGTAAGATGAACTGGCTCGCGTTCAATCTTTCAAGGTATAAGATAATTAGGTATTAACAGACTCCAAATTTGTCTGACTAAGCAAGAAATTTGTGGAAAAAAGCAGATGATTAAAATTGGACATGATGGGTGACACAGCAAGAAACGAATTGATAAAATAAATCACTTATCACCAGAGGATGATAAGGCAAATGACTGAAAATAAAATCACTTATCAACAGGGGATGATAAGGCAAATAACTGAAAATAAACTCACTTATCAACAAAGGATGATAAGTGAAATTCTGTGATCAGGTACGAGATGTCGAATCAGATGTTTAAACACTTGAAGACTTAACTAAAACTTAAAGTGCAGGAAAATTAAACAACACAGGAACTTGTTAACCCAGTTCAGTGTATAACCACACTTAAATCTGGAGGCTACCAAGCCAGGAGGAAATCCACTATAAGTAATATTAATTCTAGACTTAAACCACTTAGTTTAATCTTTCACTTAATATCTACACAATGCAATTTCTACCTAAGACACAACTTAGATATGAGTACCAACTCACTCCCCCTCAATCACACAGTGATCTTGTTTACAAGTTTAATAAAATTGAAGTCATACTTCAAACAAAACAGCTTGATCTTACTTCACAGTTTCAATCAAGACACAAATACACTTTTGCTTAAAAGCTCATAAAGTGGTACAATTAAACAACCTGCTATTAAAACACAAAACACCCTATTTTGTCTTCTTAAATTCGTACTCTATTCTAAGAGTTTCTGTTGCTTAAATAGGTGTTTGGATTTTGGGCTTTCTGTAGGTTTATCCAATCCTGATACGCATGCTGCCACCACCTTGAATTAGGGTTTGTTACTTCCTAGATTCTAGGTGATTCAGTTCTTCTGATTATGCTGAAGACACATAACAAAACTCCCTACAGATGCGCCTTATTCTGTTTCATTCATCCATAATTAATTCCAGATGACTTTCCTTAATTTGCTCAGTTCTGTTAGTCATTAATTAATTCTGGTAGCAGGTTTGAGATGTCACAACATCTGGTGTGACATCCTGAAAAACTGAACTTACTTCATTTACTGATACAATGTCACAACATCTGATGTGACATCCTATAAACTGAACTTATTTCATTAACTGATACAATGTCCCAACATCTGGTGTGACATCCTGAATTAAGTTCATTTACTTATACTCTGTTTGATAATGTCCCAACATCTGATGTGATATCCTGAACTAAATTCAACACTTCTTGTTGGTCAAAAATTCTGCCAATTCTAAACATCTACAAACTCCCCCTTTGGCTAATTTTTGGCTAACATACTTTTCTGGTTATCAGAGTGCAACAGAGTTTCTTTTATCAGAGTACATCAGTTCTTTTCTGTTGAGTCATGTGTGAGTTTTACTCCCCCTCAAACATACATGTATTTAGTCTTATTGCAACATAAATTTTCATTAAAATCACAGCTTTAGTTCAGAAGCAAACATAAGTTTTTCATTAATCAGTAATTTGCATCATACATTGTTGCTGTTGTTCAGTTCTCCCCCTTGTTAGACATAAATTTGGGCCAAAGTTACTAATTCAAAATTACAATGCAGAAGTAGTCATTACATATTCCTCACATACAATTTTCACTCAGACTCCTCATATTCTGTGTCTTCCTCTTCCTCAGTCTCCTCATCAGAAGCAGCAGCTTTCTGAGCACTCTCTTCAATCTCCAGCCTTTGGATAATTTCCTCAAGCTTCTGCTTCCTTGCATCCAGTTCTTTGCATGTGTTCTTCAGCTCAGCAATCAAGGCAGCTTTGGAGATTGGAGACTTTGCCTTTGAAGGACCAGCAGATGTCCCAGAGGGAGCTTCAACATCAGCTGCATGATGACTCAAGAACAGCTTGTAGTGGAAGGCCAGAGGACTTTCTCTTTTGCAAATGGAGTCCTTCTCAGTGAGGATACCTGGATATTGACTAAGCATAATTCCCCTTGACTGGCCAAGTCTTTACCTGATTTGCAGTGATGACCTTGCAAACCTGGTTATCAGTCTTCCCTAACTCATTTGGACCATCAGATTCTCTTCCTAGGTAGTGGTTGATCACCCTAGGAGAGAATTCCACACATCTCCCTCTTACAAATACCTTTCTGAAGTCAACAGACTTACCATCAACACAATCTTCTTGGAGGTTTACAATGAATTCCTTGACTAGCAGCTCATAGCAAGGAGAGAAATTTGATACAGTTTTGAATAGGCCAGCAGAAGAAATGAGATCAATTACCTCAGTGCACTCAAGTGCATTACTGCTCAGCTCTCTTTCAAGTGCTACCCTTCTTTGATAAACAAACTTCCATCTGTTCACACTTGAAACATGATGAAAAGAGATGTTATCCAGAGGAGCTTCTGGAACAGCAGTTGATGACCTTGAGGGTGCTGGTTTCTTCTTTGGTGGGGATGTTGGTACATCCTCTTCAACATCTGATTCTGGAGGGGTGACAGCTTTCCTCTTCTGTGTTTGCACCTTGCTCCATTGTTTTGTAGGACCAAAGACAACTTTATCTTTGTCCTTCTTTGGTGTAGCTTGTTTCTTCTCAGGAGTTGCATGTCCTGCATTCTTCTTTTCCTTCCTAGTTCTAAGCCTTTTGGCTATGCTAGGGTTGACACAAGCAATGATTTCTGTATCAGAATCATGCTCTATGTTCACAACAGGAGGAGGTTGAGCAGTCTCCTCTTCAGCAGGTGGATCAACAGAGGTTTGATCTTCAGTGGAGGCCTTGTGCTGGTCCTCAGATGTTTCTTCATCACTATCAGTAGAGGCCTTTTGCTGGTCCTCAGATGTCTCATCAGCATCATCAGAGGAGACCTTTTGCTGGTCCTCAGATGTTTCAACATCTATTGGGACATCCTGTTGAGCAGGAGTGTCCTTTTCAGCCTGATTTTGTTGTTCTTCTTGTGGAGCTGGCATGGTGTTCAGAGGGATAGATATGCCACTCACAACTCTTTGCTCAGACAAGATCCTGTTTACCAGCTCCTTTATGGAATCATCCACATATTCTGAAGCTTTTGGAGTGGTGTTTGATGATGAAGGTTTCCCTTTGACTTTGCTAAAAACAGGTTCCTTTTCCCTTCTAACAGTAGGGGTTCTTGGCTTTTGAGCAAGAGGAACACTTCCTCTGATTTCGTCCATTGGAGTTGAATCCATGGGTACCACAGAGATGGGGGTTGCATGCACCACATCTTCTTGGTTGAGAATTTCTTCAGAGTGTTTAGGGTTTTGATGTTGAGACATTTTCGAAGGAGGTGGATGAAGAGTTTTAGGTTTGATGAGTTCTGAAGAACAGTTAGATAATGCAATTCGTTTTGAGAGGATGATGAGAAGATGGATAGCTGAAAACAAGCTGATATTTTTATAAGTAGCCGTTACTTGGAGAAATTTTAGGAGTGGAATACCCAGAGTCCTTGACCAGACTGGTGTTGCCATCTGGTGATCATGCCACACAATGTCATATGACATGTTGGCACATCTCCATAACTTCTAAACTTCACATAAGCAAATCCCCAATTTACCCCTTAGGTTTTCAAATTGGGTAGCATCCAAAGCTTTAGTAAATATATCAGCTAATTGCAGATTTGTAGCTACATGTTCTAATGAGATCACTTTCTCCTCCACAAGATCTCTGATGAAATGATGCCTGATATCAATATGCTTGGTCCTGCTATGTTGGATAGAATTCTTTGATATGTTAATAGCACTTAAGTTGTCACAGTACAATGTCATGACATCTTGTGGGACATAGTACTCAGTGAGCATTTGTTTCATCCAAACCAACTGTGAACAACTGCTTCCAGCTGCAATATATTCAGCTTCAGCAGTAGATAAGGATACACAATTTTGTTTCTTATTGAACCAAGAAATCAAATTGTTTCCTAGAAAGAAGCATCCTCCTGAAGTGCTTTTTCTGTCATCAGCACTTCCAGCCCAATCAGCATCACAGAAGCCAGTGAGAATTGGTTTGCATCCATGAAAGTACATTATGCCATAATCACAAGTACCATTAACATATTTCAGAATTCTCTTGACTTGGTTTAGATGACTAACTTTTGGATCAGCTTGATATCTTGCACATACACCTACTGCAAATGCTATGTCTGGTCTGCTAGCAGTCAGATATAATAAGCTTCCAATCATACTTCTGTATAGGCTTTGGTCTACATTCTCACCCTTGTCATCTTTAGTCAGCTTTAAATGTGTGGGGGCAGGAGTTCTCTTATGAGTAGCATTGTCCATCCCAAATTTCTTGACTATGTTCTTAGCATACTTGCTTTGGGAAATGAACATGGAGTCCTCCATTTGCTTTATTTGCAGTCCAAGAAAGTAGGTTAATTCTCCTACTAGGCTCATTTCAAATTCAGATTCCATCTGATTGACAAAATGTTTAACCATCCTGTCTGACATCCCACCAAAAACAATGTCATCTACATATATTTGAGCAATCATGACATTTCCTTCTTCATCTTTAACAAACAGGGTTTTGTCTATTCCACCCTTCCTGTACCCTTGCTTGATAAGAAAAGTAGTCAGCCTTTCATACCATGCTCTTGGAGCTTGCTTCAGACCATAAAGAGCCTTCTTTAGTTTGTATACATGATTTGGACAGCTTGGATCAACAAATCCTTTAGGCTGTTCTACATATACCTCTTCATTAAGATATCCATTTAGAAAGGCACTTTTCACATCCATTTGAAATAGCTTGAACTTCAAGATACAAGCAATTCCCAAAAGTAGTCTGATTGATTCAAGCCTTGCTACTGGTGCAAAGGTTTCATCAAAGTCTACTCCTTCAATTTGTGTGTATCCTTGAGCTACAAGTCTAGATTTGTTCTTTGTAACAACCCCTTGCTCATTTGACTTGTTCTTATACACCCATTTAGTTCCAATCACATTTATGTCATCAGGTCTAGGAACAAGGTTCCACACTTCATTCCTTGTGAATTGACCTAATTCATCTTGCATAGCACAAATCCAGTACTCATCAGTAAGAGCTTCCTTGATGTTTTTAGGTTCTATTTTTGAGACAAAACAGGAACGTGAAATCACTTCTCTTGATCTAGTGCTTACACCTCTGTTGGGATCCCCAATTATCAGATCTTTGGGATGATCCTTCTGGATTCTGATGGAGGGAGGTTTGCTGGATTGTTCTGTCCTTGCATCAGTTTGAGTGAAGTCGGGATGATCACTCTTTTCTTCAGTTTCAGTTTGTCTGTCAGCAGATGTTCCAACATCTTCTGTAACATCTGCAGGAGCATCATCAATTATCACATTTATGGACTCCATGATAACCTTGGTTCTAGAGTTAAATACTCTATATGCTCTGCTGTTTATAGAGTATCCAAGAAAAATCCCTTCATCACTTTTAGGATCCATTTTTCTTCTTTGCTCCCTATCAGCCAGAATATAACAATTACTTCCAAACACATGGAAGTACTTAACTGTGGGTTTTCTGCCCTTCCAGACTTCATAGATTGTGGACAAAGTTCCTTTCCTTAGAGTGACTCTATTATGGATGTAACAAGCTGTGTTCATAGCTTCAGCCCAGAAGTACAAAGGTAACTTTTTAGCATGGATCATAGCTCTTGCTGATTCTTGGATAGTTCTATTCTTCCTCTCAACAATCCCATTCTGTTGAGGAGTGATTGGTGAAGAGTATTCATGATTGATTCCTTCTGAAGAACAAAAATCTAAGAATTTTTTATTCTCAAACTCCTTTCCATGGTCACTTATTATTCTGACCACACAGCTGGCTTTTTCTCTTTGTATTCTTTGGCATAAGTCTTTGAATACATCAAATACATCAGACTTTTCTTTGATAAAATTTATCCATGTATACCTTGAAAAGTCATCAACCACCACATAGGCATACCTCTTACCACCAAGACTCTCAACCTGCATAGGTCCCATAAGATCCATATGCAATAATTCCAAAACTTTGGAAGTTGTCAGATGTTGGAGCTTTGGATGGGACATCTTGGTTTGCTTGCCTATTTGACATTCACCACATATCTTGCCATCATCAATCTTTAGTTTAGGAATACCTCTCACAACTTCCATAGATATGATTTTCTTTATGCCTCTGAAATGAAGATGACCCGGTCTTTGGTGCCATAGTTTCACTTCTTCTTCTTTGGCTAAAGAGCAAGTTGAAGTGAGACTGAAGTCTTGAGGTTCCCACATGTAATAGTTGTCTTTAGATCTAGCTCCTCTCATGACAACCTTTTGTTCTTTATTAGACACTATGCATTCAGTTTTGGTAAAGTTTACATTGTACCCTTGATCACATAATTGACTTATGCTGATCAAGTTAGCAGTTAAACCTTTTACCAGCAGCACATCATCTAGTCTTGGTACATCTGGACAGTCCAAGGTCCCAACTCCCTTGATTTCTCCTTTAGCTCCATCTCCAAAGGTTACATATCTGGATGAATATGACTTTAAGTCTACTAGCAGATTCTTCAATCCAGTCATGTGTCTTGAACATCCACTATCAAAGTACCAGTCTTCTTTAGCTGATACTCTTAGAGATGTATGAGCTATATATGCAACACCCTTCTTTGACCATTTGTATTGAGATTTCTTTTGATACCTCTGCCCTGTGCATTGTCCATCAGTAGAGCTCCAAGTTTGTTTGTTGATCTTGTTCTTGGGCATGTAGCTTTGATCAGCATGAAGACAAGCTTTTGGTACCCATACCTTCTTGATGACCTCTGTCTTCTGCTTAGGGGTTTGTTGATCTCTTTGATTTTGATGTCTATGCAGCACTTTCTTGGTAACCTCTATCTTCTGCTTAGGAGGTTGCTGATACATCTGATTTGGATATCCATGCAACTTGTAGCAATGAGGTTTGATATGTCCAAATCTTCCACAATGATGACATCTCCATCTTTGATACTTCTTCTTCATTATGTTCTTTTCATGATGTTGAGACATCTGTTGGAACATTATGTTTGACTTTTTATTCTTTTCATGATGTTGAAGCATCTGTTGGGACATCTTGTTTGACTGTATGGAATTTGAAGTAGTTTTTCTGGTGCTAGCTTCAACCTTATGAACTTTGTTTAATCCCAGTCCACTTTTATCCCCTGAATGCTTATTGTTGTTGAGAATAACATCCAGTGTGCTTGAGCTACTGTTCAGCATTCTAACAGATTTGGACATATGCTCCAACTTGGAGTTGAGAAGACTTACTTCACTTTTCAAGGTGTCAATGATCTCTAGATCACTTGTTTTTTCATCCTTTAGTGCTTTAATTTGCTTCTTTTGCTTTACGTTTTCCATGCATATTTCAGTGCTCCTTTTAACCAGTTCTCTGTATGATTGCTCAAGCTCTTCAAAAGTAAGCTCCCCATCACTGGATTCACTTTCAGATTCACATAATCCAGCTAGAGCAGTGATATGCTTAGTTGATTCTTCTTCTGAATCACATCCTGAGTCTTCATCAGACCAGGTTACAGAGAGACCTTTCTTTTGTCTTTTTAAATAAGTAGGACATTCATTTCTTATGTGTCCATATCCTTCACATCCATGACATTTAATCCCTTTTTCTTGACTGGTCTTTTCATCATAATTTGACCTTCTATTTGCATCATAAGGTCTTTTGTTCTCAGAAGAGTTTGTGTATCTTCCACTTGGTCTGGACTTGTCTTCCATCTTTCTGAGAATCTTTTTGAATTGTCTTCCAAGCATAGCAATGTTTTCTGATAAATTTTCTTCAGGTTCTGATTCATTATCTTCTTCTTCTTTATCAATATTTGACACCAAGGCTATGCTTTTGTTCTTCTTTACAACTGTGTCATTCATTCCCATCTCAAATGTTTGAAGGGAACCAATGAGCTCTTCAACTTTCATTGTGCATATGTCTTGAGCTTCTTCTATTGCTGTGACCTTCATGTCAAATCTTTTTGGCAAAGATCTGAGAATCTTTCTTACAAGCTTTTCATCAGTCATCTTTTCTCCCAAAGCTCCAGAAGTATTGGTAATTTCTAAGATGTTCATGTAGAACTCATGAATTGTCTCATCTTCCTTCATTCTCAAGTTTTCAAACATGGTGGTGAGAAGTTGAAGTCTTGACATCTTTACCTTTGATGTTCCTTCATGAGTTATTTTAAGAGTGTCCCAAACATCTTTGGCCAGCTCACAGTGATGCACAAGTCTAAAGATGTTCCTATCAATGCCATTGAATAAAGCATTTAAGGCCTTGGAATTGCCAAGTGCTGAATCTTCTTCCTCCTTACTCCATTCTTCTTCAGGTTTCAACACTTTTGCTCCATCTTTGGTGTCTTGGACAGGATGTTCCCATCCATTGTTGACTGCTTTCCAGGCCCTATTGTCAAGTGATCTTAAGAATGCAAACATTCTTGGCTTCCAGTAGTCATAATTAGATCCATCCAATATAGGTGGTCTATTTACTGATCCTACATCTCTGTCCATGTTTCTAGAATTTCCAGTCCCTAGATCTCACCCAGTATAAACAGGCAGGGTGCCTGCTCTGATGCCAATTGAAATTCTGTGATCAGGTACGAGATGTCGAATGAGATGTTTAAACACTTGAAGACTTAACTAAAACTTAAAGTGCAGGAAAATTAAACAACATAGGAATTTGTTAACCCAGTTCAGTGTATAACCACACTTACATCTGGAGGCTACCAAGCCAGGAGGAAATCCACTATAAGTAATATTAATTCTAGACTTAAACCACTCAGTTTAATCTTTCACTTAATATCTACCCAATGCAATTTTTACCTAAGACACAACTTAGATATGAGTACCAACTCACTCCCCCTCAATCACACAGTGATCTTGTTTACAAGTTTAATAAAATTGAAGTCATACTTCAAACAAAACAGCTTGATCTTACTTCACAGTTTCAATCAAGACACAAATACACTTTTGCTTAAAAGCTCATAAAGTGGTACAATTAAACAACCTGCTATTAAAACACAAAACACCCTATTTTGTCTTCTTAAATTCGTACTCTATTCTAAGCGTTTCTGTTGCTTAAATAGGTGTTTGGATTTTGGGCTTTCTGTAGGTTTATCCAATCCTGATACGCATGCTGCCACCACCTTGAATTAGGGTTTGTTACTTCCTAGATTCTAGGTGATTCAGTTCTTCTGATTATGCTGAAGACACATAACAAAACTCCCTACAGATGCGCCTTATTCTGTTTCATTCATCCATAATTAATTCCAGATAACTTTCCTTAATTTGCTCAGTTCTGTTAGTCATTAATTAATTCTGGTAGCAGGTTTGAGATGTCACAACATCTGGTGTGACATCCTGAAAAACTGAACTTACTTCATTTACTGATACAATGTCACAACATCTGATGTGACATCCTGTAAACTGAACTTATTTCATTAACTGATACAATGTCCCAACATCTTGTGTGACATCCTGAATTAAGTTCATTTACTTATACTCTGTTTGATAATCTCCCAACATCTGATGTGACATCCTGAACTAAATTCAACACTTCTTGTTGGTCAAAAATTCTGCCAATTCTAAACATCTACAAACTCCCCCTTTGGCTAATTTTTGGCTAACATACTTTTCTGGTTATCAGAGTGCAGCAGAGTTTCTTTTATCAGAGTACAACAGTTCTTTTCTGTTGAGTCATGTGTGAGTTTTACTCCCCGTCAAACATACATGTATTTAGTCTTGTTGCAACATAAATTTTCATTAAAATCACAGCTTTAGTTCAGAAGCAAACATAAGTTTTTCATTAATCAGTAATTTGCATCATACATTGTTGTTGTTGTTCAGTTCTCCCCCTTGTTAGACATAAATTTGGGCCAAAGTTACTAATTCAAAATTTCAATGCAGAAGCAGTCATTACATATTCCTCACATACAATTTTCACTCAGACTCCTCATATTCTGTGTCTTCCTCTTCCTCAGTCTCCTCATCAGAAGCAGCAGCTTTCTGAGCACTCTCTTCAATCTCCAGCCTTTGGATAATTTCCTCAAGCTTCTGCTTCCTTGCATCCAGTTCTTTGCATGTGTTCTTCAGCTCAGCAATCAAGGCAGCTTTGGAGATTGGAGACTTTGCCTTTGAAGGACCAGCAGATGTCCCAGAGGGAGCTTCAACATCAGCTGCATGATGACTCAAGAACAGCTTGTAGTGGAAGGCCAGAGGACTTTCTCTTTTGCAAATGGAGTCCTTCTCAGTGAGGATACCTGGATATTGACTAAGCATAATTCCACACAGCAAGGAAGGGAATGCAATTGGCAGCTTAGTTGCAGATGATCCAGCATGCTTCAATGTCTGATCAAATATATAAGCCCCAAAATCCAGCTTTGTTTGGGTGCCCACAGCATATATGAACCTGCCCAATCCAGTTGCTATTGAGGAGGTATGGTTGGTAGGGACCCAGTTTGCAGTGCCAATCCTATGCAACATGGCATACTTCCTTGTCAGCAGGCTAATAGAAAGCTTCCCCTTGACTGGCCAAGTCTTTACCTGATTTGCAGTGATGACCTTGCAAACCTGGTTATCAGTCTTCCCTAACTCATTTGGACCATCATATTCTCTTCCTAGGTAGTGGTTGATCACCCTAGGAGAGAATTCCACACATCTCCCTCTTACAAATACCTTTCTGAAGTCAGCAGACTTACCATCAGCATAATCTTCTTGGAGGTTTACAATGAATTCCTTGACTAGCAGCTCATAGCAAGGAGAGAAATTTGATACAGTTTTGAATAGGCCAGCAGAAGAAATGAGATCAATTACCTCAGTGCACTCAAGTGCATTACTGCTCAGCTCTCTTTCAAGTGCTACCCTTCTTTGATAAACAAACTTCCATCTGTTCACACTTGAAACATGATGAAAAGAGATGTTATCCAGAGGAGCTTCTGGAACAGCAGTTGATGACCTTGAGGGTGCTGGTTTCTTCTTTGGTGGGGATGTTGGGACATCCTCTTCAACATCTGAATCTGGAGGGGTGACAGCTTTCCTCTTCTGTGTTTGCACGTTGCTCCATTGTTTTGTAGGACCAAAGACAACTTTAGCTTTGTCCTTCTTTGGTGTAGCTTGTTTCTTCTCAGGAGTTGCATGTCCTGCATTCTTCTTTTCCTTCCTAGTTCTAAG
Source organism: Lathyrus aphaca (assembly GCA_963966055.1). NCBI lineage: Eukaryota > Viridiplantae > Streptophyta > Magnoliopsida > Fabales > Fabaceae > Lathyrus > Lathyrus aphaca. The sequence continues at coordinate 460,205,004 of OZ014522.1, read as the reverse complement.
CCTTTTGGCTATGCTAGGGTTGACAGAAGCAATGGTTTCTGTATCAGAATCATGCTCTATGTTCACAACAGGAGGAGGTTGAGCAGTCTCCTCTTCAGCAGGTGGATCAACAGAGGTTTGATCTTCAGTGGAGGCCTTGTGCTGGTCCTCAGATGTTTCTTCATCACTATCAGTAGAGGCCTTTTGCTGGTCCTCAGATGTCTCATCAGCATCATCAGAGGAGACCTTTTGCTGGTCCTCAGATGTTTCAACATCTATTGGGACATCCTGTTGAGCAGGAGTGTCCTTTTCAGCCTGATTTTGTTGTTCTTCTTGTGGAGCTGGCATGGTGTTCAGAGGGATAGATATGCCACTCACAACTCTTTGCTCAGACAAGATCCTGTTTACCAGCTCCTTTATGGAATCATCCACATATTCTGAAGCTTTTGGAGTGGTGTTTGATGATGAAGGTTTCCCTTTGACTTTGCTAAAAACAGGTTCCTTTGCCCTTCTAACAGTAGGGGTTCTTGGCTTTTGAGCAAGAGGAACACTTCCTCTGATTTCGTCCATTGGAGTTGAATCCATGGGTACCACAGAGATGGGGGTTGCATGCACCACATCTTCTTGGTTGAGAATTTCTTCAGAGTGTTTAGGGTTTTGATGTTGAGACATTTTCGAAGGAGGTGGATGAAGAGTTTTAGGTTTGATGAGTTCTGAAGAACAGTTATATAATGCAATTCGTTTTGAGAGGATGATGAGAAGATGGATAGCTGAAAACAAGCTGATATTTTTATAAGTAGCCGTTACTTGGAGAAATTTTAGGAGTGGAATACCCAGAGTCCTTGACCAGACTGGTGTTGCCATCTGGTGATCATGCCACACAATGTCATATGACATGTTGGCACATCTCCATAACTTCTAAACTTCACATAAGCAAATCCCCAATTTACCCCTTAGGTTTTCAAATTGGGTAGCATCCAAAGCTTTAGTAAATATATCAGCTAATTGCAGATTTGTAGCTACATGTTCTAATGAGATCACTTTCTCCTCCACAAGATCTCTGATGAAATGATGCATGATATCAATATGCTTGGTCCTGCTATGTTGGATAGAATTCTTTGATATGTTAATAGCACTTAAGTTGTCACAGTACAATGTCATGACATCTTGTGGGACATTGTACTCAGTGAGCATTTGTTTCATCCAAACCAACTGTGTTGATCCTAGATCCAGAATTATGCAACTATGCTTTTTTGAGATGGTATTCCATAGGGATGGAGATACGATGCAAATGTTTATGCACTAAGATATAAGTTGAAAATGTTGGGGATACGAAAAGCTGATTTATTTAGGTATGCAAATGATGCATATGTTGTAAATTTATGACATTGATGATGCATAATGATGCATATGAGCGATTGAAAAGGTGCCAGCTTGGTGGGCTTTTGGTTTGGTAGTTTCCAATAATGATTGGACTTTGGGGGGTGGAGGGATTGATTCCCCGACACTCGATCTTCGACGATGTATGATCAGAAGATGAATCTGAAAGCTCCAAGTTTGGGTCATTTGCTGATGAGCGAAGCGACCTAATTGACACAAGAAGACTGATTTGAGTGAATGATTGCCATTGTCCAGCGAAATTTTCTTTTTAGCTGGGGAGAAGAGATAGGAAAACTCGCTCCTTGTTTGCTTGCCCCTGTCTGAAGGGTATTTGAAATAAATCTAGTGGGGAAGCTTTGACAATGGCCACGACATGACCTGCCCCTGATTGAGCCTTTGAAGGTGATCTTGCCCCTGACTGCCCCCTTGTTGGGATTGCACTAATGTCAAGCGCTAAATTGCAATTAAATTGTTCATACACAAATGGCAGTGTTAATGTAAAGTTCATGTAAGTTTTGAAAAAGTCGACTTATTTGAATGATTGTGATAGTGTGATGAATGGACTGTTAGTCCACACGAGGTGCTGATTTAGAAAGTGAGTAAAAGATACATCAAGAATAATGTGCAATCAAGATTGAAGATTAGCAAATATATGGGAGTCATTTTACGCAACCTTGTTGGTAGCATGCTTTGAGAATAAACTCTGCCTCAATTAGGACTTTCGAGGGTTGTAACGTGGTATGGCTAATGGTTTGAGAAACAAAAGATATAAGGCTCGAAGTTTAATCTGTACCCATCCCTTCTTCGAAATGTTCTCCAGTCCTACGTTCAGTTGACTTTGCATTTGTTTTGATGTTGCAAGAGTGAAAATGAAGCTTTAAAGTTTGCTTGAAAATGACAGTCATCTTTTTTGTTGGTGACCCTTTGATTCTTGATTTGGTGGTCACTGATGTTTGTTTTTCTTCTGCTGAGGATTTGAGTTCCTCTTTGGATTTTTTGTTTCATTTTTTTTTACTAAGTCTCCCCTTGGGTGCTCAACTTAGCGGTTTTCTTTTTCTATTTTTTCGTATTTTGTTGTGACTGCTAAGTCATTTGTTGATGGTCCTCTGACGGGATGTCTCATCTTGCAATTTGAAGGTGTAGCCAGGCTAACTGAACAACTACCCTGCCCCGGGTTAAATGTAAAGGTTTGTATCCGAAAGAAACTCCTACTTCTAGGCTCGAAGTGGTTGACTAGGGATTAACTCCTTATATCTCCAGTGTTTGGGGATTTGAAAGAAATGCATGTACATCATTGACGAGGTTTTATCCGAAAGCATACCGCAACAGTTATGGGTATCTTGTTTTCATCATCCTCCCTCAAATATTTGCTAAAGTGAAGTGAGGGAAATATTTTGTGATTTTGTGATAAATGATAAATATGAGCGAATGCGAATAGATTAATTCAAAACATGCATAAACATAACATTAACATAACCAAGTACAAACGATAACAATGTTCAGAGCAAATAGTACTTAAACAAATATTACAAAACAACAGGAATGCGGAAATAATAAATGACATTGGCTGCCTTGATTTGAGGAATAAACTTATCTTGATTGAATGCTTCAAAGTTGGAGACTACTCAGCTTGGTCTTCAACAGCCCATTTTAAATGTCTTCACTTGTTGGTACCGTGCGACGACATTGGATCGTTCTGGACATTCGCATTTCTCGGAGTGAGAGTGAGGTCCTTAGAGTTGATTATATCCTGAATCAAATGTTTGAAGGCATGACAATTCTCGATTGTATGGCCTGGAGCACCTTTATGATACTCACAGCGAGCATTGGCATCATAGTTCCGGGCATTACCAATCTGAGGTGGCATATCTCTCAGAGTAAGAGGTCCTTTCGCCACCATTTGTTTAAAGATTTCGGTATATGACATAGGCAGGGAATCAATGTGCCTATCATATCCTCTTGGTTGATATGGTGGACGCTGTTGAGGAGCGCGTTGTTGTTGTTGACCAGGCCATGGTGGATAAGCCGGTTGCTGGTATGGATTGGGCGCATACTGCGCAGCTGCAACCATTGGAGGTGGACGTGGTTGATGAGCCATCTAAGGCGGAAACAGAGCTTGAAATGCCTGCTGATAAGGCATCGGAGGCATTGGCTGATATGGCATAGGAGCATATTGTGCAGCAGCAACATAAGGATACTGATAGTAGGGAACTGGTGCAGGTGCACTATGTTGAAAATTCCCATTTGCGGCAGAAATGGCATTTGTGTCGCCCTTTTTATACCCGTTGAAAGGTTTCGTGGCATTTTTTTGGCTGCTAGAACCTCCTTAGATCTTTCCGCTTTTCAAACCTTCTTCGATTCTTTCTCCGACCATCACCATGTCCGAAAATCCAGAAGATACGCTGCTGATCAGCTTTTCGTAGTATTGCCCCTGTAGGGTACCCATTAAGATATCGATCAATTCACGGTCAACCAATGGCGGATGAACTCTGGCAGCTAACTCCCTCCAGCGTTGGGCGTACTCCTTAAAGGATTCGCTCTCCTTTTGAGACATACTCTGAAGTTGAGTGCGGTTAGGAGCAAGGTCAGTGTTATACTTGTACTGCTTTTTGAATGCATCAGATAGATCAAGCCAAGTACGAACATTGTTGCGTTCGAGCTGCATGTACCATTCTAGAGACGCTCCAGACAGGATATCTTGGAAGCAATGGATCATAAGCTTATCATCTTTGGCATGAGCGGCCATTTTTCTGCAGTACATCCTCAAATGAAGCTCAGGACAGCTGAGGCATTTGTACTTATCGAATTCTGGAAGTTTGAATTTAGCAGGGATCACAACATCTGGAACTAAGCACATGTCTACAGCACTCAGAGAGGTCGAGTTGTGTCCTTCCATGATTCAGAGTTTTTCAGCTAACTCGCGACACATCTTCATAGCTTCAAACTCTTGAACAACATGAGGATTGGTGATTGGAACAGCAATATGCATCTCATAATCAACTTGATGATTCTCTTCAGTTTGAGGAAACTGGACTTGAATTGGAATAGGTTGAGCTTGAGGAATAGCACCAACAGTGACACCAGAAGCAGGTATTGGTTGGGAAGTGACCTCTTCAACAGCAGGAGTGAAGCCTGGAGGCAAACCGTAGACCAAAGGATTTGGAACTGGAACTGAAGGCATCGCCCGTGATGTAGATCCTTGCACTTGAGCATTGTTCATTGCGGCAGCAGCTTCGTGACGTTCTTCCATTCTTGCCAAAGCTTGCAAAGTCTCATAAATCTGATCAATCTTATTCTTGACCGATTCAATCTCTTCCCTCATAGCAGCTTGTTCTTCTTGAATCACGTCCATCAGTCTTCTAGTGTTGGCTCTAGTTAAGTATGGGCGTCTAGCACGATACGGGCGTCGGGAAACCAGCTTGATTTACTGAAGATGGAGGAACATGAAATAAGTTTTCAGATTTTGGAATGAAATGCAAGAATGAACAAATAATTCAAATGAGATGATATGCAATATCAGAATCCAGGATCACAAGATCTGGGTCTCACGAGTCCAAGGTACAGATGGAAGATACTCTGATCAAGAACTCACTGGGTAGACTCTAAAGTTTTTGGGATCCCAAAGTTATCAACTCATATGGCTGTTCATCACACGCGCCATAAGCATGACGGTTGATTGACTTCGCCATATGAATCTATTTTGGGTGAGATCTTCGTATCGAGCCACGCGAGAGGGAAATCTCTTGGTGCTCCATACTACGTGATCATCGACACAAGGTCTAAAACAAAGTCTTGGAGTTATAGAACTTTCTCAACTGTTTGATGGACGTGTCAATTTCATACATTCTTGACAGTCAATCAACTCCATTGAGTAAGTCTATTCCAAGTGAGGTTTTCGTATAAAGCCACGCGAGGGCGAACCCTGGTGCCCCATACTACGCAACCATCAACCGATGTTTTAACCAAAAGGTTCTAAACGGTCCTCAGAGTTGATGACCCTAATGAAAGCAACTGAGCACACACGTCAAGGACTTGACGGTTGTCAGTATTCTCATCAGAATCTACTCCAAGTGAGGTTTTCGTATCGACAACCCACGAGAGTGGTTCTCTCGGGAGCCCATACTACACAACCTCGCTAACTTAAGTTTATACTCGCAAGCCCGGGTGTAGAGCTTTTCCCTCAAGTTTCTTTTTCAAAGTATCGATCCAAATTATAGTACCAAGGAGCCACAAGATATATAAGATGGAATGCGATAAAGAAAGCGATAAAAATAAACAAACAAGGCATAAAAGCAAACATCCAAACAAGCGCGAAAACCTAGACTAGGCTTGACTCGCATAGGGGTGAACCAGTCCCCAGTAGAGTCGTCAGCTGTCGTACCCCGAACGGACTGAAGAGTCGCCACCTAATTCTATTTATTCCCGAAGAGGGAAAGGGAAGATATAGATACAACCCGGGAGGAAAAGGATGAGGACAAAGGTCAACGGAACCATTGCCTGGGTTCGGGAGTCGGTTATGCAGGGGGAAGGTATTAGCACCCCCTACATCCATCGTACTCGATGGGAACCATCTAGATTATCACGCACGAAAGGATGTTTATGCTTAAACGAATTGCTTGCTAGAGGGAAATGAGTTGAATTATAAGTTAGATTGAACCTAGGTGCTCGACAAGGATTGAGATCCTCGTGCCTACGTACTCCTGTGTGCAATGGGAAAGTCAGAGCCTCGTAGTTCGGCCTACTAAGGGTAATGGTTGTTGGTTTTATTACCTTTCGTCGATGAAAGGGTTTAGGAGTTGAAATGCACTAAAGACTATGGATAGTTTATCTAGTCCAACAAGACGAGCATCTTGCGTCGAAAATAATCGGAGCGAGTAACGAGAGCTCATTATCCTCCTTTCTACCGCTTAAGGCTCGTGGCGTACAATTTCTTCTCATTTTATTAGAATGTTTTATTTCCTAAGACCACTTGACGTTGGATCAAGGGTTTGGATCTAATCGAAATATTTTGGTTTTTTGAGGTTTAGAGGGTGAATGCAAATGGAGGTTTATTTTGTAGTTTGTTAGCGAGGCACGAAGCGCTCGGCTCGCAAAGAGGAGTGGATCCTAATGAACGAAATGAATAATAGAGTGCAAGTGTGCAAGTGCAATCGCTTGGCATTGGACCAAGGATTCAGAAATAAATAAAATACGGGAAATAAAAATGCGTACAAAGTAATGGGAGAGGGGTACAAAATAGATACAGGGGATTGCGAGAAATAAATGGTATCATTGTAGTTTGCCCAAGAGGAAGCGTGTGTGCAGTGTTTTTGAACTGTTCGAAGGTGTTCAGCCTTTTTGATCGGGACACAACTATTTGAAGGCGTTGGACCTTTTAATCGAGCGTAACTATTCGAAGGCGTTGGACCGTTTTGGGACGCATCGGAATTTGGTTCGTTTACTGCCTTAGAGCCGATTTAATGAAATCGTTCTATGAGGAGTCGAAACATTTTTTTTTGTAGTGCGAGAATAAATAAATAAATGAATTGAATTGCAAAAATTAAATTAATTAATAAATACAAGTAATTAAATAAATTAAATAGTATTAAGAATAATGAATAAATTAATTTAAATGTTTTTTTTTGTCAAAATAAAAAAAATAATTACAAGGAGGGCCTCATATTGACCGAATATCACCGATTAAAATCGGGCGAAAAATCGGCCTTTTATTATATCATTGGCCCTAAATATAATAAGAAATGAAAGTTTAAAAATCACATGGGTCACTAAAAGCTTTTAGGCATTTTTTATGCAAAGAAATCGTCAACAAGAGAAATTATGTATATATATATATATATATATATATATATATCTATATATATATATATATATATATATATATATATATATATATATATATATATATATATATATATATATATATATATATGTAAATATATATATATATATATATATATATATATATATATATATATATATATAAAGATTATAAAATAAAGCAAATATCAAAAGGAACAGTAACTTGTTAATATCTAAATAAAATAATAATAAAAAATAAACTTTATACATAAAAAAGAAAAAGAAAGAATAGCCATAGAGGGGGGGGGTCTCTAGTCAGTAGATGGGTGTAGAGAGACAGAAAAGAAAACGAAACCATGGGCTTAGTCCATGAATAACCCACGGGTCCTCCCAAACCCAATCAACAATAATAATTTTGTATATATATATATATATATATATATATATATATATATATATATATAAATAAAAAGAACAAATTAAATAAAGAAAGTTCAGTATATTTTTTCACAAAAACAAATTGAAAAGGGAACGAGAGATATCAACCTCTCACTCAAACTACTGCTTCCTCTTAGAATCAACATCCAACGTTGTCAACGCAAACCCAATCATCCTCAGAAATGCACAACGGCGGCGGATTCTTTCACGGGCCTATTTCGCCGGATCCCTCTCTCCGTTCTCGTCGTCCTTAGCTTCTCGGTCTCTCCTTTTGCTTGCGGCAGCTTGTGCGTGGAGGTGTGGTTGTGATGAGTTCGGTGATAGTGATGGCTTGTGAACGGTGGATTCCAAGGCTTGTCGATGGATTTAATACAGCGGTTGTGAGGTTTACGGGTCGGTTGTATGTCTGTGTTTGGATTTGGATTTATCACCGTCTCGGATTCAAATGGGTTTTCGGCGTTTTGGCTGAGGCTAGCGATTTTGGTTTCGGTGGATTTTTGGTTGGTTTTGGGTGGCGAATAATGGTTTGATGGTGACGGCTTGTGATCGGTGGTGGTTGTATGAAGATTTGGCTCGGTTTTCTCAGGTCTGGGTTGTTGCGATTTTCACGGCGATTCGCCGGATTCAGGGTTGATTTCGGTTCAGCGAGTGGGTTTAACGGCGGTCTGATTTTTGATGAAGAGAAGATTTATGGTGATGGGGTTTTTGTGCGGTGGCCGGCTTCAAGGTATTGTGATTTTTTCTAAGTTTCATTTTTTTCAGATTTTTCTCAAACTCTCGCTTGTTCTGTTTCGGCGGGTTAATGTTTATGATGGCATTCTGCAGATTCGAGATATGAGAGGTTTGATGTGATTTGCAGTTTAGAAAATAATGGTTTGGTTTAGTTTGGTCTTTATTTGTGTTATCTGAGGTGAGGGGTGAATGATGTTGGGCGAGTATTGCGGTTTATGGCGTGGTTCAGTAGGTTAAATGATGGAAAACATGGTGATGTGAAAATGTTTGAGGTTTTGGGATTTTGTGTTTACCTGATATGATATCAAGTGTTGGTCAAAACGCTTTTGATAGAGAAGTTGCTGAGATTTTTGTATTTGGATTGAAATTGCAGGTGCTTATTGAAAGATGAGAAGAGAGGTTCTGATTATGTTTTGTGAGCCTTATTTTTTATTTTTCGCCCCCTCCTGATAAGGAATATAAAAGAAATAAGAGGGTATTGTGGGTTTTTCTCACAGGAATTATGAGCTATAAATGTGGATTGCATAGTACAGAATAATTGGGGGTGGGAATGGATGTACGGTTTGTGAATTTGTTAAGAAAGTTAAGTTTTTGTGAGTGGAAGGTGTACAAACATGTTAGCTGGAAAAAATGGTAACATCAGTACAATGCAAAGAAATATGATGATAATTATAATAATAATAATAGTAATAACAATGATAGTAATAGAAATAATAAAAAAAACTTTAATAATAAGTAATAATAATAAAAAGAAAGATAGTAATTATAATAAGAATACAAATAATAGTAGAATAAAAAAAATGGTGGAAATAGTAAAAATGAAAATAAAATAAAATAATAATAATAATAATAATAATAATAATAATAATAATAATAATGATAAAAAAAACAAAAAAGTAATGATAATGAAAATAAAAAGTAATTTTGTAATGAAAAATAAAAAACAATAGACCATTGGGCCCTAAAGATGGTAATGAGCTTTTTTAAAAAAAAAAAATTAAATTTAGAAAAATATGGATGAGAAATGATTAAAATAAAATGGTTTAGAAATATGGAAAAAATAAGGAAATTGTAATAATGATTTCTTATTAAATAAAATGATAATAATATAAACGAGAAAGGAAAATGAAAGTGATAATCGAATAAACACAACACCGCATATTTTTTTTTATTTTTGAAATGATGGCTAGACAGAAAAAAACCGGTAGGACAAATTTGGGGTATGACACTATCAGAGGCACATTAGGATATTGCCCACAACTAGTAATGATGTCCTTGCCCTTGGTGCTCTGAGTGCACCATCTAATGGTTTCTGATGTCAAGGCAATGAATCTCTTCTCCCAGTTCTTCTGCTGATGAGGGTTCAGGAAGGTATCTGACTTTGGCAAATGTCTTAGCAGTCAAGAGTAATAAAGGGGAGCACAACATCTGACCAGTCTTCCTCTTTGCTTTTCATTCCTCTGGTGTACTGAGTAGTAGAAATCTCCAAGCAAGGTAGGAACTGGGTTCCTCAACAAGAACAGGTGAATGGCATTCTTGCTCACAAACTTGGGCTCATCTGCAAACAAGATAACCCCATATATACTGAGGGCTAAAAGTGCACAAACAACCTTCCATTCTCCTATTGCAGCATGCAGAGTAGCCTGGGAGATCAAGAAGTCTAGGTGGAGGCCTGGAACTCCAGCCTTGGTTGTTTTGTTTTGATCAATGAGGGCAGACTCCAAATGCAATGCCCTGGCTATGTCTTCATTTCTGGGAGCAATCATCTCAGGGTTGAAAGGAATCCCTCTCCTGATAGGAACTCCTAACAACATGGAGAATTCTTCTAGCAAAGGTCCCAACTGGAAATCAGGGAATGTGAAGCATCTGAGTGGAGGATCATAAAACTGTAAGCAAGTATGGATCATGCTCCTCTGAGATGCATCTAGATCCATGACCATGTCCAATATGCCTCCATAATGCTCCCTGAACAGTGGGACATGATCAAGGGTAATGAGGGACTGGATCTCCCTGATGCCAGTCAGGGTGGGCTCAAAGAAGTGGTAGGTGATGTTGCTCTTTCTTGAAGTGTCCATGGATGCTGGTGATGAAGCTGAGAGTTAACTGCTGATGAAGGTCACTGAATGAGATGCTGGAGATGAGTCTCTGATGAAGATAGATGGAGGAGAATCACTGACAACCTGATGAAGGTGCTGAAGAAGACAAACTGAAGAAGTATGAGCAGCAGAAGGGGTCAAACCAAACCAAAGATAATATGATGGATACCTTGTAAAACAAATAAGCAAATTTTAAATGATGCAGAAATGATGTATGCAGAATGATATGTAAAGGGTTTGTGATCAAGTGCATGATCTGTTTATCTGCCTTGGTAAAAGTCCATGTATGTTCATAAGTTCGGATGGAGGCCTAGAAATCCCGTAACCAGGTGGGGGACTCAAATAAAGAGTCACAAGTCCAAGGTAATCACAAGAATTGTCCAAAGTGATGCATTCTTAAAATATAACTAGTAACAAGGTATGATGTGGCTAAGGGTTCCTGCAAACCTGTAAACATCCCAACCCTCTCTCATGTAATGTTCTAGAACAAGGATCCTCGGACTTGGATCAGTTATGAGAAGTGTAAACACTTCTAACCCGGAGGTACAGTGTTTACAATAACCATAAAGGATCCTCCTCTAATTCACCTCAGATGCTGAAGGTCATAAAAAGGTCATCCACACTTAGCAGGCTTCCCAGATAGCCCTAGTACTACAGGAAATCTGTAGCACAGAGTTCTCAAGAAGAAACCCATATCTGAACCGTGTTTCATATTCCCGCACCAGACCGAAATGGAATGGGAAAGAATATGAAGCCACTCTAGCCTATGTGTCACTCAGGTCCCAGGTGTAGGACCTTAATCACTCAATGAACCCTACCCACCAAGGAAGACACAAATCCAACACATGATAATGACAATATGAAATGCATAAAATTGTAAAGGAAAGCAATAAATAAAGTTTTACATAAAGCAATAAATAAAGAAAATAAATAAGCACAAGTAGCACATAAGACCCTCGTAAACATAAATCAAACAAGCGCTAGGAGGAACCTACAAAAAGAACTAGAAGCCCTGGTTGCAATATAAGCTTCCCCAGCAGAATCGCCAAGCTGTTACTCCCAAAGATTTGCATCCCGGTACAAGCGCGAACGGTCAGCGAAAGGAGAAATGAAATGAACTGAATGGAGTCGCCAACTAGGCATTTTTATCCCGAAGAAAAGGTAATGCTGCATAAACCTAGGAAGAAATGGATAAGACGGTTGCGAACCAGAGAAACTGAGAAAGGGTGTTGGTTACAACCTGGGAAGGTATTAGCTCCCAGAGTGTCCGTCGTACTCGACGGGATCCACGCTTAAAAGATTGTGTTTAAAAGGGTTGTGTCTGTGTTATCTGTGTGCAAAAGCTGGAAAAGAATATACAAGTGTCAGTGCAAGAAAGTGAAGTGAGGTGCTCAGGAATGAGGCTAAAAAGAGAATGCTGAAAGAGGGGGAAGACACAGAGACTTTTGTTCGATAACAATTAAGTTATTCATACGTATTCTCTCGTGGAATGAGGAAGTCAGAACATCATAGTTCGACTCAAAGAGACTGAAAGATAAATTGATTGTGAACTTGCTTGCTTGCCTATGCTCAAGTGTATGACTCGTCTGGCTCGAGTGCTAACTGTCTTGCATTAGACGGAAGATGCAAGTTCTCGTTTGTGAATGAGAGTGATGAGAAAAGAATCCCGGAGGAGACGATTATTGTTTGTTTTTGAGTTTTCAACTTTTATTGCTTTTTTGTGTGTTTGTCATAAGTTAATGAGCTTAAGCTTAAACCAAGAGTTAGTAAACTCATCATATCCTCCCTTTTGTTAGGGATAATGAGAATACCTTAAGTATGAGATAAACATCTCAACTTAATTACCATGATGATGTAAAGTTAAGATCATTAACCTACTTGTGATTATTAAGATATTTTTGAGTCTTTGTTTAGTGTTAAGTAATGAGTTTAAGCCATAATCAAGGATTAGTGAACACATTACACCATCCTAATAGAAGGATAATAGATGAGAACACTTAAGCTGAGGAAGATACCTCAACTTAATCCATGATTAGGGATTAACCTCATGACAAACAAGCCTTTATTAAAGTGGATTTTAATTAATGATGAGATTAAGAAGTGAATTTTATGGTTTGTAAGACAACTTGAGGGGGACTTGTCCATTAACACTAGGGTTAGTCCTTCTTAACCAATGAAGGAAGAATTAGAACCCTAATGCAAGGCCCAAGTTACAAGCTATTGTCTTAGTGATTATTAAGATGGATTAATTAAGAGGTTTAAACAAATTAAGGGTTTAACGCTTAGGATTAAAGTTATACACTCCATCCTAAAAGAAGGATGCATGCATAACCCTAATCACAAACTCTTAAAACCTTAAAGGTTTAGTCTCTAATGATGAGGTGAGAAGAGAGACACAAAGAAGACACAAAGGTAAAAGCTAAAGGGGAACTAATCAAAACCCTAATTATTGTCATGCTTGGATGTTCCTATGGTTTGTGAGGCTTAAAAGATATCTTCAGAGAAGCCACCAATGGAAGAAGCAGATGAAAGGAGGAGAAGCAGAAGAAACAAGTTACTTACTTCACTAAATAAGATAAGTAACTCGGAGAAAGAAAGTGAATGATGAACATGAATGAGCAATCTCACTCTAAAGAAAAGAAAAATGCAGCAATGATTCATAAGAATAATGAGAAGAGAAGTGAGAAGTGAAGGCAAATTCACTTCTCATGTTACTTACCACCTGAAAAGGTTAGCATAAAGGAAAGAAATGAAATGAAAATGAAACATGTGCAAAGGTAAAACCAAAACCAGAAGCATATACATGATGCAAATGATGCTATGAGATGATGCAAAATCATGTCAAGTGTTATGAATGTTCATACAAGAGATGGAATGCAAAGGATACATGCTTTGAAGTTTGAAAGCACATGAAAGCTTATGAAATGAAATGGATGCAAAGCATGGCAAATGAATGAAGAAATGATAAAGTATGATTCTAATATGTCCTAATATGTCTTAGATACCATATGAATGCAAGAAATGTCATGGCAAGTTCATGTATGGATGCATATGCAAGATGAATGCAAATGAACATGTAAAATTAGGGTTTTAAGGCAACATGAGATGAAAAAGTCAAAAACAGAAGCAAATCATAAGATAAAAATTTGCAAAAGAACTCAAAGGAACCCTAACCCCATATTATATCATACCCCAAAGGAGGAGGTCTAACTCTTAACCTAAAGAAAGCTGTGAATTTTCTATGTTTGCTAGGGTTTTAAGGTACCTTAAGAGGAAAAATGCAAATTAAATGGAAAATGCAAGATACATTTGTGAAAAAAATATGCTAGATACTACATGCCATATGAAGAACAATGCAAAAAGAAACAATGTCAAACCCTTCATGGTTAGGCAGAAAAGAATTCTTGAAGTTAGGGTTCAAAAATAGGATTTTTATGAACCCTAAATTCAAGAAAATTGTCAAAGTTGGATCAAAACCAAAAATAAATTTGTATGAATGGTTTGATAATGTTTCTAAATGTCCTAAGATGCAATGTGAATTTTTTTGGGATTTTTAGAAACCTAAATGGTATTTTAATTAATAAATTTCCATTAATTAATTAAAATAAACATTTAAATATTTTTAAAATGGTTTTTTAATGCAAAAAATAAAAATAAAAAAATTTTTTGGGTGAAGAAAAATATTTGAATTAAAAATGCAGAAGGAAAATATTTTTGGAATTTTCTAAGTATTTTAAATTAATTAGACAAAATAAATGAATTTAAATGAAATAAAATATGAATTAATGGCTGGTCAACTGATGCAATGGATAAGATTTAAACCTGGGGATGGAGGGAAGACAACGCGTGCAATCTAAGGGTCACAATTCAAATCTGCCTAATTAAAATTAATTTTGATTAATTAAATTAATTAAGTGGATTAGGGTTTAATGAACTCATCTCAGCCATCCAATACGCGCGCGAAGACAAAATCCAAGGGCTCACATTTAAACCTAGCTAATTACACTGATTATTCCCTAATCACGCTCAGGTGGCCGGAGAAGACCTCCGGTCGTCTTCTCCGGCGAGACCCCTCCCCTTAATCCCTCAAAACTCCACAAAAACGTGTCAAACTCTCAAGAATTCATCCTTAAACATCATAGAACACTAATCCAGCAACAAAAACAATTTTTCATGCATCAAAATGAAGAATCGAAGAAGAACATTTTTAGGTCAAAACTTTCAGAAGTTCATGAAATCCTTAATACGCAACCATTTCCAAAAATAAAAGCATCAGCATGATCAGCACAGCATAAGGAACATTTCTATAACCTAAAATTACATTTCTGGAAAATTTGTTCTTGAGGTTACCTGAGCTTGAGCTTTCTCAGTTTGAAGCTTTTGGACCTCTTCTCTTGTGCAAACCCATTCCTCTTGACCTCCTGATGAAGCTTTGATGCTTGGAAGAGGTTTGTAATGGCTGGTTTGAGAGCTTACACTCTTGCTGCACCAAAATCGTGTTTTGGTTTTGGGTGTGTTTAGGCTGCAATGAAGGGCGGGAAATGATCCTCTTGTGATGCTGAGTTGATTGATGAAGGAAGCTTGAAGTTTGAGTGTGTGTGCTGTGAGTTTCGAAATCTTTTGCTCTTGGGGTGATTTTGTGGAACTTGATGATTCTGAAGTGTTAGGCTTGTGTGTGTTGTGTTATGAGTTGTGTCTGATCCATATAACAAGCTTTGATAGGTCAGAAGAGTTGTTGTGGCCTATGGTGATTGGTATGGGCTCTCTTGCAAAAAGTCAACAAAACATGTACTTGAGGTATGGGCTCATGTTGCAGCTGGCTTTTGGCTTGTCCTGGCTCAACAAGGATCAAGGAGGACCATGGAACATGTTTTGTGGTGATTCAGCAAGTGTATGAGAAGTTCTATGCTCTTTTGCAATTTTGAAGAAGTTTGGCCCCTTTTGAATTTCTTGAAGTTAAAGGCATGAAATGAGATGATTCTTGGGCCAATTATGATTCTTAGGCAATGCATTATGTTTGTATGATGCTTAGAAGTGTATTAGAAGTCACAAAATGGCTTGGAAAGTGGTTTTGCAAAAATCCCTCTTTGGTGTATTCTTGAAAATTATAGGATTTTTGCCAACTTTGAAAGATCATAACTTGAGTTCCATAATGAATTAGAACTTGTTCTTGTACTTTTTGTAAAGGGAATGATCCAATCTACAACTTCCATGACCAACAATTTTTCATTTGAAGCATTTTTGGTTGAGAAAGAGGAGGTTGAAATACTTTCCCAAAATGGAAAGTTTCCATTACAAGTCATTTCCATTTTTGTCAACCTTTGGTTTAGCTCAATTTTATTCAATTTTTTGAACTTCCAAGCACTTCAATGATCAAATAAAGATCATATAACTTTAATTTGATGAAAAATCCACTTTGGTTCCATTGTTGGGGGCCTCAGATGCCCTGATTTTGCTCTGACTTGCTCAAGAAGTTACCTAGTGAACAGATGACTTCCACAATGAATTTATTCATCAAACTTGGTACACATGATCCTTATAACATATTGAGACTATTAGAAACAAGAATGAACAAAACATTTGGAGTTATGGCCTCTGAAACCAAAACCCTAATTTCAGGTCATCTGTACAATGAAACCCTAGCTTAGCTTCCATGCCTTGCCAGTTCTTGTGCTTCCTTGATCTTTAAGGGATATAATATGATGATTGAACATACATGGACCCTCTTGGAACACTTGGAGACCTTTATATTGGCTCAGATGGATCCTTGGATTGCGCAGATCATAAACCCTAGATGCATATGAACTTGAACTATGTAGTGAAACAAAAATGCAATATGAGATGATATGCTTAGACTAATGTAAAGATGAAAGATCACAAGCCATGGTGTGAACTTAGAGAGGGAAAATTTGGGATGTTTACAAGGAGGAAGGATTCTTTTCAGCACAAGATCCCCTACCTTGTATTCCCGAAGCCTGACTTTCTGATCGAAGGCTTTCTTCATTATTTTCTGATATAACTGCCCATGACAAATTGCAGCTAATTGCTTCTCTTCGATCAGATTCAGTTGATTGTACCGAGATCGGACCCATTCTGCTTCGTTCAGCTTTACATCCATCATTACCCGTAAGGAGGGTAGCTCAACTTCAACAGGTAGGACAACTTCCATACCATACACAAGCTGATAAGGTGTTGCCCCAGTAGACGTTCTGATTGAGGTTCGGTACCCATGCAAGGCAAATAGTAGCATTTCATGCCAGTCTTTGTAAGTAACCACCATCTTCTGCACAATCTTCTTGATGTTTTTGTTAGCTGCCTCAACAACGCCATTCATCTTTGGCCTGTAAGGAGAAGAGTTGTGATGTTGGATTTTGAAGTTCCGACAAAGTTCTGCCATCATTTTGTTGTTCAAATTGGAACCATTATTAGTAATGATTCGCTCGAGTACTCCATATCAACAAATGATGTCTCTTTTCAGAAATCTTGCTACCACTTGTCTGGTGACATTTGCATATGAAGCTGCTTCGACCCATTTGGTGAAGTAATCAATGGCTACCAGGATGAATCTGTGGCCATTTGAAGCAGTCGGTTCAATCTTTCCAATCATGTCAATTCCCCACATGGCAAAGGGTCAAGGTGAAGACATCACGTTCAAAGGATTTGGAGGCATATGCACGTTGTCTGCATAAATCTGGCATTTATGGCACTTTCTGGCATAGGTACAACAATCCGCATCCATTGTGATCCAGTAGTAACTTGATCTCAACAATTTCTTAGCCATTGCATGTCCTACAACATGAGTACCGAAAGATCCTTCATGCACCTCGTGCATCAGTAAGTCTGCTTCTTTCTTGTCAACACATCTGAGAAGGACCATGTCAAAGTTTCGCTTGTACAATGAACCGTCAGCATTAAGGAAGAAACTACCGGCCAAACTTCTTAATGTCTTCTTATCATTGGATGATGCCCCAGGTGGGTATGTTTGATCCTCTAAAAAGCTTTTGATGTCATGGAACTAAGGCTTGTCATCTTTAGCAATGTCCACAGAGAAAACGTATGTTGGTCGGTCTAGTCTGGATACCAAAATCTGAGGCCCATAATTTGTCGTTTGAACTTTGATCATGGAGGAAATGGTAGCTAAAGCATCTGCGAACTGACTTTCGTCTCGAGGGATGTACTCAAGTTTAACTGTTGTGAAAAAAGTCAACAATCTCCCCGTGTAGTCACGGTATGGAATCAGATGCTCTTGGTGAGTGTACCATTTTCCGTTGGTCTGGTTGATTACCAAAGCTGAATCTCCAAATACAGTTAAAGTCTTGATCCTGAGGTCAATGGCTTCCTCAAGACCCATGATACAGGCTTCGAATTCAGCTTCGTTGTTAGTGCATGCAAAAGTGAGTTTTGCCGAGAAAGGCATATGAACTCTTTTAGGTGTAATGAGCACTGCACCAACTCCACGACCATTCATATTGACAGCCCCATCAAACATCATTGTCCACTCTTCTTCTGGGTCAGGCCCTTCAGTGTGAACAGGCTCTTCATGATCTTTTGCTTTCAGGAACATGATATCTTCACCAGGGAAGTAAAATCTCATTGGTTGGTAATCATCAATGGGTTGCTCAGCCAGATAGTCAGACAGTACAGTTCCTTTGATGGCTTTCTGAGATGTGTACTGAATGTCATACTCTGTCAGAATCATTTTCCATCTTGCAACCCTTCCGGTAAGTGCTGGTGTCGCTCCCGAAGATTTGCATCCCGATACAAGCGCGAACGGTCAGCGAAAGGGACAATGAGAACACACAGCCGTGAACTCACTGGAGATGAATAGAGTCGCCAGCTAGGCATTTTTATCCCGGAGGAAAGGCAATGCTGCATAGGCCTAGAAAGAGATGGATAAGACGGTTTGCGAACCAGAGAGACTGAGAAAGGGGGTTGGTTACAACCTGGGAAGGTATTAGCACCCAGATTGTCCGTCGTACTCGACGGGATCCACGCTTAAAAGATTTGTGTTTTAAAAGGGGTAGTGTCAGTGCAGTTTGTGTATACAATAGCTGGGAAAGATGTACAGGTGTCAGTGTAAAGGAAGTGAAGTGCAGTATGTACAGTGTCAGTGTAAGAACAAGAATAAGATGCTCAAGATCATGAGGCTAAAAGAATGAGGCTAGAAAGAGGGGGAATATACAGAGACTTTTGTTCGATAACTGTTAAGTTATGCCTACGTATCCTCTCGTGCAATGAGGAAGTCAGAACACCGTAGTTCGACCCAAAGAGACAGAAAGATGAATTGACTGTGAACTGCTTACTTGTCTATGCTCAAGTGTATGACCTGTCTGGCTCAGGTGCAAACTGTCTTGCATTAGACGGAAGGAGCGAGTTCTCGTTTGTGAGTGAATGAGATGAGAAAAGAATCCCGGAGGAGATGATTATTGTTTGTTTTTGTGTTTTCAGTCTTTTATTGTTTTTGGATTTTGTCATAAGTTAATGAGCTTAAGTCTAAACCAATGGGTTAGTAAACTCATCACATCTTCCCTCTGATTAGGGGTAATGAGAATACCTTAAGTGTGAAGTCAGATTCTCACACTTAATCACCATGGAGTAGGATTAAGATCATTAACCTACTTGTTGATTATTTAGATGTTTTTGTTGTTTTTGTTTAGTGTTAAGGAATGAGGTTAAGCCATAATCAGGGATTAAACAGACTCATTACACCATCCTAATAGAAGGATAATATATGAGAATGTTTAAGCTGAGGAAAGCTCCTCAACTTAATCCATGATTAGGGATTAAACTCATGACAAAACAAGCCTTTGGTTAAGTGGATTTTATTTAATGATATGATGATGAAGTGAGTTTTGTGATTTGTAAGACAACTTGAGGGGGACTTGTCCATTAACACTAGGGTTAGTCCTTCTTAAACCAATTAAGGAAGAATTAGAACCCTAATGCAAGGCCCAAGTTACAAGTGTGATGTCTTGATGATTATTAAGTGGATTGATTAAGAGATTTAAACACATTAAGGGTTTAACACTTAGGATTAAAATTATACACTCCATCCTAAGAGAAGGATGCAGGCATAAGCTTAATCACAAAGCCTTAAAGCCTTTAGGGTTTAGTCCCTGATTATGAGATGAGAAGAGAAGACTCAAAAGAGACACAAAGGTAAAACTAAATTGGGAGACTAATCAAAACCCTAATCATTGTCATGCTTGGTTGTCCCTAAGGTTTGTGAGGTTTTCAAGAGAAGTCTTCAATGGAACCACCAGGAAGCAGATGAAAGGATCAAGAGGAGCAAAGCAACTTGCTTCATTCAAGAAGTCAAGTCACTTGAAGAAAGAAAGTGGGAAGAAGAAGAATGAGCAAGCTCAAACTCAAACACAAACAAAAATGCAGCAAAGGATGCAAGAGAGATGAAAAGAAAAGTTATGAGAAGTGAAGGCAAATTCACTTCTCAAAGTCACTTACCACCTGAAAGGTTAGAAAAGGAATGCAATGCAATGCAAAATGGGATGAGATGACATGATGCAAACCAAAACCAGAAGCACATATGTGATGCTAATGATGTTATGAGATGCTACAAACATGAGGTAGCACATGGAAATGATCATACAAGTTCATGAATGTAAATGAAACAAGTTGAGAAGCATGGACATACATGAAAAGTTATGAAGTGCACATGACATACAACATGGCAAATACATGATGCAATGATCAAACATGCTTTCAATATGTCTTATGATGTCAAATGAATCTAATGGATGCTTGAAATGTCATGGCAAGTCATGTTATGCAAGAGAATGCAAGATGGATGCATATGGAAGCCCAAATTAGGGTTTATGAACAATGCATCAAGCAAAAATCAAAATCAGAAGCAAACAACATTATAAAAAATTGAAAATGCCACAAAAAGGACCCCTAATCCTATACTAAACCAATGCCCAAAGGAGAAGCTTCAACTCCTAACCAAGCTCAAGTTATGGTTTTTTCTAAGATTTCTAGGGTTTTAGGGTTTACAAACAAAAGAAATGCCAAACAAATTGAAAATGAAAGATCAAATCATGGCCATTTAATCTCACAAACTACATACTAAACACAATGCAATGCAAGAAGAATCAATGTCCAACTCTTCAAGGATAGGCAGAAATGATTTCTTGAACTTTGGATCAAATTAATGCATAAAAATGATTTTAATTCAATGAGAAATTCTTAAAATGCATCAAGATCAAAAAATAAATTTGGTTTGAAGGTTGGACAATGTTTCTAAATGTCTTAGAACATTTCATGAATTTTTTGGTGATTTTTAAATACCTAAAAGTATTTTTAATAAATTAATTTCCATTAATCAATTAAAAATAAACTTTTAAATATTTAAAAATACTTTTAAAATGCTAAAAATGAAAATAAAAATATTTTTGTGTCATAAAAATTAATGAAACTCTTGAGAAAAAGTTTCATAATTTTTAAACAATTTTTACTATTTTAAATAAATTATGCAAATTAAATGAAAGAAAATGAAATAAAAAATGAAATAAACTGAAGTATGCAGGATGGAGGGCCAGGATTGAGTCTGGGTTTGAAAATGTTGACTGCGCGCGTCATCTGATGGCCCATATTCAAACTGATTTAAACTCAATTAATTAAATAAATAATGATGATTAGGGTTTAATGACTGCATCTCAGCCATACACACGCGCGCGAAGTCAACTTTTTCAACGCATCCAACGTCCCAGATTCAAATGCACTTAATGACTGGGATTATGCCCTAATGATTTTCAGGTGGCCGGAGAAGACCTCCGGTCGTCTTCTCCGGTGGGAACCCCACCTGAAAATCTCCAAAACTCTCAAAACCTAACTAAAATGAAATCTAAAAACACAGAAATGATTCCCACTCACTCACGAATCAAAACCCTAAATCAAAACAAATTTATTTTTCCAGGAATGGCTGAATCGAAGCAAACAAGAACTAGGGCAAAAGAGTTTCAGAGGCTGATTAAACTCTCATCTCTCAACCATTTTCAAAACTAAAGGCATCAGAACAATCAGTGAAACATACAGAACAACTTAAGAACTTAAAAAACGATTTCTGGAAAAAATGTTCTTGAGCTACCTGAGTTTCGAAGCTTTCACTCCAGCAACTTTCTGACCTCTCCCTTTGATGCAATCCACTTTACTTGGTCCCCTGATGATCCTTGAATGCTTAGGAAGAGTTTATGTTGGCTGGTTAAGGAGTTTGAACAACTTCTGCTCAAGCTCAGTTGAAAATGGTGATGGTGATTCAGGTTGTTTCAGGCCAATGTGAGTGGTTCTTTGTGATCAGGGTGATGTTTTGAGAAGGTTTGTGGAGTTTGTTTGGGTGTTTATGGCCTGTGGAGTGAGTTTCGAATGGTTTTGCTTCTGGGAGTGAAAATGGAGGAATGGTGTTCTTGCTTGATTCAGGCCTAAGTCTTGTTGGTTTTGGCTCAGTGAAGCAAGGTGAGTTGATCTATGAAAATGGTTTTTGTGTTTGTGTGTTGGGCAGAGAGTTTCGAAGAGAAATGCTTGGAGGGGTGATTTTGTGTATGTGATGTTGTGATCTGTTTCAGCCTTGCTTGTTGTGTCTAATGGCCAGCATTTGATCCACATAAACAAAGCTTATTGGTCAGTTGATGTGACTTGGCCTGTTGTGATAGGTAAGTCACCTTTTGCAAAAAGTCCACTTTTGTGTAAGAGAGGCATGGGCTAAGTTCTAGCTTGGTACAAAAGGCATGGGCTGCGCAGCAAGGTGTGTGTGGAGTGCTAGGAAGGTTCAATGGCCAATGAAGCAAGTTGGTGAGAGTGTGATGATGGTTTTGCAAGTTGCTCTCTTTTGGTTCACATGAAATTTTCTTGTCCCACAAGCCATAAAACATGAGGAAACCTTGGTCCAATCTGAACTTTAGGACTTACATGATGCTTGTGTAATGGTTTGATGTCAATTAGAAGTCACAAGAATGCTTGGCACATGAAATTGCAAGTTTTCCTTTTGAGGCATAACTTGAAAATTAGTGATTTTTGCCAACTTTGACACACCATAACTTTTGATCCAAAATGAATTAGGTCATGTTCTTGTACTTTTTGAAAAGGGAAAAATGTACTCTACAACTTTCATGACCAAAGTTTTTCCATTTGAAGCATTTTTGGATCAAAAAGCAAGGCTTGAAAAATGGCATAAAATGACATATTCTTGAAAAGTCAACCATGCCCTAAAAAAGTCAACTTTGCAAAAACTTGTAATTCTTGAATTTTGTGAACTTCAACCTTCTTCCATGATCAAATAAAGATCATATACACTCAAACTGATGAAGATCACCCCTTGGTTGGGTCATTGGGGGCCTCAGATGCCCTGATTTTGCACTGACTTGTCTGAAAAGTCAACCCTTGATCAGATGACTTCCCCATGGAATTTCTTCATGAAAATTGATATGCATACTCCCTATACCATATAGAGACCAATGGGAACAAGAATGACCAAAAAATTTGGAGTTATGGCCTCTGAAACCAAAACCCTAATTTTAGGTCAACTGTGCAGTCAAACTTGGCTCTGCATCTACACCAATCCCAGTTCTTGTGATTCTTTTGCATTTTTGACTTTGAAAGGATGTAATAAGATATAAGAACACACATGAACCCCTTTGAAGTGATTGATGGCCTTTGGAGTGGCTCAGGAGGCTCTTGGATTGCTTAGATCACAAACCCTAGGTGCAGATGACTTTGAATCTATGCAGTGAATCAAAAATGAGATAGGAGATGCTATGATTGTGTTTATGCATATGAGATGATCACAAGCCATGGTGTGAATGGGTGAGGGCAAATTTGGGGTGTTTACAGCTGCCCCTATTCAAACATGAGTTAGCTGTGCAGGTTGTGAGCAACGGCTTAACAGGCAAACAAGATAACTTGTGGCTGAATACCAAAGACAGTCCAAAATTTGCACTCACAGAATGAAGAAGAAAAGGGATATAGATTGTAAAGGAAAATAAAGTATATTGTAAAGTGTGGGCGACGGAGGACGACCGTCGAGCAGAGGACAACTGCTGGGTAAAGAGCAATGACGGGGACGGCCGACATGCTGGGAAAAATGCGGAAAATAAAGCAATGACGGGGACGGCCGACATGCTGGGGATAAAAGAATTATGATGGGGACGGCCATCAAGATAAAGTTGTAAAATTCTCTGGGGATTAATGGAACATGACGGGGACGGCCATCAAGTTCATAAAGCAAAGTAACCAACGATGGGGACGGCCATCGGGCTAAAAGAAAAAGGGACCACGACGGGGACGGCCATCGGGTTAAAGAATAAATGGAATAAACAGATGATGGGGTACGACCATCAAAGGTGAAGGATGATCACCTAGCAGGGGACGGCTGCTCTGTTGGGGAATAAAGGAATTATGATGGGGACGGCCATCAAAGGTGGAGGACGACCACCTGGCAGGGCACGGCTGCCGAAAATATCAACGATGGGGACGGCCATCGGATGAGCATGATGGAGGACGACCATCAAGAGGTGGAGGACGACCACCTAGCAGGGGACGGCTGCTCTCAGGGTTTATCATGACATGGGACGAATGCCAGATAACCGAAATCAACAATGGGGACGACCATTGGATAAAATGATGAAGGACGATCATCAACGGGTGGAGGACGACCACCTAGCAGGGGACGGCTGCTAAAATCAACGATGGGGACGGCCATCGGATGAGCGTGATGGAGGACGACCATCAAGAGGTGGAGGACGACCACCTAGCAGGGTACGGCTGCTCTCAGGATTTATCACGACACAGGACGAGTGTCAGATAAGAAGGAAAATTTGCTTTGTTGGCGATCTACTGGGGAGTAATAAACACGGACGAGTGTTTATATCCAAGAAACAAAAGGTATAAGTGTTTAGATATTGTGTATAGATTAAAGATGCGGACGAGCATCCCTAAGACTATGATACGGACGAGTATCAGGTAGAAACAAATACCGACGCGTGTTCAAAGATGATGATACGGACGAGTATCAACTGGTTAACAGAGAACACGGACGAGTGTTGAATCTGAGAGGATTCTTCTGGGGAATGACAGACACAGGCGAGTATCTATATTCAAGAAGACAAAAGTGTTTGATACGGTGTATGGATTAAAGATGCGGACGAGCATCCTTAAGGCTATGATACGGACGAGTATCATGTAGAAACAAACGCTTGACGCATGCTCTGAGATGATGATACGGACGAGTACCATCTGGTTAACAAAGAACACGGACGAGTGCCGAATCTGTGGGGATATGAATGGTATATACAAGATACGGACGAGTATCTGTGTGAGTGTAACATGAGTATTGTATAGGTGAGTGTTTATCTGCTGGGGAGGGTGACACGAACGAGTGTCAAGAGAGAAAAGTATAATATGAACAAGTATCTGGGTTGTAAAAGTGTAGACGACTGTGCTGGGGATATGACACGGACGAATGTCAAAGGATTGTGTATATAGGTATATGTGAGTGCAAAGAGGATGTCTTTGGCTTTCTGCTGGGAGATATGACATGGACGGGTGTCAAGGAGTATCTGTAGTGCGGGTGATCTTGTTTGTAAAGAGCGTTCAGGTGACTTTACTGGGGAAGTGATGACACGGACGGTTGTCCAAAATGAGTATATACTGGTGTTTGTGATTGAGAGGCAGCTGTTTTTTGCTGGGGACTCTGGTGGGATTTTTTTTGTACGTTGATGAACTGTCATTATTCATAAGCGCTGATTCAAAACATGGCTTATGATTATGCTATGTTTGATTTTCGCCGTAATGCTCCGTGTTAGACGGAATGCTACGCTTTGTGGGTGAGCATGATGCGAATGCTATGATTATGCAAAGATACCAAACCGGGTCCCGGGTCCCGTTGCTGCGAGGATCTTTGATCGATCCGTTTGAAGTAGACATCCCAGCTGGGGATGAGATCACGGGTAGATCTGATGATACGATATCTGCTTGGGGATTCGGGCCATTGATAGACCTATCCTAATAAACATAGGACCTAGCTGGGGTTTGTAGAAGCTTTCTTCACTCTGTTGTGATCTCCTCTGCGCTGCTCTTCTGGATAGAGGCTGGAACTCTGTGGGGAGATAGCTCTCTGACTTTTGTGCTCGGCCGAGGGCGAGATGGCAACTCGTCTGGGGAGAAAAAGAGGCATCACTAAAAGACCTCCCTAGGGATTCTGTTGAAGAGGATCCTTGACTCAGCCGGGGATATAGGTGCCTTCTGTGATGCCTGGCAACTCTGATGGGGATAAGCAACAAGTGGCAACTCAGCTGGGGAGAAAGCACTTCGGGTGCTAAAATTGAGTGTTGATTCGCCAGCTTGCTGGGATGAAGCTTACATGCCCCAAGTTGCATTCTGGATACCTGCAATCCTGAAAAAGATAGAGAAACGCACAAGGTAATCCCGAGGTATCCCTTACTGGATTCCGTCATAGGAGTTTAGATACTTCTGAGAGTAAGCATATTTCCTGCAAGCATGTTTTTATTTGAAGATAAACATCTGTATTCTTATGCAACCAGTTTTTTTTTCTTTTAAGACATCAGACATTTTTTGCAAATAAAATGTACAAAACGAGACATGACTGAAAATCTGATTTTATTAATTCATATGCCCTGAATTGGCGAGATACAGTCAAAGGAACATATCCCCTGAAATGAGGAGATTGTTACAAATTGAGAAACAAAATGTTGGCGGTGTTGATGACGCTTTGAGGAGCTTCCTCTTCACTATGACCCGTATGACTTTTGACGTTCTTCTCATCTTGCTTTTTGAAGAATGCTTGATTCTGATTGAAGCTTGATCTTTTCGAAGCTTACCAAGTTGTAGATGATACAGACGAATTCAGAATGCAGTTGTTCGCTTATTCCCTTATTTTGCATGGATCGCCCTTCCGGGTTTTCAATCCATCGGGATACCCATTTTTGCCTGAGCTGTCCAATGCGGCTTTTCAACTCAGCGGGTGTACATTTTTATCTATTTTCCCTTATTTTTGCCCGAGCCTTTTATTCTGTTTTTGACTCGCCGGGGTGCCCTATTTTTGCCTGGACTTACATTCTGTTTTTATGTCCAGCGGGTCATTTTTATGCGAAGTATTTTTTAACTGCATCTGAATTCACAGGGGACGGGAAATCTTCACCATCCATGGTGCTGAGCATCAGTGCTCCACCAGAGAAAACTTTCTTTACCACGAATGGTCCTTCATAGTTTGGAGTCCACTTGCCCCTGTGGTCTGTATGAGGAGGGAGGATTCTTTTCAGCACAAGATCTCCTACTTGGTACTCTCGGTGCCTGACTTTCTGATCGAAGGCTCTCTTCATTCTTTTCTGATATAACTGCCCATGACAGATTGCAGCCAATCTTTTCTCTTCAATCAGACTCAGTTGTTCAAATCGGGATCGGACCCACTTTGCTTCGTTCAGCTTAACATCCATCAGTACCCGGAGAGAGGGTAATTCAACTTCAACTGGTAGGACTGCTTCCATACCGTACACAAGTTGATACGGTGTTGCCCCAGTGGATGTTCTGATTGACGTGCGGTACCCATGCAAGGCAAATGGTAGCATTTCATGCCAGTCTTTGTAAGTGACTACCATCTTCTGCACAATCTTCTTGATATTCTTATTTGCTGCCTCAACAGCGCCATTCATCTTTGGCCTGTAAGGAGAAGAATTGTGATGTTGAATCTTGAAGTCCCGGCACAGTTCTGCCATCATTTTGTTGTTTAGATTGGAACCATTATCAGTGATGATTCGCTCGGGCACTCCATACCGACAGATGATATCTCTTTTCAGAAATCTGGCTACCACTTGTCTTGTAACATTTGCATAAGACGCTGCTTCGACCCACTTGGTGAAATAGTCGATGGCGACCAGGATGAATCTGTGGCCATTTGAAGCAGTTGGCTCAATCTTGCCAATCATGTCGATGCCCCACATGGCAAAGGGCCATGGTGAAGACATTATGTTCAAAGGGTTGGGAGGCACATGCACCTTATCTGCATAAATCTGGCATTTATGGCATTTCCTGGCGTAGGCACAACAGTCAGCATCCATCGTGATCCAGTAATAACCTGATCTTAGCAACTTTTTAGCCATGGCATGCCCTCCCGCATGGGTACCAAAGGATCCTTCGTGCACTTCATGTATCAACAAGTCTGCTTCTGTCTTATCAACACATCTGAGGAGTACCATATCAAAGTTCCTTTTGTATAAAGACCCATCAGCGTTCAGAAAGAAACTACCAGCAAGCCTTCTCAAAGTCTTCTTATCATTGTAAGATGCCCCAGGTGGGTATGTTTGATCCTCCAAGAAGCATTTAATGTCATGGAACCAAGGCTTATCATCTTTAACAACATCTGCTGCGAACACATATGCTGGTCTGTCGAGTCTGGATACTGAAATCTGAGGTACAAAGTTAGCAGCTTGAACTTTGATCATGGATGAAATGGTAGCCAGGGCATTCGCAAACTGATTCTCGTCCCGAGGGATATACTCAAGCTTGACTGTTGTAAAGAAAGTCAACAACCTCCTTGTATAATCCCTGTAAGGTATCAGATGATCCTGGTGGGTGTACCATTTGCCGTTGGTTTGATTGATTACCAGAGCTGAATCTCCGAATACGGTCAACGTCTTGATCCTGAGGTCAATAGCTTCCTCAAGACCCATAATGCAAGCTTCGTATTCAGCTTTATTGTTAGTGCAGTTGAAAGTGAGTTTTGCCGAGAAAGGCATGTGAACTCCTCTAGGTGTAATGAGTACTGCACCAACACCACGACCATTCATATTAACAGCCCCATCAAACATCATAGTCCATTCTTCTTCTGGGTCAGGCCCTTCAGTGTGAACAGGCTCTTCATGATCTTTTGCTTTTATGAACATGATGTCTTCATCAGGGAAGTCAAATCTCATAGGCTGGTAATCATCGATAGGTTGCTCAGCAAGATATTCAGACAATACACTGCCCTTGATGGCTTTCTGATATGTGTACTGGATGTCATATTCAGTAAGGATCATTTGCCATCTTGCAACCCGTCCGGTAAGAGCTGGCTTCTCAAATATGTACTTAACTGGGTCCATTTTTGAGATCAATAAAGTAGTGTGGGTCAACATATACTGTCTCAGTCGGCGAGCAGCCCACGCTAAAGCACAGCAAGTTTTCTCGAGCAGTGAATAACATTGTTCACAGTCGGTAAACTTTTTGCTTAGGTAGTATATTGCATACTCTTTTCGACCAGACTCGTCATGCTGGCCCAACACACACCCCATTGACTCTTCTAATACTGTCAAGTACATGATTAGAGGTCTTCCTTCAACTGGAGGCATAAGGATTGGAGGTTCTTGTAAGTATTCTTTGATCTTGTCAAAAGCCTTTTGGCAGTCTTCGTTCCACCTGACCGTATGTTCTTTTCTCAACAATTTGAACAAGGGTTCACAGGTTGCCGTAAGGTGGGATATGAACCTTGAGATGTAGTTCAATCGACCTAAGAACCCTCGAACTTCTTTCTCTGTCCTCGGTGCAGGCATCTCTTGGATGGCTTTGACTTTATCAGGGTCAACTTCAATCACTTTCTCGCTTACAATAAAACCCAGCAGCTTACCAGATCGCACCCCGAATGTGCATTTGTTGGGGTTCAACTTCAATTGGTATTTCCTCAGACGCTTGAATAACTTCAGTAGATTCACCAGGTGGTCTTATTCAGTAAGGGACTTGGCAATCATGTCATCCACATAACATTCTATTTCTTTATGGATCATATCGTGGAAAAATGTCACCATAGCCCGTTGATATGTTGCGCCAGCATTCTTCAATCCGAATGGCATCACTTTGTAACAGAACGTGCCCCAGGGTGTGATGAAGGTTGTCTTCTCCATGTCTTCAGGTGACATTTTAATCTGATTGTATCCTGAAAATCCGTCCATGAAGCAGAATATCGAGAACTGAGCCGTATTATCAACCAATACATCAATGTGAGGTAATGGGAAATCATCCTTCGGGCTAGCTCTGTTCAGATCCCGGTAGTCAACACACATTCTTACTTTGCCGTCTTTCTTAGGCACAGGTACTATGTTAGCGACCCACGGTGGATAGCTAGTTACAGCAAGGAACTCGGCGTCCCATTGCTTTTGTACCTCCTCCTTGATCTTCATGGCCATGTCCGGGCGAGTACGGCGCAACTTCTGTTTAACCGGTGGGCATTCTTCTCTCAAGGGCAGTTTGTGCACAACAATGTCGGTATCCAACCCTGGCATATCTTGATAAGACTAAGCAAACACGTCCACATACTCTTGAAGCAGGTCAATCAGTTGTCTCTTCACTGAGTCTTGTAAGCAGGCCCCGATTTTAACCTCTTTCACGTCTTCATCTGTACCAAGATTAATCATTCAACCTCCTCCTGGTGAGGAGTAATAACCTTTTCCTCTTGTCTCAACAACCTGGCTAGCTCTTCAGGAAGCTCATATTCTTCTTCAACCCCTTCATCAGTTTGATTGATCGGATTGTCAAAGTCATACGAAGTCATAGCCGTGCTGTTGTCGGTGCTGTCAGGAAGGCACTCTCTGCAAGGGTTTAGTTTGTTCATTTTAGTGATTTGATGTTAATCTTGTTTTAGAAAAGTGAAATAAAGTTGTCATTTTGAAAACACTGCCATTTATTTTTTGTACAAAAAGAAAAATGGAAAAACAGTGAACGAAAAGGAAAAAGACTCGTTTGCAAAAAGATGTCTGATATTTCATTGATTAATCTTGTTGCACAAAAAGTACAGATGGCCCGATTACAAAATGAGTCTTGTCATCTTGGGCAAGATGCAAGACTTTGATGCATGCTATAAAAATACAGGAAATAATAATTACTCTGCATGAGTAACTCTTATAATTTCCTGGGAAGACCAGTTTGAGATACTGCTCCCCGGGATCTTTGGACGAATCCAGCTTTCCAGGTTGCGTTCTTCTTCCAGCTCGTCTTCCAGACAGTTGACAGCATCAGGGGTGAGCATCCCCCCACTCACAAAGTTGGGCTCTTTTGCAGCCTCTGCTTGATCTTGTTGAGTTGGTTTGTAACCCAACCCAAATCTGTCCTCTTTCTTCTCCACCGGTAACAATTTGCCCCAGCCTTGGGCGGTTCCTTCCTCAACAACCTTCCGGGCTTGTTGGTATGATGATATTGAAGTACCAGGCACAGCAGATGTTTCATTGACATTCAAGGCTTCAAAACCCTGGCTCATTGTTTCATGGATCTCCCCATCCATCTCAATATACTTATAGGTAGCCAGGTGGCTGACAAAAATATCCTCCTCTCCACAGATTGTAACGATTTGACCCTCCCACTCATATTTTAACTTCTGGTGAAGGGTTTAGGTCACGGCGCCAGCGGCGTGAATCCATGGCCTACCCAATAGACAGCTGTAGGCAGGCTGTATATCCATCACGTAGAAGGTCGTTTTGAAGGTCTGCGGGCCAATCGTTATGGGCAATTCAATTTCTCCCAGAACCGATCTCTTTGAACCATCAAAGGTTCTTACCACCAGGTTGCTGGGTCTCAACGCCAATCTGTCATATTCTAGCTTCACCAGGGCCTTTTTAGGTAAGACATTGAGGGATGACCCCGTGTCTACCAGCACATGGGAAAGGACAGCACCTTTACATTCCATGGTTATGTGCAAGGCTTTGTTATGGTTGCGGCCTTCCGTTGTCAAATCAGTATTGGTGAACCCTAGTCCGTGACTAGCATTAACATTTCCAACTACAACTTCTAGCTGATTGACAGTGATCTCTTCAGGCACGTAAGCTGCGTGCAAGACTTTGAGTAGTGCATTCCGATGGGCTTCGGAGCACATAAGCAATGATAGGATTGAGATCTTGGAAAGCGTCTGATGAAGCTGATCCACTATTTTATAATCACTCTTCTTGATGATTCGCATGAACTCATCAACCTCTTGATCGAAGGGTGTTTTCAAAGCTTCTTTAACAGTCTGCTCTTCCTGCACCAAGCTTTTTCCTTTTGCTTTAGCAGCAGCTTCTGCTTCGGCAGTGGGTCTCTGAATTTGTGGAGCGAAAAGACGTCCGCTTCGAGTGAAGCCTCCGCCTCCTCCCACATTGTCAATTTGTGGTGCAGGGGTTGATGATTCAAAAGTGATTCTTTGTCCTTCGCAGTACAGGTCAGAGCCGTAATGCCAGGGGATGGCATTACTACTTTCATAAGGTACTGGTCCAGGCACCGTGATAGTGACTGGACTGGTTGCAGCTGCGGAAGGAATTGTGATAGTCTGTGGATCGTAATAAATTGTGACTGGTGCTCTGATGGGAGCAGCACCTTCTGAGTTGTAGGCAGAGTTGTTTTCAGGATCATAAAATATTGTGACGGTTGAGACATCTTCATGATTTGTTGCTGATGTTGTAGGAGACATTGTGGGAAGGATGGATGTTGTGGTTGTAGTAGTTTCAAAATGGAGTGGTGCTGGAGTTGTGGAAGGAACATTTGTTGATATCTGGTCAGTTGAGATGATAGATGAAGTACTTGTTGATGAAACCGAAGAATTGTCAGGTACAATGGTTGCCGCAGTTGTAGGAGGTTCTGGAGTTGTTGCTGATGAGATTGCTGGATTTGTTGGAAATGATGTGGTGATCTGAAGTTGGCCACTCTGAATGAGACCATCTATGCCATTCCTCAGGTTATCGCACCCATTTACTGAGATATTGCAGTAGGCACACCCTAACTCACACCCCGGGAACATTTGACATTCGAGGAGTTGAGCCTTAATTTCCACCAACGGTGTCCGGATCTGACCCACACTGGTTATTAAATAAGACGGTTTGTCTTCTTCAATAGCGTTAATTCTGGGACCCCCGTGGTTCGGCATAGGATTCTTATTGACATTAGGTGGTGGTGCGAAATTCAGAGCTTTTGAGTCTACCAGGTCTTGTACCTTCATGTGCAAAGCTCTGCACTTTTCTGTACTGTGGCCAGTTGCATTTGAATGGAAGGCACATCTGGCGTTGGAATCATAATTCCTGGGTAGACTGTTGGGATCTGGAGGTGCCAACGTCCTTAGCTCAACTAGGTTGAGTTTCAGGAGTTGTGGCAGCAATGTAGCATATGGCATAGGGATCGGATCGATTACCCTGTTGGCTTGAGATGGCCTCTGTTGGAATGGCCTTTGCTGGTTGTTGTTGTTGGTGTTGCTGTTGTTGTAATTTCTCGGAGGATACTGATTTTGTTGATGGTACTGAGGTTGTTGCTGATAGTTGGGCTGCGGAGGTTGATAAACTGGTTGAGGATGGGCCGGAGCGGGAATGGTGACTGCTGCCACTGATCTGTGAACAAATGGAGGTCTGCCCTTGTTGGTGTGGATGGCATTGGTCTCGCCAGTTCTTCTTGGGCCTGCAAAAGGCCTCTTTGTACTACTGGACGAGCTGGCACCGTTGTCAGATATCTTACCCATTTTTAACAGGCTCTCAATTCTCTCCCCAGCTATGACAACATCTGCAAAGCTAGTGGAAGAGAAAGCAGCCAGCCTGTCAATATATGTCCCCTGAAGGGTGTTCATAAACATATCTGCCATTTCCCTCTCAGACATAGGTGGTTGAACAGCAGCAGCCAATTGCCTCCATCTCTGGGCATATTCTCGGAAACTTTCCCTTGACGATTGTGACATTCCCATTAGGAGGGTCCTGTTGGGTGCCATATCTAAGTTGTACTGATACTGTCTGATAAAGGCCTCTGCCAGGTCCTTCCAGCATCTGATAGTTGCCCTTGTCAGATGGGAATACCATTCCCTTGAAGCTCCTGTCAAGCTGTCTTCGAAATAGAACATCCAGAGCTTCTCATCCATAGTATAGGCCTTCAGCCTTCCCAGAAATGATTGCAAATGAGTCCGGGGGCATGAAGTCCCGTTGTATTTTTCAAAACAAGGAGGCTTAAACTTATGGGGGATCCTGACACCGTCTACCAAGCCCATTTCCATGACGTCGAAACCCAGAGAGTTTTGAGACTCTAAGGACCTCAATTTCTCAGCTATCTCATCCAGCCTTCTATCATAAGCTTCTTCCCCAGCACCCATTACTGTGAACTGATCCTCCTGGGGGTCTTCTTGAAGTATCCTGGCTGCAGTGGCAGTCCCTTGAACATTTGCAAGGATGTTGACTTCAGGATGGAGGTGGGGTCCAAATACAGGGTGATTGACATGAGGTTGGACCCTCTCGTTATTGCTTGTGCCAGCAGTTCCTATGTGTGGATCTTCTTGATTTTGCCTTTCCACCATGGCCCTCAGTCTTTCCTGGCTCTGAGCCATGTTGTTCATCACTTCCATAAACTGAGTCATCTGGTTCCTCATTTCCAATCTTTCGTTCGCCATTTGATTTCTGACCTCAGTAAGGTCCTGCTGCATCTGATCCATCTGAATGCCCGGGAGGTTGTTACGGGTTGGATAACGGTGCGGACGGTTGAGGGGAAATACCCGGCGCCGAGCAATAGTTCCTGAACATCACAACAGAGTTAGTAGAAATACAAAAACCTACAAAACAAACAAAAGGGTTAGCATGCAATGCAGTATGCTTATTTGTTTTCAAGGTATCCGGCTTGGCACTCAGTTTTGACCCTTCCAGACCCTTGAAGATGCTGTTGATGTTGCTTTTGAAGTGAAACTTGGATGGAACAAACTAATACATATATTACAGAAAGCAAAATGGTACATAGTTTGTTTTACAAATACAAGCCCTCGGAGGGGTCAAAATACATTACAAGAAAAATGAAAAATACACAGAATGAAAGCAACAACAAGCAAATGGTCAAACACCAAGACCAAACTCATCCTCACGAACTTCCTTGAGAAGTGCTTCGGTCACAGGATCAGTTGGACGCTCCGTGAGATTCCTGATGAGGAGATTCCGGGTCGTAACAGCTGTTGTTAGCTTCTTGTGCTGACTTTGGTCCTTTGACCTCTTCACTCCTGCTTTGATCTTCAGCTCTGATATCTCCCTCTGGGCTGCCGCCAGGGCTTCTTGCTGCACTTTTGCACTAGCTTCCAGTTGCTCCATCTTGTCTTGAACTCTCTTGTCCTCCAGAGTACGAGCCTCGGTGATCCTGACCCACCGGGCCTGACTCTCCTTCAGATACAAGTCTGTCCTTGCTCTCTGGAACTGGGCTTCCTTGCAAGCATTCTTCAGAATTTGTTTTCCAGCTTTAGACTTTTTGATATAATCCCCAGACTTCTCAATCTTAACCAGATGCTCCACTCTCAACTTCTCTAGCCTCTCAATCTCCATCCTGCCATCACTCCTCTCCCGGAGGGTCTTCTGCAAAGCCTGAGTCAACTTCTCATTTCTTTCTTTCAAGCTCTCAAACTCTTCCAAACTGACAGTGGCAGGGGGTGGTGCTGAAGATGATTCAGGCATATCTTCCATGGTAAAGGGCATCCCAGAGAATTGAGCCCTGGCACAGGACCATTCATAATATTGTGCTGATGCCACATTGCTGCACCTCCCCAAAATGGTTATTCCCTTGGTTTGAACATGATCCCAGGCCCAGGCTGCCTGCCTAACAGTAGCCAGATTAGGCTTGTTCTCACAATAAAGAGTCTCAACCAAGTCCTGTGCCTTAGGAGTGTGGACCAGTGCATAGCCCAGTTGTCTTCTAAACAGCAGAGGGTTGTAATTAATACTACCCTTAACTCCTATTAGGGGCACGTTGGGAAAATGCCCACAGCTGGTGATGATATCCCTGCCCTTGGTGCTTTGGGTGCACCACCTGATATCAGCTGAAGTTAGAGTAGTGAGTCTTTTAGCCCAGTTTCTCTGCTGATGAGGGTTCAAAAATGCATCTGTCCTGGGTAGATGCCTGAGAAGCCAAGTGTGGAACAATGGAGCACAACACCTCACTAATCTTCCCCTCTGCTTTTCATTCCTCTGATGCACTGAGTAGTAGAGGTCCCCCAATAAAGTGGGCACTGGGTTCTTCAAGATGAAAAGATGGATTGCATTCTTGCTAATGAATCGAGGCTCATCTGCAAACAATACAATTCCATATATGCTCAAGGCCAATAAAGCACAGACAACTTTCCACTCTCCTAAAGAGGCTTTCAGGGTAGCTTGAGAGATCAAGAAATCCAGATGAAAACCAGGGATTCCAGCTTTAGAAGTCATATGCTGCTCAATCAGAACAGGTTCCAGATGCAAAGCCTTTGCTACTTCTCCATTACCAGGAAAGACCATCTCAGGGTTGAAAGGGATTCCACCCCTGATAGGTATACCAACCAATGATGAGTATTCTTCCAATAAGGGGCCCACCTGAAAGTCTTGAAAAGTAAAACACCTCAAAGGGGGATCATAAAACTGAATGCAGGTGTGAATCAGGCTTCTCTGTGAAGGGTCCAGATCCATAACCATATCAAGTATATCTCCATAGTGTTCCCTGAACAATGGTATATGGTCTGGAGTGATTAGGGTTTGAATCCTCCTGATGTCAGATAGCTCTGGCTGGAAGAAGTGATAGGTGATGTTGCTCTTTTTAGGAGCCATGATGCTGAAGATGAGTAGAGACAGGTGCTGATGATAACACTGAAGAATGGGCCACTGATTGGCTGGTGCAAGATATCTGATAACTGAAGCAGATGCTGATGAAGATGGGTCAAAAACTGAAGATAGGGTCAAAACCAGAACCAAATGAGGATGGACACCCTGAAACACAAATAAACAAATGTCAATATGATGCAATGAGTATGTATGCAAATGATATGCAAGGGTTTGTGACTGAGCTGGATCTGATCAAAAACTCTGATATAGGTCCAAGTATGTTCAAGAATTCCAGATGGAGGTCTATAAATCCAGTAACCAAGGTGGGGGCTCAAATAAAGAGCCACATGTCCAGGGTTTTAGAATCACAAGAACTGTCCCAAAATGGAGTACTCTTAATCAAATCAAAGTAACAGGGTATTCTGAGGTCAAGGTACCTGCAAACCTGTAAACAGCCCATCCCCCTCACAGGTGGTGTTCTAGAACAAGGATCCTCAAACTTGGATCAGTTATGAGAAGTGTAAACACTTCTAACCCGGAGGTACAGTGTTTACAATAACCATAAAAGTTCCTCCTCTAATTCACCTCAGCTTCTGAAGGTCAATACTAAAAGGTCATCCAGACTTAGCAGGCTTCCCAGATAGCCCTAGCATTGCAGGAAATCTGCAACACAGAGTTCTCAAGAAGAAACCCATATCTGAACCGTGTCTCATATTCCCGCACCAGACCGAGATGGAATGGGAAAGAATATGATTCACTCTAGCCTAGGTGTCACTCAGGTCCCGGGTATAGGACCTTAACTCTCAATGGAACACCCACCAACCAAAGCAAAACCAGATCCAGCCAGCAGCACAGTATGACAATATGATAATATATGCATAAAGCTATAAGAAAGCAATAAACAAAACTGTACAAAATAAATACAAATACACAAACACAAATAAACACATAACACCCCAGTAAACACAAATCAAACAAGCGCTAGGAGGAACCCACAAAAAGAACCAGAAGCCCTGGTTGCAGTATAAGGTTCCCCAGCAGAGTCGCCAAGCTGTCGCTCCCGAAGATTTGCATCCCGGTACAAGCGCGAACGGTCGGCGAAAGGGACAATGAGAACACACAGCCGTGAACTCACTGGAGATGAATAGAGTCGCCAGCTAGGCATTTTTATCCCGGAGGAAAGGCAATGCTGCATAGGCCTAGAAAGAGATGGATAAGACGGTTTGCGAACCAGAGAGACTGAGAAAGGGGGTTGGTTACAACCTGGGAAGGTATTAGCACCCAGATTGTCCGTCGTACTCGACGGGATCCACGCTTAAAAGATTTGTGTTTTAAAAGGGGTAGTGTCAGTGCAGTTTGTGTATACAATAGCTGGGAAAGATGTACAGGTGTCAGTGTAAAGGAAGTGAAGTGCAGTATGTACAGTGTCAGTGTAAGAACAAGAATAAGATGCTCAAGATCATGAGGCTAAAAGAATGAGGCTAGAAAGAGGGGGAATATACAGAGACTTTTGTTCGATAACTGTTAAGTTATGCCTACGTATCCTCTCGTGCAATGAGGAAGTCAGAACACCGTAGTTCGACCCAAAGAGACAGAAAGATGAATTGACTGTGAACTGCTTACTTGTCTATGCTCAAGTGTATGACCTGTCTGGCTCAGGTGCAAACTGTCTTGCATTAGACGGAAGGAGCGAGTTCTCGTTTGTGAGTGAATGAGATGAGAAAAGAATCCCGAAGGAGATGATTATTGTTTGTTTTTGTGTTTTCAGTCTTTTATTGTTTTTGGATTTTGTCATAAGTTAATGAGCTTAAGTCTAAACCAATGGGTTAGTAAACTCATCACATCTTCCCTCTGATTAGGGGTAATGAGAATACCTTAAGTGTGAAGTCAGATTCTCACACTTAATCACCATGGAGTAGGATTAAGATCATTAACCTACTTGTTGATTATTTAGATGTTTTTGTTGTTTTTGTTTAGTGTTAAGGAATGAGGTTAAGCCATAATCAGGGATTAAACAGACTCGTTACACCATCCTAATAGAAGGATAATAGATGAGAATGTTTAAGCTGAGGAAAGCTCCTCAACTTAATCCATGATTAGGGATTAAACTCATGACAAAACAAGCCTTTGGTTAAGTGGATTTTATTTAATGATATGATGATGAAGTGAGTTTTATGATTTGTAAGACAACTTGAGGGGGACTTGTCCATTAACACTAGGGTTAGTCCTTCTTAAACCAATTAAGGAAGAATTAGAACCCTAATGCAAGGCCCAAGTTACAAGTGTGATGTCTTGATGATTATTAAGTGGATTGATTAAGAGATTTAAACACATTAAGGGTTTAACACTTAGGATTAAAATTATACACTCCATCCTAAGAGAAGGATGCAGGCATAAGCTTAATCACAAAGCCTTAAAGCCTTTAGGGTTTAGTCCCT
Organism: Lathyrus aphaca; assembly: GCA_963966055.1. Classification (NCBI taxonomy): domain Eukaryota; kingdom Viridiplantae; phylum Streptophyta; class Magnoliopsida; order Fabales; family Fabaceae; genus Lathyrus; species Lathyrus aphaca. Next base: position 460,166,607 of record OZ014522.1, on the reverse strand, counting down.
GATTATGAGATGAGAAGAGAAGACTCAAAAGAGACACAAAGGTAAAACTAAATTGGGAGACTAATCAAAACCCTAATCATTGTCATGCTTGGTTGTCCCTAAGGTTTGTGAGGTTTTCAAGAGAAGTCTTCAATGGAACCACCAGGAAGCAGATGAAAGGATCAAGAGGAGCAAAGCAACTTGCTTCATTCAAGAAGTCAAGTCACTTGAAGAAAGAAAGTGGGAAGAAGAAGAATGAGCAAGCTCAAACTCAAACACAAACAAAAATGCAGCAAAGGATGCAAGAGAGATGAAAAGAAAAGTTATGATAAGTGAAGGCAAATTCACTTCTCAAAGTCACTTACCACCTGAAAGGTTAGAAAAGGAATGCAATGCAATGCAAAATGGGATGAGATGACATGATGCAAACCAAAACCAGAAGCACGTATGTGATGCTAATGATGTTATGAGATGCTACAAACATGAGGTAGCACATGGAAATGATCATACAAGTTCATGAATGTAAATGAAACAAGTTGAGAAGCATGGACATACATGAAAAGTTATGAAGTGCACATGACATACAACATGGCAAATACATGATGCAATGATCAAACATGCTTTCAATATGTCTTATGATGTCAAATGAATCTAATGGATGCTTGAAATGTCATGGCAAGTCATGTTATGCAAGAGAATGCAAGATGGATGCATATGGAAGCCCAAATTAGGGTTTATGAACAATGCATCAAGCAAAAATCAAAATCAGAAGCAAACAACATTATAAAAAATTGAAAATGCCACACAAAGGACCCCTAATCCTATACTAAACCAATGCCCAAAGGAGAAGCTTCAACTCCTAACCAAGCTCAAGTTATGGTTTTTTCTAAGATTTCTAGGGTTTTAGGGTTTCCAAACAAAAGAAATGCCAAACAAATTGAAAATGAAAGATCAAATCATGGCCATTTAATCTCACAAACTACATGCTAAACACAATGCAATGCAAGAAGAATCAATGTCCAACTCTTCAAGGATAGGCAGAAATGATTTCTTGAACTTTGGATCAAATTAATGCATAAAAATGATTTTAATTCAATGAGAAATTCTTAAAATGCATCAAGATCAAAAAATAAATTTGGTTTGAAGGTTGGACAATGTTTCTAAATGTCTTAGAACATTTCATGAATTTTTTGGTGATTTTTAAATACCTAAAAGTATTTTTAATAAATTAATTTCCATTAATCAATTAAAAATAAACTTTTAAATATTTAAAAACACTTTTAAAATGCTAAAAATGAAAATAAAAATATTTTTGTGTCATAAAAATTAATGAAACTCTTGAGAAAAAGTTTCATAATTTTTAAACAATTTTTACTATTTTAAA